>CAWUFW010010607.1:0-680919 GCA_963921515.1 Calotriton arnoldi | reverse complement strand
TTGGAGGACGGACCTGCTCTCTGACTTCAGATTGTCAAGATTCCCAAATTTTGCCTTGAAAAGTCTGAGTAAAGACGAAACACGTGTCGGCTATCGTGCTGGGAATTTTTAACCTTTGGACAATAATAAAGGATAAGAAATCTCTACTGATGATCTCACTGGATTGATTTGCTTATATTGATATTCTCTTATCGTCCACAGTGTACATGATTAATTCTGTTATTATTTGATTTGATTTTGGACCAGTACTATTTCTGGATAATTCATATGTCTAAATGGTGTGCTGTTAGTAGCTTCTTTGTTGTGTTCAGTTATATGCATGTTAAGTCTTAATGTGCAGTTGACACCTCTAGGTAGTAGGTGTGTGAAGCTGATTTAGCACCTGGTTGCCAATTTAGCAACACTTATAGAATATTTCACGCCAATTATTGATGCTTTGAAATACGTGTACTTATTGGATGTGCAGTTCTTTCCCTCAAAGGGAACACTACTACCTGTTTTTTTCGTTGAATACAAAATGGATGCTGCAGCCACAGACACGAGTCTGGCCTCCTGCTGCTGACCGAAACTCCGGCAGGGGAGGCCTGGACAATAGGTTTCCTGTCACAGGGAGGTGTTACCACCTCCCAGACAGGCCTTAGTGGATTGGAGCTGGGTGGGTGCACTCCAAGAGTGCTTTGAAGTCCTGCACTGTGGGCACATTTGGTGTCCCTGTGCATAGCCCAGTTCAAACTGGTTGCAGAGGCTACCAGCCCCTGCTCTGGCGCGAAACTGGACAAAGGAAATGGGTGTAGCCACCCCTCTTTCCAAACCCTCCCATAGGTGGGTCCCCTGAGTTAGTCCAACCCCTTCCTTGGGTATAAGATAGGAACCCTGGCAACAGGACTTTAGATATCCCTGGACGAAACTCTGAAACTGAATCCTGGAACTTAGATGATCTGTTCAGCGCCAGATGACTGAAGAATCTCCCTTGGAGTAAAGGAGTTACTCCCCTGCTTGGCAGGCACCGAAGACGCATCTGCCCTGTCTGCATCTCCAAAGCTCCCGCCGGACGCCGAAGGCTTTGCAACCCAAGAGGTGGGTTTCCAGACTTCCCAGAGGCTGACCCGAGTCCCCAGCAAAGCTGAGACCCGTAGCCCTCGTGGGTACCGTGGAACCGGAACCCCTGGACACCGTGCACATTTGCAAGTGCATATGCTTCTCATCAATCCTTGAGGCTGTGCTTTGGGTTACTTGTAGCCCTGACCCGGAGCAGTGAATCCACCAAAGATTGCTGGCCTACCTACTCCGAGTGACCCGTGGGCCGCCATTTTGTGATTCCTCTTGAGGTCCCTTTGCGATCCCTTGTCCGTCAACTTGTGGGTCCCTGAGAAGGGTAACTTTACTTTAATTGGGCTTTCCTGGTTACTCAAGATGAGCACTGACTCTCCATTGCTTGGGGAGTCCCCAGGACCTTGATGGTCCGCACCGAAGCATCTTTCTCCTTTCTGCGTGGCTTGCTGTTGCCAAGGCTTGTTGTGTGCAATCCGGGCACCAATGCTGCAGAACTCGACATACTTTGTGGGACAGCTCGAATCCAGCTCCTGGTCATCGTCGACGCCTCCTGGTCCTCGTGGCTGAAGAGTCAAGCTTCACCTCCTTCACCTGAAACACCCGACATCGGTGGGCATTCGTCTATCGTGCCCCTGGTCACTGGCTAGTGACCCAGACTCTGTCCCCTCTGCTTTCAGGTTCTTCACATCTTTGATCTAGGCTTGGATCTCTTCGGACACTTCTCCTCTTCCCGGCAGCAGCACTTTGCAGCAACTCGCCATTGAAAACGACGACGCGACCCGACACCATTTGACACCTATGCACCCGGCTTCGCTGGGTTAGGTAACACAAGTACTCCGGTGCTCCCGTGGGTGTTGGCCCTAGAACCATCTAAGTCCAAAAGGGTTTGTTCCTAGTCCACTCCTAAGTGTCCTTAATCTTTAAAATTCTAACCGCGACTTTCCCCATAGAAGCTAACGGGAGCTCGCGGCTGTGTTCTCACACTGCACACGGCCCCCGTGGGTCCCCTTTGTCCCTACCTTGGGTGGTTCCTTGGGGTCCCAGTGATTCTACAGGCTCTAGGCCTTGTGTCTAGTCAAGTTGTGGTTCTTATACCACTTTCTTAATATATGGTTTGGTACGCCCCTAGGGCTAATCGTATATTGTGCTAATTTACTGTGCTATTTTACTTGTAACTTGTGTACTTCGACCTCTAGCCTCATAAAGAGACTAGCGGGGTGTGTTTTAGAATAAATACATATATTTTATATATATACCTGGTGTGGATCTCCTTTCATTTAGCCATTCAAGAGATTATAGACTGGTCAAACAAGCTGCTTTACATTCCTTCAAGACTTAGCCTGAAGGCTGCTCTCCATAGCTACCACTAGGATAGCTTTCAAATAAGGTTGTCTTTAACCTATCATCAATAAGGGGTTGTTTGGACTGGTGCAAGGTGCCCACTATAACTAGTGGACAGCATATACCAGGCCAACTTCTCACATTGGTGTGCAGCGGTTTGGATTCAAGCTTGCCTTTGTTTTACCAGATAATCTCAAGTCAGTGACTAACTGAAAACCACTAAAGGTACCTGAGGTACATATAATTCAAGCTTAAAATTACAGTAAGTTCTACTGAACTTAGAGTTGTGTGTCAAGGGCTTAGCACACCCTTTCTACAACTCAAGAGAGTTTAGCAGGCCACACTAGAGTAGGTAGTGCATACACCACACCTCACTAGTGATGTCTTCAAGGCCAGGAACCAGTGGGTCCCTGCCAGAAGCCAATGGGCTTCTACCATCCAAGTATGACAACCTCCCATTCTTGGAATTGAGAGCATTGTGCAGTACTCGGAAGCTGAAGACAGGCAAAAGTGCATACACCCAACGCCTCATAGAGGTGCTGCTGTTGGATGATCTCAGAAGGACCTCAGGGTCTGAAGGGGTAGGCAGAGTGGGTGGGGCAGCAGATGAGGAAGGGCCAAGGGGTGAAGATACCCATGACCTGACCTCTGAAGCTGGCCAGGAAGATGACAATGATCTTCACCTGGGAAATCCAGCTCCTCCTGCAGATGAGGAGGAGGACCACAATGGCCTCCTAATTGTTCCACCAGGGAGAGTTGAGAGTGTGCCTAGAAGGTCAAGATCTCCTTCTCAGGAGTCTAACCATTCTGACACCTCAATAGGGACCTCTGTTTCCTCTCATAAGAGGGAATCCTCTCATGAGAGGAAAGAGAGACTGCTCAAGTATGAAGAAGCTCAGCTTAGAATCAGAAGAGAGCAGTTGGCTTTAGATAGGGAGTCCCTCAGTGCTTAATTTGTGCCGGTGCTTTCCGGTGCTTAGCACCGGCACTTATTTCCCAGGGCCGGGTCTATAGAATTTTTCAACCCTCGGCGGTGAGCCCAGTAATTATTTCTTGCCTGTGGTGCACGTTTCCTGTTCTACTCCTAGTCACGATTGAAAAGGCTGTTGCTGCTGTTGATTAAACTGCGCAGCAGCGCAAGACAGATTCACATTTTCTCTGCACACTTTGAGGTTTCCCAGCTGCACTGTCTAGGAGGAGCCGGAGGAAAGAGAGAAAGCAGCTCCCTGTTCTTTGATGGAGTGCTTGAATTACGTGTCCCAGCCAATCTAGATGCCCCTTTAAAGTTTTTTATTGTACTAAAGAGGAGAGTGGTTTCAGGATTGGATGGGAGGCCTGCCTCGGTGCAAATCAAACTGTAAACACGTGCACAATCAGGAAATGACAGGCAGCGCGAAGGTGGAAGCACCCATAGTCTCTCCAATCACAGCGCAGCTTCATTATGAAGGCACATAGTGATTGGATGTGTTTTTCTTGTTCATATCCAGTAATGCTTCTTCCTCCATTCGAAATTGCTTGCAAATGCGTGTGCGCTCGGACACCTGATAGCTTTTTAAAGCCAAAAGATGATGCAAAGCTGTCGTCATCGGTGTAGTCTCTGACTTAGTGAACACAGGCGCAGGCTCACCTTTCCTTGACGTGAAATAAAGTCATCATACCGAGGGAAAAGGAAACTTGCAGCAACAGGTAAATTAATATATTGTATGGAAGACATGCACTCTGATCGCTGATGTTATTTTTGGGCCTAGACATGCACTTTACTTTTTTAACCATACTGATTACTTTCTTTACGAAGGCACTTGGCATCTAAAAATATTGAAGCATCATTCTGTTGGGCGCTTAGCTAGTGGAAGCAGAAAGTTGCTGGGGAAATAGAGTGGTGCATGAAATAGTCAGGTGTAAATTTAGAGGACGGGCTGTAGAGGAAAGTATGTACCAGGTCATTATAAAAAGTAGACTTAACCAGGATGGAGAGGTACATGCATGGTTTATCTGGATGGCGGCACTATGTGTTTCCATTTCCCTATATAGAAGTGTCACATGGCTTTTCTTCCAGGTGGCCACATATCTTTTCATTTCATTTGTATTTCTATGCCATCATCGAAACCATCAGCTGACAAATGATTGAATCTTAGCATTTTACATAAATGTATATTAAAGCGAAAGCTTATTTTGCTTTTATTACATAATTTATGTGTCTGGTTGCAACTCAACTATTTCACCTCTCATTATTTACCCCTTAAGCCAGAGAGGCAGGCAACCATGTGTGCAAAAAGAAAAAGTACTTCTTTGGTCACTGTACAAATTTGGCAAATTATTTACTTATGTGGCATGAGATAATTTTCACCAATGGAACAAATATAAAGACACACTCAACCTTAAGAAGTACAATCGAATTTCTTTCAAAACATATATTTCCAACCTATTGTTTTCTCAAAATATTCTGTAAAAAACTTCAATCTGCTCTGTTCTCAGATATTTACCTTGCTTCCCTCTCTCAATTTGGGAACATAATTTAACACCACCACTGCGCCGAATTACACTGTGTTTTTATGGTCTGTTTTTTATTTCTCACATCCCACTATATTGGTGGGCTCTAATGCTTGCAAAGAAAATTAGGCCTAAACGTTCCTGTTGGGCAGTAAAAACAGCAATTATTGTAGTTCATAGTGGCCCTCACAGCCACTGCAGTTGCTGCACAATTGACAGCCCACGCCCCTGGGGTCCCAAAAGAGTATGTCTCAAAAGATGACCAAGCCTTAAAACAACAGAGTGCTGAAAGTCACAGGTGAAGAAGGCATGCTGCTCTATTGATATAAAAGGTTTAGGTCAAAGAGTTTTAGGTCACACCAAAGCTGAAAGATTCCATCAAATGTTACCGACCATCAAAATATCTACCAATTGTTAAAATTGTTTTTTTCCTGTTTGCAGGAGTGGACCCCTTCTCCCCTGTTTTTACCCCCTCTTTTCCTTCTCATTCTTCTACCTTGCATACATTAATTTGTCCACTTGCTTAAACGCCATCGCCTTTTGGACTTGTAGCCCATGATATCCATGAACCAGGGGGGTAGCTTGGTCAGTAAGATTGGTGGGGTGAGCTTCAGGTTTCCCAACAATCACACTGCCATATCATGTTAAAACACAATATACGGAAAGCAGGGTGCATGAGAGGGTTTAAGGGGCAGTGGAGAAGGAAAGGAATGTAGACTGGTAGGGGGACTGAGTGAGATAAATTACAATAATTTGTAAAATACTCAATATTTTTAAAGAGTTTCAAAACAGAGAGAGAGAGTTGTGTGTGCATTTTTGTCTGGGTGTATGTAACAATTCTTGGTGAAATGTTTGATCTCAGGGCCATAAATGTAAATCTTGGTGTGGCCACTCAGCCTTTCATCTTTCTGAGGTGGATAAAATTAGGGCCTTTGAGTTGGATAACAGCATTTTGAATTCGGTTGCAAGGCCTCCTCTTGCGAATATGCGATTTACAAACATACATGGTGTGTTAAGGACACAGAAATGTATTTTAATCTTTTTTTTCTTTCAATTTATTTGCAATATTACTCGGTCATTATTTCCTTTGTCCATCCTTGACCCAGTACCTTTCTGCTTGTATCCATTCCCCTGACCTCCTTTCTTTCCTTCTTCTCATCTTTTATTTTTCTCTTCCTCAGCACCTCAAGCCATGCTCCTTTCTTCTTTCCATTCTTGCTGCCTTACATCCTCATTCATTCCCCACCCTTCCTCCTTTGGTGCATATCTTCTTTCTTCCTCCATTTGTTCCTTACTTTCTTTTTTCTTGATCCTTCCTTCATCCCTTCTTTAATGTCTCCCTCTCTTATCCTCAACCCTTCCTTCTGCTTGTCTTCATCCAATCCTTTCTTCTTTCTATTCTTCCATCACACAGTTTACTTCCTTTCTTCCTTTAGCCCTTAATTTCTTCCTTTCACATTATTTTCGTATTTCCTCCATCTTTCATCGATTACTTATTTATTTCCTCACTCCTTTACTCCCCTTCCTGCCTGCATTTGTTGATGCCTTCTTTAATGTATTCCTTCCTTCATCTTTTCCCTCTTTTAAACAGCACTATACAAGCGCATTCTCTTCAGTTTGCCAAGTTGCCTCAAGTCCTCAAATGACTTTTCCTAAAGCTACATTTTGAGGTGTACACACATTCTCTAATTTGAGTTCACTTTTGAGTTGTTTTCATAGGCTTTCCATAGGATATATTATGTTATATTGATTTGTATAGTGCACTAATCACCTGAGAGGGTATTCAGGCGCTTGAGCAGGTGTGTAGTTGTGAGGACCCCGTGGTGCATATATGAAGAGCCAAGTATTCAGCATCTTGTGAAACTCAAAAAGTGAAGAGAAGGCTCTGATGTGTTGAGGATTGTGGATGTGGGCAGGGCCAATAAAGGAAATGGGTGGAGCCAGCAGAGGAAGTGGGCGGAGCTGGGGGAAGTGAGGGTGGCCTCCTAAAAATAAATCTGAGCACCTGCACTTAATATTTTACAAATTAAGCACTGGAGTCCCTAGAGCTTCAGAAAACTAGAAGAAAGTTGGGACTAGAGTCCCATGGTGGCAGCAACTTCCCTAGTACTAGGGAAAGGTCTTATGACCTTAGAAACCTAAGCAAGATTGTCCCTCCCTACCAGAGTGGGGATGACATCCATAAATGGATTACTGCCCTGGAAAGGGCCTGTAAAGTTCAGAGGGTCCCCCAGGAGCAGTGGGCAGCAATCTTGTGGCTCTCCTTTGCAGACAAAGGTAGAGACAAGCTCCTCACTGTAAGAGAAGAGGATGCTGATGATTACCAAATCTTGAAAAGTGCACTGATTGAGGGGTTTGGCCTAACCACTGAACAGTATAGGATAAAGTTCAGAGTACCCAAAAGGCACAGAATCAAGACTGGGTGGACTTTGTAGATTGTGCTACTAAGGCTCTGGAGGGCTGGTTAATTGGCAGTAAGGTGTGTGATTTCAAAGGATTGTACAACTTAATTATGAGGGAGCAGATCCTTAATAATTGTCAAAATCAGCTGTTGCATCAGTACCGGGTGGACTCTGATCTGACCTCTCCCCAAGAACTGGGAAAGAAGGCAGACAAATGGGTCAGAACCAGGGTGAGGCAGAAGGTTCAGAACCAAGGTGGTGACCCCAAAAAGCAAGATTCTAAGAACTCTGACAAAGGTGGGGAAAAGGGTAAAGACCAGAAGACTTCTCAAGGTCCCCAAAAATCTTCATCTGGGGGGGAGTCCTAATCTAACAAAGGTAAAGGCCAAAAGAAACCATGATGTAAAATCTGAAAGCAGAAAACCCATTGGACAAGTGACTGTACAAAGTCCAAAGACTCAACTCCAGCCACCATTGCCCCTAAGGCAACTGTTCCCCCTAGTGCAGCTACAACTGGTGGTCCTCAGAATAAGGGTGTAGTAGGGTTAACCCTGGGTTCTGAGATGGGCTCTCGCCTAGTCAGAGTTCCAACTCAGGCTGTCCTGATCTGTGATGGAGGCATGGACATGTCCTCCTTTGTGAGTCCCAGTAATTTGGGCAAATACAGACAGCAGCCTTTGATAAATGGAAAAGAGGCTTTGGCATTCAGGGACACAGGAGCAAGTGTCACAATGGTGACAAAAGATCTTGTGGCTCCTGGGCAGATTATACTTGGTGAGATGTACCAAGTGACCAATGCTAGCAATGTCAGGACAGACCATTCCTTGGCAGTTGTTAATTTCTCCTGGGGAGGGGTAACTGGCCTCAAGAAAGTTGTGGTACGTGCAGACCTCCCTGTTGAATGCTTGCTTGGCAATGATCTAGAACCTTCAGCTTGGGCAGAAGTGGAGCTCAGGACACATGCAGAAATGCTAGGGATCCCTGCACATGTATTTGCTGTGACCAGGTCACAGGCCAAAAAGTCTAACACTGAACAGGCCCTGGATTCTGGAAGAATGGACCAGGTACCTCCCAAGAGAGGGAGCAGTAGGGTTAAGGCAGTGCCTTCTCCCCTGACTCAGAATACAGATTAGCCTCCTGAGGGAGATGATCTTAGTCCTGAAGAAGGAACTTTCCCAGAGGAGCTTGAACCTGATCAGGTTGAGTTCTTGGGGACAGGGGGCCCTTCCGGGGCAGATCTGAGTCAGGAGCAGCACAGCTGCCCCTCTCTTGAAACCCTCAGAAAGCAAGCTGCTGGTGAGGCTGCTGGGAATGCTAGTGGCACCCATAAGATATATTGGGATGATGGACTCCTATATTCAGAGAGTAGAGACCCCAAGCCTGGTGCTTCCAGGAGGTTGGTAATACCTCTGAAATTTAGGGGCTTCCTATTGACACTAGCCCATGATATTCCTCTAGCAGGTCACCTGGGCCAAAACAAGACTTGGGACAGAATTGTTCCTCACTGTCATTGGCCCCACATGTCTGAAGACTACAAGGAGTTTTGTCGCTCCTGTGTCACCTGCCAAGCCAGTGGGAAGGCAGGTGGAACCACAAAGGCCCCCCTGATACCACTACCTGTGGTGGGGGTTCCCTTTGAGAGGGTGGGGATTGATATAGTTGGTCCCATGGATCCTCAAACAGCCTCTGGGCACAGATTTATCCTGGTGGTGGTGGACCATGCTACCAGGTACCCAGAAGCAATCCCACTTAGCACCACTGCCGCACTTGTGGTGGCAAGGGTCCTCTTGGGAGTATTCTCAAGAGTGGGTTTTCCTAAGGAGTTAGTATCAGACAGGATTGCAAACTTCATGTCTTGTTACTTGACTGCGATGTGGAAGGAGTGTGGAGTGAATTATAAATTCACCACACCCTATCACCCACAATGCAATGGTTTAGTTGAAAGGTTCAACAAAACCTTAAAGGGCATGATCAAAGGTCCCCCAGAAAAGCTTAGGCGCAGATGGGACATCCTTTTGCCCTGCCTTTTATTTGCCTACAGGGAGGTGCCTCAAAAGGGGGTTGGTTACAGCCCTTTTGAACTTTTGTTTGGCCATCCTGTTAGGGGTCCTTTGTGTCTGGTGAAGGAGGGATGGGAGTTACCTCTCAAACCCCTAAACAGGACATAGTGGACTATGTACTTGGTCTCCGCTCCAGGATGGCAGAGTATATGAAAAAGGCAACTAAAAACCTTGAAGCTAGCAAGGAATTGCAAAAGGCCTGGCATGACCAAAAGGCTGTGCTGACTGTTTACCAGCCAGGGCAGAAAGTGTAGGTGTTGGAGCCTGTGGCCCCAGCAGCCCTCCAAGATAAGTGGAGTGGCCCCCATACAATTGTTGAACAGAAGGGAGAGGTTACCTACTTGGTAGACCTTGGAACTCCCAGGAGTTCCCATAGGGTACTCCATGTCAACAGACTGAAACCATATGTTGACAGGGCAGACATGGGCTTGCTCATGGCTACTGATGAGGGACAGGAGGAAGAGAGTGACCCACTCCCTGACCTGCTCTCTCAGAACCCTGATGATGGAGCAGTAGATGGTGTAGCCTTGGCAGGCAGCCTTACTGTCCAGCAGCAAACTGACTGCAGAAAAGTTCTCAGCCAGTTCAGACATATGTTCTCTCTGACTCCAAGTCAGACCACCTGGTGCACTCATGAAGTGGACACTGGGGACAGTCTGTCTGTTAAAAATAAGATTTACAGTCAACCTGATCATGTCAGGGACTGTATCAGGACAGAAATCCAAAAGATGTTGGATTTGGGAGTAATTGAACCCTCAGATAGCCCTTGGGCTAGTCCAGTAGTCCTTGTGCCCAAACCTCACACCAAAGATGGCAAGAGAGAAATGAGGTTTTGTGTGGACTACAGGGGTCTCAATGCAGTCACTAGGACTGATGCCCATCCCATCCCAAGGGCAGATGAGCTTATAGATACTTTGGCATCAGCCAAGTTTCTGAGCACATTTGACTTGACAGCTGGCTACTGGCAGATCAGACTAGGTGATGATGCAAAGCCAAAGACAGCATGTTCTACCCCTAGTGGGCATTATCAATTTGTGGTGATGCCCTTTGGTTTGGAGAATGCACCTGCCACTTTCCAAAGGTTGGTGAATACAGTCCTTACAGGCCTGGAAGACTATAGTGCAGCATATCTAGATGATATTGCTGTCTTTAGCTCCACCTGGGAGGATCACCTGGTCCACCTAAGGAATGTTTTGGAGGCCCTGAAAAAGGCAGGCCTAACTATCAAGGCCACTAAGTGCCAGATAGGGCAGAGTCAGGTTGTGTACCTGGGCCACCTTGTAGGTGGAGGCCAGGTTCAACCATTGCAGAGCAAAATCCAGACCATAATCGACTGGGTTGCTCCTACTACCCAGACTCAGGTGAGAGCCTTCTTGGGCCTGACTGGGTACTACAGAAGATTTGTAAAAGGTTATGGATCCATAGTGACCCCATTGAATGACCTTACCTCTAAGAAAATGCCCACAAAGGTTCAGTTGACAGCTGTTAAAAGGCATTTGATGACCTAAAGCAGGCCATGTGCACTTCTCCCATTCTGCAGAGTCCTGATTACTCCAAAAAGTTCATTGTGCAAACAGATGCATCTGAGTTGGGGGTAGGGGCTGTACTGTCACAGTTGAATGATGAAGGTCAGGATCAGCCAGTAGCTTCTATTAGCAGAAGGCTGACCCCCAGAGAGAAACGTTGGTCAGCCATTGAGAGGAGGCCTTTGCTGTGGTTTGGGCTCTGAAGAAGTTGAGGTCATACTTGTTTGGCACTCACTTCATTGTTCAGACAGACCATAAGCCCCTCTTATGGCTAAAACAGATGAAGGGTGAAAACCCCAAACTTTTGAGGTGGTCCATTTCCCTACAGGGGATGGACTATACAGTGGAACATAGACCTGGGAGTAACCATGCCAATGCAGATGGACTCTCCAGATATTTCCACTTAGAACATGAAGACTCAACTGGTCAAGGTTAGTTTAATGTCCCTACGTTTGGGGGGGGTTGTGTAGGAGAGTAGGATCTGCTTCTTATGGTTACCTCCACTTTTTGCTGATGTTTCACTGTTTTTCGACTTTAGTCTGGCTGGGGCCCTACTATCCAGGACCCCAGCCTAGCTGCTTCCTCTCTAAATGGATTCCCTGTACCTTAGGTACACCACAGATTGGATTCTGGGGTGCCCTTATAAGTCCCTAGTATATGGTATACTATGTACCCAGGGCATAGGTACCCCAGAGGCCTACCAGGGGCTGAAGCATGTATTATGCCACCCCTGGGCAGCCTTCCAAAATGACACCACAGGACTGCTACAGCAGCCTGAGTGAGGTGGTGCAGGCACCCCTTACTGAGATATAGGTTCACTATATCTCACCCTATCACTGCACACATAAACCTATCAGTCACCCCTATGGTAGGCCTTATCAATCCTGAAGGCAGGGTGCTTGGGTTTGTGTGAGAGGGTGCCCATGCATGAGCAGAGCCCCTCTGCAGCCTTCGGAATCTATTCTCTGGGGTTGTCTGTGATGCAGCCTGACCATATACTCTTAAGTGCATTATAACCAAATGGTAAATGCTAACTTTGGGATGGCTGCACGAAAACATGTTGTGTTTGGTGTCAAACACCTTGGAATCATACCCCCACACCAGTAACTGGTGTGGGAGTATGATCCAACCCTTCTAGAGGGAGAGATATGACAGCACCGGTATAGCCGGTACCAGCTAACAGAGCCCTGGCATCACAAAATGGATGCTGCAGCCACAGACACGAGTCTGGCCTCCTGCTGCTGACCGAAATTCCGGCAGGGGAGGCCTGGACAATAGGTTTCCTGTCACAGGGAGGTGTTACCACCTCCCCGACAGGCCTTAGTGGATTGGGGCTGGGTGGGTGCACTCCAAGAGTGCTTTGAAGTCCTGCACTGTGGGCACATTTGGTGTCCCTGTGCATAGCCCAGTTCAAACTGGTTGCAGGGGATACCAGCCCCTGCTCTGGCGTGAAACTGGACGAAGGAAATGGGTGTAGCCACCCCTCTTTCCAAACCCTCCCATAGGTGGGTCCCCTGAGTTAGTCCAACCCCTTCCTTGGGTATAAGATAGGAACCCCTGGCAACAGGACTTTAGATATCCCTGGACGAAACTCTGAAACTGAATCCTGGAACTTCGACAATCTGTTCAGCGCCAGATGACTGAAGAATCTCCCTTGGAGTAAAGGAGTTACTCCCCTGCTTGGCAGGCACCAAAGATGCATCTGCCCTGTCTACATCTCCGAAGCTCCCGCCGGACGCCGAAGACTTTGCAACCCAAGAGGTGGGTTTCCAGACTTTCCAGAGGCTGACCTGAGTCCCCAGCAAAGCTGAGACCCGTAGCCCTCGTGAGTACCGTGGAACCGGAACCCCTGGACACCGTGCACATTTGCAAGTGCATATGCTTCTCGTCAATCCTTGAGGCTGTGCTTTGGGTTACTTGTAGCCCTGATCTCTAGCAGTGAATCCCCTGAAGATTGCTGGCCTACCCACTCCGAGTGACTCGTGGGCCGCCATTTTGTGATTCCTCTTGAGGTCACTTTGCGATCCTTTGTCCGTCAACTTGTGGGTCCCTGAGAAGGGTAACTTTACTTTAATTGGGCTTTCCTGGTTACTCAAAACGTGCCCTGACTCACCATTGCTTGGGGAGTCCCCAGGACCTTGCTGGTCCGCACCGAAGCATCTTTCTCCTTTCTGCATGGCTTGCTGTTGCCAAGGCTTGTTGTGTCCAATCCGGGCACCGACACTGTAGCACTCAACATCCTTTGTGGGACAGCTCGAATCCAGCTCCTGGTCATCGTCGACGCCTCCTGGTCCTCGTGGCTGAAGAGTCAAGCTTCACCTCCTTCACCTGAAACAGCCGACATCGGTGGGCATTCGTCTATCGTGCCCCTGGTCACTGGCTAGTGACCCAGACTCTGTCCCCTCTGCTTTCAGGTTCTTCACATCTTTGATCCAGGCTTGGATCTCTTCGGACACTTCTCCTCTTCCCGGCAGCAGCACTTTGCAGCAACTCGCAATTGAAAACGACGACGCGACCCGACACCATTTGACACCTATGCACCCGGCTTCCCTGGGTTAGGTAACACGAGTACTCCAGTGCTCCCGTGGGTGTTGGCCCTAGAACCATCTAAGTCCAAAAGGGTTTGTTCCTAGTCCACTCCTAAGTGTCCTTAATCTTTAAAATTCTAACCGCGACTTTCCCCATAGAAGCTAATGGGAGCTCGCGGCTGTGTTCTCACACTGCACACGGCCCCCGTGGGTCCCCTGTGTCACTACCTTGGGTGGTTCCTTGGGGTCCCAGCGATTCTACAGGCTCTATGCCTTGTGTCTAGTCAAGTTGTGGTTCTTATACCACTTTCTTAATATATGGTTTGGTACGCCCCTAGGGCTAATCGTATATTGTGCTAATTTGCTGTGCTATTTTACTTGTAACTTGTGTACTTCGACCTCTAGCCTCATAAAGAGACTAGCGGGGTGTGTTTTAGAATAAATACATATATTTTATATATATACCTGGTGTGGATCTCCTTTCATTTGATCACTCAAGAGATTATAGACTGGTCAAACAAGCTGCTTTACATTCCTTCAAGACTTAGCCTGAAGGCAGCTCTCCATAGCTACCACTAGGATAGCTTTCAAATAAGGTTGTCTTTAACCTAATCATCAATAAGGGTCGTTTGGACTGGTGCAAGGTGCCCACTATAACTAGTGGACAGCATATACCAGGCCAACTTCTCACAGTGCTGCTTTGCATTACTTTTACGTTCTTTCCAGCGCTAAACAAATTTAGCGCTGGAAAGTAAATCACAAAAAAATGATTTTGCGTCGTTTTGCATCACTTTTGTGATGCAAACACGGCGCAAAAGCTTAGTCAATCTCCCCTTCTGTTTGCTATTTATTACACTAAACGCTTACGATTTACGTATTCTTTTAATCCCATTGTTTATTCTTCTCAGTTAGCATGGCAGAAGGCACACAACCTTACAAAAATACATGTCTGACTACATTTTCGAGCACCCTTATGGAATAATGCCGATATTAATCATTCAATCAATCAGGGAATTGTAGAGCGCGCTACTCACCCGTGAGGGTCTTAAGGAGCTGGGCTCAGGTACAAGGGGAAAGAACTCAACTGACATATTTGGGCTAAACACAAAATAAATCATATTTCCGACAGATTTTCACAACAATACCCTTTAAAATCCTTTATGAATTCAAGACAAGAGTTCAATCTCCCTTCATCGCAATTCGATAAATAGCATGGCAAAATCCCAGAGCATACCTTTCAGATCGCCAGTTCCACAAGTGCTGGGGCCACAGTCGATGCCGAACAGTGAGGAGTCTGTATTCTATTCTATGGGAGATCCTGCTCTGTGCTAGATCAAGGTCAAGAGGAGTGAGTGGAGTAAGAAGTGGAAGATTTAGAATGGATCTTAAATACCTGTGATCCACAGTGCCTAGACTATGAGTGTTCATACAGCCCCACAGTTCAGCCCCATACATAACATACCCCATTGCCTTTGCATTGTAAATGTCAAGGGCTTGAGCAACCCTTCGATACGTAGTCCTTCTGATGATCTTGACTATGCTTGTTGTCTGCTGAATTAGGGACATGTGAGCCTTCTCCAAAATGTGAAGCCCAACTCAAGTTAGGTGTAAGTCTAATGCCTAAGTAGTCAAAAGCAGCCACCAGATCTATTCTGATGTCGCCCATTAAGATGAGCCTTTCACAGGGGCTCACCTTCCGATTGGAAAAGAACCTACAATTAGTCTTGGTGCTATTAATCTCCAAGCCCGGTCATCACAAAAAGTATTAATGAGGTCGAGCAACAGGTGGAGTCCCAGCGGTGACTTAGAAATCAGCAAGGTAGCATCTGCGAAGCGGAGAGCCGGGATCCTCCTCTGCCCACACTTGGGCGCATCGCACCTATCCCTGTTCAAATACTCTATCACCACATTGATGTATAGGGAGAAGAAGGTGAGGGGGAGAATGCATCCCTGCCTGACCCACAATCTATCTTAAAGGTTAGGGGCCAGATGTACGACCCTTTCATTTTGCATCTCGCAATTTGCAACACTTTGCGAGTCGCAAATTGCGAGGTGCTAAATGAAATGTACAACAGTGTGTTTACACTGTTTTACGATTCCCAATGGGGTCGCAAATTGCGAGGCTCATTAATATTAATGAGCCTCTCACAATTTGCAAGCCCATTGTGAATGCCAGCCCTCCCAGGGATGGTGGCCTGCTGGGCTCAGCAGACCACCATGTCTGAGACTGCTTTTTAAAAAAGCCACTTTTTTTTTTAATGCAGCCCGTTTTCCTTAAAGGAAAGCGGGATGCATTTTCTTTTAAAAAAACGTTTTCGTTTCATTTTTAAGGGCAGGCAGTGGTCCCTGAGACCATTGCCTGCCCTTAAAAATTATTTTGCATGCATTTGTAAAGGCGAAGGGGTCCCCTGGGGACCCATTCCCATTTGTAAATGCATTACCACCTACTTGAAGTAGGTGGTATTTGCAAGTGTTTTGCGACCGCAATTGCGGTTGCAAAACATTAGTACATTGTTTTGAGACTCGCTATTTGGAAGGGAACGCCCCTTCCAAATAGCGAGTCGCAGAACCTATTTAGCGAGTCGCAAAAAATTGCGACTCGCTAAATAAACTATGTACATGGCCCAATATGTTTTTGCATGCGCAAACGGGTTGCAAACCCGTTTGCGCATCTAACGCGAGTCGTACATCTGGCCCTTGGTCACCTGCCCATCCTCCCCCATCTAACGTTGGCCATATTATCAGCATCGAATCAGATGTTCAAAAGAGAAGCGGGAATACCCAACACCCTCCAAAGTTTACCCCTGGGAACCAAATCGTAAGCTGTATGTAGGTCAACAAAGGCAACAAAAAGTTTGCCCTTCTTAACTGGTGCCTCTCTCCAGTAAATACAAGAAAAGTGGAAGACGAGATCTGAGGTGCTAACATTGGCTCTAAAGCCCACCTGCAATCCGACAGGACACCCTCTTCTAAAATCCAGTCCTGTGGGTGTACCACCACCTGTTTACAATTTTGTTTTGTATGTAATCGATCAAGCTAATTGGCCTATAGTTTCCTGTGATTGCCCAATCCCCCTTCTTGTAAACTAGGTGAATCTCTGCTAGTTTCCATGAAGTGGAAACATCCCATCCAGAAAGTATGATGTTAGATAAAAGATTTATGTAAGGGCCCCACACTTCCAGGTTCACCTTTTACAGGTCATTTGGTATCCTATCTGGACCTGGGGCTGGGGCAGAAAGGCATGAATTGATTGCAGCCATTGTCTTGTTTTGTGAAAATACAAGGGTACTAGAATCATCTGTGTCACCCTCAGCTGAAGACACGCTAACTCCTTCCTCAGCAGTGCTCGTACGTCTATAAAACTTGGTAAAATGGGGCACCCACTCATCGGGTTGAACACAGAGGGGGTGATTAGGATGGCGGGCGGAATTAAGTCCGCCCGCCATGCCCGCGGTGTTGGGACCGGCTGCCATACATGTGGCGGTCCCGCACCGCAAATTAGGATGCGACCGCCACCCTGGCGGTCGCATTCCGCAGTTTAACATTGCTGCGGGTGCTGCTTACAGCAGCACCCGCCGCAATGCCAAATTGCCATGTTGTGCATTTCCATGCACAACGTGGCAGGCACAGCGCGGTGCCTGCCACCATGTGCATGGAAATGGAGGGGGGTACCATGGGTACCCCACAAGTGCACCTCCCCACACCCCTGGGGGCCTGCAACGGGGCCCCATAGGAAATCCCCGCCAGCCTTTAAGGCCTTTACATCCCAGCATCCTAATATGGCTGGCGGTGCCTGTTAGGTACCACCACCATATTAGTGGCCCAAGTCCGCCCAGCGGGCAATCAGAACGATTGCCGACCGGCGGAAAAGCGGCAGACGGACTTTCCGCCCGCTACATTACCCATCGCCATTGTAATCTGGCGGTGGGTAAATCAGGTTGCGATTGCGGGCGGATCCGCCCACCATCGTAATCATCCCCAGAATTCTAACTCTATTTTAGGGCCATTCAAACAATCTGCTGCTGTCCTCCAGAAGGATTTATTATCTTTAACGGCCATGGCTTCGTGGAGAGAAGACCACATAGAACTCTCCCACTCCTTTTTAGCTTGAACCATGACCTGCCTGTACCTAGGCCAGCATCTCATTATATCTAGTTGTGCGTTTGTTTTTACTGTAATTAGGAGCTCACTTTGGCTAACCTGCATGCACGATTATACTAGGCAGTGGTCTTTGGCCTTTTCTTCCCCCGCCTCGAATGGCTTTACATAACAAATCCCTAATCTGGGAAAAAAGAAGTTGTGGCTGGAATTCAACCCTACTCTCCTACGCTCCACAGGTAGTTGGGAGAGGTATCCAACCTCCTTCTCCACCCTGTCTTTAGCTGCCTCTAGAAAGGTCGCCCAAATCCGTGACACCCCGGAGTGCTGGTTTTAAATTGGAATTATCTAAAAGTGTCAGGCTTAGAGCACGCGGCCCTCTGTCGGATCTATCCACCACTACTGCACACGGAATGGCTGGACAAAGCGTCAAATCAACCAAAAAATAATCAATTCTACGAGGGTGGTTCGGCCCGTTAAATGTCATTCCACCTTGTCGGCCTGAGGGAGTCCTGGCGTTTGTTGCTCTAAGATCAAAATGCCTGAGGCGCTATAGAGGTCCATCTCACACCCGGCAATTCTAGTTGCGGAAAGCACCACTGACTGTCCCATTCCACTGTCAGGGCTGAGGGAGCACCTGCTAAAGGTTCAAATGTAGCATTAACATCTCCAGTCACCTACAGGGGACCATTCCCGAGTACTCAGAGAGGGAATGCTCTAGTATATTTAAAACCCTAGTCTACAATACCTGTTTCTACTCTGCTGTACACATTAAACATGTTTAAAAACAGCGCAAAATGTCTAGGGAATCAATGGGAACAGTTCAAATTTTACACTGAAGAGCAATTTTAACCCAGATACCTAACTCCCGTGAGGGCCTACCCCTTCCACTCTGCACCGTATTTACACAACAGGAAGTGACCCCACTCCAATGCAAGGGGGCAGACACCATGGGGCTTATTTACAAGCCCTTTGCACCACCTGTGCATCACCTTTATTGGCGCACCGTGGCGCAATGTGCCTGCCCTTATTTACAACGCAATGTAAAGCCACTGTGTGTGGCTTTTCATGGCCTTGTAAATATGCCCCCCTTTCATGCATTACTCTGTGTAAAATGGGCATTCCATGGGTGTTGCTGTGGGTGTTCCCACGCAACATCCATGGAACCTGACACATTCCCACATTTACAAGGTTTTGTAAACCTGGAAGTGCGTCAGATTCCGACGCCTCCCCAGGGGAGCTACATTCTGCAGCAGGCACAGAAAGAGGAAAATACCTCTCAGATTGTTTTTGTGCAGGAAGGTGTCACTTCCTGAACAAAAACAAGCACCCCTACAACGCAGACACCCTTGCACCGTGGCATAAGGGTGCCTGTGTTGGTGCATGGCAGCCCAATGTGCGTCAGCACAGGGGAGAAGGACAGGGATGCACCGTATTTTGTAGATCTGGCACACTCCTGCCCTTTTCCTTTGACTCACGGCAGAGCAGCAAGAAGGCGTGCTGCGCTGCTGTGAGGCAATATATTGCAAATGAGGCCCCACGCCTCTTGGAAGAGGCAGATGTCGTGGGAATCAATGACTTGGCCCGATTCCACCTCAGTGCGCGGTTTGGAAATCCCTATTTCATTCAACAACATTAACAATGGCGCTGGATCGGGGTCGCAATAAAAGGAGCTCAAGGGATCATCTCTCTGCCAGAATTATTCTTCGCAGCCGCACCCTGCCCACTATTCACTGGGGGCCAAGAAACATTAAACAATTACATTTGTATTTGAGGGAACCCCTCCCGGCTTTGGAATGAAGGTTGGACATCATCGGGGGGGGGGGGAAGGGGGAGAGGAGTCAAATACATGATTTGACCAACTCTCCTCAGATGGCCGCTCTACCCTTACTCAACATTTGTGGGCTTCAGAACTCAATATAATCTTTATTTCGGTTTTGTAAAACATAAAAGCAGAATATTCATAAATAATTAAAACAATAAAACATAAAATACAATATACATCCAGTTAAAACAATACTACAGATCCTAAGGGTCGTTGAATGCTTGTTGCCCAATAGCAGCTAGGGTCGAAGGGTCAGGAGTAAAGTAAATAAATACTTCGGGGCAGATTTACAAGCCCCTTGCGCCACTTTTGCGTCACTTTTCCCATGTTAAAAATGACACAAAAGTGGCGCAAGGGCCTTGTAAATAAGCCCCTTCACATGCACATCTAAGCCTGCAGATAGTTGCTTCACCCCACAATCTTGTTAAGGCCGATCCTTGTCTCTCCTTTCAAGTTACTTGTTTGTAATGTCAAAGCCCACAGTACTTACCTAGAGACTGCAAACACGATATATTCATTCGGGTCGCACCTGAGACTTCTACTCGCTCCCCTTAAAGTGGCTCGAGCCCACAATCTTCCAGGCCGGAGTGATCCACCTCCTTCGAGGCAGAGCGCAAAGAGGGCAAAAGAAAATAAAGTGATCGTCTGTCCCTGGAACCTCGGGCAGGGTGGGAAGTTTGGGGATTAGGCCCAGTTTTATCCCATTTGCTTGTATAGGGGCCAAAGGTAGAGCAGCAAAGCTGAGCTTCATATTGATACTTTTGGCTTCTGGTGGGGAGATCCTGTCCAGATACCCCTCAAAGCTATAATAACATTTGGACAACAAGATTTATTCAGCGAGAGTCCCCTCTTTTTGTTCCTTACAAATCTGCTGCGTCACGTGGTCCCAATAAGGGGCTTCAGATCAGTGAGAGGCCTTTGAGGTCAGCGGGGGAGTTCCGCCCTCCCCCATCTTAAATGTTTCACACGGGTGTTTGATGTGCACCCATGGAATGCGCACAATTTTGTCCATATCAATTAATTCCCCCAGGCCTTACCTGAAAGGGGCCAATGAAAGATGAAGGCGAAGAGGAATGAGAGGGGGACTTTGGGGGGGGGTTGAACAATGACCTTGTGCATTTGTTTTCTGTCCCCGTGAGTGCTGATACTACGCATGTCCCCAAATCCCCTGCCACAGCAGCTGCCCTGTACACTTGTAGGACGGGAGCTAGGGCACCACTAGAAGGGGGCGTGTGTTTCCTGATTATGGCAGGCGCCCTTTAGGGGAGACTCTCCCTGCGTTTTCCGTATCTGAGGGGCCCAAGACAGGTTGTCAGTCAGTCGGACTCCCAGGCACTCAAAGCATTTCACTTGTTCAAGGGACCCCCCATCCAGAGTCATCCTGCCTCCAAAGGACCTATGAGGGTTCAATGCCTTCTATGTGGTCTAAGGGGCATATTCACAAGGACTTATCTCCGAGTCATCGCCACCTTAACGCAACAAAAGTGGTGATAGATTTAACACCCCATTCACAAGCGGTTGCAAACTGCAGACAACGCAAGTATTCCCGCGATAACTGCCTCAACATTTACCTCCACGGGTGACACCACCAACTAACCCTAATGAGATGCAGAGTAGGCGTTCCCGTGCAAAAACACACAAAACCACCACTACACCACTTTCACAACGAACTGCCAGATCTGCGATGCGAACCAAAAACAGGCAATAAGCCACGTTAGCAGCAGGGATTTAACACCTGCCTACTGCTGGTGTTAAGCAGAACGACTACCTGCAGCATGAAAGGGAGCCCAGGCCAGAGCCACATCTGAAGACCCACAGATGCCATGGAGACAATGATCATGCAGCTCGGAGACCCAAGAGGGCCACAACACCCACCGCCACCACTCCCAGGGGCTCCCCCCCAGCCCCCCCCTCGGTCAAACACACACCGTGCACGACACAAGAGCCACAAAAAGCGCATGACGTCGCACAATGATAAACAGAAACACACCTGTGTGGTCAGAAGAACGAGAAACAGTCACTCATCATTGGAGTAACAACCAAAAACTTTATTGAATACAACACAAAACACCAATGCGGAAGACTCCTGTCGGGTCCGTCCGGGACAATCCTGATGTCACTGCCTGGAAAATAAAGCACAAAATCAGAACGTGTGTCAAGCGCACATCAAAGGAGCGAGACACAGAGAAACAGAGAAGGAAAGAAAGGCAGAGAGAGAAAGAGAGAGAAGGAAAGGAAGGGAGAGGGAGAGAGAGAGAGGGAAAGGAAGGGAGAGGGAGAGAGGGAGAGGGAGAGGGAAATGAAGGGAGAGGGAGAGCGGGAGAGGGAAAGAAAGGGAGAGGGAGAGAGGGAGAGGGAAAGGAAGGGAGAGGGAGAGAGAGAAGGAGGGACACTGCCGCCCTCGCGCACCCAGGCACCCCTGCTCACCTGCTGCCACCGGTGTGTCTCCAACCACGTGCCGGGAAAAACTGCAAGCCACCAGGTCTGCAATCTGTAATTGAGGCCAGAGTCAATCATGGCAGAGTCCATCACACTGCACACGGCAACAACACCTGTCTGTCGTGCGCACACATGTAGCCGCATCCTACCCCCTCCCGCCGGCCAGCGCTGGCTGTCCACACTTGCGCACCCAGGCCCCACTGCTCACCTGCCGCCAACGGTGTGTCCACCAGTGGGCACACCACGTGCCCGTGCGAGCTCCAGGCCCAGGTACCGCCACCATGGCATGCTCCACATCATACGGACCCGCACCGCGGCCCAGCAGGTCCCACACATGACGCTGAGTCCTGAGGCATCAATGGCAGAGACCACATCAGTGCACACGTCATCATCGCAGGCTGCACACCCGCTCAGCAATTTCGGTGCCACTAACCCTGTGCAACCCCAGTAAGCGCCACGTGGTGGTAGGCCCGTGACGGCGACATGGCTCCGGGTGCCACTAACCCTGTGCGCAACAACTCATGGGCCCTTTATGATCGAGTATCGTGGAACGTCCGTCATCCAGTCACCACCGGCAGAGGGGAATGTGACTTTGTCGGCCCCTTATATTGGTGGGGTCACATGGCCCGTGACGCCTGTGCCGGATGGGTGTGGTGTGCGTGCAAACCTGCCCTCAGGGAGTGGCCGTGACATGCTGACAACTAGACCAGATACCTGCAGACCACTAGCGTGTAAACCTGCGACATGTAGCTATGTGGGCCCCCCCTCGGAGTGTAAGCGGAGTGGTCTGGCCTGGCATACGCCGGACCAGCGCAGGGCTTGCAACAATGACTCGGGGGCTCTCGGCGTGGTTCAGTCCATGTCCGGACAAGGAAGTGACTAATGCGTGTGTCCCTGTTGTAGTGTCTATGGCACCCGGAACGCAATCGGCAATGTAGTACACTGTGACTGGAATCCCACTAGATGAGCATCATTGAGGTTAGGGGGAATCACTGAGCCTACATTCATCCACACATTCATACATGAATGATGAAAGACATGACACAGCAGTGCGTTTCTGAATGTTTAATGCACATCCAGTGGAGTTTTGCAGCTGGAGCAGTACAGGGCCATGCCAATCCCACTTCACAATATGGGCCCACGTATCTTTCTAGAGGATGCCATCTTTCGAAAAGATTGGGCCCAAATAGCATGGCGCTGCACACGCGACTGGATGATCCTTATCATCCAAACATCCAAACGCCTCTCAGACGCCCACATCATCGAGATACAATCAACAGAAACTCATTTCAAAGCCACACTTTCCTCATACAAAAAACGGCTTGACGAAACTAATAAGGAAATAAATGAATATAAAGAGGGCCTTACTCAAAGCAAAATCAACCAATTTCAGAAGGACCTGAAAAGATTCTCCTATGCCAAAACCTACCCATATGCGGAAGCCGACTACCAACCACCTACGAGAGCAGACACTTCAGGCGCATCGTCCGAAGATGACTCATCGGCAAGTAGCGGCTCCAGCATGGGCAGTTATTGTAGAGCGACAACAAGGAAGGGGTGGACACATGAGTTGGCAACAACCGTGGATCCAAGGACCACCAGGACCTAATTTACAATACCCTCCCATGTATCCCCCAATGCACCCACATTTCGGATACGGTTGGAATACGCCTTTTGGACCACCACCACCATACATGAACCCAAATCGACAGCAACCTTTTTTAGGAAGAGGCCGACATGGACGCGGAAGGAGACGCAGAGGGAACCAGGTACACTGGGAAGACGACCCACAACAAGGAGCACTGACAAGGAGCAAAACACGAGACCAACAACCAGGCCCGAGCACACGCTGAGCCTTATCACCAACCTCTCCACACATGCCCTAACACCAGCAGAAAAAGCAGTCCTAGAGAAAGGACTTGGCTATGCTCCCACAGCGAGACTCGACAAATTTCTATTACACTGTGAGTTAGCAGAGTTCTTCCGTAAACTGAAGCTAAAAGCTTTCTTTGAGAACTCTCCCTCCCAACAGGATCCTGAAACACAAGGGGACGCTCCCTTTAGAGCCAAATCAACGTTCATCCCACCATCAAGCACAGTACCTCCAGAAATACTTGTGTATGAACAGACAGTGTTCAAAGAGATTGAAGCATTGGAAGAACCCAACACTTTCCAGAACACGAGCCGACTAGAACGCCTGGCTCTACAATCACTGAAAAACAACACCGAGATCATAATAAAACCAGCCGACAAAGACGGGGGCACTGTCATACTCAACAAAGCAGATTACCACCGTGAATGTGACCGGTTACTCAATGACACGAAAAACTATGAACGATTGGCTAAGGATCCAAGTATAGCACTGAAAGCACGCATTCACACCCTTGTAGAAGATGCAGAGGTGAGAAGCCTGATCACCAAGAGTGAGGCCAAATTCCTGATTAACACGCCAGGTAAAATACCTTATTTCTACATTGTCCCAAAAACCCATAAAAACAAAATACCACCGCCGGGAC
Organism: Calotriton arnoldi; assembly: GCA_963921515.1. Lineage (NCBI taxonomy): Eukaryota > Metazoa > Chordata > Amphibia > Caudata > Salamandridae > Calotriton > Calotriton arnoldi. Next base: position 656,641 of record CAWUFW010010607.1, on the reverse strand, counting down.
GCCCTATTGTTTCAGGGATTGGATCATTATTAGAACCTTTGTCTCGCTATTGCGACTACTTCCTACAACCCCTGGTACAAGCAACCAGTACCTATCTGAAAGACACTAAAGACCTACTAGGCCTAATAACGGCCCTTCCATATGACCCCAATACTTCACTGTTGGTGTGCCTTGATGTGGAGAGCTTATACACCAGCCTCCCACAAGATGACACTCTCAGGGTACTAGAAAGCACCCTGAACAACTCCAATTGGCAATACCGAACTTCCGTATCCTTTGTTCTAGAATGTGCAATACTTGCACTCAAAGAAAACTTCTTTGAATATGAAGGCAGAATCTACCTCCAGAAGCACGGGACTTCCATGGGAAGCGTTTTTGCTCCCAGTGTAGCAGGCCTGTATGTGTATGATTTTGAGTCCCAACACCTACTACACAACGATCAACCACGAATTCCTCAAATCAAATTCTACAAGCGCTACATTGACGATATCTTTTTAATCTGGGAAGGAACAAGCGAATCCCTCAATACATTTTGTGAATGGCTCAATACATGCGATCCCAACCTTCGCTTTACATACAATTCCCACAGACAACAGACCACATTCTTGGACTTAGATATTGTAGCAGCAGGAGGAGGTCTCAAGAGTAAAACACACTTCAAACCGACTGCCCGTAACTCTCTACTCCATTTCACCAGCTTCCATCCTAGACCACTTCGCGAAAACCTCCCATATGGACAATACCTCAGGCTACGCAGAAACTGTAGTGAAATCAAGGACTATAAGTCTCAAGCCATAGACCTGAGTACAAAACTACACCAACGTGGATATCCCAAATGCATTACCAATAAAGCCAACAAGAGGGCCAGAAACCAAAACCGGGAAGCACTCATCGAAACACAGACACGAGATCCCACTCCAGTGCCACTTACATGTGTGACAACTTACAATACTGTGACCAATAAAGTCTCACAGATCATCCGGAAACACTGGAAAATACTGAAGACAGGCAACCTCGATTGGGCACCACCACTCCTCTCCAACAAGAGAGCAAGATCAATAAAAGATGCCATAGTGTCCACCAGACCAACACAACCACAAAGACCCACTAGCACAGTTCTCAATGCCTGGGGGCTCCCAAGTATCACAGGCCATTACCCGTGTGGGAATTGCAGTGTGTGTCATATTACTGAGACTGTAAAAAACCTCACCCTGGAACCGGGAAAGACATGGGAGCTAAGAAAACACACCAACTGTAACACTGAACATGTCGTATACCGTATCGTCTGCCCATGTAAGCTTACGTACATCGGCATGACGAACCGAAAAATCAAAACCAGGATTTGCGAACACCGCAGCACCATGCGGTGCAAGAAAAATACTACCAGAATGACAAACCACTTTCTAGAGACAGGCCATACGACCAATGATATGAGATGGGTAGTCATAGAAGCACTAGACCCCAATTTACCCAATATCCAAAGCCGCCTACTTGAGAAAGAACAAAGATGGATATATCGTCTGTCAAGCCACATTACTTGCCTGAACGACAATATCCCCTGGAATAGTCTCAGAAGGCTCTAGACACAGCATCACAACACCCAGCCGCCAATTTTTTGGCACCAAGCACATTTATGGCTAACATAACCTCGCTGAGAGATCCCAGAGCCCCCCGCCACTTATGGCATACCTGCTCCTCCTAACCTATGAAAAACAGGATACACCTGCAGAACCCTTGGATTCCAGCCCTTCAGCACAATCACTTTATTCCTTTGCCATGCTTCCCTCATATGTCTGAACTGGGGTGGTGGAGTGAGCTAAAGAATGATGATGGATTAAACCCAGATCAGTTGACTGGGGGTGAGTGTTTGATTGGCTCAAACGTTCCGTCCATCATCCCCTTTTGTATCGCTTTGGTCGCCCTAAGTTGGCGGGGGTATGCCCAGACGTGGGTCCCTTGCTCACTTTGCCACTGGATTCAAGCAAGCCTGGCTGATGATGGCTGAAATGCCAGAAACCGGTCCTAGGATTCTTGTTTCCGGTCCAGGGAAGACATGGCTTGGCAGTTCGGGCTGGACTGTTCCCATGAGGCACAGGGTCAGACTGATTTGCATATGGCCATGTCTGAACTGGGGTGGTGGAGTGAGCTAAAGAATGATGATGGATTAAACCCAGATCAGTTGACTGGGGGTGAGTGTTTGATTGGCTCAAACGTTCCGTCCATCATCCCCTTTTGTATCGCTTTGGTCGCCCTAAGTTGGCGGGGGTATGCCCAGACGTGGGTCCCTTGCTCACTTTGCCACTGGATTCAAGCAAGCCTGGCTGATGACGGCTGAAATGCCAGAAACTGGTCCTAGGATGCTTGTTTCCGGTCCAGGGAAGACATGGCTTGGTAGTTCGGGCTGGACTGTTCCCATGAGGCACAGGGTCAGACTGATTTGCATATGGCCATGTCTGAACTGGGGTGGTGGAGTGAGCTAAAGAATGATGATGGATTAAACCCAGATCAGTTGACTGGGGGTGAGTGTTTGATTGGCTCAAACGTTCCGTCCATCATCCCCTTTTGTATCGCTTTGGTCGCCCTAAGTTGGCGGGGGTATGCCCAGACGTGGGTCCCTTGCTCACTTTGCCACTGGATTCAAGCAAGCCTGGCTGATGACGGCTGAAATGCCAGAAACCGGTCCTAGGATGCTTGTTTCCGGTCCAGGGAAGACATGGCTTGGCAGTTCGGGCTGGACTGTTCCCATGAGGCACAGGGTCAGACTGATTTGCATATGGCCATGTCTGAACTGGGGTGGTGGAGTGAGCTAAAGAATGATGATGGATTAAACCCAGATCAGTTGACTGGGGGTGAGTGTTTGATTGGCTCAAACGTTCCGTCCATCATCCCCTTTTGTATCGCTTTGGTCGCCCTAAGTTGGCGGGGGTATGCCCAGACGTGGGTCCCTTGCTCACTTTGCCACTGGATTCAAGCAAGCCTGGCTGATGACGGCTGAAATGCCAGAAACCGGTCCTAGGATGCTTGTTTCCGGTCCAGGGAAGACATGGCTTGGCAGTTCGGGCTGGACTGTTCCCATGAGGCACAGGGTCAGACTGATTTGCATATGGCCATGTCTGAACTGGGGTGGTGGAGTGAGCTAAAGAATGATGATGGATTAAACCCAGATCAGTTGACTGGGGGTGAGTGTTTGATTGGCTCAAACGTTCCGTCCATCATCCCCTTTTGTATCGCTTTGGTCGCCCTAAGTTGGCGGGGGTATGCCCAGACGTGGGTCCCTTGCTCACTTTGCCACTGGATTCAAGCAAGCCTGGCTGATGACGGCTGAAATGCCAGAAACCGGTCCTAGGATGCTTGTTTCCGGTCCAGGGAAGACATGGCTTGGCAGTTCGGGCTGGACTGTTCCCATGAGGCACAGGGTCAGACTGATTTGCATATGGCCATGTCTGAACTGGGGTGGTGGAGTGAGCTAAAGAATGATGATGGATTAAACCCAGATCAGTTGACTGGGGGTGAGTGTTTGATTGGCTCAAACGTTCCGTCCATCATCCCCTTTTGTATCGCTTTGGTCGCCCTAAGTTGGCGGGGGTATGCCCAGACGTGGGTCCCTTGCTCACTTTGCCACTGGATTCAAGCAAGCCTGGCTGATGACGGCTGAAATGCCAGAAACCGGTCCTAGGATGCTTGATTCCGGTCCAGGGAAGACATGGCTTGGCAGTTCGGGCTGGACTGTTCCCATGAGGCACAGGGTCAGACTGATTTGCATATGGCCATGTCTGAACTGGGGTGGTGGAGTGAGCTAAAGAATGATGATGGATTAAACCCAGATCAGTTGACTGGGGGTGAGTGTTTGATTGGCTCAAACGTTCCGTCCATCATCCCCTTTTGTATCGCTATGCTTCCCTCATACGGCATGTGCTCTCCACTGAACATTGTACCTTTGCATATCCTAAGTTCAGTGTCTACACTTCATATCTTAGCACTATTTTAGGTATGTCAGAGCGCTCTACTCTTGTAACTCTGCTTTATTACAGCGTTTCCATCTTAGCACTATTGCTAAGAAGCCAGCTCGTCTCTTGCGCCACATGCTGTCGACTGCGCATGCGCACTTTCAGACACACTTGTAGCCGGAGCGCACATGCAAAAAGAGTACCCACTCTAAGCCACACATGCGCGTATCCTAAATCTACACTTCATATTCTTGCTTTATCTCAGCATTATTTCAGATATGTCAGAGCGCTCTACTTTCGCTACTCTGCTTTATTATAGTAATTTTACTTCAGCACTATTACCACCAAGTCAGAGCGCTCGTTTCATACGCGACATGCTGCCGACTGCGCATGCGCACCTTCAGACACACTTGAAGCCCGTACGCACATGCAGAGAGAGCACCTACTCTAACCCACACATGCGCATACGCCTCTCTCGCTTCAGCCTTGCCCAGCCCGGCCCCCTGACGCTCACACCGGCACGTACTCCATGGCTCCAACACCTTTATTAACCGAGCCCACTCCGGCCCCCTTTCTCATCCGGGACGACGAGAGACCACAATAGGTTCTTAGCGGGTTCGCTCTGAGATCAAGTAAGGTTGCGCTATGGGCCACATTCACAAGCATTCCGTGAGCTTTCATTATTCTTACCACTCACATGCTTTCTTTCTCCTACCAGAGTCGTTTATAGGAGCGAACTCCTCCCGAGCCCCGATCAACCACTCACTCTCAACCATAGTGTAATTATAAGCGCTGCTTCCTGTTTTCTGTGTTTTTTGTGTTTTGTTTTTTAATTCATCGACGCGCCACGAACAGCGGCATAATGCCGGTTTTTCTACGTGCGCGCCCACTATTCTGTTCTATCTACCAACACTGTGGCTTGGCCAGCACCTAGTCACGCTGTAATAATGTATAACACTGTGATCACGGCCACCATTGTGACAACCCTATGCTGTCACTAGACTGCCGCACAGAAGCCTCACAGCTTCATAGCAACGCTAAGACTGTTAAGCATTATAGCTGCTGCACGAATTTTGCATGCAGCACGTTTACCATACAGGCATGTATTTTATTACAGATACCATCACCAGGCAGGTCCATTCGGAGGACCATAGCACTTAAGATTGCATTTTATGTTGCTTACTTGTTCGTCATAATCATGTATGCATGCATGTTTTGTGCTTTTTTATCCACAGGTTCTTCTTCATATACGTGTCCGTAAGTACGTAGACACGCAGTCCACACACCTTAGCGCGTGTGTAGGTACTATTTTACTTTTTGCACTTTTCACGTGGCAACACACTTTTTTTGCCACTCACTTTATTTCCACGGTCCTGAAGAAAGCCCCTCTTACTTCCTCGTGTGGGCTGAAACATGTAGACCCATCACATAGCCAACTACAAGATAATTACTTCTTTTTTAGTTGCATCACACATAATTTTTTAAAGATATCCTGAGCCGCCAGTAATAAATATAAAGAGGCAAGGATTCTCAGAGATATTTTTAATTCACATCACATCTTTGCACTACACCAGCTCCGCTGTAATCAGGCGTTGTAGCGCAACCGGGGGGCATTCGGCCACCCGGTTGGGACCCCAATGATGAAGCATGACACCAACTAGGTTGGTGTGTGAGGGGTCTTTTAACAAGCCCAGTGGGTTCTAAGACTGCATACCAGTGATGGTGCCACACATAGACAGGGTTCATCCATAGTTGTTTAATACATATGATACAGAGGATACGGACGCACCCTCTCCTTCCCTTGCTCTCCCATTGTTTCCGATCCCGTGGAGGGCCAGCCAGAGTCCATCGGGGAATGACAAGTACAGCGGAAGAGGAAGGGTACAGTCCGCAGTGTGGTCGCCGTTTCATTGGTCACCAAACAGGATATGGCAGTCCATGTCGCGGTCCAAGGTGAGTGCAGCAGAGTGTATCGGGGGTCAGTGGAAGGTCATGGGGCGATGTGCGGCACCAAGCAGCAACAGGCCAGGTGGCCGACATGAATGGTAGTGCCTCCTTCTGAACTCAAGCCCATCCACGTCCTCGGATGTGTGCTCTGCCCCACCTGTGGGTGGTGCAGTTCCGGCTGCAGCACTGTGTGCCACTGACACATCAGGGGCCGGAGGTGGATTGTCGGCCACACTGTGTGGCAGTGACACATCAGGTGCCGGAGTGGAAATGCCTGCCGCACTGTGAGGCACCGACACACCAGTGGGCGGAGATGTGGATGGTGTAGGGGCAGCAGCAATCATCTGCGCCACACCTTGTGGCAACAATGCCATGATGAGGACATACAGGGCATGGTAGATCCCAGCTACATTTCGCTGATGTGCAGTGGTGGCTGCCATCCTTTCCGCCTCCATCCACACCATGTCCTCGTGAGCCTCCGCATGTGTGCCATCTCACGGCTGAGATCGCTGGAGCCACTCTGAGCTGACAGGTGTTCTTGTCTCCGAGTCATGACTCCAGTGATGTCAGCCAGGGCTCGTTGGAGACCATGGAGCGGCGTGTGGGTGTCCGTTAGGGACTGGAGGTGGTCCCTGATGGGACTCAGACACCTACGGATGGCGTCAAGTTTGTTAGCCATGAGGTCGAACCCCACCCGCACCTGCTCAGCCATCTCCCTCTGGACCTCCAACACACGGCGTTGGAAGGCCATGTGTTGTTCGGGGGTCTTGGGAGACAGCCAGGGTTGTGGGTGCCTCCTGCTGGGTGGTTTGTGGAGTGGGTGGGGTCTCCTCGATGCAGCTGGGCTGCCCTGGTCCTGGAGGTGATTGGCGGATGAGTTCAATGATGTCTTGGAGGGCTTGGGTGTCGATGCTGGTGGTGTCCTCCTCGTCATCAGTGAAGAGTGGCTGGGACTGCTCTGCAGGAGGTGTTGACGGTGCCCCTGCAATGTGAAGGGGAGATGCTGTGTTACAATGTGTCCACATGTATGTGGCCGCATGGTACATGTTCACATTCAGACAGCATGGCAATGTACATTGTGACAGTGTGTAGATCAGGGCCATGATCCAGAGTAATTGTGGGTGTGCACTGTGCTCTGCTTGATTGTGCATGTGTGCCATTGTGGCCATCTCCCCCCGTCCCCCCAGTACCTGGTGGTTGCTCACCCTGTTGCTGTTGTGTTTTGTCATGTCGAGCAGTGTCCGGTGCCTCTACTCCTGCCACGGTCTCCACACTGATGACTGTCGACACCAGCTCCTCTATGTCATCCAGCTCCAGCTGTGGCGCTGGGCTCCCACCTCCAGTCTGCATTGCTGCCTTCTGGTTGCCTGTGAGTTTCTCCTTGGTCTTGCGCTTGATGTCAATCCATCGCCTCTTGACCTCGTCCATTGACCTCTTGTGCTCTCCGACAGCATTCACCTTGTCCACGATGGACCGCCATAATCCATTTTTGGTGCCCAATGACACATTGGAGGCGACGAACAGTTGTTGATGGTGTTCTATCACCTCCGTGACCAGGATCCGATTCTCCTGCGGACTAAACTTCGTCTTCCTCTTCTTCTTGTCCTTGCCCTTCCCTGTCACCGAGGTCCCAGGCTGGTCGTCCGGGGTGCTTGTGGGGTTGTGCTCGTCCTCTGCGCCTGCTCCGGCTGCCTCCATGGTGCTTCGGTGTTGGTCATTTTGTGTTTGTGTGTTTTTTCTCCTTTTGTAGTGATTTTCCCGCCTGCCGTGTGTGTATGGCAGGCCTGGCGCTGCTTATCGCTGATTTCCTCATCGCAAATTGGCTCATCTCATGCTTTTTGGTGTTGGGGTTTGTGTTTTTTACTCCGTTGCGGTGGTTGTTTCGCGGACGTTGGCCGCGTTTTCGGAGGACTATCGCATGGTACCGCTGTGTTGTGAATTCCAGGTTAACACGGGGTTATTTTCCCGCGATCGACTGCGATGTGTAAAGTTGTGTTAACATTTTTTGGTGATGTTTAGCGCACGTTCTTGTGAATATCCCCCTTTGAAAGGTTTACCTCAAGGCCCCTACATGAGCAGAACTTAGAAAACCTATCCAAGAGAGATTGGAGGCATGGTGGAGCTCTTGATATCAGGAGTGTGTCATCCCCAAACACGAGTATTGCTAAACTAATGCCTGCGGACTTAGGAGCGTCATGTCTGCAGTTAGCCGTTAATGTCCAGGCTGAATACCGTGGGGCAAGCACGCATCCCTCCGTGACATCACGGTTAATTGGTATCCTAGCTGTGAGGTCCTCAGCTGAGCTCCATCTAACCTGTGCATTTGTGTCCTCGTGCAAAGAGTCGATGATTCTTAAAAGATCCCTGGGGACACCATATGCATCAAGTATCCCCCAAAGACTCTCCCTCAGGACCAGGTCCAATGCCGGCTTCAGAACTCAGTCACAAAGAACCCTAGAAGACCCACTGCCTACACCCCCACTGCCTGTATCACCCACTGCCTGTATCCCGCACTGCCTGTATTCCCCACTGCCTGTATCCTCCACTGCCTGTATCCCCCACTGCGTGTATCCCTCACTGCCTGTATCCCTCACTGCCTGTATCCCCCACTGCCTGTATCCCTCACAGCCTGTATCCCTCACTGCCTGTATCCCTCACTGCCTGTATCCCTCACTGCCTGTATCCCCCACTGCCTGGGGGAAATAGTTCATGAACCTATGGTCATAAGACCATCAACTATGTTCCTGTGTTGAGAATCAAATCTTCCCCCTGTCATAATGTTCCTCAGGGGTAGAGAATCTTTCTGCACCCACCATGTCACTCCTAATAATTGAATAGAAGGAACAAACCTCTCTGAACCAGTATGTAACTTTGTTAATGAGTGATTCACGATCTCGCCTGGTTCCCTCAGTCACCTTAGGAATCTGAGGGCCAGATGTATCAAGGCTTTTTGCGTTCACAAATGGGCTGATTCGCAGAATTGGCCCGTTTGCAAATGCAAAAAAGGCCTTTTGCTATGTATGTAACTTTTTGCATTCGCAATATAGGTAATCGCAATTTTTTGCGATTACCTAAATTGCGAATGTATTTAGAAATTGCAAATTGTGATTCCCTAAATGCAATGTATGTAGCATTCGCTAAATGCGACTTTGCATTTAGGAATCACAAATTACCATCAACTTCAAGTTGATGGTAATTTATGAATCCTTTGAAAAATGCACAAAAGTGCATTTTTCAAAGTGCGCAAGTGCGCACACACACACATGCCCTTATGGCATGTGTGTGCTCTATATGTGCACACTTACCTTTTTTTGAGGGAGCATCAGGGGGGTCTTAGGCCCCCTAGCACCCTTGGATTCGCATTCGCAAATTGCGATTACCAATTTGGTAATCGCAAATTGCTAATGCATTCCCAATCATTCCTATGGGCCTATAGGCTCATAGGAATGAATGGGAATGCATTCCCTAATAGCGAATCCCAATTTGCGATTCGCTATTAGGGAATGTTAAGGAATCGCAAAATATTTTGCGATTCCTACATACATTGCATTTTGCGATTCCAAAATAGGGAATTGGTAAAATTTGCTATTTTAGAATCGCAAAAGCATTGCTTGATCCATCTGGCCCTGAGTGAGATAGATTGTGGCCTGGTGAAACCCTCCCTACCTAGGACGGTAGAACCCAGTTTACACCGTCCCTCTTGGCTGTACCATGTAGAACCTCTCAAAGGAGGGTTCAGGCAGGCCCATGGCTCCTATGATCCAGTTCAATCCTTCCCTCATCCCCTTACTTGGGATCCCATCCTAGGAGCAGTAGTTTGGGCTCCCACTCGCCCAGAGCTGTTACTCAGACTGTGGAAGGGGATAGAGGGGCTCTGGAAAGGTTGGGGGTTTCCAGTGGAAGCTTCTGGGTAGGAGCAGTGTGATGCGGGGAATGAGTGTCCCCCTTACAGTTGTTTTTTTGGTTCCCGCCCTTTCGCCTCCCACTAACGAGGTGCATTTTACAGGGTTTAAGATTTTACTCCCTACATTCCCTCCCATCAAGACAATTCACAACCTTCTTCAGAGCCTCAACCTGATCCCTCAGATCCCCAATGACACCCATCAATGATTGAAGTTTTGAAGGACTGAATAGCATTCCAAACTGGGGACACTTGTAGCATCATTACGAGACCCCTCAGTTAAACATCAGGACAGAGCGCCGAGAAGCAGTTTCGGCGCTCGATTGCTTCTTTATTACAGACAGACAGAGTCCTCTCTATATAGTGCTGTAGAAAATGCGGAAGAGGTGGTGATGGAAAAGGGCCTCCTCCTCGCCCTGAGTGTAGCTTGGGGCTTGTTGATTCCCAAACGACGGTGTGATAACACATAAAATGAATATATCAACTAAAATACATTGAATTAATTCAAAAATGATAACTTTACCCACTATATTAGTGTCACAATATTTAATTTCTGATATTTCTCTCTTAATATTTTTAAATCAATATTTTGCTCACACACCTAAAGAGCGCATAACAAACACATTGCCATAAATATCTCCTTTCTCCATGTCACTATACAGCTGGAAAAACAAAGCAGATCAAAGAAAATCCAGGTTTCAGTTTCGTTCTTTACTCTGCTGCTTTAATTATGCTCAGTGACCTGACCTGACTTTCCCTTTGGTTGATCTTAAAACCTGGATCCATGAATGATCTTAAAACTGGGAACTATGGCTGATCTTAAAACCTGGAGCCATGACTGATCTTAAAATCTGCAGCCATGGCTGATCTTAAAACCTGCAGCCATGGCTGATCTTAAAACCTGAAGCCATGACTGATCTTAAAACCTGGAGCCATGGCTGATCTTAAAACTGGGAGCTATGACTGATCTTAAAACCTGGAGCCATGGCTGATCTTAAAACCTGGAGCCATGGCTGATCTTAAAACTGGGAGCTATGACTGATCTTAAAACCTGGAGCCATGACTGATCTTAAAACCTGGAGCTAAGGCTGATCTTAAAACCTGGAGCTATGGCTGATCTTAAAACCTGGAGCCATGGCTGATCCTAAAACCTGGAGCTATGGCTGATCTTAAAACCTGGAACCATGGCTGATCTTAAAACTGGGAGCTATGGCTGATCTTAAAACCTGGAGCCATGGCTGATCATAAAACCTGGAGCTATGGCTGATCTTAAAACCTGGAACCATGGCTAATTTTAAAACCGGCTTGTTAAAGTTTGCAACAAGACCCTTGCCTTCAGTAATGTTTGGGAGCAGAATACTGGGTGAATGTGCCACCATGGTCTGTGGCACAACACTGACACCTTTTCTGATAAACTCCCACTGAGGAAGTACAATATTGACTTACTCCTGCTTGGCCCAAGTTACTAGAGTTACTCCATGGTCTCATTGCCAAGTGAGTAGATAAAACCTACTCTGAGAAAGGAAACAGAATCCATCCGTCTCAGAGTCGGATGGGCTTCTAAAAGGATGTTGACCCCATTTACTAAATCATGTAATACTTTGGGAGCATAAACAGGTGTGAAGACAAGTTTGTTGTGATCTCTTCTTGCATCAACTGGTTGAAACCTCTGGCTATTAACACTCCTTTCATCCTGAGAGCTTACTTGATGAATTTGGATTGGATGGTGCCATTGCCGGCCCTCACAGGCCAGCATCTGCAGCACGTGCTGCACCACTTCAAGCCAGTGACACCAGCAGGTGCTCTGGAAGAGGGTCCCAGCACTTTGTTTTTCCTTTCATAGTGTCCTGCTACTCGCATTGTTCTGGGAAACAATGCTGTTTTCGCATGCCGTTAGCCTATTAGCAGTGAACGTTGCCTATTTGCATGTGAAAGGCTATCTCTGCCCTCTTACCCTCTGGGCTGTACTATGACGTATCAGCCACTCCTCGCTTTCAGTCTATTGCCTTGTGGGGGCTTGTACTTTTGCCTCAACACTTCCTTTATGGTTCAAAGCCCAGAAGTGAAAAGTGATGTTGGCTAAAATCCCAGAATTGGCCAAAGGTGTTACACATGACATGGAGCCACTTGTCAGGTATGTTTTGAAATGTTACAAGTAATCTAGCCCATTTCAGAATCTGCTTATTTCACACACAACACCAGAGGGAAACTCTTCTCACCTGTGTTGTCATGGTTCGCTCTTTAATTCATGTTATGTATTAAAACGAGCATTGGTGTTATGAGTTGTTTTGTCTTTTGTATAGTGGAATGTTTTATATTACAATCATCACAACACAACAAAGGTACAACATGGTCAGTAGCAGCACAGCTTTACCTAACACAAAGCATAAGTAAAGGGCAGGTGACATTTGCCAGGAGAAGCATCACAAGATGATCTTACTCATACAGGACAGGTACAGCACAGGCAGCTAACACATTAAACAGAGAGAGAGAGAGAGAGAGAGAGAGAGAGAGAGAGAGAGAGAGAGAGAGAGAGAGAGAGAGAGAGAGAGAGAGAGAGAGAGAGAGAGAGAGAAGAGAGAGAGAGAGAGAGAAGAGAGAAGAGAGAGAGGAAGAGAGAGAGAGAGAAGAGAGAGAGAAGGAAGGAGGGAGGGAGACAGAGAGAGAGAGAGAAGAGAGAGAGAAGGAAGGAGGGAGGGAGACAGAGAGAGAGAGAGGAGAGAGAGAGAGAGAGGAGAGATAGAGAGGAGTTAAAGATATGTTGTAAACTCTTTACAAACAAACATAAACATAAAAGAAGCGCAAGACACTTGTTAGCAAGAATCCAACCTCTGATAGAATAGCGATACATTCATGTAGTGATACAGGATGATCAAACCCACTTACCTAGCGTGGGATGTTTATCAGTGGCTTCCACATCTAGCACTGTCAACATCCACTAGTATTACTGTTCACTGGTTGTACTGTCTCCTAGTTATGTGTTCCCTAGTTTTGGTAAGGTTATGTCCCCATGTACAGTTCAGTCATTAGTGACGTACAGGCTACATCTCTTGTGCGGGTGTTTGTTATCCCTGAGGGGAATCTATAGTTAGATGAGTGAGTGAGTGAGTGAGTGAGTATGCGAGTTCTGACAGCATTCTCATGTCAAGTGATATTCTAAGTCAACGTCCTGAAAGTCCCAGGTTTTCCACATCTTGAGAAGTAACTGGTAAATTATAAGTCATTGCTATATGGAGCAGCCCAGCCACAGGCTAAGTCACTATGCTTCAGACAGGCCCACAGGTGGCAACCTCTTCACAAATGTTTTGAATGGATGCGACCAGGTGATGTGCAATCCCAGCGTTGGTGCTGCACACGTGCAAAATGTTGAAGGCACCAGTGAGGGCTGCAGAAACTGACAGCTTCTGAGCAGCCAACCTGTGTGTGTAATATCAGGTTCTATAAATACATGTGGCATCCACACTAGATGGACCTCTCTTAAAGCACCTTGTGGTTGTTAGGGCTCTTCTCATTTTGACAATTTTGCTATTGGGGCGATGGCAATGTCCTATTAAGAGGCCACCCTCCCATACCTGTGTCCAGATTGAACGCGGCAAAACTGGACATCTTCGGGGCTACAAACTGAGAACGGGGCGTGCCCTCAGCCCAGACTTCGGCAGCTGCATTTGAGGTGGGTCGGGAACATTTCCCTATACATAAATGGGTCAGAATGCTGCAAGGGAACCTGTTGATGTCACATAATGCGATCAGCGGTGATGCCTCTGCATATGTTGCTCTGTTGAAGTGCTGAAGTGCTTGGTGCAACATTAGGTTGGAGGCAGTTCAGCGGATGCTGAGCAGCAACGTTTATCCAAATTGATGAGACTTGGCGCGTGTCGGGAGGGCCCCCTTTGCTGGCTCCATTCGCATTATTAACATCTAAAGAGCAATGCTCAGGAATGGCTGGTGGCTGGTGGTGGCTTTGAACCAGTTCAATTACTCTTATCCTCCTTTACTTTGCTTCCTTCATTTCTTCAGATTTTACTTTGAGATAAAAGGGACATTCTCATCCTCATCGATGTTTATTTAGGAGGATGCTGCAGGTGTGGTGGGATTGATTGCTTTGGATTTGATACACTCCTCATTCCTAGCGAAGCCACTAACGTAGCTTCACCTGTCACATCAGCATCAGCCCTTTGATTTGCCCTAATTCAGTCAGAGAAATTTTAAGGCATAGGCCCAGGGCCCCCACCTTTAAAGTGACCCCCTCATTAAGCATTTAGGAAAGTAACATACTGTCTAGATTTATACATTGAGCAGTTTGTTTCCCTACTTTTTGTTTTGACCCAGCGCAGGCTGTCCGGCCAGGCAGCCCCTGCCGGAGAGAGAGGGTGAAGGAAAATACCTATTTGGTTCTGGTTAGATTCAGCGAGTGTTCTAACATTTTAAAGAGCATAGTCCAAACCCAGCATGTGCTACTTACTGTGCAGTAAAGACGGGCAGGGTGTGGTCCCTCTGTGACTGTGCCGTTCTTGTGGAGCTGTTGCCAGGTGGTGCAATCACAGCCTGGCAGTGCGGTAAATAAAAGCACCCATTGGCATAGTATACTAGGCCTGGGTGCAGGTCGCGGAGTTCCGCTATGTGGAACTCCGTGAAGTGACTAAAAAACTCCACTGCACTACACGGGGTTCTGCAAGCAGCGGAGTGCAGTTGGTCACGCCGTTCACGTTGATTTTTAGCACCGGGTGTTTGTCCTGCATTGTAAAATCAGCATGAATGGCACCATGCGCAGTGCAAGATGGCACTACTTCTTTTCTGCCACTCGAGTAGATTTTCTACTCGAGCGGCAGCTTTCTCAACACGAACGGAAGGTTTCTCAACGCGAGTGGTCGCAACCATCCATGACTGCCCGTTTTGAGAAATTCGACCACCCGCGTTGAGAAATTTCGTCAGGAGGTGTTTTTCCCTTGCCTGCATACACCAACATTGATGCTGGCAGGCGTCAGTGAGGAAAAAACTCTGCTCCGAGTTTTTGGAACTCCGTGTGCTCTGCAGAGTGTGGAAAACTACGCAAACTCCGCCACCGGAGCGGAGTTCACTGCTCAGGCCTATTGTATCCCTGAAAGGCTCTGACAGACTAGCTACAGTGAAACACCATAAATTGTGGGTAGAAGGCTTGGCCAGGCCACTAGTCTTTCGGATTATGTGGCAGGCAGGCCACGTGTCAATGCACAGTGGATACCGGTTTTATTTGCTCCATTCATGACTGCACTATCCATGCAGAGCCGCTGCTGGGCCCGTGGGATTATAGCCCAGTGCCACCTGACTCAGAACCCTGTTCCAAAGAGAGCGAGGACCGCAGCACAATAAACCAAAAAAGCACCCTTTGTGTGCGCAGATCCAAAAGTTGAGACACCACTGCACAGTACCACCTGCAGCGGGCTCATTCAGGTTGCTAATCTTTCTGTTTATCTGATGCTGGCCAGCCATAGATACACTATTAGCTCCAAGGTTGGGCCCAGATGTAATCTGGCCAAGGAAGAGGGTTGTCAATCATCCAACTAAAGACACTGAGGATGTGATGAGCTGAAAATTGATAAAACTTTCAGAGATTTTCTGAGCGGGGGCCCAAATTATGTTTGGCCTGGGGCCCCACAAATGCTTTAGATGTCCCTGGACTCAGTCACTTCTTCCAGCAGCACATAAAGTAAAGCACTTACTACATCCAGAGTGGCGAGCAAGGACAGTTTTTTAAAGTTCTTTGCACTTCATCTGCATCCAGATGACTAGATTATTTCAATTATTATCCAGGGGTAGTGGAAGGAGGGTGACACGTATGTCCTTCAATCAATCCAATCCATTCAATCGGGGAATTGTAAGCGCGCTACTCATCCGTGAGGGTCTCAAGGCGCTGAGGGGGGGTCCGCAGATCTGTTTAGCCAAAGAGCAAGGTCTTGAGGGTCTTCCTGAAGGTGTTCAGGGAGGGGGCGCGTCTGATATCTGCCGGTAGCTCGTTCCAGGTCTTGGTTGCAATGTGAGAGAAGGATCTTCCACCTGCTCTGGCTCTGTGGATGCGCGGGGTTTCGGCCAGTGCGAGTTTGGATGATCGGAGGTTTCCTTTGGGTACGTGGAAGTTGATTCTGTCGTTGAGGTATTTGGGTCCATTGTTGTGTAGGCATTTGTAGGCGTGAGTGAGGATTTTGAAAGTGACTCTTTTCTCCACGGGGAGCCAGTGGAGACTTCGTAGGTGTTGGCTGATGTGTTCGTGTCGGAGGATGCCGAGGACGAGTCTGGCGGCGGTGTTCTGTATTATCTGGAGTTTGCAGAGTAGGGACTTGTTGATGCCGGCGTAGAGTGCGTTTCCATAGTCCAGTCTGCTGGTGATGAGTGATTAGGTGACTGTCTTCCTTGACTCAGGGGGGATCCACTTGAAGGTCTTGCTGGCGTCGGTGGTGCTGGAGGCTGGGGTGGCGGTGAGGGTGAGGGTCTGGCAGCAGTGGAGGCAGGAGAACTGGCCATGGGTCGTGTTCGGCGAGGCCTGTTGGCATTCTCTAAGTCTTCCAGGGTTGAGTGCGAGGAGGGTGGTGGTGTCGTAGCGATGGGTAGTGGGAGGTCCAGGGTTCCTGGCACTGGCCGCGGACGGGCGCAGACGGGCTTGCCTTTGGCGTGCCTTCGGCGCGCTGGCGGCGCACCCACTGCGCTCATCCGCTGCGCGACCGCACAGCGGTTGCCATTAAGTAGGGGAGGTGGGTGGGAGGAGAGGCTGGGGGACGGGAGTGGGGGAATTCCAGGGGGGAATTCCTGGGGGGAATTCCGGGGGGGAGGTGCCGCAGGGGCAGCAGCGGTGAAAGGCAAAAGGAACAGGCAGGCACGAGAAAATAAAAACAGTGGTGGAATTAGAGCAAGACACAGATGGGCACAATAACAGTGGCACAGCAGGGAAAAATTAAGAAAACAAACGGCTGAGAAAGGTTACGGTGGTTGCAGGCAGTCTGGTCCCAGTTGGAGCGGGCAACAGGCGCAGGAGCGGGCAGCAGCCTTGAACCTCACAAGGAGGAGGTCGGGGTCTGGAGGCAAGGGACAGCACAGCGGAGCTGCGGGGAGAGAGTGGACCTAGACCGTGGGTCGGAGGTCTTACTCGCGCTCCCCTGCAGCGGCCACCTTTAAGTAGGGGAGGTGGGAGGGAGGAGAGGCTGGGAGGCGGGAGCGGGGGAATTCCGGGGGGGAAGGGCCACAGGAGCAGCAGCGGCGAAAGGCGAAAGAGACAGGCAGGCACGAGAAAATAAAAACAGTTGTGGAATTAGAGCAAGACACAGATGGGCACAATAACAGTGGCACAACAGGGAAAAATTAAGAAAAAGAAACGGCTGAGAAAGGTTATGGTGGTTGCAGGCAGTCTGGTCCCAGTTGGAGCGGGCAGCAGGCACTGGAGCGGGCAGCAGCATCGAACCTCCCAAGGAGGAGGTCGGGGTCTGGAGGCAAGAGACGGCACATTGGAGCTGCGGGGAGAGAGTGGACCTAGACCGAGGGTCGAAGGTCCTTAAATCTCAAAAAGTTATGCCACATTCCCTTAATCCAGATGACATCATAAGTGATGTTAGTGATGCGTAGTATACAACTGAAAGAGAAAATGTACTGATACATCACCTGGAGAGTCACAAAAAAGAGGTTAAAAAAGGCTACAGTGGTCATGCCCACCGATATTAATCCATATGGGCCATATACTGAAAATATGGTATTGGCTTGATTTACTCTTTGCCATTGTGAACAAGTCTTGATTCATGATCCCTTTTAAAGAACTGTTGCACGTGAGAAACATGTAGGTCACTGTTTTGTTCAAACACATCATGTGGTGTGGCGTAGCAAGAGCTTTAGAAAAAAAGTACAAACAAAAAATATACATATATTCAACGACCTTGGGCCAGCTCTCTTCATCCATTCGTCTGTTCAACTGTCATTCATATGTTGCTTCCACCCACTGCAGCATGCAGCATAGGGCAGTGATTCAGCTCTCTTCAACCATTGGTGTGTTCAACAGTCATTCATATGTTGCTTCCACCGACTGCAGCACGCAGCATAGGGCAGTAATCCAGCTCTCTTCATCCATTGGTGTGTTCAACAGTCATTCATATGTTGCTTCCACCGACTGCAGCTACCAACATGGAGGGATGGGTCAGTCCATTTCATTTATTGGCTGCCTTGCGCTGAGAGTGGTTGCATATCACCACTTAACTACTTCTCTGCTAGGCCTCCCTCCATGCTAAGCCTTTTTTTTTCTATTTGGGGTAGTTCGCGCTTAGGCCCCCGTAACTTTTTGTCCACATAAGGTATCCACGTCAAATTTGTGTCCTTTTTTTCCAACACCTTGAGGATTCTAAAGGTACCCAGGGTTTGTGGATTCCCCTGGAGGGGATCCAGAAATTAGCCAAAAAGCAGCTAAATCTTTTAATGGGAAAAAAGTGCTGCAGAAGAGTCTGTTTTTTTCCCTACAAATGGCATCAACACAGGGTTTCTGGTGCTGAAATCACCATCTTCTCAGGTTTCAGGGACAGGCAGACTTTTAAAATAAAACCAACATTTTCTACACAGTTTTGGCATTTTACTGGGACATAGCCTATTTTTGCTACTTTTTGTGCTTTCATACTCCTTCCAGTTAGCGGTAGAAATGGGTGTGAAAACAATAATGGATCCCAGAATGCTGAGAAGTAGACAAAATTCTGAATTCAGCAAGGGGTATTTGTGTAGATCCTTCAAGATTTTTTTCATAGAAACTAACAGTTGAAAATAAAAAATATTGAAATTGAGTAACAAAAACAGCCATTTGTGTCAACATTTTCACCTGTAACTTCTTATAACTATGACAGATTTTGAAAGCAATATACCTTTACATCCACTGGACCCTTCTGGTTGTGTGGATATATAGGGCTTGTAGGATCACAAAGAACCTGAGGAACCCAGAGCCAATAACTGAGCTGCGTCTTGCAATGGTTTTCATTGTGTCCCGGGTATATGGCAATTCATTTGGTAAAATATAAAGAGTGAAAAATAAGTACCAAGGAAACCGGTATATTTCCGAAATGGGAACAAAATATAGAGTTTAGAAGCAGTGGTCATTTGCACATCTTCAAAAGTGTGGGTACCAATACAAGCATGTGAATCAGAGGTCATTTTTCAAAATGATATCTTTTTTACAAATTGTCTTACAATTTGAAGGCAGAAATGCAAAGAAAGTCATTTGGTAATAACACTTGTTCTACTATTCTGTGTTTCCCTAAGTCTCCCGCTAAAAATGCTACCTCACTTGTGTGGGTAGGCCTAGTACCTGTTACAGGAAACGGCCCTAAACGCAACATGGACACAGTGAAAACTGACCCTTTTTTTGCAATGTGCCTAGCTGTGGATTTTGGACCCTAACTCAGCCGAGAACTAGGGAAACCTAGCACATCTATACATTTTTGTAATCTAGACATCCAGGGGAATCCAGGATGGGGTGACTTGTGTGGTTCTCCCCAGGTTCTATTATCCAGAATCCTTTGCAAACCTCAAACTTTGTAAAAATAAACATCATTTTTCTCACATATCTGTGATGGAAAGTCCTGGAATCTGCAAGAAGCCACAAACTTCCACCCACCCAGCACTCAGCATAGTCTCCTGATAAAAATAGTACCTCACTTGTGTGGGTAGACCTAGAAACTGTGACAGGAAACGGCCTAAAACCCAATGTGGACACATCACATTTTTCCCCAGAAAACTGACCCTTTTTTTGCAATGTGCCTTGCTGTGGATTTTGGACCCTTGCTCTGCCTGCACCTAAGGAAACCTAGCTAACCTATACATTTTTGAAAACTAGACACCCAGGGAAATCCAGGATGGGGTGACGTTCTGTTACCCAGAATCAGTGGCATAGCTAGAGGGTGGGTGGGGTTGCGGTCCACCCCGGGCGGTACAAGTTTTGGTGGCAGCGGCCTCCCCCCCGCTCTTACCTGCCGTCTCGGGCGGCAATAGCAAAATAGCAAACTCCCCCTCCCCTCAGCACCTTCCCCCTGCTCTTCACTGCGGCCACCGTGGGGCGGCAAACACAGGGCCCACCATGGTCTGCCAGAGGGCTAGCTACGCCACTACCCAGAATCCCTTGCAAACCTCAAACTTTGTCAAAAGAACACATTTTCATCACATTTCTGTGATGGAAAGTTCTGGAAGCTGCGTGGATCCACAAACTTCCACCCACCGAGCATTCCCCAAAGTCTCCTGATAAAAATGGTACCTCACTTTTGTCGGTAGGCCTAGTGCCCGCGACAGCAAAACTGTGTGTGATACAATCTGAAACATGTGGGCACACAAAGCCCAGGAGTAAAAGGACAATTAGCACAGTGCATACGACTCTCCTTCCGCATACCTCTTCACAAACAGACTCTACATCTCTGACAGAGATGGTTTTTTTGGGCGTTCAAGGAATTAAATCGGGGATGTGGCGATCCTTCAATCTAGCCACATCCTTCACTGCTCCAACTCTAGAAAAACTTGCCTGTTCCACTACAACAAGGCTGCCTATCACGGACTCCTGAAACTGAACAAAACTCATCCTTGATGCTGGAGAACACTCCATGAACACCAGCAAAAGCATTAAAAGTTGCTAAGTTGACGAGATGGATGGCCAACTTGTGTTACCAAATGTAAGCCTTACGAACAGCAGTGTAAGGTTCCAATCTCTGATCTATTCTATCTACACCACCCATGTGCTTATTGTAGTCTACAATGCACACAGGTTTGCGCACTTCAGCAACCTGACCCCAATCAGTCACAGGTGAAGTACTTTCAACATGGATGGTAGTCAGCGTGTAGACATCCCTCCTGTCCACAAATTTCACAGCTAGCAGTTCATCACTACGCAAGGCAGTGCCCCCTCTTAAGCTTTTTGCAAACAAGCTCTTTTGGGTAACCTTTACGGTTAGAGTGGATTGTGCCACAAGCAAGAGTGTCCACTTTGAACAATTCCTTAAACAATTGCACAGCAGTGTAGAAGTTATCTAGGTACAGATGGTGACCTTTGTTAAAAAGTCCTCTAACAAGTTCCCGCACAATTTTCTCTGAAACTCCTAAAGTAGACGGACAACTAGGGGGGTCAATAGTGGAATCCCTACCAGTGTACACCCATAAATTATAGATATATCCTGTCCTACTCTCAGACAACATATACATCTTAATTCCATTACATGCCGTCTTGCCCGGAATGTACTGCCCAAAAACCAAACAGCCCTTGAACAGGACCAAAGACTCATCAACAGCTATTTCTTTCCCTGGAGTATAGATCTCTGAAAATCGATCTACAAAGTGATCAAGGGCAGGCCGTATCTTAAAAAGACGGTCACAGTCAGGGTGATCTTGTGGCAACACAGAAGCATTATCAACAAAATGCAGCATCCGAAGCAAAAGTAAATACCGATCAAAATTCATAATTGCAGGAAATATGGCCATTGCCATCAAGGGACTGGTAGATCAATATGAAGACAGGGATGCCATCAAAAAAGTGAAACCCAAAAACTTCTTCATCTCATCCAGATTTGTGGGAGTCCACCGGGTAGCTCTAGAGTGCGGCCTAAGTCTGGCACTGTTGTCCCTCAAATACTGTTCAGCATACAAATTAGTCTGCTTAACAATCTCAGCCAATAATACATCCTCCATAAGCAACTGGAATAAAGAATAGTCAACACAAATTCACAATTCACTCTACACCCTGCATCACCAGTAAAGGCAACACCGGCTGCACCATGGTTGGATCAACCCAGAGTCCAACACTTCCAATGGGAAGCCTTGCAGCCCCAGGCTACAATCCAGATGCCTCTCGCTGCACCATCAACACATCAGTGTCCTCCTCTAAAACAGGCACTTCATCCGCACTGAGAGTAGCTTCATCATCAGATGATTCCTCGTGGACAGAAAACTCACTGCCAGAATCTTGCACTTCCTCCTCTGCCTCAGACACACTGTCAGTCTCATAATCCTGCTCAGAGGAAGATTCAAAAAGCATACCAACCACCTGCTGAGCAGTAATTCTGCAGCTAGCCATAATCCTTACTAATAAAGGTAACTTGACAAACAAGTCAACAACAACAACAAACACTTTGCAAAATAAGTAATAAACAAAATGTGTCTTTATCACAAAGACCTATATACTTCAAAACTATACCACTCACGTGCCAGAAACAGCTGGACTCCCCACCACCTACTCTGCACAGACTCAGTAAGGACCAACAATATCCCACTAAAAAAGAAAAAGAAAAGAAAATTACACATAAGGCAATGCAATACACATCGTGCACAAATCCAAAAAGAATTTCACGCTCAAAACATAAACTAAATATGCTGCTATTATGTCACCACTTACAAAAAACTCATTCATGCATGACAATAATATTCATTTGGAGTAAACACAACAAAAAAGAATTTCTTACCAAATACATGCAACTACGCAAACTGCAGATCAACCACTGCCGAAACTGTAAACAAGAATCAAAAGCTTTGTACTAGAATACAAAGGAGGAATAAAACAATACAATCACATATGCAAATAATACACCAGTCCACACACAATCCATCAGCCATGCTGGGGGGCAGGTGGGCCTAAAAGCATAAGGCCGATCTGCCCCCAAAGGGGGCAGAAACAGTCAAAATAATCACCCTCTAAAAGGTGTGCGACCCTTTCCCAAGGGGCTACTCCCCAATCGCAGAAATAGATTTTGACAAAATTCCTGGTGTCTAGTGGCTTCTGTTCCCGTTGGGGGCAGATGGCCCACAAAATGTAAGGCTGATCTGCCCCCTAGGGGGTCAGAAACAGCTAAAATATTCACCCCCATAAAGGGGAGAGACCATCTCCCAAGGGGCTGCTCCCCAACAACATAAAAAAATCCCTGGTGTCTAATGGCATCTGCCCCTGTGGGGTCAGATGGGCCTAAAAACATAAGGCCGATCTGTCTCCAAGGGAGGCAGAAACGGCCAAAATAATCACCTCCATAAAGGGGAGAGATCCTTGCCCAAGGGGCCGCTCCCCAACATTAAAAAAAAGAAAACCCTAGTCACCTAGTGAGGCACACAAAATTCGAAATAATCAGCCGATTTGCCCCCTCATTAGATGACGTGGAGGGGGGGGGTGCAGGAGGCAGCAGAAGGGCTTCCTCTGCCACCCTGGTGGGGACCCGAAGACAGGCGGTCCAAGGGGGGAGTTCCAGCACTTCCCCTGTGGGTGGGTGCTAGGACGGCCAGGAGCCGTCTGACGCACACGTCGACCATGACTCATGGAACGGGTTGAACCAATCCATCTATAAAGAAGTAAACTTCACTGTCAGGGATCATGGTTAATATTTTAATTTTGCAGTGTTTTTTTCTTTCTACATTTGACTAGCCCATGCGGTTCTAGAATTACCATTACATTTGCCTCTAGCCTACATACGTGATTTTTATTTATGTCATGTTTTTCTTGTTTTTGCTAAATAATAGGGATTTTATATGGTTTTCTATGTGAATATTGCTTTTCTTTCGCCAATGTTACAGCTCCCTACTATGCAGGGTATATAGTCTTTCCTCTATCTCTGTGGTTCACGTGGGCCCTTGGTTTATCTATTTCAATTTTAAGCTTTTACTGAGAAGCCTTAATGTTTCACATTAAATTGCACCACCATCCTACTATTTTGAGCTAATTCTAAATTAAATAATTATTTTTTGCCTTCTATAATTAATGTAACTTTAAACATACCTGTCTCATGTAAGTTTGTTTTATTGGCTTGGACTCAGTCTTCTGAACACTAACAAAGTCTTCCGAAGACTCAAATAGTCCCAACACTACGCATCAACCATCTTAATTATTTTAATTAGACCATAAACTGATTTTTGGTGGGGTATGCGGGCAATGAGCCAATTAATCTAATAACATCATTACCACTAATTAATTGGGCTAATTAGTGAAAATGTTTGGTGGCAAAAAGTTGGAGAATGTCAGAGATTTTGGATTAAAGCCAGGGAACCAGTGTTACAGCAAACAAATGATGGACGGAATGCTGACAATGCAAACATTCTCCCCCAGTCAAAAGATCTAGGTTAAATCCATCGTTCTTTTGCCCACTACGCCACCCCAGTTTGGACCCAGCCATATGCAAATCAGTCTTGACCCTGTACCCCATGGGAACAGTCCAGACCGAACTGCCAGGCCAGGTCCTCCCTGGACCGGAAACAAGCCTCCTGGGACCGGTTTCAGGGTATGTCACCCTTCTTCAGCCATGCTAGCTTGAATCCAGTGGCACAGTGAGCAAGGGACACAAGTCTGGGCATACCCATCCCACTTAGGGCGAAAAGTGCTACAGCAAACAAATGATGGACGGAATGCTGACAATGCAAACATTCTCCCCCAGTCAAAAGATCTGAGTTAAATCCATCGTTCTTTTGCCCACTACGCCACCCCAGTTTGGACCCAGCCATATGCAAATCAGTCTTGACCCTGTACCCCATGGGAACTGTCCAGACCGAACTGCCAGGCCAGGTAATTCCTGGACTGGAAATAAGCATCTTGGGACCGGCTTCAGGGTATGTCACCCTTCTTCAGACAGGCTAGGTTGAATCCAGTGGCACAGTGAGCAAGGGACCCACGTCTGGGCATACCCATCCCACTTAGGGCGAAAAGTGTTACAGCAAACAAATGATGGACGGAATGCTGACAATGCAAACATTCTCCCCCAGTCAACAGATCTGGGTTAAATCCATCGTTATTTTGCCCACTACGCCACCCCAGTTTGGACCCAGCCCTATCCAAATCAGTCTTGACCCTGTGCCCCATGGGAACAGTCCAGACCGGACTGCCAGGCCTGGTCCTCTCTGGACCGGAAACAAGTATCCTGGGACCGGTTTCAGGATATGTCACCCTTCTTCAGCCAGGTTAGCTTGAATCCAGTGGCACAGTGAGCAAGGGACCCACATCTGGGCATACCCATCCCACTTAGGGCAAAAACTGTTACAGCAAACAAATGATGGACGGAATGCTGACAATGCAAACATTCTCCCCCAGTCAAAAGATCTGGGTTAAATCCATCGTTCTTTTGCCCACTACGCCACCCCAGTTTGGACCCAGCCATATGCAAATCAGTCTTGACCCTGTGCCCCACGGAAACAGTCCAGACCGAACTGCCAGGCAAGGTCCTCACTGGACCGGAAACAAGCATCCTGGGACCGGTTTCAGGGTATGTCACCCTTCTTCAGCCAGGCTAGCTTGAATCCAGTGGCACAGTGAGCAAGGGACCCACGTCTGGGCATACCCATCCCACTTAGGGCGAAAAGTGTTACAGCAAACAAATGATGGACGGAATGCTGACAATGCAAACATTCTCCCCCAGTCAAAAGATCTGGGTTAAATCTATCGTTCTTTTGCTCACTACGCCACCCCAGTTTGGACCCAGCCATATGCAAATCAGTCTTGACCCTGTGCCCCATCTGAACAGTCCAGACCGGACTGCCAGACCAGGTCCTCTCTGGACCGGAAACAAGCATCCTGGGACCGGTTTCAGGGTATGTCACCCTTCTTCAGCCAGGCTAGCTTGAATCCAGTGGCACAGTGAGCAAGGGACCCACATCTGTGCATACCCATCCCACTTAGGGCGAAAAGTGTTACAGCAAACAAATGATGGACGGAATGCTGACAATTCAAACATTCTCCCCCAGTCAAAAGATCTGGGTTAAATCCATCGTTCTTTTGCCCACTACGCCACCCCAGTTTGGACCCAGCGATATGCAAATCAGTCTTGACCCTGTGCCCCATGGGAACAGTCCAGACGAACTGCCAGGCCAGGTCCTCCCTGGACCGGAAACAAGCATCCTGGGACCGGTTTCAGGGTATGTCACCCTTCTTCAGCCAGGCTAGTTTGAATCCAGTGGCACAGTGAGCAAGGGACCCACGTCTGGGCATACCCATCCCACTTAGGGTGAAAAGTGTTACAGCAAACAAATGATGGACGGAATGCTAACAATGCAAACATTCTCCCCCAGTCAAAAGACCCGGGTTAAATCCATCGTTCTTTTGCTCACTACGCCACCCCAGTTTGGACCCAGCCTTATCCAAATCAGTATTGACCCTGTGCCCCATGGGAACAGTCCAGACCGGACTGCCAGGCCAGGTCCTCTCTGGACCGGAAACAAGCATCCTGGGACCGGTTTCAGGGTATGTCACCCTTCTTCAGCCAGGCTAGCTTGAATCCAGTGGCACAGTGAGCAAGGGACCCACGTCTGGGCATACCCATCCCACTTAGGGCAAAAAGTGTTACTGCAAACAAACAATGGACAGAATGCTGACAATGCAAACATTCTCCCCCAGTCAAAAGATCTGGGTTAAATCTATCGTTCTTTTGCCCACTACGCCACCCCAATTTGGACCCAGCCATATGCAAATCAGTCTTGACCCTGTGCCCCATGGGAACAGTCCAGACCGAACTGCCAGGCCAGGTCCTCACTGGACTGGAAACAAGCATCCTGGAACCGGTTTCAGGGTATGTCACCCTTCTTCAGCCAGGCTACCTTGAATCCAGTGGCACAGTGAGCAAGGAACCCACGTCTGGGCATACCCATCCCACTTAGGGCGAAAAGTCTTACAGCAAACAAATGATGGACAGAATGCTGACAATGCAAACATTTTCCAGAGTCAAAAGATCTGGGTTAAATCCATCGTTCTTTTGCCCACCACGCCACCCCAGTTTGGACCTAGCCATATGCAAATCAGTCTTGACCCTGTGCCCAATGGGAACAGTCCAGACCGAACTGCCAGGCCAGGTCCTCACTGGACCGGAAACAAGCATCCTGGAACCGGTTTCAGGGTATGTCACCCTTCTTCAGTCAGGCTAGCTTGAATCCAGTGGCACAGTGAGCAATGGACCCACGTCTGGGCATACCCATCCCACTTAGGGCGAAAAGTGTTACAGCAAACAAATGATGAACAGAATGCTGACAATGCAAACATTCTCCCCCAGTCAAAGATCTTGGTTAAATCCACCGTTCTTTTGCCCACTACGCCACCCTAGTTTGGACCCAGCCATATGCAAATCAGTCTTGACCCTGTGCCCCATGGGAACAGTCCAGAGCGAACTGTCAGGCCAGGTACTCCCTGGACAGGAACAAGCATCCTGGGACCGGTTTCAGGGTATGTCACCCTTCTTCAGCCAGGCTAGCTTGAATCCAGTGGCACAGTGAGCAAGGGACCCACGTCTGGGCATACCCATCGCACTTAGGGCGAAAAGTGTTACAGCAAACAAATGATGGACGGAATGCTAACAATGCAAACATTCTCCCCCAGTCAAAAGACACGGGTTAAATCCATTGTTCTTTTGCCCATTACGCCACCCCAATTTGGACCCAGCCATATGCAAATCAGTCTTGACACTGTGCCCCATGGGAACAGTCCAGACCGAACTGCCAGGCCAGGTCCTCCCTGGACCGGAAACAAGCATCCTGGGACTGGTTTCAGGGTATGTCACCCTTCTTCAGCCAGGCTAGCTTTAATCCAGTGGCATAGTGAGCAAGGGACCCACGTCTGGGCAGACCCATCCCACTTAGGGCGAAAAGTGTTACAGCAAACAAATGATGGATGGAATGCAGCCAATGCAAACATTCTCCCCCAGTCAAAAGATCTGGGTTAAATCCATTGTTCTTTTGCCCGCTACGCCACCCCAGTTTGGACCCAGCCATATGCAAATCAGTCTTGACCCTGTGCCCCATGGGAACAGTCCAGACCGAACTGCCAGTCCAGGTCCTCCCTGGCCCGGAAACAACCATCCTGGGACCGGTTTCAGAGTATGTCACCCTTCTTCAGCCAGGCTAGCTTGAATCCAGTGGCACAGTGAGCAAGGGACCCACATCTGGGCATACCCATCCCACTTAGGGCGAAAAGTGTTACTGCAAACAAATGATGGACGGAATGCTGACAATGCAAACATTCTCCCCCAGTCAAAAGGTCTGGGTTAAATCCATAGTTCTTTTGCCCACTATGCCACCACAGTTTGGACCCAGCCATATGCAAATCAGTCATGACCCTGTGGCCTGTTCCCCATGGGAACAGTCCAGACCGAACTGCCAGACCAGGTCCTCCCTGGACCGGAAACAAGCTGCAAATTCACCCGCACGGACCACCCCGAGCGGCCAGGAGGAGGCATTGCCATTGTCTAAATAAGGCACACTCTCACTGACCATGCACTCGAAAGACCCGACGGTGACCATGGAACACCTCCACTTCCAGATCCGGACCAACCCCAACACCACCCTCTGCGGCACCCTCATCTACAGGCCCCCCG
Organism: Calotriton arnoldi; assembly: GCA_963921515.1. NCBI lineage: Eukaryota > Metazoa > Chordata > Amphibia > Caudata > Salamandridae > Calotriton > Calotriton arnoldi. Next base: position 628,550 of record CAWUFW010010607.1, on the reverse strand, counting down.
GGCCATGAACCTCCATTCACTGATGCCATTGTAGACCTCATCGCACCCCAGGCCCTCCAATCCACCAACTACATCCTACTCGGAGACCTCAAGTTCCACCTGGACAACCCCAGTGACCAGAACACCACGCCCCTCCTGGGGAACATCGCCAACATCGGACTCAAGCAGCTAGTCACCGCACCAACCCACATAGCCTGACACACGTTTGGGCCTGTCTTCTCCACCAGGGGGAACTTCAACTACAGCCACACCACAAGACTCTCCTGTACCGACCATCATTGTTTACATCATGCCTTCACCACGCCCACTGTACACCATCGCCATCAATGCCCCCCCCCGTCGCGGCTGGATTAAGGCCACCGAAGGACTTCCCGTCAACTCCCTCAGCACCACCTCTCCACCAACGCTTACAGATGCCAACACCACAGCGCACAACCTCCACCGGTGGATCTCCAACTGCGCCAACACCCTGGCACCCCTCAAGAAAAGACCATGCAAACAACACTCCAAGAAGGCCAACTGGTTCACTTCCGCCCTCCACTAGTCCAGCCCACCTGCAGACGTCTCGAGAAGAGATGGAGCCACAACATCAATCAACTCCGCAACACAGTCTGCCATGCACCATGGTGCAAGGGTTGCTGCATTGGCGCAGGGAAGCCATTGTGCACCAAATTAGGGGAAAAAGATAGGGGGGCATATGTGTGAACTTGTGAAGCCCTGTGCTATATTGTACCTGCATCAGGTATGATATATGCAGGGTGGGCGTTCCCACGCAACAAAGCCTCATAGGAGTGTCGCAGTGAAATCCATCAGATTTCAATGCAACAATTGTAGGACACCACTGCGTCAGTACCTTATGCCTGGCTCATGGCAGGTGTGAGGGGGACGCAGTGCCACAGGGATAGGCTGGACCCATGCATTGCTGGAGTTGCGTCATGCTGGTGCCACAACTGCAGCAATGCATGACTTTTGCGCTGACAAATACGTAAGGATTCCAGACGTATCTGTCATTAATTGCGACATGGAGCACTGTACAGTAAATACAGCGCATCCATGGTGTCGCAAGAAGGGCGTAGTGAAAAGTGTTGCAATGCTGTTTTGTCGCAGCGATGCAACACTTTTCATGAATGAGGCCCAGGAATGCGCCCTATCTTATTGATGGTGCGCATTCCTGCCCTGTAGTTTTGTCGCAAGGCAGCGCAGCAACATTCCTGCAACGCTGTCCAGCACCAAAACCTTCTGAAATGTGGGCCCAAGTGTTTGCACAATATTTAAGACCAGCTATTTTCTGGTCTTAAAAAACTGCCTCTAACTGAAGTTAGAGGCAGTTTTTTTGGTTTTGCACCATACAAGGAATTCCTTGTAAATATCACAAAGTGGGGTTAGCGCCTGTTTTTGCATGGGAACGCCTACCTTGCATCTCATTTTCGTTAGGTCCCGCTAACAGAATTGGAGATCAGAAAATCGCACTTTAACGTGGGAAAACTGACACTAACTGCGGTTAGCGACAACTTGTACATACGTCGATAAAAAAAAAAAGCAGCCGTAACGTCAGAAAGTTGACGCTACGGCGGCGTTAACTCCTTGTGCATATGCCCCATAGTTAGTTGATGATCCGGGAAAGGAAGGCGTTTTAGGATTTGTTTTGACTTTTGTTGGGATTGAGACCATAGATCAGCATGCATCTTGAGCAGAGTGTTATGTGGGCAGGCAAAATCTTTGAATGAGATTTTGGTGTATGCAAAATATTGTAGCGATTTTTCTAATGCAGTAAAGAAATCGACTATGGAGAAGCTGATGATAGTTCAGACACAATTCTTTTAAAAAGTGGTCAGGGAGCTTTAAGCATCTGGTGATGGTGTGCAATTTGTGCAAGGTGGAAATGGTGATTTACGAGGTAAATGTAACTCTTTCACGAACAGAATTTAAGGCAGTTTAATGGGACTATGCTTTCAGCCCCTGTCATACAATAACCTATGCAGAATAATATGCTCAAATTTCAGCAAGAAGCTTCAGTAACTAATTACAACTTTCAAAATTTGCAAGTACACGTGTTTCCTTTTGGACCGAGTCAGACACAATGACTGTGCATGCGAAGGGAGGAGGATTGCATGCGTGGTGCAGTCCTAGAGGTAGGCCAGAACGGCCCTTTTGTAGAAGGAGAGCCTAATGGAAATCCAATCTCATTTTTTTATTGATACAGCTTCTTAGGAAAAGAATTCCAAGTTGTAAGCATTTGGAATAAACAATTGACTAATACGTTCTCAGCAAATTCCCCAGTTAAATTTAGTTCAAGTAATAATAATAATGAGTTTATACTTAGAAAGGTCCAGTGAATTTGTTAGGTCGTGATCTTTTATGCAAGCTAAATTGTGTAATTTACTGCACACCGAAGGGTGATTGCATTCAGACAAAAGAAGCCAATGTTGATTTTAGATTAAAATCCCCTCAGGTGGGGGAGGTGAGGTGAAGCACAACTCTCAGTCCCCGCCATCTTGAAGATGGGGGGACCCAACCACCCAGAATGAGGCATATGCCCCCTACCACCGGAGGGTGGCATACTAGGGGGGTGTACCCCCCACAAGGAAGGGACCCATTGGTCTCTTCCTGTACCTACCTGAAACGCACCTAAATTTAGTATTTAGGGGCACCCCTGAACCTTGCCTCCTAAGACCAGAGCTGAAAAGAAGCAAGAAGAAGAAGAAGGACCGAGCAGCCACGCTGAGAGAAGAGGAGGAGGACCCCTAAACTCAGCAATATCATCAAGATATGCTGCACTAAAGGCCTCCAACCCAGCAAGGACTTGATTCACCAACCTTTGGAAGGTGGCAGGGGCATTCTTTAAACCAAAGAGCATAGCAGTAAACTAATAATGCCCATCAAGTGTGGAGAATACTGTTTTTTCTTTGGCTCCCAGGGCCATGCCAATCTGCCAGTACCCTGTAGTTAAGTCAACGGTACTAAGAAATGTGGCTGCACCCAGTTTATCTATCAACTCATCAGCTCTTGGAATGGGGTGAGCATCTGTCTTGGTGACAGAGTTGAGTCCATACAGAACCTCATTTCTCTCTTTCCACCCATGGGATAAGGTTTTGGGACTAAGACCACTGGGCTGGCTCAGGGACTCTCAGAGGGTTGAATAACCCCTAACTCCAGATTCTTGCTGACCTCAGCTCTGATGCTCTCCTTAACTTGATCAGACTGTCGATAGATTTTGTTTTTGACAGGTACACTGTCCCCGGTGCCCACTTCATGGGTACACCAGTCGGTCCGACCAGGGGTCAAGGAGAAGAGCTCAGCATACTTCTGTAAGACTTGCTTATAGTCCGCCTGCTGTTGGACAGTGATGGTGTCTGAACAGACAACTCCCTCCACTGACCCATCTTTGGGGATGTAAGAGAGGAGGTCAGGGAGAGGTTCACTCTCTGTCTACTGATCCTCATCAGTAACCATCAAGCATGGTTATGTCAGCCCTGTCATTGTAGAGCTTTAGGCGGTTCACATGGATCACCCTTTTGGGTGTCCTGCTTGTGTCCAGGTCCACCAAATAGGTGACCTCACTTTTCTTTTTTAAGATGGGGTATGCGCCACTCCATTTGTCCTGGAGGGCTCTTGGTGCCACAGGATCCAAAACACACACCTGCTGCCCTGATTGGAATTCCACCAGTGCAGCTTTTTGGTCATACCAGTGCTTTTGGAGCTCCTGGCTGGCCTCAAGATTTTTGGAAGCTTTTTTTATGTACTCTGCCATTCTGGATCTTAGGCCTAGCACATAGTCCAAAATATCTTGTTTGGGTTCTTGGAGAGGCCTCTTCCAACCCTCTTTAACAAGAAAGAGTGGTCCCCTAACAGGAAGGCCAAACAGAAGTTCAAAGGGGAAAAACCCTACTCCCTTCTGAGGCACCTCCGTGTAGGCGAAAAGCAAGCGTGGCAAGAGGGCATCCCATCTCCTTTTGAGTTTTTCAGGCAGCCCCATGATCATGCCTTTCAATGTCTTGTTAAACCTTTCTATAAGACCTTTGGTTTGTGGATGGTAGGGTGTAGTAAACTTGCACTGCACTCCACACTCCTTCCACATGTGTTCGAGGTATGCAGACATGAAGTCGGAACCTCTGTCTAATACCACCTCCTTAGGAAACCCTACCATGGTGAAGACACAATGATGGCCTTGGCTACTGCAGGAGCTGTAGTAGTCCTAAGGGGAATTGCTTCAGGAGGTTCAAGTGGACCCACTATGTCCACACCTACCCTTTCAAAGGGGACCCCATCCACTGGTAGTGGAATTAAGGGGGCCTTTGGGTGTCCACCTGTTTTGTCACTGGCTTGGCAAGTTACACAGGAGCCGACAAACTCCTTTACTTTCTGGGACATCCGGGGCCAGTAGAAATGGCTGACAAGCCATTCCCAAGCTTTGGTCTGGCCAAGGCGCCCAGCTAGGGGGATGCCATGAGCCAAAGTGAGTAAAAACTCTCTGTACATCTGAGGCACTACCACTCTTCTAGTGGCTCCAGGGTTGGGGTCTCTGGCCTCAGTATACAGTAGTCCCTCCTCCTAATTGACTCTGTGAGTACCACTAACATCTCCCTGTTCCTGTGCAGCAGCTTGCTGCCTCAGGATTTCAAGAGTTAGACGGGTCTGCTGTCCAAGTCACAGATGTTCCCTAGTGGGTCCCCCTGGGACTAAGAGCTCAATCCGGTAAGGGTCAAGTTCCACGGGCTCAGTTCCCTTTGGGGTTGTCAAGTCCTCTCCCTGAGGAAAGGGGTCCTGATTTTTTTGCTGTTCAGAAGCTGGTTTTCCAGTCTTCTCACCTTTCCTCTTGGAAGGTTGGGTGATTCTTCCAGGCTCCAACACTTCTTTTTCACCCTGTTTTCGGTTCTGTGCTCTAGTCTTGACACACACAATGTCAGGGATGTCCAGCATTGCTGCATGGGTTTTCAATTCTACCTCAGCCCATGCTGAAGTCTCCAGGTCGTTTCCAAGCATACAGGCAGCCGGATGATTTGGAGAGACCGCCACCTGTTTCAGGCCAGTAACCCCCACCCCCCAGTCTAATTTTACCATAGCCATGGCATGGTTAGTAGTGACACTGTCAGCATTGGTGACTGGATAAGACTTTTCAATCAGGTATTGCTCTGGGGAAACCAGTGTGTCTCTCACCATGGTGACACTGGCACCTGTATCCCTCAGGGTTTCTATCCTAGTCCCATTTATACAGGGGTATTTCAAATACGTCTGTAAGTTGGGATGCCACACAGCTAAAGTGGCAAACTCAACTTCACCCTCAGTGACTAGAATTGCTTCAATGTGAACCCTGATTTGCTCTGGGCACACTGTTGATCCCACCTGGAGATTGGCTACACCAGTACTAACTGGAGGAGGACTAGGGGGCTTCTTGCTTGGACAAGTAGCATCTCCAGTTAAGTGCCCCAACTTCTTACAGTTGAAACACCAGGCCTTTTGGGGATCAAATTTCTTCCCTTTGTGCCTACTATTGGACTGGGAAGAGTTTTGGGACACACCCCCCAGAGCAGGTTTTTGGGGCCCTTTAGAAGACTCTTGGTTTTTGTTTTTGGGGTTCTCACCCCCTTTCCCCTGGGGAGGTTTTGTAACCCCTTTCTTTTGGTCACCCCCAGTGGTTGTTTTGGTTACCCTAGTCTTGACCCAGTGGTCTGCCTTCTTTCCTAATTCTTAGGGAGAAATTAGACCGAGGTCTACCATATGTTGATGCAACTTTTCATTAGTGCAATTACTCCAAATATGTACTTTCATTAAAAGATTGTAAAGACCATTGAAATCATGCACATTTTTCCCAGTCAACCATCCATCTAGTATCCTAACTGAGTAGGCTACGAAGTCGGCCCAGAACTAGTTTTCGGTTTTGTGTGCCCCCTGAATCTAATCCTATATTCCTCACTTGTGAGCCCAAAGCCCTCAATCAGACTGCTCTTCATGAGGTCATAAGACCCAGCATCTGCCCCAGTAAGGGTCAGGAGTCTGTCCCTGCAGTTACCAGTGAACAGTTCCCAAAGGAGTGCCCCCCAGTGCGACTCCTTCACTTTTCTCATTTCACAGGCCCTCTCAAAGGCTGTGAACCATTTGGTGATGTCATCACCTTCCTCATATTTGGGGACAATCCCTTTTGGGATTTTGGGATCATAAGATTGCTCTCTGTCCCTATTTACTAAGCTGCTGTCCCCATTGATGGGTGCTAGGCCCATCTCTGCTCTTTCCCTCTTTAGAGCAAGGAGTCTGGTATCTAGGTCTAACCTTTTGGTTATCCTGGCTAGCAGGATGTCCTCTTCATTGTGGCTGTCTTCAATGGACTCAGAAGTACCTGACCCACCTGTGTGGGATGTAGGTGCTGTGAGCTGTATTCTTAGAGTCAGGGGCACAGGGACCCTGTTCTCCCTGGGAAGTGGGAGGTGTTGGAAGTTATCCTCATCCCCTCCATCGTCTTCCTCATCTGAGAGGTCTTCACCTTGCTCAGAGGGATGGTCTTTAGCATACCCTGCCAACAGCTCCTGGAGCTTTTGTTTGGAGGGATGGGACCCCATAGCAATGTTTTTAAGTTTACAGAGAGACCATAACTCCCTAAATTCCAAGTGGAGATAAGGGGTGAGGTCGAGCTCCTCAACCCTGTTCTCTATGTCATTGATTACATTTTCACTAATAACTGGGTTCTGGTTAAGAGAAATTCTAAAGAAAATTCTAACGCCTCTTACCCCTATCTACAGTGAGTTTTTATCTTTCTAAAAAAATCTATTCGGACTTAACCAAGGCCCTAACAAGACTTTTAGGTGCACATGCATCAAAATAGCAAATAGCGAATCTTTAATTGCGATTTTTAAGGAATCGCAATTAAAGATTCGCTATTAACTATGCATGTAGGAATCGCAAATAAATTTGCGATTCCTACTAATTCCTTAATTGCGACTCGCAAATTGCAAGTCGGAATTAAGAAATTGCTTCCCATTCATTCCTATGGGCCAAGAGGCCCATAGGAATGAATGGGAACTGCATGCGCAATTAGAGAGTACCCAATAGGTGTTAGGGTGCCAAAAGGACACCCTGTTGCACCCCTGAAATTTTTATGTGAACACATGTTGCACACACACATGCCCTAAGGGCATGTGTCTGTGTGTGTGTTAACTTGAACTTTGAAAAATGCACTTTAGTGCATTTTTCAAAGTTTTCGCTAATTACCATCAAGTTTCATTTGACGGTAATTAGCGTCCCCTATTAGCGAAATCGCTATTTTAAATGTCATCATGCATTGCATTTGAGGCATCGCAATTTGCGATTCTTTAAATGCAATCGCAATTTAAGTCATCGCAAATTTTGCGATGACTTAAATTGCGATTTTTGCATTTAGGATGATGCATCCCAAATGCAAAAATACTGATCGCAAAGGGGCAGATTCTGTGAATCTGCCCGTTTGCGACCGGTTTTCAGGTTGATGCATGGGGCCCTTAGTAGTTTGGGGAAAAAAATTGTCAATTAAAAAATTCAGAATTCTAAAGACAATTTAGGAGTTCTGTCGTGTGATCAGGTGGTGACTAAGTCAGTCCAACAAATGCAAAGTTGTATATCCCACCATTGATCCACCAATGTAGGAGGCTGGCTCTGTATATACTATACCAAAGTAAGGTATAATGTGCACAGAGTCCAGTGGAACCCCAAAGGTAGGCAGAGGCAAAAGTAGATAATACCTTACTCTCTATTTGTGTAAGTGTGGGCGAGCAGTAAGGCTTTATCAGAAGGTAGTGCTAAGCATTTGCTCTACACACCTAGGCAAGAAATGATTACACACACTCAAAGACTGAACTCAGACCAATTTTGTTTGTATAAAAATATTTCTTTGGTGGCATTTATTGCTAGAACCAAATCATAAGCAGAATCGTACTCTCAAGGGCAAGGTATCACAATTATGCATTCGACATTGAGGTGATCTTGATGCAGGTTCAAAAATTATGACAAAACAGTCGTAATTCTGTTTCAGTTACTTTTCTTACTCAGCAAGGTATCCCTAGATATCACGCTGGTACATTTCCTAGAAGAAAGGAAAGAAGGTAATGCGTTTCATTTTACAAATACAGTGTTGCAGGGTTACTCACGAAATGCTATTAGTCCTCAGAGAACGGAACTGGGGTTGCGGGTCCTTTAATAGTGTTCGGTCAGATAGGCACTTGGTTCGCACCACCAGCGGCAGAGAGGTGGCCTGGTGTGGAGTGCAGGGACCACGTGTTAGCCAATGGACTAAGCGAGGTCGTAGGTTCAGGACTGCGGACAAGCAGGCCTCTTGGCTGATTGAACAAAAAGTTCCTGGGGTTGAGGTCAACACTCAAGGGCCCAATGGCCAGCACAAGAACTACACCGGCAGCGGCACAGAGGCACCGGGTGCAGGATGCGGTTGTGGGGGTCCCAGGGTTTCTCAGTGGGGACCGTCGGTCTTGGTCCAAGCTGCAGACTTGGTCGGGAATTCCTGGGAGGAGGTCAACGACTGAAGAGGCGAATGGGGTCTTTGGGAGTTGAAGCCTTGTGACTGGAGGCAGTCGCAGATGGAGTCGGTCGAAAGGTCGCGGTTGGACTTCTTAGACGGCTTCGGTCACAGAGGGAGTCGGTGGTGCCGCCTTTGGTCGAGGTTGGGGGGACCTTCCAAGTAATGGTTGCAGGCTTGGGTTAGAAGCTTGTGGCTGTTCAGGGTCACCAGATCCCAAGTTAGGATCACAGGGGGGACCTCCTTAACCTATTGGGCCACTAGAGCCCCCGGCTCAGGGCGCCGGGTGCTGAGTGGTATGGACTTGCGGAGTCAGCCGGAGTCACAGTCGGTTGCTTTTGAGCAAGTCCGGTGCTCACGGGAGACAGAGTCCTTTGGGTTGCGAAGGCAGGGCAGGTCCTTCGGGTTCTTGAGGGCTGCTGGCTGCAGGACACACCAGGGTTTTGCTGGAGGAGACGGAGGTCAGGAATGGCCGATAGGGCTTGGGCCAAGTCAGTTGGGGTCCTCTTCTTCTTCTCTCAGCGCGGCTGTACGGTTCTTCTTCTTCTTCCTGCTTCTTGTCGGCTCTGGTCTGAGGAGGCAAGGTTCAGGGGTGCCTCTAAATATTACATTTAGCTGCGTTTTAGGTAGGTACAGGTCGGGACCAATGGGTCCCTTCCTTGGGGTGGGTCCCCCCTAGTATGCCACTCTCTTCGGTGGGAGGGGGGCATAAGCCTTACTCTGGTTGGTTGGGTCCCCCGTCTTCAAGATGGCGGGGACTGAGAGTTGTGCTTCACCTCGCCTCCCCCACCTGAGGGGTGGGGTTGATCAAGGTGGGCACACCTCTCTTCCTATCTTGGTTTTCCCACCGATTCTCGTGCCAAAGGGGGGTTAGAACCAGTGAGGACCAGTTGGTGGGTGTAGCAAATGGTTGGGTCAGTTTGCAAAGGCGGCATGCCTTTGAAGCTTCCCTTTCGTGGACCCTGCCCATCCTGGGGGAAGAGGCTTGGCACCTCTCCCCAGGATGTGCTTTGTTTCAAGACCCCAAGAGCGGCAGGCTCTTGACCTAGGGGTCCAGAAACATGTCTGGTGGTGGCAGCTGGCGAGTGGCCACTCAGCAAGGACACTAGAGTTAGGTCACTTTTCAGGGGGTATCTCTAAGATGCCCTCTGAGTGAATTTCTTAATAAATCCCACACTGGCATCACTGTGTGTTTAATTTTCTGAGAAGTTTGTTACCAAACTTCCCAGTTTTCAGTGAAGCCATTATGGTGTTGTGGAGTTCGTAATGACAAACTCCCATACCATATATTCTTTATGGCGATACTGCACTTACCATGGCTTGAGAATTGGTTTAGACACGATAGGGGTACAGGGCTCATGCACCTGTAACCTCACCACTGGTATAGTGCACCCAGCTAGAAGGGGTAATTACCTATGCCAGGGAAGTGGATTGTAGGCATGGCCCACAGGGATGTGTGCAATGTCGAGTCTTCACTTTGCTCTGCACCAAAACACACAGTCTGCCATGGCAGTCTGTGTGTGTAAAGGTACAGGGTCTCTTAGGGTGGCACAATAAGTGCTGCAGCCCTTAGAGGCCTTCCCTGGTCACTGTGCCCTTGGTACCTATGGCACATATTACAAGGGGCTTACATGTGGCCATAGAGTGCCAATTGGGTTTTGCAGCAGTACAGTCTAGGGAAAGAACATAGGCCCTGGGCACCTGGTTGGCAGGAACCCAGGGCACACTCAGTCAAAGTGCATCAACATCAGGCAAAAAGTGGGGGCCAACCATGCAAAAAGGGGCACTTTCCTACTCTCTACAGTCCTGGTATACACTGAAAGCCACTGGCCTGTGTTGTCTCTAACTGCTAGTCAGCGTCTCATCTTGGCATACACTGAGAGCCAACGACCTAATTATGGCACTCACTGGCTAGTCATGGTGCACACTGGGAGTCACTGGCCATGAATGATGAACACTGATATTTACTCTACAGTTGTGGAATACACTGAAAGCCACTGGCCAGTGCTGTCTCTAACTGCTAGTCAGCGTCTCATCTTGGCATACACTGAGAGCCAACGACCTAATTATGGCACTCACTGAGACTCACAGCCCAGTCATGGTGCACAATGGGAGTCACTGGCCATGAATGATGCACACTGATATTTACTGACTATTCATGGATACACTTGAACTGACCTGCTAGCATTGTCACATGCTGTTAGTCAGTGTCCCATCTTGGCATACGCTGAGTCAAAGACCATAGTACTTGCTGAGACTCAGATGCTAGCCATGGATACACTAGAACTGACCTGCTAGCGTTGTCACGTGCTATTAGTCAGTGTCCCATCTTGGCATACGCTGAGTCAAAGATCATAGTACTCATTGAGACTCAGAAGCTAGCCATGGATACACTAGAACTGACCTGCTAGCGTTGTCACGTGCTGTTAGTCAGTGTCCCATCTTGGCATACGCTGAGTCAAAGACCATAGTACAGTTGAGACTCAGAAGCTAGCCATGGATACACTAGAACTGACCTGCTAGCGTTGTCACGCGCTGTTACTCAATGTCCCATCTTGGCATACGCTGAGTCAAAGACCATAGTACAGTTGAGACTCAGAAGCTAGCCATGGATACACTAGAACTGACCTGCTAGCGTTGTCACGTGCTGTTAGTCAGTGTCCCATCTTGGCATACGCTGAGTCAAAGATCATAGTACTCATTGAGACTCAGAAGCTAGCCATGGATACACTAGAACTGACCTGCTAGCGTTGTCACACGCTGTTACTCAATGTCCCATCTTGGCATACTCAAGTCAAAGACCATAGTACAGTTGAGACTCAGAAGCTAGCCATGGATGCACTGGAACTGACCTGTTAGCGTTGTCACGCGCTGTTAGTCAGTGTCCCATCTTGGCATACGCTGAGTCAAAGATCATAGTACTCATTGAGACTCAGAAGCTAGCCATGGATACACTAGAACTGACCTGCTAGCGTTGTCACACGCTGTTAGTCAGTGTTCCATCTTGGCATACGCTGAGTCAAAGACCATAGTACAGTTGAGACTCAGAAGCTAGCCATGGATACACTGGAACTGACCTGCTAGCGTTGTCACGCGCTGTTACTCAATGTCCCATCTTGGCATACTCAAGTCAAAGACCATAGTACAGTTGAGACTCAGAAGCTAGCCATGGATACACTAGAACTGACCTGCTAGCGTTGTCACGTGCTGTTAGTCAGTGTCCCATCTTGGCATATGCTGAGTCAAAGATCATAGTACTCATTGAGACTCAGAAGCTAGCCATGGATACACTAGAACTGACCTACTAGCGTTGTCACACGCTGTTACTCAATGTCCCATCTTGGCATACGCTGAGTCAAAGACCATAGTACAGTTGAGACTCAGAAGCTAGCCATGGATACAGTAGAACTGACCTGCTAGCGTTGTCACACGCTGTTAGTCAGTGTCCCATCTTGGCATACGCTGAGTCAAAGACCATAGTACAGTTGAGACTCAGAAGCTAGCCATGGATACACTGGAACTGACCTGCTAGCGTTGTCACACGCTGTTACTCAATGTCCCATCTTGGCATACGCTGAGTCAAAGACCATAGTACTCATTGAGACTCAGAAGCTAGACATGGATACACTAGAACTGACCTGCTAGCGTTGTCACACGCTGTTAGTCAGTGTCCCATCTTGGCATACCATGAGTCAAAGACCATAGTACAGTTGAGACTCAGAAGCTAGCCATGGATACAGTAGAACTGACCTGCTAGCGTTGTCACACGCTGTTAGTCAGTGTCCCATCTTGGCATACGCTGAGTCAAAGACCATAGTACAGTTGAGACTCAGAAGCTAGCCATGGATACACTGGAACTGACCTGCTAGCGTTGTCACGCGATGTTACTCAATGTCCCATCTTGGCATACTCAAGTCAAAGACCATAGTACAGTTGAGACTCAGAAGCTAGCCATGGATACACTAGAACTGACCTGCTAGCGTTGTCACACGCTGTTACTCAATGTCCCATCTTGGCATACGCTGAGTCAAAGACCATAGTACTCATTGAGACTCAGAAGCTAGCCATGGATACACTAGAACTGACCTGCTAGCGTTGTCACACACTGTTAGTCAGTGTCCCATCTTGGCATACGCTGAGTCAAAGACCATAGAACAGTTGAGACTCAGAAGCTAGCCATGGATACACTGGAACTGACCTGCTAGCGTTGTCACGCGCTGTTACTCAATGTCCCATCTTGGCATACGCTGAGTCAAAGACCATAGTACAGTTGAGACTCAGAAGCTAGCCATGGATACACTAGAACTGACCTGCTAGCATTGTCACGTGCTGTTAGTCAGTGTCCCATCTTGGCATACGCTGAGTCAAAGACCATAGTACAGTTGAGACTCAGAAGCTAGCCATGGATACACTGGAACTGACCTGCTAGCGTTGTCACGCGCTGTTACTCAATGTCCCATCTTGGCATACTCAAGTCAAAGACCATAGTACAGTTGAGACTCAGAAGCTAGCCATGGATACACTAGAACTGACCTGCTAGCGTTGTCACACACTGTTACTCAATGTCCCATCTTGGCATACGCTGAGTCAAAGACCATAGTACTCATTGAGACTCAGAAGCTAGCCATGGATACACTAGAACTGACCTGCTAGCGTTGTCACGCGCTGTTAGTCAGTGTTCCATCTTGGCATACGCTGAGTCAAAGACCATAGTGCTCGTCGAGACGCAGAAGCTAGCCATGGATACACTGGAACTGACCTGCTAGCGTTGTCACGCGCTGTTAGTCAGTGTCCCATCTTGGCATACGCTGAGTCAAAGACCATAGTACAGTTGAGACTCAGAAGCTAGCCATGGATACAGTAGAACTGACCTGCTAGCGTTGTCACGCGCTGTTAGTCAGTGTTCCATCTTGGCATACGCTGAGTCCAAGACCATAGTACAGTTGAGATTCAGAAGCTATCCATGGTGGACACCAAGAGCTGCTGGATTTGCCGGGTACACACAGAGAATCAGTGCCTGGGTTTGGCACAAACAGAGAGTCACCGGCTAGACTGCAAACACTCTGAGAGGCACTGGTCAGTTTTGACACGCATTGAAAGTTGATAACTAGACCTGTCACACACAAAGAATTGCTGTATAGGTCAGCACACACTTATAGCCAGTATTAAACGTTGGTATACACTGGCAATCTGTGGCGGTCTTGGTAGAATATGAAAGTCATTGACCAATGTTGCCACAGATGGGGGCACAAGTTACCCTAGAACGAAATAAGATTCTATGAACAGTTGGTCAAATGCTCAGAATCAGTGCCTTGTCCTGGTACACACTCACAGTCATTGACTGGGTATGACACACACACAGAGTCATTTATTGGGCCTATCAGACATTCAGAGCCACTGGCTAGTCCTGACACAGACTCAAAGACACTAACTCGGGCTGGCTCAGACATCTTCACTGGCCCACCATTATAAACTCCCCTAGGAGGTTGTACATCAGGCATTGAAGGGCAAATGATCCTGGTAATAAATAATCATGTATTATTTTATTTGCAGTTGGCTCAGAGCTCCGTCGAGTGAAGAGACAAGCTATGACCCTGGGAGTGATGACAGCCGTCAGCACCTTCGTAACCATCGTTCTGTACCGTCTGGGTAAGCAACAGTGAGTAGATCTTCACAAGCCTGACCAGCAGGGACTGGACGAAGGGACGTGGAGTATGATACACTATTCCCATTCACACACCAGGGATGTGCAATTTGTGTGGCAACATATGTACAAAATGGTTGCATTGCTATAGGTACAATCACAGGAGGTAGGAAAATGGCCTGTCTGGTGAATATTAATTAGGAAGGTCGCAATTTGCGATCCCATCATTAGCTGTGAATACAGGGACGAAGGCCTGCTAGGAGCACCAGACCTCCATTCTTGTATTTGCGACCCCTATCATTAGCTGTGAACACAGGGGCGAAGGCCTGCTAGGAGCAGCAGACTTCCATTCTTGTATTCACATTTATTCTATCATTAGCTTTGAATACAGGGGCGAAGGCCTGATAGGAGCAGCAGACCTCCATTCTTGTATTTGAGACCCCTTTCATTAACTGTGAATACAGGGGCGAAGGCCTGCTAGGAGCAGCAGACCTCCATTCTTGTATTTGCAATTATTCTATCATTAACTGTGAATACAGTTGCGAAGGCCTGCTAGGAGCAGCAGACCTCCATTCTTGTATTTGCATTTATTCTATCATTAGCTGTGAATACAGGGGTGAAGGCCTGATAGGAGCAGCAGACCTCCATTCTTGTATTTGCATTTATTCTCTCATTAGCTGTGAATACAGGGGCGAAGGCCTGCTAGGAGCAGCAGACCTCCATTCTTGTATTTGCGACCCCTATCATTAGCTGTGAATACAGGGGCGAAGGCCTGCTAGGAGCAGCAGACCTCCATTCTTGTATTTGCATTTATTCTATCATTATCTGTGAATACAGGGGAGAAGGCCTGCTAGGAGCAGCAGACCTCCATTCTTGTATTTACATTTATTCTCTCATTAGCTGTGAATACAGGGGCGAAGGCCTGCTAGGAGCAGCAGACCTCCATTCTTGGATTTGCATTTATTCTATCATTAGCTGTGAATACAGGGGCGAAGGCCTGCTAGGAGCAGCAGACCTCCATTCTTGTATTTACATTTATTCTATCATTAGCTGTGAATACAGGGGCGAAGGCCTGCTAGGAGCAGCAGACCTCCATTCTTGTATTAGTATTTATTCTCTCATTAGCTGTGAATACAGGGACGAAGGCCTGCAAGGAGCAGCAGACCTCCATTCTTGTATTTGCGACCCCTATCATTAGCTGTGAATACAGGGGCGAAGGGCTGCTAGGAGCAGCAGACCTCCATTCTTGTGTTTGCATTTATTCTATCATTAGCTGTGAGTACAGGGGCGAAGGCCTGCTAGGAGCAGCAGACCTCCATTCTTGTATTTGCATTTATTCTATCATTAGCTGTGAATACAGGGGTGAAGGCCTGCTAGGAGCAGCAGACCTCCATTCTTGTATTAGTATTTATTCTATCATTAGCTGTGAATACAAGGGACGAAGGCCTGCTAGGAGCAGCAGACCTCCATTCTTGGATTAGTATTTATTCTATCATTAGCTGTGAATACAGGAGCGAAGACCTGCAAGGAACAGCAGACCTACATTCTTGTATTTACATGTATTCTATCATTAGCTGTGAATGCAGGGGCGAAGGCCTCCTAGGAGCAGCAGACCTCCATTCTTGTATTTACATGTATTCTATCATTAGCTGTGAATGCAGGGGCGAAGGCCTGCAGGGAGCAGCAGACCTCCATTCTTGTATTTACATTTATTCTATCATTAGCTGTGAATACAGGTGCGAAGGCCCGCTAGGAGCAGCAGACCTCCATTCTTGTATTTGCATTTATTCTATCATTAGCTGTGAATACAGGAGCGAAGACCTGCTAGGAGCAGCAGACCTCCATTCTTGTATTTGCATTTATTCTATCATTAGCTGTGAATACAGGGGCTGAAGGCCTGCTAGGCGCAGCAGACCTCAATTCTTGTATTTGCGACCCCTATCATTAGCTGTGAATACAGGGGCGAAGGCCTGCTAGGAGCAGCAGACCTCCATTCTTGTATTAGTATTTATTCTATCATTAGCTGTGAATACAAGGGACGAAGGCCTGCTAGGAGCAGCAGACCTCCATTCTTGTATTAGTATTTATTCTATCATTAGCTGTGAATACAAGGGACGAAGGCCTGCTAGGAGCAGCAGACCTCCATTCTTGTATTTGCATTTATTCTATCATTAGCTGTGAATACAGGGACGAAGGCCTGCTAGGAGCAGCAGACCTCCATTCTTGTATTTGCATTTATTCTATCATTAGCTGTGAATACAGGGACGAAGGCCTGCTAGGAGCAGCAGACCTCCATTCTTGTATTTACATTTATTCTATCATTAGCTGTGAATACAGGGACGAAGGCCTGCTAGGAGCAGCAGACCTCCATTCTTGTATTAGTATTTATTCTCTCATTAGCTGTGAATACAGGGACGAAGGCCTGCTAGGAGCAGCAGATCTCCATTCTTGTATTTGCATTTATTCTATCATTAGCTGTGAATGCAGGGGCGAAGGCCTGCTAGGAGCAGCAGACCTCCATTCTTGTATTTACATTTATTCTATCATTAGCTGTGAATACAGGGGCGAAGGCCTGCTAGGAGCAGCAGACCTCCATTCTTGTATTCACATTTATTCTATCATTAGCTGTGAATTCAGGGGCGAAGGCCTGCTAGGAGCAGCAGACCTCCATTCTTGTATTTGCATTTATTCTATCATTAGCTGTGAATACAGGAGCGAAGACCTGCTAGGAGCAGCAGACCTCCATTCTTGTATTCACATTTATTCTATCATTAGCTGTGAATACAGGGGTGAAGGCCTGCAAGGGGCAGCAGACCTCCATTCTTGTATTTGCATTTATTCTATCATTAGCTGTGAATACAGGGACGAAGGCCTGCTAGGGGCAGCAGACCTCCATTCTTGTATTTACATTTATTCTATCATTAGCTGTGAATACAGGGACAAAGGCCTGCTAGGAGCAGCAGACCTCCGTTCGGGTATTTGCATTTATCCTAACATTAGCTGTGAATGCAGGGGTGAAGGCCTGCTAGGCGCAGCAGACCTCCATTCTTGTATTTACATGTATTCTATCATTAGCTGTGAATACAGGGACGAAGGCCTGCTAGGAGCAGCAGACCTCCGTTCGGGTATTTGCATTTATCCTAACATTAGCTGTGAATGCAGGGGCAAAGGCCTGCTAGGAGCAGCAGACCTCCATTCTTGTATTTGTGATCCCTATCATTAGCTGTGAATGCAGGGGCGAAGGCCTGCTAGGAGCAGCAGACCTCCATTCTTGTATTTGCATTTATTCTATCATTAGCTGTGAATGCAGGGGCGAAGGCCTGCTAGGAGCAGCAGACCTCCATTCTTGTATTTGCATTTATTCTCTCATTAGCTGTGAATGCAGGGGCGAAGGGCTGCTAGGAGCAGCAGACCTCCAGTCTTGTATTTGCAATTATTCTATCAATAGCTGTGAATGCAGGGGCGAAGGCCTGCTAGGAGCAGCAGACCTCCATTCTTGTATTTACATGTATTCTATCATTAGCTGTGAATGCAGGGGCGAAGGCCTGCTAGGAGCAGCAGACCTCCATTCTTGTATTTACATGTATTCTATCATTAGCTGTGAATGCAGGGGCGAAGGCCTGCTAGGAGCAGCAGACCTCCATTCTGGTATTTGCATTTATTCTATCATTAGCTGTGAATACAGGGGTGAAGGCCTGATAGGAGCAGCAGACCTCCATTCTTGTATTAGTATTTATTCTATCATTAGCTGTGAATGCAGGGGCAAAGGCCTGCTAGGAGCAGCAGACCTCCATTCTTGTATTTGCGACCCCTATCATTAGCTGTGAATACAGGGGCGAAGGCCTGCAGGGAGCAGCAGACCTCCATTCTTGTATTTACATTTATTCTATCATTAGCTGTGAATACAGGGGCGAAGGCCTGCTAGGAGCAGCAGACCTCCATTCTTGTATTTGCATTTATTCTATCATTAGCTGTGAATACAGGGGTGAAGGCCTGCTAGGAGCAGCAGACCTCCATTCTTGTATTTACATTTATTCTCTCATTAGCTGTGAATACAGGGGCGAAGGCCTGCTAGGAGCAGCAGACCTCCATTCTTGGATTTGCATTTATTCTATCATTAGCTGTGAATACAGGGGCGAAGGCCTGCTAGGAGCAGCAGACCTCCATTCTTGTATTTACATTTATTCTATCATTAGCTGTGAATACAGGGGCGAAGGCCTGCTAGGAGCAGCAGACCTCCATTCTTGTATTAGTATTTATTCTCTCATTAGCTGTGAATACAGGGACGAAGGCCTGCAAGGAGCAGCAGACCTCCATTCTTGTATTTGCGACCCCTATCATTAGCTGTGAATACAGGGGCGAAGGAGCTGCTAGGAGCAGCAGACCTCCATTCTTGTGTTTGCATTTATTCTATCATTAGCTGTGAGTACAGGGGCGAAGGCCTGCTAGGAGCAGCAGACCTCCATTCTTGTATTTGCATTTATTCTATCATTAGCTGTGAATACAGGGGTGAAGGCCTGCTAGGAGCAGCAGACCTCCATTCTTGTATTAGTATTTATTCTATCATTAGCTGTGAATACAAGGGACGAAGGCCTGCTAGGAGCAGCAGACCTCCATTCTTGGATTAGTATTTATTCTATCATTAGCTGTGAATACAGGAGCGAAGACCTGCAAGGAACAGCAGACCTACATTCTTGTATTTACATGTATTCTATCATTAGCTGTGAATGCAGGGGCGAAGGCCTGCTAGGAGCAGCAGACCTCCATTCTTGTATTTACATGTATTCTATCATTAGCTGTGAATGCAGGGGCGAAGGCCTGCAGGGAGCAGCAGACCTCCATTCTTGTATTTACATTTATTCTATCATTAGCTGTGAATACAGGTGCGAAGGCCCGCTAGGAGCAGCAGACCTCCATTCTTGTATTTGCATTTATTCTATCATTAGCTGTGAATACAGGAGCGAAGACCTGCTAGGAGCAGCAGACCTCCATTCTTGTATTTGCATTTATTCTATCATTAGCTGTGAATACAGGGGCGAAGGCCTGCTAGGCGCAGCAGACCTCAATTCTTGTATTTGCGACCCCTATCATTAGCTGTGAATACAGGGGCGAAGGCCTGCTAGGAGCAGCAGACCTCCATTCTTGTATTAGTATTTATTCTATCATTAGCTGTGAATACAAGGGACGAAGGCCTGCTAGGAGCAGCAGACCTCCATTCTTGTATTAGTATTTATTCTATCATTAGCTGTGAATACAAGGGACGAAGGCCTGCTAGGAGCAGCAGACCTCCATTCTTGTATTTGCATTTATTCTATCATTAGCTGTGAATACAGGGACGAAGGCCTGCTAGGAGCAGCAGACCTCCATTCTTGTATTTGCATTTATTCTATCATTAGCTGTGAATACAGGGACGAAGGCCTGCTAGGAGCAGCAGACCTCCATTCTTGTATTTACATTTATTCTATCATTAGCTGTGAATACAGGGACGAAGGCCTGCTAGGAGCAGCAGACCTCCATTCTTGTATTAGTATTTATTCTCTCATTAGCTGTGAATACAGGGACGAAGGCCTGCTAGGAGCAGCAGACCTCCATTCTTGTATTTGCATTTATTCTATCATTAGCTGTGAATGCAGGGGCGAAGACCTGCTAGGAGCAGCAGACCTCCATTCTTGTATTTACATTTATTCTATCATTAGCTGTGAATACAGGGGCGAAGGCCTGCTAGGAGCAGCAGACCTCCATTCTTGTATTCACATTTATTCTATCATTAGCTGTGAATTCAGGGCGAAGAGCCTGCTAGGAGCAGCAGACCTCCATTCTTGTATTTGCATTTATTCTATCATTAGCTGTGAATACAGGAGCGAAGACCTGCTAGGAGCAGCAGACCTCCATTCTTGTATTCACATTTATTCTATCATTAGCTGTGAATACAGGGGTGAAGGCCTGCAAGGGGCAGCAGACCTCCATTCTTGTATTTGCATTTATTCTATCATTAGCTGTGAATACAGGGACGAAGGCCTGCTAGGGGCAGCAGACCTCCATTCTTGTATTTACATTTATTCTATCATTAGCTGTGAATACAGGGACGAAGGCCTGCTAGGAGCAGCAGACCTCCGTTCGGGTATTTGCATTTATCCTAACATTAGCTGTGAATGCAGGGGTGAAGGCCTGCTAGGCGCAGCAGACCTCCATTCTTGTATTTACATGTATTCTATCATTAGCTGTGAATACAGGGACGAAGGCCTGCTAGGAGCAGCAGACCTCCGTTCGGGTATTTGCATTTATCCTAACATTAGCTGTGAATGCAGGGGCAAAGGCCTGCTAGGAGCAGCAGACCTCCATTCTTGTATTTGTGATCCCTATCATTAGCTGTGAATGCAGGGGCGAAGGCCTGCTAGGAGCAGCAGACCTCCATTCTTGTATTTGCATTTATTCTATCATTAGCTGTGAATGCAGGGGCGAAGGCCTGCTAGGAGCAGCAGACCTCCATTCTTGTATTTGCATTTATTCTCTCATTAGCTGTGAATGCAGGGGCGAAGGGCTGCTAGGAGCAGCAGACCTCCAGTCTTGTATTTGCAATTATTCTATCAATAGCTGTGAATGCAGGGGCGAAGGCCTGCTAGGAGCAGCAGACCTCCATTCTTGTATTTACATGTATTCTATCATTAGCTGTGAATGCAGGGGCGAAGGCCTGCTAGGAGCAGCAGACCTCCATTCTTGTATTTACATGTATTCTATCATTAGCTGTGAATGCAGGGGCGAAGGCCTGCTAGGAGCAGCAGACCTCCATTCTGGTATTTGCATTTATTCTATCATTAGCTGTGAATACAGGGGTGAAGGCCTGATAGGAGCAGCAGACCTCCATTCTTGTATTAGTATTTATTCTATCATTAGCTGTGAAAGCAGGGGCAAAGGCCTGCTAGGAGCAGCAGACCTCCATTCTTGTATTTGCGACCCCTATCATTAGCTGTGAATACAGGGGCGAAGGCCTGCAGGGAGCAGCAGACCTCCATTCTTGTATTTACATTTATTCTATCATTAGCTGTGAATACAGGTGCGAAGGGCTGCTAGGAGCAGTAGACCTCCAGTCTTGTATTTGCAATTATTCTATCATTAGCTGTGAATACAGGGATGAGGGCCTGGAAGGAGCAGCAGACCAACATTCTTGTATTTGCATTTATTCTATCATTAGCTGTGAATTCAGGGGCGAAGGCCTGCTAGGGGCAGCAGACCCCCCATTCTTGTATTTACATTTATTCTATCATTAGTTGTGAATACAGGGGTGAAGGCCTGCAAGGGGCAGCAGACCTCCATTCTGGTATTTGCATTTATTCTATCATTAGCTGTGAATACAGGGGCGAAGGCCTGCTAGGAGCAGCAGACCTCCATTCTTGTATTTACATGTATTCTATCATTAGCTGTGAATACAGGGACGAAGGCCTGCTAGGAGCAGCAGACCTCCATTCTTGTATTTACATGTATTCTATCATTAGCTGTGAATACAGGGACGAAGGCCTGCTAGGAGAAGCAGACCTCCATTCTTGTATTTACGACCCCTATCATTAGCTGTGAATACAGGGGCGAAGGCCTGCTAGGAGCAGCAGACCTCCATTCTTGTATTTGCATTTATTCTATCATTAGCTGTGAATACAGGTGCGAAGGCCTGCTAGGGGCAGCAGACCTCCATTCTTGTATTTGTGACCCCTATCATTAGCTGTGAATACAGGGGTGAAGGCCTGCAAGGGGCAGCAGACCTCCATTCTGGTATTTGCATTTATTCTATCATTAGCTGTGAATACAGGGGTGAAGGCCTGCAAGGGGCAGCAGACCTCCATTCTTGTATTTGCATTTATTCTATCATTAGCTGTGAATACAGGTGCGAAGGCCTGCTAGGGGCAGCAGACCTCCATTCTTGTATTTGTGACCCCTATCATTAGCTGTGAATACAGGGGCGAAGGCCTGCTAGGGGCAGCAGACCTCCATTCTTGTATTTGTGACCCCTATCATTAGCTGTGAATACAGGGGCGAAGGCCTGCAAGGAGCAGCAGACCTCCATTCTTGTATTTGCATTTATTCTATCATTAGCTGTGAATACAGGGGCGAAGGCCTGCTAGGAGCAGCAGACCTCCATTCTTGTATTTGCGACCCCTATCATTAGCTGTGAATACAGGGGCGAAGGGCTGCTAGGAGCAGCAGACCCCCATTCTTGTATTTACATTTATTCTATCATTAGCTGTGAATGTTCAGGTTGAGGCCTGCAAGGAGCAGCAGACCTCCATTCTTGTATTTGCGACCCCTATCATTAGCTGTGAATACAGGGGCGAAGGCCTGCTAGGAGCAGCAGACCTCCATTCTTGTATTTGCGACCCCTATCATTAGCTGTGAATACAGGGGCGAAGGCCTGCTAGGAGCAGCAGACCTCCATTCTTGTATTTACATTTATTCTATCATTAGCTGTGAATACAGGGGCGAAGGCCTGCTAGGAGCAGCAGACCTCCATTCTTGTTTTTGTATTCATTCTATCATTAGTTGTGAAGACAGGGGTGAAGGCCTGCTAGGAGCAGCAGACCTCCATTCTTGTATTTGCATTTATTCTCTCATTAGCTGTGAATACAGGGGTGAAGGCCTGCAAGGGGCAGCAGACCTCCATTCTGGTATTTGCATTTATTCTATCATTAGTTGTGAATACAGGGGTGAAGGCCTGCTAGGAGCAGCAGACCTCCATTCTTGTATTTACATGTATTCTATCATTAGCTGTGAATGCAGGGGCGAAGGCCTGCTAGGAGCAGCAGACCTCCATTCTGGGCTGTGAATACAGGGGCGAAGGCCTGCTAGGAGCAGCAGACCTACATTCTTGTATTTACATTTATTCTATCATTAGCTGTGAATGCAGGTGCGAACGCCTGCTAGGAGCAGCAGACCTTCATTCTTGTATTTACATTTATTCTATCATTAGCTGTGAGTACAGGGGCGAAGGCCTGCTAGGAGCAGCAGACCTCCATTCTTGTATTTACATTTATTCTATCATTAGCTGTGAATACAGGGGTGAAGGCCTGCTAGGAGCAGCAGACCTCCATTCTTGTATTTACATTTATTCTATCATTAGCTGTGAATACAGGGGCGAAGGCCTGCAAGGAACAGCAGACCTCCATTCTTGTATTTGCATTTATTCTATCATTAGCTGTGAATACAGGGGCGAAGGCCTGCTAGGAGCAGCAGACCTCCATTCTTGTATTTGCATTTATTTTATCATTAGCTGTGAATACAGGGACGAAGGCCTGCTAGGAGCAGCAGACCTCCAGTCTTGTATTTCCATTTATTCTCTCATTAGCTGTGAATACAGGAGCGAAGGCCTGATAGGAGCAGCAGACCTCCATTCTTGTGTTTGCATTTATTCTATCATTAGCTGTGAATACAGGGGCGAAGGACTGCTAGGAGCAGCAGACCTCCATTCTTGGATTTGCGACCCCTATAATTAGCTGTGCATACAGGGGCAAAGGCCTGCTAGGAGCAGCAGACCTCCATTCTTGGATTTGCGACCCCTATCATTAGCTGTGAATACAGGAGCGAAGACCTGCAAGGGGCAGCAGACCTCCATTCGTGTATTTACATTTATTCTATCATTAGCTGTGAATACAGGGGTGAAGGCCTAGAAGGAGATGCAGACCTCCATTCTTGTATTTGCATTTATTCTATCATTAGCTGTGAATACAGGTGCGAAGACCTGCTAGGAGCAGCAGACCAACATTCTTGTATCTGCGACCCCTATCATTAGCCGTGAATACAGGGGCGAAGGCCTGCTAGGAGCAGCAGACCTCCATTCTTGTATTTACATGTATTCTATCATTAGCTGTGAATACAGGGGCGAAGGCCTGCTAGGAGCAGCAGACCTCCATTCTTGTATTTACATTTATTCTATCATTAGCTGTGAATACAGGTGCGAAGACCTGCAAGGGGCAGCAGACCTCCATTCTTGTATTTGCGACCCCTATCATTAGCTGTGAATACAGGGGCGAAGGCCTGCTAGGAGCAGCAGACCTCCATTCTTGTATTTGCGACCCCTATCATTAGCTGTGAATACAGGGGCGAAGGCCTGCTAGGAGTAGCAGACCTCCATTCTTGTATTTGAGACCCCTATCATTAGCCGTGAGTACAGGGGCGAAGGCCTGCTAGGAGCAGCAGACCTCCATTCTTGGATTTGCATTTATTCTCTCATTAGCTGTGAATACAGGGGTGAAGGCCTGCTAGGAGCAGCAGACCTCCATTCTTGTATTTACATTTATTCTATCATTAGCTGTGAATTCAGGGGCGAAGGCCTGCAGGGAGCAGCAGACCTCCATTCTTGTATTTACATGTATTCTATCATTAGCTGTGAATACAGGGACGAAGGCCTGCTAGGAGCAGCAGACCTCCATTCTTGTATTTACGACCCCTATCATTAGCTGTGAATACAGGGGCGAAGGCCTGCTAGGAGCAGCAGACCTCCATTCTGGTATTTACATTTATTCTATCATTAGCTGTGAATACAGGGGCGAAGGCCTGCTAGGAGCAGCAGACCTCCATTCTTGTATTTGCGACCCCTATCATTAGCTGTGAATGCAGGGGCGAAGGCCTGCTAGGAGCAGCAGACCTCACTTCTTGTATTAGTATTTATTCTATCATTAGCTGTGAATACAGGAGCGAAGACCTGCTAGGGGCAGCAGACCTCCATTCTTGTATTTGTGACCCCTATCATTAGCTGTGAATACAGGGGCGAAGGCCTGCTAGGAGCAGCAGACCTCCATTCTTGTATTTACATTTATTCTATCATTAGCTGTGAATACAGGGGCGAAGGCCTGCTAGGAGCAGCAGACCTCCATTCTTGTATTTACATTTATTCTATCATTAGCTGTGAATACAGGGGCGAAGGCCTGCTAGGGGCAGCAGACCTCCATTCTTGTATTTGTGACCCCTATCATTAGCTGTGAATACAGGGGCGAAGGCCTGCAAGGAGCAGCAGACCTCCATTCTTGTATTTGCATTTATTCTCTCATTAGCTGTGAATGCAGGGGCGAAGGGCTGCTAGGAGCAGCAGACCTCCATTCTTGTATTTACATTTATTCTATCATTAGCTGTGAATACAGGGGCGAAGGCCTGCTAGGAGCAGCAGACCTCCATTCTTGTATTTGCGACCCCTATCATTAGCTGTGAATACAGGGGCGAAGGCCTGCTAGGAGCAGCAGACCTCCATTCTTGTATTTGCGACCCCTATCATTAGCTGTGAATACAGGGGCGAAGGCCTGCTAGGAGCAGCAGACCTCCATTCTTGTTTTTGTATTCATTCTATCATTAGTTGTGAAGACAGGGGTGAAGGCCTGCTAGGAGCAGCAGACCTCCATTCTTGGATTTGCATTTATTCTCTCATTAGCTGTGAATACAGGGGCGAAGGCCTGCTAGGAGCAGCAGACCTCCATTCTTGGATTTGCATTTATTCTATCATTAGCTGTGAATACAGGGGCGAAGGCCTGCTAGGAGCAGCAGACCTCCATTCTTGGATTTGCATTTATTCTATCATTAGCTGTGAATACAGGGGCGAAGGCCTGCTAGGAGCAGCAGACCTCCATTCTTGTATTTGCATTTATTCTCTCATTAGCTGTGAATACAAGGGACGAAGGCCTGCTAGGAGCAGCAGACCTCCATTCTTGTATTTACATCTATTCTATCATTAGCTGTGAATGCAGGGGTGAAGGCCTGCTAGGAGCAGCAGACCTCCATTCTTGTATTAGTATTTATTCTATCATTAGCTGTGAATACAAGGGACGAAGGCCTGCTAGGAGCAGCAGACCTCCATTCTTGTATTTGCATTTATTCTATCATTAGCTGTGAATACAGGGGCGAAGGCCTGCTAGGAGCAGCAGACCTCCATTCTTGTATTTGCATTTATTCTCTCATTAGCTGTGAATACAGGGGCGAAGGCCTGCTAGGAGCAGCAGACCTCCATTCTTGTATTTACATTTATTCTCTCATTAGCTGTGAATACAGGGGCGAAGGCCTGCTAGGAGCAGCAGACCTCCATTCTTGGATTTGCATTTATTCTATCATTAGCTGTGAATACAGGGGCGAAGGCCTGCTAGGAGCAGCAGACCTCCATTCTTGTATTTGCATTTATTCTCTCATTAGCTGTGAATACAGGGGCGAAGGCCTGCAAGGAGCAGCAGACCTCCATTCTTGGATTTGCATTTATTCTCTCATTAGCTGTGAATACAGGGGCGAAGGCCTGCTAGGAGCAGCAGACCTCCATTCTTGGATTTGCATTTATTCTATCATTAGCTGTGAATACAGGGGCGAAGGCCTGCTAGGAGCAGCAGACCTCCATTCTTGTATTTGCATTTATTCTCTCATTAGCTGTGAATGCCGGGGCGAAGGTCTGCTAGGAGCAGCAGACCTCCATTCTTGTATTTGCATTTATTCTCTCATTAGCTGTGAATACAGGGGCGAAGGCCTGCTAGGAGCAGCATACATCCATTCTTGTATTCGCATTTATTCTATCAATAGCTGTGAATACAGGGGCGAAGGACTGCTAGGAGCAGACCTCCATTCTTGTATTTGCGACCCCTATAATTAACTGTGCATACAGGGGCAAAGGCCTGCTAGGAGCAGCAGACCTCCATTCTTGTATTTGCATTTATTCTCTCATTAGCTGTGAATGCCGGGGCGAAGGCCTGCTAGGAGCAGCAGACCTCCAGTCTTGTATTTCCATTTATTCTCTCATTAGCTGTGAATACAGGAGCGAAGGCCTGATAGGAGCAGCAGACCTCCATTCTTGTATTTACATGTATTCTATCATTAGCTGTGAATACAGGGACGAAGGCCTGCAAGGAGCAGCAGACCCCCATTCTTGTATTTACATTTATTCTATCATTAGCTGTGAATACAGGGGCGAAGGCCTGCTAGGAGCAGCAGACTTCCATTCTTGTATTAGTATTTATTCTCTCATTAGCTGTGAATACAGGGACGAAGGCCTGCAAGGAGCAGCAGACCTCCATTCTTGTATTTGCGACCCCTATCATTAGCTGTGAATACAGGGGCGAAGGGCTGCTAGGAGCAGCAGACCTCCATTCTTGTGTTTGCATTTATTCTATCATTAGCTGTGAATACAGGGGCGAAGGACTGCTAGGAGCAGACTTCCATTCTTGTATTTGCGACCCCTATAATTAGCTGTGCATACAGGGGCAAAGGCCTGCTAGGAGCAGCAGACCTCCATTCTTGGATTTGCATTTATTCTATCATTAGCTGTGAATGCAGGGGTGAAGGCCTGCTAGGAGCAGCAGACCTCCATTCTTGTATTAGTATTTATTCTATCATTAGCTGTGAATACAAGGGACGAAGGCCTGCTAGGAGCAGCAGACCTCCATTCTTGTATTTGCATTTATTCTATCATTAGCTGTGAATACAGGGGTGAAGGCCTGCAAGGAGCAGCAGACCTCCATTCTTGTATTAGTATTTATTCTATCATTAGCTGTGAATACAGGGACGAAGGCCTGCAAGGAGCAGCAGACCTCCATTCTTGTATTTGCGACCCCTATCATTAGCTGTGAATACAGGGGCGAAGGGCTGCTAGGAGCAGCAGACCTCCATTCTTGTGTTTGCATTTATTCTATCATTAGCTGTGAATACAGGGGCGAAGGACTGCTAGGAGCAGCAGACCTCCATTCTTGGATTTGCATTTATTCTATCATTAGCTGTGAATGCAGGGGTGAAGGCCTGCTAGGAGCAACAGACCTCCATTCTTGTATTAGTATTTATTCTATCATTAGCTGTGAATACAAGGGACGAAGGCCTGCTAGGAGCGGCAGACCTCCATTCTTGTATTTGCATTTATTCTATCATTAGCTGTGAATACAAGGGACGAAGGCCTGCAAGGGGCAGGAGACCTCCATTCTTGTATTTGCATTTATTCTATCATTAGCTGTGAATACAGGGGCGAAGGCCTGCTAGGAGCAGCAGACCCCCATTCTTGTATTTACATTTATTCTATCATTAGCTGTGAATACAGGGGCGAAGGCCTGCTAGGAGCAGCAGACCTCCATTCTTGTATTTACATTTATTCTATCATTAGCTGTGAATACAGGGACGAAGGCCTGCTAGGAGCAGCAGACCTCCATTCTTGTATTAGTATTTATTCTCTCATTAGCTGTGAATACAGGGACGAAGGCCTGCTAGGAGCAGCAGACCTCCATTCTTGTATTTGCATTTATTCTATCATTAGCTGTGAATGCAGGGACGAAGGCCTGCTAGGAGCAGCAGACCTCCATTCTTGTATTAGTATTTATTCTCTCATTAGCTGTGAATACAGGGACGAAGGCCTGCTAGGAGCAGCAGACC
Organism: Calotriton arnoldi; assembly: GCA_963921515.1. NCBI lineage: Eukaryota > Metazoa > Chordata > Amphibia > Caudata > Salamandridae > Calotriton > Calotriton arnoldi. The sequence continues at coordinate 600,045 of CAWUFW010010607.1, read as the reverse complement.
TCCATTCTTGTATTAGTATTTATTCTCTCATTAGCTGTGAATACAGGGACGAAGGCCTGCTAGGAGCAGCAGACCTCCATTCTTGTATTTACATTTATTCTATCATTAGCTGTGAATTCAGGGGCGAAGGCCTGCTAGGAGCAGCAGACCTCCATTCTTGTATTTACATTTATTCTATCATTAGCTGTGAATACAGGGGCGAAGGCCTGCTAGGAGCAGCAGACCTCCATTCTTGTATTTACATTTATTCTATCATTAGCTGTGAATACAGGGACGAAGGCCTGCTAGGAGCAGCAGACCTCCATTCTTGTATTAGTATTTATTCTCTCATTAGCTGTGAATACAGGGACGAAGGCCTGCTAGGAGCAGCAGACCTCCATTCTTGTATTTGCATTTATTCTATCATTAGCTGTGAATGCAGGGGCGAAGGCCTGCTAGGAGTAGCAGACCTCCATTCTTGTATTTGCGACCCCTATCATTAGCTGTGAATACAGGGGCGAAGGCCTGCAAGGAGCAGCAGACCTCCATTCTTGTATTTGCGACCCCTATCATTAGCTGTGAATACAGGGGCGAAGGCCTGCTAGGAGCAGCAGACCTCACTTCTTGTATTTACATTTATTCTATCATTAGCTGTGAATACAGGTGCGAAGGCCTGCTAGGAGCAGCAGACCTCCATTCTTGTATTTACATTTATTCTCTCATTAGCTGTGAATACAGGGGCGTAGGCCTGCTAGGAGCAGCAGACCTCCATTCTTGTATTTGCGACCCCTATCATTAGCTGTGAATACAGGGACGAAGGCCTGCTAGGAGCAGCAGACCTCCTTTCTTGTATTTGCATTTATTCTATCATTAGCTGTGAATTCAGGGGCGAAGGCCTGCTAGGAGCAGCAGACCTCCATTCTTGTATTTGCATTTATTCTATCATTAGCTGTGAATACAGGGGCGAAGGCCTGCTAGGCGCAGCAGACCTCCAGTCTTGTATTTGCAATTATTCTATCATTAGCTGTGAATACAGGGGCGAAGGCCTGCTAGGCGCAGCAGACCTCCATTCTTGTATTTACATTTATTCTATCATTAGCTGTGAATGCAGGGGCGAAGGTCTGCTAGGAGCAGCAGACCTCCATTCTTGTATTTGTGACCCCTATCATTAGCTGTGAATGCAGGGGCGAAGGCCTGCTAGGAGCAGCAGACCTCACTTCTTGTATTAGTATTTATTCTATCATTAGCTGTGAATACAAGGGACGAAGGCCTGCTAGGAGCAGCAGACCTCCATTCTTGTATTTACATTTATTCTATCATTAGCTGTGAATGCAGGGCGAAGGTCTACTAGGAGCAGCAGACCTCCATTCTTGTATTAGTATTTATTCTATCATTAGCTGTGAATACAAGGGACGAAGGCCTGCTAGGAGCAGCAGACCTCCATTCTTGTATTTAAATTTATTCTATCATTAGCTGTGAATGCAGGGGCGAAGGTCTGCTAGGAGCAGCAGACCTCCATTCTTGTATTTGTGACCCCTATCATTAGCTGTGAATGCAGGGGCGAAGGCCTGCTAGGAGCAGCAGACCTCCATTCTTGTATTTGCATTTATTCTATCATTAGCTGTGAATGCAGGGGCAAAGGCCTGCTAGGAGCAGCAGACCTCCATTCTTGTATTAGTATTTATTCTATCATTAGCTGTGAATACAGGGGCGAAGACCTGCTAGGAGCAGCAGACCTCCATTCTTGTATTTGCATTTATTCTATCATTAGCTGTGAATACAAGGGACGAAGACCTGCTAGGAGCGGCAGACCTCCATTCTTGTATTTGCATTTATTCTATCATTAGCTGTGAGTACAAGGGACGAAGGCCTGCAAGGGGCAGGAGACCTCCATTCTTGTATTTACATTTATTCTATCATTAGCTGTGAATACAGGAGCGAAGACCTGCTAGGAGCAGCAGACCTCCATTCTTGTATTAGTATTTATTCTCTCATTAGCTGTGAATACAGGGACGAAGGCCTGCTAGGAACAGACTTCCATTCTTGTATTTGTGACCCCTATCATTAGTTGTGAATACAGGGGCGAAGGCCTGCTAGGAGTAGCAGACCTCCATTCTTGTGTTTGCGACCCCTATCATTAGTTGTGAATACAGGGGCGAAGGCCTGCTAGGAACAGGAGACCTCCATTCTTGTATTTGCATTTATTCTATCATTAGCTGTGAATACAGGGGCGAAGGCCTGCTAGGAGCAGCAGACCCCCATTCTTGTATTTACATTTATTCTATCATTAGCTGTGAATACAGGGCGAAGGCCTGCTAGGAGCAGCAGACCTCCATTCTTGTATTTACATTTATTCTATCATTAGCTGTGAATACAGGGACGAAGGCCTGCTAGGAGCAGCAGACCTCCATTCTTGTATTAGTATTTATTCTCTCATTAGCTGTGAATACAGGGACGAAGGCCTGCTAGGAGCAGCAGACCTCCATTCTTGTATTTGCATTTATTCTATCATTAGCTGTGAATGCAGCGACGAAAGCCTGCTAGGAGCAGCAGACCTCCATTCTTGTATTAGTATTTATTCTCTCATTAGCTGTGAATACAGGGGCGTAGGCCTGCTAGGAGCAGCAGACCTCCATTCTTGTATTTGCGACCCCTATCATTAGCTGTGAATACAGGGACGAAGGCCTGCTAGGAGCAGCAGACCTCCATTCTTGTATTTGCATTTATTCTATCATTAGCTGTGAATTCAGGGGCGAAGGCCTGCTAGGAGCAGCAGACCTCCATTCTTGTATTTGCATTTATTCTATCATTAGCTGTGAATACAGGGGCGAAGGCCTGCTAGGCGCAGCAGACCTCCAGTCTTGTATTTGCAATTATTCTATCATTAGCTGTGAATACAGGGGCGAAGGCCTGCTAGGCGCAGCAGACCTCCATTCTTGTATTTACATTTATTCTATCATTAGCTGTGAATGCAGGGGCGAAGGTCTGCTAGGAGCAGCAGACCTCCATTCTTGTATTTGTGACCCCTATCATTAGCTGTGAATGCAGGGGCGAAGGCCTGCTAGGAGCAGCAGACCACACTTCTTGTATTAGTATTTATTCTATCATTAGCTGTGAATACAAGGGACGAAGGCCTGCTAGGAGCAGCAGACCTCCATTCTTGTATTTACATTTATTCTATCATTAGCTGTGAATGCAGGGGCGAAGGTCTGCTAGGAGCAGCAGACCTCCATTCTTGTATTAGTATTTATTCTATCATTAGCTGTGAATACAAGGGACGAAGGCCTGCTAGGAGCAGCAGACCTCCATTCTTGTATTTACATTTATTCTATCATTAGCTGTGAATGCAGGGGCGAAGGTCTGCTAGGAGCAGCAGACCTCCATTCTTGTATTTGTGACCCCTATCATTAGCTGTGAATGCAGGGGCGAAGGCCTGCTAGGAGCAGCAGACCTCCATTCTTGTATTTGCATTTATTCTATCATTAGCTGTGAATGCAGGGGCAAAGGCCTGCTAGGAGCAGCAGACCTCCATTCTTGTATTAGTATTTATTCTATCATTAGCTGTGAATACAGGGGCGAAGACCTGCTAGGAGCAGCAGACCTCCATTCTTGTATTTGCATTTATTCTATCATTAGCTGTGAATACAAGGGACGAAGGCCTGCTAGGAGCGGCAGACCTCCATTCTTGTATTTGCATTTATTCTATCATTAGCTGTGAGTACAAGGGACGAAGGCCTGCAAGGGGCAGGAGACCTCCATTCTTGTATTTGCATTTATTCTATCATTAGCTGTGAATACAGGGGCGAAGGCCTGCTAGGAGCAGCAGACCCCCATTCTTGTATTTACATTTATTCTATCATTAGCTGTGAATACAGGGGCGAAGGCCTGCTAGGAGCAGCAGACCTCCATTCTTGTATTTACATTTATTCTATCATTAGCTGTGAATACAGGGACGAAGGCCTGCTAGGAGCAGCAGACCTCCATTCTTGTATTAGTATTTATTCTCTCATTAGCTGTGAATACAGGGACGAAGGCCTGCTAGGAGCAGCAGACCTCCATTCTTGTATTTGCATTTATTCTATCATTAGCTGTGAATGCAGGGACGAAGGCCTGCTAGGAGCAGCAGACCTCCATTCTTGTATTAGTATTTATTCTCTCATTAGCTGTGAATACAGGGACGAAGGCCTGCTAGGAGCAGCAGACCTCCATTCTTGTATTAGTATTTATTCTCTCATTAGCTGTGAATACAGGGACGAAGGCCTGCTAGGAGCAGCAGACCTCCATTCTTGTATTTACATTTATTCTATCATTAGCTGTGAATTCAGGGGCGAAGGCCTGCTAGGAGCAGCAGACCTCCATTCTTGTATTTACATTTATTCTATCATTAGCTGTGAATACAGGGGCGAAGGCCTGCTAGGAGCAGCAGACCTCCATTCTTGTATTTACATTTATTCTATCATTAGCTGTGAATACAGGGACGAAGGCCTGCTAGGAGCAGCAGACCTCCATTCTTGTATTAGTATTTATTCTCTCATTAGCTGTGAATACAGGGACGAAGGCCTGCTAGGAGCAGCAGACCTCCATTCTTGTATTTGCATTTATTCTATCATTAGCTGTGAATGCAGGGGCGAAGGCCTGCTAGGAGCAGCAGACCTCCATTCTTGTATTAGTATTTATTCTATCATTAGCTGTGAATACAGGGGCGAAGGCCTGCTAGGAGTAGCAGACCTCCATTCTTGTATTTGCGACCCCTATCATTAGCTGTGAATACAGGGGCGAAGGCCTGCAAGGAGCAGCAGACCTCCATTCTTGTATTTGCGACCCCTATCATTAGCTGTGAATGCAGGGGCGAAGGCCTGCTAGGAGCAGCAGACCTCCATTCTTGTATTTACATTTATTCTCTCATTAGCTGTGAATACAGGGGCGAAGGCCTGCTAGGAGCAGCAGACCTCCATTCTTGTATTTGCGACCCCTATCATTAGCTGTGAATACAGGGACGAAGGCCTGCTAGGAGCAGCAGACCTCCATTCTTGTATTTGCATTTATTCTATCATTAGCTGTGAATTCAGGGGCGAAGGCCTGCTAGGAGCAGCAGACCTCCATTCTTGTATTTGCATTTATTCTATCATTAGCTGTGAATACAGGGGCGAAGGCCTGCTAGGCGCAGCAGACCTCCAGTCTTGTATTTGCAATTATTCTATCATTAGCTGTGAATACAGGGGCGAAGGCCTGCTAGGCGCAGCAGACCTCCATTCTTGTATTTACATTTATTCTATCATTAGCTGTGAATGCAGGGGCGAAGGTCTGCTAGGAGCAGCAGACCTCCATTCTTGTATTTACATTTATTCTATCATTAGCTGTGAATACAGGGGCGAAGGCCTGCTAGGCGCAGCAGACCTCCAGTCTTGTATTTGCAATTATTCTATCATTAGCTGTGAATACAGGGGCGAAGGCCTGCTAGGCGCAGCAGACCTCCATTCTTGTATTTACATTTATTCTATCATTAGCTGTGAATGCAGGGGCGAAGGTCTGCTAGGAGCAGCAGACCTCCATTCTTGTATTTGTGACCCCTATCATTAGCTGTGAATGCAGGGGCGAAGGCCTGCTAGGAGCAGCAGACCTCACTTCTTGTATTAGTATTTATTCTATCATTAGCTGTGAATACAAGGGACGAAGGCCTGCTAGGAGCAGCAGACCTCCATTCTTGTATTTACATTTATTCTATCATTAGCTGTGAATGCAGGGGCGAAGGTCTGCTAGGAGCAGCAGACCTCCATTCTTGTATTAGTATTTATTCTATCATTAGCTGTGAATACAAGGGACGAAGGCCTGCTAGGAGCAGCAGACCTCCATTCTTGTATTTATATTTATTCTATCATTAGCTGTGAATGCAGGGGCAAAGGCCTGCTAGGAGCAGCAGACCTCCATTCTTGTATTAGTATTTATTCTATCATTAGCTGTGAATACAGGGGCGAAGACCTGCTAGGAGCAGCATACATCCATTCTTGTATTTGTGACCCCTATCATTAGCTGTGAATACAGGGGCGAAGGCCTGCTAGGAACAGACTTCCATTCTTGTATTTGTGACCCCTATCATTAGCTGTGAATGCAGGGGCGAAGGCCTGCTAGGAGCAGCAGACCTCCATTCTTGTATTTGCATTTATTCTATCATTAGCTGTGAATACAGGGGTGAAGGCCTGCAAGGGGCAGCAGACCTCCATTCTTGTATTTGCATTTATTCTATCATTAGCTGTGAATACAAGGGACGAAGACCTGCTAGGAGTAGCAGACCTCCATTCTTGTATTTGCATTTATTCTATCATTAGCTGTGAATACAGGGGTGAAGGCCTGCTAGGAGCAGCAGACCTCCATTCTTGTATTAGTATTTATTCTATCATTAGCTGTGAATACAAGGGACGAAGGCCTGCTAGGAGCAGCAGACCTCCATTCTTGTATTTGCAAGTATTCTATCATTAGCTGTGAATACAGGGGCGAAGGCCTGCTAGGAGCAGCAGACCTCCAGTCTTGTATTTGCAAGTATTCTATCATTAGCTGTGAATACAGGGGCGAAGGCCTGCTAGGAGCAGCAGACCTCCATTCTTGTATTTGCATTTATTCTATCATTAGCTGTGAATACAAGGGACGAAGACCTGCTAGGAGTAGCAGACCTCCATTCTTGTATTTGCATTTATTCTATCATTAGCTGTGAATACAGGGGTGAAGGCCTGCTAGGAGCAGCAGACCTCCATTCTTGTATTAGTATTTATTCTATCATTAGCTGTGAATACAAGGGACGAAGGCCTGCTAGGAGCAGCAGACCTCCATTCTTGTATTTGCATTTATTCTATCATTAGCTGTGAATACAGGGGTGAAGGCCTGCAAGGAGCAGCAGACCTCCATTCTTGAATTTACATTTATTCTATCATTAGCTGTGAATGCTCAGGTTGAGGCCTGCTAGGAGAAGCAGACCTCCATTCTTGTATTTGCGACCCCTATCATTAGCTGTGAATACAGGGGCGAAGGCCTGCTAGGAGTAGCAGACCTCCATTCTTGTATTTGAGACCCCTATCATTAGCTGTGAATACAGGGGCGAAGGCCTGCTAGGAGCAGCAGACCTCCATTCTTGTATTTGCATTTATTCTATCATTAGCTGTGAATACAGGGACGAAGGCCTGCTGGAGCAGCAGACCTCCATTCTTGTATTTGCATTGTGAAACTTTTTGCATTAAAGGGACTGACGCTGCTTTAAAAAAAATTACATGTGAGAAGACATCGGTGAGATCAAGCAGTGGTCCACTTGACTATTGCCTGTTACCCCTGTGATCGACTGGCATGACTTTCAAAGGGCAAGTGGTCCCCTCGGAACCCCCTTCCCCTTAGCAAAGTAGTTACCACCTCCTTTAAGGTTCCGGAAACTGATCAATGGTTTGTGACAGCAGTTTCGCTGAGAAACCATTGTGCGTACAATGCCAATTTGCAGTTAAGAAGGAATACCCATTTACAACCCTTCCTAATTGTGATTTGATATGTGTGAGAAAACCTTTGCTTTTCCAACGAATTTAGTACACAGTAAATGTACATTTTGTGGTGGCAAACCCTGTGATTTTGTGAATTGTAGGGTTTGTGATTGTAAAATGGCTTTGTATATCTAACCCTAAATTGCGCTTCTAAACCATAGACTTGCAATACCGCCCATCTGCTTTCATTATTTAAGTCCATTGCTAATTTTCAGTTTTAAAGTATTTTTAATTGGCCCTTATTGCTCTAAGGATTGGCTACATAATATGACTGTTATATTCCAGATGTCTATTCACATAAATGAAATGTGTGACCTTGTCTAAGTTTTGCATCTATGTATGTGGTATGTATAGAGCGCTAACATAGCTGAAAGACAACTGAGTATGTTTATAGGTTCAAAGGCAAAGATACAGTCATTGCGTAATTGGAGAGTCAGCTGTTTATTAATAACAAATGCACACTGTACTGCATTGCGATCTAAAGGTCTTTAAGGAGGTGGATATTTAGCTCTTTCTTAAATTGGAGCAGGATTGAGCAGTTCTGGTTCTTATGGGATTGATGTTCCATATCCTAGATGAATCGATGGAGAAGGCCATGTTTCCTTGTTGTTCATTGTTCCACCTCTTTGTCTCCAGTCTGATAGTGTCTTTGCTGTAGGTCCACAGGAGATGGTGGGTTACTAGCTAGACATGCAGGGGTGCCGGTCGTTAAGGCTTTGTAGATGATCCCGCTGGTTTTGACGATGCTACAGGCTGTGAAGTGCAACCAGTGGAGGTCCATCAGGTTGAGGGGGTCATTGGTCATAGTTCTTCAGGTCCTTCATTAGGCGTCCTGCTGCACTGCTGTATGAAGAACGCTCTTAAGGAAGAGCTTGTGGATCAGAGCATTGCTACCAAGCAGATGAATGGCGGGTCTAAAGTTGCTTCCTAGGCGGCCTCACTTAGTAGAAAAAGCTGCTCACAGGCCATCTTAGTTTTCTTAGCAATGCGCTCCTTGAAGATGAGATCTGTGTCTAGGGTGAACTGGCTTCGGCTGAAAATTTGTGTTTAAATCTATCCAGGTTCTTTGTCTTTGAGCCAGGTGTGGCTAGTTGTTGCATGTTGTTCTTGGGGAACAGCAGGATTTCTATTTTGGTCAGAATAAACTTCAGGTAGGTGCTGTACATCCCGGTCTGGACGAGGTACAAGAAGCACGTTAAGAATTGGATGTCTGTCGCAGGTGTGACCTTCAAATGCAGTTGTGAGTCATGAGTGTAGTGGTGCTGTTTCATGTTATCTGTGAATAGAGCCACAAGGGGACTGAAGATGACACAGGACAATATGAAACGCTGAGGTACTCCACAGGTGAGCCACATCTTTGGGGACCAGCTGGTACCCATGTGAATGAACTCATGTCAGATAGACAGGCAAGTGGAGAACCAGTGAAGGGCGTCTCCATGGAAACCCATTTGAGACTAAACAGTGTCAATGAGGATGGGGCGGCAATAGTGCTGAAGGCAGCTGAGAGGTTCAGTAATATCAGGAGGCAAGGGTCATCTCTTTGGGTTATCAGAAGGATGCGGTCTCTGATATGTAGGTTAGTTGTCTCTAAGCTGCAGCAAGATCTGATGCCAGATTGATAGTCATGCAGGAGATGGTTGGTGTGGATCTTGAAGTTGGGCATTGTCTGCTTTTTCTGTGATCTTGTTACGATATGGTTGAAATCAAGACCTCAATAGTAGCACAAATTAGATGCCCTGGACCAATCAGCATTGTTTGTGATGTGTCTAGTAGTCTAAATATAGATCCTAATTATCATGGTCATTCTCTTGTATTGTTATATCAATGGAGTCAGTCATTTCCCACACTTTAAAAATGTTTACATTGATGGTGGAAAGTGCCTCTTAAGTGCTTGTTGTTATTACTGGAAAACAGTGTAGACCTATGTTGGTCTTGCTGAAGAGTACCTTTGATTCATTGCTCCTCGCACAGTCTCACAGCTGTTTATTCTTCCAGTCTGTATCCACTCTGTCTCTCCTGCTCCTTCTGTCTTGCAGTAGAGCGAGAAATATTTTACAATCCCAAAGCGCGGAGCTCTGCTGATCTCCAGTCTTATGCAAAGAGCTGTGCTGGTCTACAACATGCCGTTCAAAATGATGACCAGTCATTCCAGACTTCTGTAGCCTCTCTTCTGAAAACCACTCGATGCCTCCGTCCAGCTGAAAAGAATCATATTCTATTTCAAAAAGGTATGTAATTGTAGAGTATGTGTAATATGCGTGCATAACAAGGGCGGGATGTCAGTGTGCACCAGGGATCAGTGACTTATGAAGGTGTGAGGCGGTATCAGTAGAGCTGTGGGTTCATGGTAAGTTGAGTACACACACAGCACTAGAACCAACCTGTTATGCAGACATATCATAATAAGATATTACTTTATATTACAAAAACCATAGACATTCACTGAAAAAAGCAAAGGTTAAATTGGAGTAATACATAGGTCTTCTAATGATATCAAAAACTAATGTTTAAAAAACAAAAAAAACACTGAAATTCACCAGATACACTTACCTGACATAACTATAACTTGCACCGCTATGATGCACTGCGTATTATCACACATATCACATCACTGTTGAGATCTCAAATCTATGGCGGGCAAGTTATACTCATGCCCTGCGTAGACTCAGTCAGTGTAATCAAGACGCTATACTCAGTCAGCTTGATCTGGGGAAAGGTTTGCAGGAGCCACGGACTTTCCTAAGTAAGGACAGTTGGAAGATCACACCCTTGACTCTGGCACTGATTTGAGATGTGGAAGGAAGGTCTGCATCATGTATGAAACCTTGATTTCTTATTTTCTGTGATGTGGTTGGGGCAGAGCCCCAGATCTTTAGGCCAATTAAATGGGGTTGTGATGTGACTCCCCAACATCAGAGTTTCTGACTTGAGCTCGTTCAAACAGAAAAGATTTTCTTCATCCAGCCGTGATTTATGTGCATATTGTAGGGTCGGCAGTAGCTGCTCTGTACTCAATGTTTTAATTCAGATAGTAAATTTATAAGCCATTTGTTAACAACTTTGCAATTTTTTCATGAATTTGCATAAAATTTGTCAGGCGCTTCCCATGTGCGGACCACGGACCAGATTTATCGATATTTCCCAAACACAGCATGACAACCTTGTGTGCTGCGTGAAAGGGAGAAGGGAGAAATGCGGCATATATGCCCATATATGACGCATTCTTGCTCTCTGCCTGCACTAGTCCTCAGTAGTAGTGTCGTCCAGCTGTTGAAGCTCCAGCCTGGTGCGCTGCGTGAAAGGGAGAATGCAGAAGTGTGGCATATATGCCAATATCTGACGCATTCCTGCTCTCTGCCTGCACTAGTACTCAGTAGCAGTGTCGTCCAGCTGTTGAAGTGCCAGCCTGCTGCGCTGCGTGAAAGGGAGAAGGGAGAATGTGGCATATATGCCAATATCTGACGCATTCCTGCTCTCTGCCTGCACTAGTACTCAGTAGCAGTGTCGTCCAGCTGTTGAAGTGCCAGCCTGCTGCGCTGCGTGAAAGGGAGAATGCGGCATATATGACAATATCTGACTCATTCCTGCTTTCTGCCTGCACTAGTACTCAGTAGTAGTGTCGTCCAGCTGTTGAAGTGCCAGCCTGCTGCGCTGCGTGAAAGGGAGAAGGGAGAATGTGGCATATATGCCCATATATGACGCATTCCTGCTCTCTGCCTGCACTAGTCCTCAGTAGTAGTGTCGTCCAGCTGTTGAAGTGTCAGCCTGCTGCGCTGCGTGAAAGGTAGAAGGGAGAAGTGTGGCATATATGCCAATATCTGATGCATTCCTGCTCTCTGCCTGCACTAGTCCTCAGTAGTAGTGTCGTCCAGCTGTTGAAGTGTCAGCCTGCTGCGCTGCGTGAAAGGGAGAAGGGAGAATGTGGCATATATGCCAATATCTGATGCATTCCTGCTCTCTGCCTGCACTAGTCCTCAGTAGTAGTGTCGTCCAGCTGTTGAAGTGCCAGCCTGCTGCGCTGCTGAAAGGGAGAAGGGAGAATGTGGCATATATGCCAATATCTGATGCACTCCTGCTCTCTGCCTGCACTAGTACTCAGTAGTAGTGTCGTCCAGCTGTTGAAGCTCCAGCCTGGTGCGCTGCGTGAAAGGGAGAAGGGAGAATGTGGCATATATGCCAATATCTGATGCACTCCTGCTCTCTGCCTGCACTAGTACTCAGTAGTAGTGTCGTCCAGCTGTTGAAGATCCAGCCTGGTGCGCTGCGTGAAAGGGAGAATGCAGAAGTGTGGCATATATGCCAATATCTGACGCATTCCTGCTCTCTGCCTGCACTAGTCCTCAGTAGTAGTGTCGTCCAGCTGTTGAAGCTCCAGCCTGGTGCGCTGCATGAAAGGGAGAAGGCAGAAATGCGTCATATATGCCCATATATGACGCATTCCTGCTCTCTGCCTGCGCTAGTACTCAGTAGTAGTGTCGTCCAGCTGTTGAAGTGTCAGCCTGCTGCGCTGCGTGAAAGGGAGAAGGGAGAATGTGGCATATATGCCCATATATGACGCATTCCTGCTCTCTGCCTGCACTAGTCCTCAGTAGTAGTGTCGTCCAGCTGTTGAAGTGCCAGCCTGGTGCGCTGCGTGAAAGGGAGAAGGGAGAAGTGTGGCATATATGCCAATATATGACGCATTCCTGCTCTCTGCCTGCACTAGTACTCAGTAGTAGTGTCGTCCAGCTGTTGAAGTGTCAGCCTGCTGCGCTGCGTGAAAGGTAGAAGGGAGAAGTGTGGCATATATGCCAATATCTGATGCATTCCTGCTCTCTGCCTGCACTAGTACTCAGTAGTAGTGTCGTCCAGCTGTTGAAGCTCCAGCCTGGTGCGCTGCATGAAAGGGAGAAGGCAGAAATGCGGCATATATGCCAATATCTGACGCATTCTTGCTCTCTGCCTGCACTAGTACTCAGTAGTAGTGTCGTCCAGCTGTTGAAGTGCCAGCCTGGTGCGCTGCGTGAAAGGGAGAAGGGAGAAGTGTGGCATATATGCCAATATATGACGCATTCCTGCTCTCTGCCTGCACTAGTACTCAGTAGTAGTGTCGTCCAGCTGTTGAAGTGTCAGCCTGCTACACTGCGTGAAAGGGAGAAGGCAGAAATGCAGCATATTTGGCAATATCTGATGCATTCCTGCTCTCTGCCTGCGCTAGTACTCAGTAGTAGTGTCGTCCAGCTGTTGAAGTGCCAGCCTGCTGCGCTGCGTGAAAGGGAGAAGGGAGAATGTGGCATATATGCCCATATATGACGCATTCCTGCTCTCTGCCTGCACTAGTCCTCAGTAGTAGTGTCGTCCAGCTGTTGAAGTGTCAGCCTGCTGCGCTGCGTGAAAGGTAGAAGGGAGAAGTGTGGCATATATGCCAATATCTGATGCATTCCTGCTCTCTGCCTGCACTAGTCCTCAGTAGTAGTGTCGTCCAGCTGTTGAAGTGTCAGCCTGCTGCGCTGCGTGAAAGGGAGAAGGGAGAATGTGGCATATATGCCAATATCTGATGCATTCCTGCTCTCTGCCTGCACTAGTCCTCAGTAGTAGTGTCGTCCAGCTGTTGAAGTGTCAGCCTGCTGCGCTGCGTGAAAGGGAGAAGGGAGAATGTGGCATATATGCCAATATCTGATGCACTCCTGCTCTCTGCCTGCACTAGTACTCAGTAGTAGTGTTGTCCAGCTGTTGAAGTGCCAGCCTGCTGCGCTGCGTGAAAGGGAGAAGGGAGAATGTGGCATATATGCCCATATATGACGCATTCCTGCTCTCTGCCTGCACTAGTCCTCAGTAGTAGTGTCGTCCAGCTGTTGAAGTGTCAGCCTGCTGCGCTGCGTGAAAGGGAGAAGGGAGAATGTGGCATATATGCCAATATCTGATGCATTCCTGCTCTCTGCCTGCACTAGTACTCAGTAGTAGTGTCATCCAGCTGTTGAAGCTCCAGCCTGGTGCGCTGCATGAAAGGGAGAAGGCAGAAATGCGGCATATATGCCAATATCTGATGCATTCCTGCTCTCTGCCTGCACTAGTACTCAGTAGTAGTGTCGTCCAGCTGTTGAAGTGCCAGCCTGGTGCGCTGCGTGAAAGGGAGAAGGGAGAAACGCTGCATATATGTCAATATCTGATGCATTCCTGCTCTCTGCCTGCGCTAGTACTCAGTAGTAGTGTCGTCCAGCTGTTGAAGCTCCAGCCTGGTGCGCTGCGTGAAAGGGAGAAGGGAGAATGTGGCATATATGCCAATATCTGACGCATTCCTGCTCTCTGCCTGCACTAGTACTCAGTAGTAGTGTCGTCCAGCTGTTGAAGTGCCAGCCTGCTGCGCTGCGTGAAAGGGAGAAGGGAGAATGTGGCATATATGGCAATATCTGACGCATTCCTGCTCTCTGCCTGCACTAATACTCAGTAGTAGTGTCGTCCAGCTGTTGAAGTGCCAGCCTGGTGCGCTGCGTGAAAGGGAGAAGGGAGAAGTGTGGCATATATTCCAATATCTGATGCACTCCTGCTCTCTGCCTGCACTAGTACTCAGTAGTAGTGTTGTCCAGCTGTTGAAGTGCCAGCCTGCTGCGCTGCGTGAAAGGGAGAAGGGAGAATGTGGCATATATGCCAATATCTGATGCACTCCTGCTCTCTGCCTGCACTAGTACTCAGTAGTAGTGTCGTCCAGCTGTTGAAGCTCCAGCCTGGTGCGCTGCGTGAAAGGGAGAATGCAGAAGTGTGGCATATATGCCAATATCTGATGCATTCCTGCTCTCTGCCTGCACTAGTACTCAGTAGCAGTGTCATCCAGCTGTTGAAGTGCCAGCCTGCTGCGCTGCGTGAAAGGGAGAAGGCAGAAATGCGGCATATATGCCAATATCTGACGCATTCTTGCTCTCTGCCTGCACTAGTACTCAGTAGTAGTGTCGTCCAGCTGTTGAAGTGTCAGCCTGCTGCGCTGCGTGAAAGGGAGAAGGGAGAATGCGGCATATATGCCAATATATGACGCATTCCTGCTCTCTGCCTGCACTAGTACTCAGTAGTAGTGTCGTCCAGCTGTTGAAGTGCCAGCCTGCTACGCTGCATGAAAGGGAGAAGGCAGAAATGCGGCATATATGCCAATATCTGATGCATTCTTGCTCTCTGCCTGCACTAGTACTCAGTAGTAGTGTCGTCCAGCTGTTGAAGTGCCAGCCTGGTGCGCTGCGTGAAAGGGAGAAGGGAGAAGTGTGGCATATATGCCAATATATGACGCATTCCTGCTCTCTGCCTGCACTAGTACTCAGTAGTAGTGTCGTCCAGCTGTTGAAGTGTCAGCCTGCTACACTGCGTGAAAGGGAGAAGGCAGAAATGCAGCATATATGGCAATATCTGATGCATTCCTGCTCTCTGCCTGCGCTAGTACTCAGTAGTAGTGTCGTCCAGCTGTTGAAGTGCCAGCCTGCTGCGCTGCGTGAAAGGGAGAAGGGAGAATGTGGCATATATGCCCATATATGACGCATTCCTGCTCTCTGCCTGCACTAGTCCTCAGTAGTAGTGTCGTCCAGCTGTTGAAGTGTCAGCCTTCTGCGCTGCGTGAAAGGTAGAAGGGAGAAGTGTGGCATATATGCCAATATCTGATGCATTCCTGCTCTCTGCCTGCACTAGTCCTCAGTAGTAGTGTCGTCCAGCTGTTGAAGTGTCAGCCTGCTGCGCTGTGTGAAAGGGAGAAGGGAGAATGTGGCATATATGCCAATATCTGATGCATTCCTGCTCTCTGCCTGCACTAGTCCTCAGTAGTAGTGTCGTCCAGCTGTTGAAGTGTCAGCCTGCTGCGCTGCGTGAAAGGGAGAAGGGAGAATGTGGCATATATGCCAATATCTGATGCACTCCTGCTCTCTGCCTGCACTAGTACTCAGTAGTAGTGTTGTCCAGCTGTTGAAGTGCCAGCCTGCTGCGCTGCGTGAAAGGGAGAAGGGAGAATGTGGCATATATGCCCATATATGACGCATTCCTGCTCTCTGCCTGCACTAGTCCTCAGTAGTAGTGTCGTCCAGCTGTTGAAGTGTCAGCCTGCTGCGCTGCGTGAAAGGGAGAAGGGAGAATGTGGCATATATGCCAATATCTGATGCATTCCTGCTCTCTGCCTGCACTAGTACTCAGTAGTAGTGTCGTCCAGCTGTTGAAGTGCCAGCCTGCTGCGCTGCGTGAAAGGGAGAAGGGAGAATGTGGCATATATGCCAATATCTGATGCACTCCTGCTCTCTGCCTGCACTAGTACTCAGTAGTAGTGTTGTCCAGCTGTTGAAGTGCCAGCCTGCTGCGCTGCGTGAAAGGGAGAAGGGAGAATGTGGCATATATGCCAATATCTGATGCACTCCTGCTCTCTGCCTGCACTAGTACTCAGTAGTAGTGTCGTCCAGCTGTTGAAGCTCCAGCCTGGTGCGCTGCGTGAAAGGGAGAATGCAGAAGTGTGGCATATATGCCAATATCTGACGCATTCCTGCTCTCTGCCTGCACTAGTACTCAGTAGCAGTGTCGTCCAGCTGTTGAAGTGCCAGCCTGCTGCGCTGCGTGAAAGGGAGAAGGGAGAATGCGGCATATATGACAATATCTGACTCATTCCTGCTTTCTGCCTGCACTAGTACTCAGTAGTAGTGTTGTCCAGCTGTTGAAGTGCCAGCCTGGTGCGCTGTGTGAAAGGGAGAAGGGAGAATGCGGCATATATGACAATATCTGACTCATTCCTGCTTTCTGCCTGCACTAGTACTCAGTAGCAGTGTCGTCCAGCTGTTGAAGTGCCAGCCTGGTGCGCTGCGTGAAAGGGAGAAAGCAGAAGTGCGGTATTTACGCCTAAAATCTGACGCATTCCTGCTCTCTGCCTGCACTGCTCACAATCTGCTACTTAGAGACAATGAAGTCACTCTTGCACCATTGTGCAAAGGCTCATGCATTGTAGGCAGGATTGTTTTGGGCAGGAAGGGACACCTTAGGTATATACCCCAAAGATTTTGTAATCCCGATTTTTTAGATAAAATTTTCATGGACGGCTCTTGAGAAAGTCATATTTTCTTTCCGTGGCCATTCAAAAGGGGTTTTCCAAATCTAACTATATTCATTTGCCATTTGCAGATTTACTTTCATGGTTAATGCTTTATTGTCCTGATGATAACCCTTGAATTCTATAGAGGTCGAAACCTGTCAACACCATTGAGGTGTCATATCCCAAATCAGGGGCAGGCATGCCACGGCCAAGCCCTTCATTGAGAGGGGTTTGTTCATGACCATATACCTTCCTGCCTCATGATCAAGGGCCAGGGATTATCCCTCAAACAAAAGGAACAAATGATGGACAGAATGCTGAACAATGCAAACATTCACCCCCAGTCACAAAGATCTGGGTTTAATCCATCATTCTTTTGCTCACCAAGCCACCACAGTTTGGACCCAGCCATATGCAAATCAGTCTTGACCCTGCTCCTCATGGGAACAGTCCAGCCTGAACTGCCAAGCCAGGTCCTCCCTGGACTCGAAACAAGCATCCTGGGACCGGTTTTGGGGCATCACCCCCATCAGCCAGGCTAGCTTGAATCCAGTGGTGCAGTGAGCACAGGACCCACGTTTGGGCATACCCTTCCTGCTTAGGATGATACAAACAAAAGGAACAAATGATGGACGGAATGCTGAACAATGCAAACATTCACCCCCAATCACAAAGATCTGGGTTTTTAATCCATCGTTCTTTTGCTCACCAAGCCACCACAGTTTGGACCCAGCCATATGCAAATCAGTCTTGACCCTGCTCCTCATGGGAACAGTCCAGCCTGAACTGCCAAGCCAGGTCCTCCCTGGACTCGAAACAAGCATCCTGGGACCGGTTTTGGGGCATCACCCCCATCAGCCAGGCTAGCTTGAATCCAGTGGTGCAGTGAGCACAGGACCCACGTTTGGGCATACCCTTCCTGCTTAGGATGATACAAACAAAAGGAACAAATGATGGACGGAATGCTAAACAATGCAAACATTCACCCCCAATCACAAAGATCTGGGTTTTTAATCCATCGTTCTTTTGCTCCCCAAGCCACCACAGTTTGGACCCAGCCATATGCAAATCAGTCTTGACCCTGCTCCTCATGGGAACAGTCCAGCCCGAACTGCCAAACCAGATCCTCCCTGGACCGGAAACAAGCATCCTGAAACTAGTTTCGGGGAATCACCCCTCATCAGCCAGGCTGGCTTGAATCCAGTGGTGCAGTGAGTAAGGGACCCACGTCTGGCCATTTCCTTCCCACTTAGGATGACACAAACAAAAGGAACAATTGATGGACGGATGCTCTCGAGATGAGGTGTCTCCGTTGTAGCTCAGATCACTGTCCATGACTTTGTGCTCTCCACCAGCTGCCAAGGGTCGTCTTGGTCTTCCTCCTGCACCACATCCTGAAGTAGTTGCTGCTTGGGTGCAGTTGTGCTTAGATCATTGTAACTTGTATATGTGTTTGCCGGGTTGTTGAATAACACAACTGTAGAGAACACACGTCATTGCTATTAGGAGAGAAGCACATTAAGGAAAATTCAATGATATGTCTGGAGCTCATAGAAGCCTCCCAGTACAGCAGCAGACCGCTTTTAAGATCTTCTGCCTGAAGCGTGGAGTTTTCCACAGATTGCAACGCTCCTGCTTGAAGGAATGTTTTAAGAGGTATGGATACCTGTTTGAACAATATAGGGGACGAGGGCAAATAAAGGTCCAGCATACACGCCCCCACTCAGGCTGTGCACAGTGAATGGTATGCAGTTCCTGACAGAAAATGGGGAAAAAGGTCAGATCTACTGAGTAGACTTGTGTAGAGGTGAGGTAAAAATAACTAAGGAAAACCCAATGACATTTTAATAACTGGGTTCCCTTGTTATGGTTAAAAACATATGCTGGCTAGAAATGGATACAATGGTCCTATAAAGCACAATGTGATGTTTTACAAGAAGGTCAACATGTTTCTTGCCTCATTACTGTCGAAAAAATCAGGACAATTCATTGGGACTAATGTCCTAATCTACTCTTGTGTGGGTCGGTGACAAGTGTCTGTGAGTTATGCCATACACTTCAAAATATGAGACGAGTATACAGTATACCTTCAGGATAAAAACGACCTAAAGAGAAAGATAAAGCAAAGAAAATGAACAGAACAAACAATAGATTGCTGTGCATTGCAGACATGTGCATGCTGAGGTCGTCATCATCATCCTTATATTGCAGGTGTGGAACACCCTGGTTTAAGCATGATTTATACAAAGATACCGCACACCAACAAGACAGACACTTAACACTCAGCGGAAGCCCAGAGGTATAGCATGGGGACAGAAGTGGAGGCTAAAGCCCCTGTCCCAAGTAAGAAGGCTTGCCAAGTATGGGGAAAACTGCACCCCAACAATGGATGGCAGAGTGGAATGCTCATTGGCATTTCAAGTACCTTGTGGAAATAATATGGAAAGAATCAAATGATTGTGACCATCAGAAACAGGAAATGCTAGTGGGGCCAGTCCAGTGGAGCCAGTCCTGGGAGGGCGAGAGTGGGGGGGACTGCATACTCACGGTATGCTGCAAGCGCGTCTAGTGGTTGACTTACCCCTCATTCTGCCAACTCGGAAGTGGCCTGAGAGGCAAGAGAGCGGTCATTAAAAAGGTCTGTGCAGATTGGCCGATGCAGAGCCAGTGCGGGAGAGGTCGCGTGGGTAGGTAACTGCACGTTGATGGAACAGCATTCAGATGCAGACGCCATCTTGGAAGTGGCACGTAGTTAAATATAATGATGGGAGAGTCTCTTCTGAATGTAATGACAGTGTGGGGAGGAGAGGGGGGATGGGTCTAGGATGGCATGAGAGCCAGGGGGGCCCAAAGTTTATATGCCTGCAGGAAGTGGGCCTTATATCATATTGGCGGGTCGTACTGTAACGAGCGCCATAATAATAGTGGCCAGCTAAGCTAGTGAGTGCCCATGAAAATCCCTTACCATAAAGGGGGACTCTGGGGGGGTGTTCAGTGGTGGATGCCATATGAGTGGTGGCAGTGGCTAGCCCATAACGCTGAGAACACTATACCAAAGCGTGACACCAATCAAGGTCATGATGATGACAGCGGGCAGAGTGACAAACATGTGTATAAGCGAGCTGCCCAAAGTTAGGTGACTACCACATGCAATGGACCCATGTCGCAGTGTGAAGGGGGCTATACACTAGGGGGATTACTGCCCTTAGTAGTGAGAGGGCTAAAGAAGACAAATATCCTTGTACTGCACAGCTGGGAGCTTAGGCTGGTGCTAGGCCGTGGAGATTAACACACACAACAACCAGTCCTAGAGTGATACCCCGCTGGCTAGCCTCCATGGATGTGTAGGTGAGGGTAGAGGCACAGTAGAAACCCCCTATGTGGTGAGGTGAGAGAAGGGTTCAAATGGTTACCTCACCCCAAGGATATCATCGTTAAGGGGAAACAGCCTTTACAACGAGGTTTTTACCACGTTGTACCTTCACCACGCATTTTTTACCACACATGTTTTTAGAACCCATATGCTTTTACAACGTATGCCTTTACCACACATTTAAGGTAAGTTCGAGGTCTGGGGTCTCCCCACAAATACATTATTTAAATATATTTTATCTACTGGCGGTCAGCCAGTAGATAGTTATAGTTAGGACCTATTATCCATAGGAAATTCGTGACATTCTTTTCCCAATAACTTTGGCGCCGGTTGACGAATCTTCGCGAAATTTCAAAACTTATGGCCCGCTCCGGTCCGCTCCTATCTTGAAAGTTTCGGGGTGATTTGGCAAGCGGGGCCGAGAAAAAGGGGGTCCCAAAACGTGTTTTCTCCATGTTAATTCCCATAGGAAACTTTAGCCACGGCTACAGCCTGAACTGCTGAACGGAATTACACCAAATTTGGCAAAAGGTAGTGCTTGGTTCAAAAGCGCCCTTTTTTAAATGGTGTAAATCCGTTCAGCAATTCCAGAGAAATTCCAAAAATAAGAGTCAAAAAATCAATTTCCCATAGGAATCTTTATGCAAGGCTGTCAGCCGAATCTACTGAACGGATTTACCCCAAATTTGGCAAGAAGGTACTGCTTGGCTCAGAAAGCGACCTTTTTAAAAATGGTGTAAATCCGTTCAGTAGTTGCTGAGAAAATCAAAAATAAAAGTTTCGATATTTAGAGGCACAGAGGATCCGCGGACCCTCCAGACCACGAGCTTCATGCTAATTGGCTTTCAACACTCCAAACCAGGAAGTGTTGGCAGCCATCTTGTGCCTCGGTAGAACCGAGGCACAAGAAAACAGAAAAACTAAGGCGCAAAACAAGAAAAGGGGGCAGGGTAGAAACACCCTGACACCCTAGGCCTGCTCAGGGGGTCCCACAAGGACCCCCAGGGCCCAAAAAAGCATTTTTGTTTTTATAAAATCGCCGAGATGCGCGGAGGATCTGCGGATCCGGCTGCAAAAATAAAAAAAACGAAGTGCGGGCTTCCGCGCTTCGTTAATATTTAGCCCCCGGGTGGGCCAGGTCCCGGGGGCAGTGAAAAAAATAAGTGTGGGGGGGGTCCCAATCCCCCCCACACTGCCCCGGGGACCACCACCCCCAGGGGCTTTGCATAAATATTTGCGGGGGCCACACAGCCCCCCGCAGCCCCGGGGACCGCCACCCACGGGGCTTGTTTTTTTAAAGTTGGGGGGGCCTCTGAGGCCCCCCCAAGCCCCAGGGACCGCCACCCCCCCGGGGCTCCCATTAATTATATTTGCGGGGGGCACACTGCCACCCCGCAGCCCCGGGGACCGCCACCCCCCGGGGCTTCTTTAAAAAAAATAAACATGTACCTGTGTGGGGGGGCTCGAGTTCCCCCACATGCCCCGGGGACCGCCACCTCCCCGGGGCACTAATAAGTAAATTAGGGGGTCCGTTAAGGACCCCCGAGCCCCGGGGATCACCACCTCCCCGGGGCTATGTACAGATTGGGAGGGGGGCCGCGTGGCCCCCCTCCTGGAGCCAGTGATGGCCCTGGGGACTGCCAACCCCCAGGGCCGGCTCCTGCAGTGTCCCGGGGTGCCTACCCCCAGGACACTGTAGTTTGCTATGGCAGGGCGGGAGCCTCGGGCTTCCGTCCTGTCATAGCAAACTGCTTTGGTTTTTGGAAGAGAGAGCAGGGAAACCTGCTCTCACTTCCAAAAACCAAAGACGATTGCTTTTCCACACGGGGAGCTGCATCTTAGCAGCTCCCCATGTGAAAAAGCAATGCCGGCTCCCGCAGGAGGCGGGGAGCCGGCTGGGACCGTGGGGGCATTGGGGCTCCCCCCACGGTCCCCAACGAGAGGCCATGCCCTGGGGGAAGGGGTCCCTGGGGCCATGATTGGCCCGGGAGGGGGGCCACGTGGTCCCCCTCCCCCATGATTAAAAAAAATGTAAAACAAAAAAAAAAATACTGGCCATGCCCCGGGGGATAGGGTCCCCGGTGCCGAATATGGCCTTGGGAGGGGCCACGCGGCCCCCTTCCATTATTAAAAATATATATATAGGGGTCAGGCCTTGGGGGATGGGGTCCCCAGGGCCAATAAAGTAGGAAAAGAAGGGGGGCCACACAGCTCCCCTTCTTAAAAAAAAGAATTTAAAAAAAAGACTGGCATAGCGCTGGAGGCCTTGCCCTCTCCTGCAGCACTCTGCAAACGCGCCCTGGCGCATTGTAAGATGGGAAGTAATTCCCTTGAATACTGGGGTCCCTGAGGCCAACTAGCCCACCAGGAACCTCCAGTATGCGCCAGGGAGCTGTCTTGCAGAGAGGTGTTCAGAGGCCACGCCCCTTTTTACACCTCTTTGCAATGCAGCTCTGTGGCCCTTACTGGAGGTACCTGGTGGGCTAGTTGGACCCCAGGGACCCTCAGTATTCAAGGGGACTTAATTCCCCAACTTAAAATGCACCACGGGGCGTGTTTGCACAGTGGGGAAGGGAGGGGGCGGGGCCTGAGGTGACATGTGTGCAAACATGCCCTGTGGCGCGTTTTAAGTTGGGGGATTAAGTCCCCTTGAATACTGAGGGTCCCTGGGGTCCAACTAGCCCACCAGGTACCTCCAGTAAGCGCCACAGAGCTGCGTTGCAGAGAGGTGTAAAAGGGGCATGGCCTCTGAACACCTCTATGCAACGGAGCTCCTGGCGCATACTGGAGGTACCTGGTGGGCTAGTTGGCCCCCAGGGACCCTCAGGATTGAAGAGGAATTAATTCCCCAACTTAAAACGCGCCACAGGGTGAGTTTGCACACATGTCACCTCAGGCCCCGCCCCTTCCTTCACCACTGTGCAAACGCGCTCCCTGGTGAGTTGTAAGTTGGGGAATTAATTCCCCTTGAATACTGAGAGTCCCTGGGGGCCAATTAGCCTACTAGGTACCTCCAGTATACTCCACGGAGCTGCGTTGCAGAGAGGTGTTCAGAGACCACGCCCCTTTTTACACCTCTCTGCAACACAGCTCTGTGGCGCTTACTGGAGGTACCTGGTGAGGTAGTTGGATCCCAGGGACCCTCAGGATTCAAGGGGGCTTTATCCCCCAACTAAAAACGCGCCACGGGGTGCGTTTGCACAGTGGTGAAGGGAGGGGGCAGGGCCTGAGGTGACATGTGTGCAAACACACCCTGTGGCACGTTTTAAGTTGGGGAATTAATTCCTCTTCAATCCTGAGGGTCCCTGGGGGCCAACTAGCCCACCACTTACCTCCAGTAAGTGCCACTGCGCTGCGTTGCAGAAAGGTGGCCCAGGCCTTGCCCCTTTTTACACCACTCTGCAACGCAGCTCTGTGGCGCTTACTGGAGGTAAGTGGTGGGCTAGTTGGCCCCCAGGGACCCTCAGGACTCAAGGGGATTTAATCCCCCAATTTACAACGCACCAGGGGGTGCGTTTGCGCAGTGGTGCAGGGTGGGGGTGTGGCCTGATGTAACAAGTGTGGAAACGTGCCCTGTGGCATGTTTTAAGTTGGGGAATTAAGTCCCCTTGAATCCTGAGGGTCCCTGGGGGCCAACTAACCGACCAGGTATGTCCAGTAAGCGCTACAGAGTTGCATTGCAGAGAGGTGTAAAATTGGGCATGGCCTCGGACCACCTCTCTGCAACGCAGCTCTGTGGTGCTTACTGGAGGTACATTGTGGGCTAGTTGGACCCAGGGACTCTCAGGATTCAAGGGGACTTAATCCCCCAACTTAAAACGTGACACAGGGCGCCTTTGCGCAGTGGTAAAGGGAGGGGGCGGGGCCAGAGATGACGTGTGCAAACACGCCCTGTGGCGCGTTTTAAGTTGGTGAATTAAGTCCCCTTTAATCCTGAGAGTCCCTGGGTCCAACTAGCCCACCATGTACCTCCAGTAAGCACCACAGAGCTGCATTGCAGAGAGGTGGTCCGATGCCATGCCCCATTTTACACCTCTCTGCAATGCAACTCTGTGGCACTTACTGGCAATACCTGGTGGGTTAGTTGGCCCCCAGGGACCCTCAGGATTCAAGGGGACTTTATCCCCCAACTTAAAACGGCCACAGGGCGTGTTTGCACACATGTCACCTCAGGCCCCCCCCTCCCTTCACCAGTGTGCAAACGCGCCCTGTGGCGCGTTTTAAGAGGTAGTTTTAATTCCCCTGCCCTATTATGTACTAGGGCCTTACAGAGGAGGTCATGCTAATCACAGGGGTACCCCAACGCATAGTGTTCCCTAGTGTATGTAGGTGTTTTCACTGTATTCTAAGTGTCTTTTAGCATAGCACTGGCTCTAGGCCTGGTTAGTCAGAGTCAGTTACCACCAGTACTTGTCTGAAAAAGTTGAGGGCAGCGGATGATTTTGTAACAAGGCCTCTTTCTGCTCCTCTGTTGGTTCTTTCTGCACATGTCTTGCTTCTTCCTGCACTTTTCTTCGTCTTTGAGGACTTCTGTTGCTTCTTTCTGCATTTCTTTTGCTTCTTTCTGTGTGTTTTTTCTTCTTTCTTCACATGTCCTACCTCTGTAGGCATAGTTAGAAACTAGCATTTAAAAAACCTTAGAAATTCACTTAAAAAACCATAGGTTTCAGGCACGTTATAGTTAGGAATTAGCATTTAAAAAACCATTGAAATTCACTGAAAAAACCATAGGTTTCAAGCACGTTATAGTTAGAAATTAGCATTTAAAAAACCTTTGAAATTCACTGAAAAAACCATAGGTTTCAGGCACGTTATAGTTAGAATTAGCATTTAAAAACCTTAGAAATTCACTCGTACAAAACCATAGAAATTCCCCCTTTATAGTTAGTTCAGCTAACTATAACTCGCGCGCCCGCAATGCACTGCTGATTACGTCACATATTACATCACTCATGACATGGTCAGTGACCTCACTGATGACATCACTGATGACATCTCAAATGACATCACTGATGACATCATCCTTGTGATAGAGTGGCAGACGTCCTCTCATCCTAATATAACCTTTGATACACACACTCAAAAATAGAAACTAACATTTTCAAAACAATGGACATACCAATACCAGTTACAACACACCTATTCTGTAATTCCAAGATCTACACACACATCCACTCTTTCACCAACAGTCCTATACAGTCACTCATACATGTACTCACTCATCATATGTACTCATACACCTATACATCCTTTTACACACCGCCACTCATCCATAGAGTTACTCACACACATAGTCACACATGCAAACAAAGTATCAAACATCCATTTACTTGCATATACAGTTATAAACACACACTACCACACTTACTTCATACAGAAACTTACACATACTTACGCTCTTAAACAATCACTTATAGAAACACCTACTTATTTGTACAGGAACTCTTCCAATCTCTCACTCTCACATATACTCACTTATATACACCAATACTCACATATACTAGCTTTAAACATATGTAGTTACTCATAAAGACACTATTGAGACAGTCATTCACTCACTAACACACCCATACACATACTCATCCACCTATACAGTCCTGCACACATGCTGTCTTGCAACACATACAAACAGTGAGTCACTAATTCATGCATCTATGCACTAAGTAATACCCCCGACCAAACCATACAGACACTCAGACACTCATACTGATACTCAGAAAACCAACTAATAACCCATATAGACACTCATGTAGCTACTCACCAACCCATGCAGCCACTTATACACAAAGTGAGAGACTGATACAGATATTTACATATTTAAACATTACTCACTAACCCATGTATTCACTAAGATACACTTAGTCACGTTATACAATCAATTTAAACACAAACTAAATCATCCATTTAGACACTTATATACCCATTTATTCTTCCATCGACCTTGAGATATACATATATAAAACATATTTAAATTTTCAGAAAAACACACATTCACTGGATGATGTCATCAGTGATGTCATTTGAGATGTCATCAGTGATGTCATGAGTGATGTCACTGACCATGTCATGAGTGATGTAATATGGGACGTCATCAGCAGTGCATTGCGGGCACGCAAGTTATAGTTAGCTGAACTAACTATAACGGGGGAATTTCTATGGTTTTGTACGAGTGAATTTCTAAGGTTTTTTAAATGCTAATTTCTAACTATAACGTGCCTGAAACCTATGGTTTTTTCAGTGAATATAAATTATCTACTGGCGGTCGCCAGTAGATAGTTATAGTCAGGACCTATTTTCCATAGGAAATCCGCAACATTCTATTTGAAATAACGTTGGCGCCGGTTGACGAATGTTCGTGAAATTTTCCAACTTGTTGGGGCGCTCCGGTCCGCTCCTATCCTGAAAGTCTCGGGGTGATTCAGCAAGCGGGGGCCGAGAAAAAAGGGGGTCCCAAAACGTGTTTTCCCCATGCAATTTTCCATAGGAACCTTTAGTCGCAGCTACAGCCTGAACTGCTGAACGGAATTACACCAAATTTGCCAAAAAGGTAGCCCTTGGTTCAGGGTCGTGCCTTTTGCTTAAATGGTGTAAATCCGTTCAGTAGTTCCTGAGAAATTTGAAAAAGAAAACACATATATATCTGGGCGGAGCCTAACCACACATGTCATCGTGAGATCTGATTGGCTGTCAGCACTTCATCCTGGAATTGCTGGCAGCCATCTTGAGACCAATATAAATGATAGTACCCCATTGAAATGCATTGTAGTGAATCAAAGATTTTGAGGGTTACCAAAAGGAGAACTATAAAGGGTGATAACAGACTTTAGTTACATTATAATTCATTTGTTGATGGTACCATACTAATTTCAGGAATTGTGGTGTGTTCTAAGGTGATTTTACCCTGTGAAAAACCTTCTGCTGGGATATCATGAATCATGTTTGAGAGAAAACTATTTTCCCATGCTTGTCCCATACAGTTTTGGAAGGTGCTCCAGAAGCTAAAATGAGAGCATATTTTCTGTAAATTCACGTTATCTTTCTCAGTCATGTGAGAATGAAGTCTGACATTCTCAGTAAAACATGTACATCCAACAAGGGCAGAGACTGTCAGTTGATTCCTTTGTGTTCTACTGCAGCTTCCCAGAGTGTTCTAAAGAACAACTAGAGTGCTAACAGCCTTACTTATGACAAAAGTATGGCACACCTGAAGCCATCTTGGATGGAATAAACTGGTAACACTTAAAACATTCAATTTAAAAAGGAACAAAATGATGGGGTTCATTTTGTCATAGAATTATGGTTAGTGCTGTAGAAAGAAAAATTAGGACATGTTTCAAAGTGTGATCTCAAATATCTTCCTGTTATATTTCAACAGGAGCAGCCTGTCAGTTGATGCCTTTGTGTTCTACTGCAGCTTCCCAGAGTGTTCTAAAGAACAACTAGAGCGCTAACAGTCTTACTTATGACAAAAGTATGGCACACCTGAAGCCATCTTGATTGGAATAAAATGGTAACACTTAAAACATTTAATTTAAAAAGGAACAAAATGAGGGGTTCATTTTGTCATAGAAATTATGGTTTGTGCTGTAGAAAGAAAAATTAGGACATGTTTTAAGTGAGATCTCAAATATCTTCCTGTTATATTTCAACAGGAGCAGCCTGTCAGTTGATGCCTTTGTGTTCTACTGCAGCTTCCCAGAGTGTTCTAAAGAACAACTAGAGCGCTAACGGTCTTACTTATGACAAAATTATGGCACACCTGAAGCCATCTTGATTGGAATAAACTGGTAACTCTTAAAACATTTAATTTAAAAAGGAACAAAATGAGGGGGTTCATTTTGTCATAGAAATTATGGTTAGTGCTGTAGAAAGAAAAATTAGGACATGTTTTAAGTGAGATCTCAAATATCTTCCTGTTATATTTCAACAGGAGCAGCCTGTCAGTTGATGCCTTTGTGTTCTACTGCAGCTTCCCAGAGTGTTCTAAAGAACAACTAGAGCGCTAACGGTCTTACTTATGACAAAAGTATGGCACACCTGAAGCCATCTTGATTGGAATAAACTGGTAACACTTAAAACATTTAATTTAAAAAGGAACAAAATGAGGGGGTTCATTTTGCCATAGAAATTATGGTTAGTGCTGTAGAAAGAAAAATTAGTGCTAAAACACTACCCCCAGCACAACACCCTACACTACCCAAACATAACTTCACTACCCTAAACCCTAAAACACTACCACCAGCACGACTCCCTACACTACCCAAACACCACTGCACTACACTAAACCCTAAATATACCCCCAGCATGATCACCCACACTACACAAACACCACTGCACTACCCTATACCCTAAAACACGACCCCCTACACTACACAAACATGACTGCACTACCCTAAACCTAAAACACTACCCACAGCATGACCCCCTTCACTACACAAACACCACTGCACTGCCCTAAACCCTAAAACACTACCCCAGCACTACCCCCTACACTACCCAAACACCACTGCACTAACATAAACCCTAAAACACTACCCCCAGCACAACCCCCTACACTACACAAACACCACTGCACTACCCTAAACCCTAAAACACTACCCCCAGCACGACTCCCTACACTACCCAAACACCACTGCACTACCCTAAACCCTAAATCTACCCCCAGCACGACCCCTACAGTACCCAAACACCACTGCACTACCCTAAACCATAAAACACTACCCCCAGCATGACCCCCTACACTACACAAACACCACTGCACTACCCTAAACCCTAAAACACTACCACCAGCATGACCCCTACACTACTCAAACACCACTGCACTACCCTAAACCCTAAAACACTACCCCAGCACGACCCCCTACACTACCCATACACCAATGCACAACCCTAAACCCTAAAACACTACCACCAGCACGACCCCTACACTACTGCACTACCCCCTAAACACTACCCCCAGCACGACCCCCTACACTACCCAAACACCACTGCACTACCCTAAACCCTAAAACACTACCCCCAGCACGACCCCCTACACCACCCAAACACCACTGCACTACCCTAAACCCCAGAAAAGAAACCACCACCCCATGCCCAATCCCCCTTACCTCTCACTCCTCATGGTTCCTCTCTCCTCGTGGTTCCTGCTTCACGTCATCTCTGAGGGCAGTGCACGTCGTTGTGAGGAAACAGAACAGCCTCTGTTTCCTTACAACGACATGGATCGTCTACATGTTTTTAGAACGCATGGTCATTTACCATACATACCTTTACAACAAAATTTGTTGTAAAGGCATGCGTGGTAAATGACCATGCGTTCTAAAAATGCGTAGTAATGACTTTGTGATGTACAACGCATGCGTGGTAATGCATGCGTTGTAATGGTATCGCAAAGTAAAAAAGTCATTGTAACGGCTGTTTACCGATCGAAGCTGGCCCCTGTTCTTCAGTGAGACGTTTATTTGATTAATTAGGAGGAAGGAATGTGTTTTTTACCGAAAAGTGCATTCCCGGCTGTTGTATTGTGAAAGTGTCCGCGTGGCCTGGTTTCACTTCCGGTGAGAGAGTGGAAGAGTCTGTTTGGATCTAAAGGAGTTCTGTTGTTGGACGGGGCCGGCGCGACATGTCATCAGAAAACATAGCTAATGGAAAGCGTCCTCCCTGAAGTGTGGAGCAGTGCCATGAGAGGTCAACAAGTGTGCGTCCCACCGCAGTATGACCGTACCGCGTGACCCATGTGCCGCCTCCAGGGTACGGGAGGCAGAAGCGGCATCGCAGGTCCTCTTGAAGACCGTTGTAGCACTAATTCTACATTTTGATACTAGGGCATTTTAACTTCGTTGTTCCTGCCAGATACAAAGAGAAGATCCTGTGTTATTCAGTGCCCTCGTTACCTTTTTTGTGGGTTGTGGTGCTTGTCACTTCGCTGCCCCGCCGGTGCACACGACTGGGCAACCCCACCTCGTGTGCCATCTGCAGGGCCTCTGCCCTCGGATCACTGGTTTCGGTTTCTGGAGTGGCAACATAAACAGTTGCTCCCAAAGGACTAGCCTGAACACTTAGGTGAATATCCCCTGCACCAGCATTCCACGGAAATTCTTTCCTAGCTCTCCCACGTCAACGAGCACGGCTCCGCTCGCGACACCGTATGACGTCATCGGAGCCATAAGAGGACCTCGTCGGCGTGCTGACGTCAGTTCCACCCATTTTTCCGTGCCACCGAGGCAAACAGGGGACCGAGACATTTTCACATGTATACATAGTATAATAAATATATATATTCACTGAAAAAACCATAGGTTTCAGGCACGTTATAGTTAGAAATTAGCATTTAAAAAACCTTAGAAATTCACTCGTACAAAACCATAGAAATTCCCCCTTTATAGTTAGTTCAGCTAACTATAACTCGCGCGCCCGCAATGCACTGCTGATTACGTCACATATTACATCACTCATGACATGGTCAGTGACCTCACTGATGACATCACTGATGACATCTCAAATGACATCACTGATGACATCATCCTTGTGATAAGTGGCAGACGTCCTCTCATCCTAATATAACCTTTGATACACACACTCTAAAATACAGAAACTAACATTTTCAAAACAATGGACATACCAATACCAGTTACTATACACACCTATTCTGTAATTCCAAGATCTACACACAACATCCACTCATTCACCAACAGTCCTATACAGTCACTCATACATGTACTCACTCATCATATGTACTCATACACCTATACATCCTTTACACACCGCCACTCATTCCA
Source organism: Calotriton arnoldi (assembly GCA_963921515.1). Taxonomy (NCBI): domain Eukaryota; kingdom Metazoa; phylum Chordata; class Amphibia; order Caudata; family Salamandridae; genus Calotriton; species Calotriton arnoldi. The sequence continues at coordinate 569,376 of CAWUFW010010607.1, read as the reverse complement.
TAGAGTTACTCACACACATAGTCACACATGCAAACAAAGTATCAAACATCCATTTACTTGCATATACAGTTATAAACACACACTACCACACTTACTTCTACAGAAACTTACATACTTACTCTCTTAAACAATCACTTATAGAAACACCTACTTATTTGTACAGGAACTCTTCCAATCTCTCACTCTCACATATACTCACTTATATACTCCAATACTCACATATACTAGCCTTTAAAACATATGTAGTTACTCATAAATGACACTATTGGGACAGTCATTCACTCACTAACACACCCATACACATACTCATCCACCTATACAGTCCTGCACACATGCTGTCTTCAACACATACAAACAGTGAGTCACTAATTCATGCATCTATGCACTAAGTAATACCCCCGACCAAACCATACAGACACTCAGACACTCATACTGATACTCAAAAAACCAACTAATAACCCATATAGACACTCATGTAGCTACTCACCAACCCATGCAGCCACTTATACACAAAGTGAGAGACTGATACAGATATTTACATATTTAAACATTACTCACTAACCCATGTATTCACTAAGATACACTTAGTCAGCTTATACAATCAATTTTACACAACAAAATCATCCATTTAGACACTTATATACCCATTTATTCTTCCATACGACCTTGAGATATACATATATAAAACATATTTAAATTTTCAGAAAACACACATTCACTGGATGATGTCATCAGTGATGTAATTTGAGATGTCATCAGTGATGTCATGAGTGATGTCACTGACCATGTCATGAGTGATGTAATATGGGACGTCATCAGCAGTGCATTGTGGGACGCGAGTTATAGTTAGCTGAACTAACTATAACGGGGAATTTCTATGGTTTTGTACGAGTGAATTTCTAAGGTTTTTTAAATGCTAATTTCTAACTATAACGTGCCTGAAACTATGGTTTTTTCAGTGAATATAAATTATCTACTGGCGGTCGCCAGTAGATAGTTATAGTCAGGACCTATTTTCCATAGGAAATCCGCAACATTCTATTTGAAATAACGTTGGCGCCGGTTGACGAATGTTCGCGAAATTTTCCAACTTGTTGGGGCGCTCCGGTCCGCTCCTATCCTGAAAGTCTCGGGGTGATTCAGCAAGCGGGGGCCGAGAAAAAGGGGGTCCCAAAACGTGTTTTCCCCATGCAATTTTCCATAGGAACCTTTAGTCGCAGCTACAGCCCGAACTGCTGAACGGAATTACACCAAATTTGCCAAAAAGGTAGCCCTTGGTTCAGGGTCGTGCCTTTTGCTTAAATGGTGTAAATCCGTTCAGTAGTTCCTGAGAAATTTGAAAAAGAAAACACATATATATCTGGGCGGAGCCTAACCACACATGTCATCGTGAGATCTGATTGGCTGTCAGCACTTCATCCTGGAATTGCTGGCAGCCATCTTGGGACCAATATAAATGATAGCACCCCATTGAAATGCATTGTAGTGAATCAAAGATTTTGAGGGTTACCAAAAGGAGAACTATAAAGGGTGATAACAGACTTTAGTTACATTATAATTCATTTGTTGATGGTACCATACTAATTTCAGGAATTGTGGTGTGTTCTAAGGTGATTTTACCCTGTGAAAAACCTTCTGCTGGGATATCATGAATCATGTTTGAGAGAAAACGATTTTCCCATGCTTGTCCCATACAGTTTTGGAAGGTGCTCCAGAAGCTAAAATGAGAGCATATTTTCTGTAAATTCACGTTATCTTTCTCAGTCATGTGAGAATGAAGTCTGACATTCTCAGTAAAACATGTACATCCAACAAGGGCAGAGACTGTCAGTTGATTCCTTTGTGTTCTACTGCAGCTTCCCAGAGTGTTCTAAAGAACAACTAGAGCGCTAACAGTCTTACTTATGACAAAAGTATGGCACACCTGAAGCCATCTTGATTGGAATAAAATGGTAACACTTAAAACATTTAATTTAAAAAGGAACAAAATGAGGGGTTCATTTTGTCATAGAAATTATGGTTTGTGCTGTAGAAAGAAAAATTAGGACATGTTTTAAGTGAGATCTCAAATATCTTCCTGTTATATTTCAACAGGAGCAGCCTGTCAGTTGATGCCTTTGTGTTCTACTGCAGCTTCCCAGAGTGTTCTAAAGAACAACTAGAGCGCTAACGGTCTTACTTATGACAAAATTATGGCACACCTGAAGCCATCTTGATTGGAATAAACTGGTAACTCTTAAAACATTAAATTTAAAAAGGAACAAAATGAGGGGTTCATTTTGTCATAGAAATTATGGTTAGTGCTGTAGAAAGAAAAATTAGGACATGTTTTAAGTGAGATCTCAAATATCTTCCTGTTATATTTCAACAGGAGCAGCCTGTCAGTTGATGCCTTTGTGTTCTACTGCAGCTTCCCAGAGTGTTCTAAAGAACAACTAGAGCGCTAACGGTCTTACTTATGACAAAAGTATGGCACACCTGAAGCCATCTTGATTGGAATAAACTGGTAACACTTAAAACATTTAATTTAAAAAGGAACAAAATGAGGGGGTTCATTTTGCCATAGAAATTATGGTTAGTGCTGTAGAAAGAAAAATTAGTGCTAAAACACTACCCCCAGCACAACACCCTACACTACCCAAACATAACTTCACTACCCTAAACCCTAAAACACTACCACCAGCACGACTCCCTACACTACCCAAACACCACTGCACTACACTAAACCCTAAATATACCCCCAGCATGATCACCCACACTACACAAACACCACTGCACTACCCTATACCCTAAAACACGACCCCCTACACTACACAAACATGACTGCACTACCCTAACCCTAAAACACTACCCACAGCATGACCCCTTCACTACACAAACACCACTGCACTGCCCTAAACCCTAAAACACTACCCCAGCACTACCCCTACACTACCCAAACACCACTGCACTAACATAAACCCTAAAACACTACCCCCAGCACAACCCCTACACTACACAAACACCACTGCACTACCCTAAACCCTAAAACACTACCCCCAGCACGACTCCCCTACACTACCCAAACACCACTGCACTACCCTAAACCCTAAATCTACCCCCAGCACGACCCCTACAGTACCCAAACACCACTGCACTACCCTAAACCATAAAACACTACCTCCAGCATGAGCCCCTACACTACACAAACACCACTGCACTACCCTAAACCCTAAAACACTACCACCAGCATGACCCCTACACTACTCAAACACCACTGCACTACTCCTAAACCCTAAAACACTACCCCAGCACGACCCCCTACACTACCCATACACCACTGCACAACCCTAAACCCTAAAACACTACCACCAGCACGACCCCTACACTACTGCACTACCCTAAACACTACCCCCCAGCACGACCCCTACACTACCCAAACACCACTGCACTACCCTAAACCCTAAAACACTACCCCCAGCACGACCCCCTACACCACCCAAACACCACTGCACTACCCTAAACCCCAGAAAAGAAACACACCACCCCATGCCCAATCCCCCTTACGTCTCACTCCTCATGGTTCCTCTCTCCTCGTGGTTCCTGCTTCACGTCATCTCTGAGGGGCGGTGCACGTCGTTGTGAGGAAACAGAACAGCCTCTGTTACCTTACAACGACATGGATCAGTCTACATGTTTTTAGAACGCATGGTCATTTACCATACATACCTTTACAACAAAATTTGTTGTAAAGGCATGCGTGGTAAATGACCATGCGTTCTAAAAATGCGTAGTAATGACTTTGTGATGTACAACGCATGCGTGGTAATGCATGCATTGTAATGGTATCGCAAAGTAAAAAGTCATTGTAAAGGCTGTTTACCGATCGAAGCTGGCCCCTGTTCTTCAGTGAGACGTTTATTTGATTAATTAGGAGGAAGGAATGTGTTTTTTACCGAAAAGTGCATTCCCTGCTGTTGTATTGTGAAAGTGCCCGCGTGGCCTGGTTTCACTTCCGGTGAGAGAGTGGAAGAGTCTGTTTGGATCTAAAGGAGTTCTGTTGTTGGACGGGGCCGGCGCGACATGTCATCAGAACACATAGCTAATGGAAAGCGTCCTCCCTGAAGTGTGGAGCAGTGCCATGAGAGGTCAACAAGTGTGCGTCCCACCGCAGTATGACCGTACCGCGTGACCCATGTGCCGCCTCCAGGGTACGGGAGGCAGAAGCGGCAACGCAGGTCCTCTTGAAGACCGTTGTAGCACTAATTCTACATTTTGATACTAGGGCATTTTAACTTCGTTGTTCCTGCCAGATACAAAGAGAAGATCCTGTGTTATTCAGTGCCCTCGTTACCTTTTTTGTGGGTTGTGGTGCTTGTCACTTCGCTGCCCCGCCGGTGCACACGACTGGGCAACCCCACCTCGTGTGCCATCTGCAGGGCCTCTGCCCCGGATCACTGGTTTCGGTTTCTGGAGTGGCAACATAAACAGTTGCTCCCAAAGGACTAGCCTGAACACTTAGGTGAATATCCCCTGCACCAGCATTCCACGGAAATTCTTTCCTAGCTCTCCCACGTCAACGAGCACGACTCCGCTCGCGACACCGTATGACATCATCGGAGCCATAAGAGGACCTCGTCGGCGTGCTGACGTCAGTTCCACCCATTTTTTCCGTGCCACCGAGGCAAACAGGGGACCGAGACATTTTCACATGTATACATAGTATAATAAATATATATATTCACTGAAAAAACCATAGGTTTCAGGCACGTTATAGTTAGAAATTAGCATTTAAAAAACCTTAGAAATTCACTGAAAAAACCATAGGTTTCAGCGGCGTTATAGTTAGTTGGATATTTCACTCGTACAAAACCATAGAAATTCCCACGTTATAGTCAGTTCAGCTAACTATAACTCGCGCGCCCGCAATGCACTGCTGATGACGTCACATATTACATCACTCATGACATGGTCAGTGACATCACTGATGACATCACTGATAACATCACTGATGACATCATCCAGTGAATGTGTGTTTTTCTGAAAATTAAATATGTTTTATATATGTATATCTCAAGGTCGATGGAAGAATAAATGGGTATATAAGTGTCTAAATGGATGATTTGTTTTGTAAAATTGATTGTATAACTGACTTAGGGGCCGATTCCGATTCGGGTCGGAAATCTCTCCGACCGAGCCGGACCCGGAGAGGTTTCCGACCGAATCGGACCCTAGCAGTCCGGACGGACGAGTACGATGCATTCGCATGCTATTGGACTCGATTCGGTCGGACTCCCATTGAAGTCAATGGGAGCCGGTCGTACAACGCGTACGCGGGCTCCCATTGACTCAATGGGTGCGAGGCGAACAAGGGCGCCCCCTACAGCGGGTACACCTCGATGCGCATCGCGTCGTACATGCACAGGTAGGGGGGACCCATGGGTCCCCCCTGTGTGCGACTCGCGTGGCTACGCGTACAGGGGGGTCCGACGCGGACCCCCAAAGTACGGCTCCGACAGCTCTTTCGAGCCAGATGGCGCGAGTCGGTCGGACTGCTTGCGGCGCGCATCGTACTTACCCGGACGGGAAACGTCTCCATAGCGCGGTGTGAGTCGTGTCCGTGCGAGTCGGTCGGAGCGTGTTGAAGCCGCGTTCGAGTCGGTCGGCGATTTCGCGGGCGCTTGCATCGTACTCGCTAGGCCGGACCCGCGTACGATTCGGTCGGGAAGCAGGGCTCCGAATCGGATCCGGTAAATCCGAATCCGATTCGGAGCACTACCGGCCGAGATCGGAATCGACCCCTAAGTGTATCTTAGTGAATACATGGGTTAGTGAGTAATGTTTAAATATGAAAATATCTGTATCAGTCTCTCACTTTGTGTATAAGTGGCTGCATGGGTTGGTGAGTAGCTACATGAGTGTCTATATGGGTTATTAGTTGGTTTTTTGAGTATCAGTATGAGTGTCTGAGTGTCTGTATGGTTCGGTGGGGGGTATTACTTAGTGCATAGATGCATGAATGAGTGACTCACTGTTTGTATGTGTTGAAGACAGCATGTGTGCAGGACTGTATAGGTTGATGAGTATGTGTATGGGTCTGTTAGTGAGTGAATGACTGTCTCAATAGTGTCTTTATGAGTAACTACATATGTTTTAAACTAGTATATGTGAGTATTGGTGTATATAAGTGAGTATATGTGAGAGTGAGAGATTGGAAGAGTTCCTGTACAAATAAGTAGGTGTTTCTATAAGTGATTGTTTAAGAGAGTAAGTATGTGTAAGTTTCTGTAGAAGTAAGTGTGGTAGTGTGGTATAACTGTATATGCAAGTAAATGGATGTTTGATACTTTGTTTGCATGTGTGACTATGTGTGTGAGTAACTCTATGGATGAGTGGCGGTGTGTAACAGGATGTATAGATGTATGAGTACATATGATGAGTGAGTACATGTATGAGTGACTGTATAGGGACTGTTGGTGAATGAGTGGATGTGTGTGTAGATCTTGGAATTAATGAATAGGTGTGTTGTAACTGGTATTGGTATGTCCATTGTTTTGAAAATGTTAGTTTGTATTTTTGAGTGTGTGTATCAAAGGTTATATTAGGGTGAGAGGAGGTCTGCCACTCTATCACAAGGATGATGTCATCAGTGATGTCATCAGTGATGTCATTTGAGATGTCATCAGTGATGTCATGAGTGATGTCACTGACCATGTCATGAGTGATGTAATATGTGACGTCATCAGCAGTGCATTGCGGGCGCGCAAGTTATAGTTAGCTGAACTAACTATAAAGGGGGAATTTCTATGGTTTTGTACGAGTGAAATGTCCAACTAACTATAACACCCCTGAAACCTATGGTTTTTTCAGTGAATATATATATAAACAATCCGTGGCAAAGGCATACATTTGTAAAAGCATATACGATCTAAAAAATGCAGGGTAAAAGATTTGTGGTGAAGGCATGCACACTATTTCCCAGAGTTGTTCTGTCATACAACCATCGTTAAGCCCAGTGTGTTGGTTGTGGCCTAATGGAAAATCCAATTTTGTTCCTTGCGGAAGAATGTGTCTTTGTTCATCTGTGGGTGGGCCTCCAATAAATCATTTGGAGAGTGCTATTGGTCCAGGTAGTGAGTACTCATCCTAGTCGTGATCTTTTTGCATAGTATTTCGCTGCGAGTTTTTTGTGTTGCAATTTGTGTGTAATTTTTGGGTCCAGACTAGTGTTTGGTCCCGACGGATCTCTTTAGTGGGTTTAGTCAGGGTATAAACACCACATGATCCACACGGATAGTGGCCTTCTACCGGTAGGAGGCTCCATGTTGTTTGGTCAGTGTTGTGTTAGCCCTGGATCTACTATGTACAATAGTATCTTTGATGTTGTTCATGCGCTTGAAAGCAAAACTTGGTGGGGCAAACCAGAGGGACCTGGTTTTAAGTATGAACCAGTGTCTCTTGATGATTTTCTTTATTTTGTTGGAGTTAGGGGTGAATGATAATACGCAACGTCGTCCTGAGTGCGTACGCGTGGTTCCAAAAGTGCTGCTCTGTTGTTGGTCTTTGCCCTTTTACGAGCCACTTTGACAACATGAGGGGGGTAACAGTGTGCTTCCAAATTAGCTGTCAGGGCCCGGGCTTGTTGATCATAGTCATTAATTGAACTGCATTTGTGGCGCAGTCGAACAAATTGCCCAAAAGGTAGGTTATCTCTCAAGTGTTTTCGATGATAGCTGTCATATTGGAGCAGGCTGTTGCAGTCCATGGGTTTCCTATATGTGGTGGTGTTCATCCTTCTATCTTGGAGGGAGACCAACAGATCCAGGAAGGGAAGTTTGTCTGCCGAGATGTTGCTGGTATATTTTAGGAACGGATTCAAGGTATTAATCCATTCACAGAAAGTGTAAGAGGTTTCCATGTTGTCTTGTCAAAGAATGAGTATGCCGTCGATGTATCGACGACATATGATGATGCAGGCAGAGAAGGGGTTGTCATCGCATAGGATATTTTCTTTTTCAAATTGATCATGTACAAACATGCCAGACTATGTGCGAATGTACTGCCCATCGATGTCCCCTGTGTCTGATGGTACAACTGGTCTTGGAATTGAAAGAAGTTTTCTTTGAGTGCGAGGGTGGCACACTCAAGTATGAAATTAACTGGAGTCGGGGAAGTCCAATTCTCAGACAAAAGAGTGTTCTCTATAACTTCAGAGGTGGCATCCTGTGAGGTATTTGTATAGAGAGCCTCGACGTCGAGGGTCACCAGCAGATCAATGTGATTTGTATCATTGATCTCTCTCTATGAAAGGATGGAGTCCTTGTGACAAGAGATTTTAAGAAATGGTCACAAAATTTCGATAGGGCCACAAGTAGCGACCCTATTCCAGATACAATGGGTTTGACTGGTGGCAGGATAGTTCCCTTGTGTATCTTGGGGAGGGCGTACAAGTAAGGGATCCTGGGGTTGGTATTGACCAAGGACTCGGCCTCGTTCTTACTTATCCACCCTCGTGCCGCGGCAGAAGTGACTAAAGATGTTATCTGTGTGCTGAGTCTCTTAGTGGAGTCCTGCGCAATAGGGTTGCAGTATTTTTTGCTATCCAGTTGTCGTGGGCATTCAAGATTATAGTCGGCAGTCGCCATAATCACAATGGTCCCGCCCTTATCAGCAGGTTTTATTATGATCTTGGTGTTGTTAGCAAGGGACCGCATGGCGGCTATTTCCAAATTGGACATGTTATAAAAGGTAGACCCCTGGGAGCATTTGTCCACGTCCTTGAGAACCACCTGTTCGAATGTAAGTACCTTGTGGGGGATCATCCCTGCCAACGGGGTAAAGGTAGATGGATTGTGTGATCCAGTATCAGGGTTCTCTGTACGGGGCTTTAAGGCGTATTGTCCGAAACAATTTGCTGGAACTCGTAAGTAGAAGAGAACTTGTCATCTTTTGGGGTGGAGACAAAGCCCAGCCCCTTCTGTAGGACAGCTGTCTCAGTGCTAGATAGGGTTATTGTGGAGAGGTTGACTATGAGTTTTGTTGCTGGTCTGACTCATTGTCTGCCGTTGGGGTTCTATAGGTGGTTCCTGTCACTGTACTCACTTTTGTTGTGTACTTCTTCCTCTCCTTCTCCCTCTGCCCCAACCTCTGCCTAAAAAGGTGGGTTGTAGGGTTGTGGAAAGGCCTGAGGAGGGCCTTGGGGGTACATGCGGTACTGGTGGGGCCACATCGCTGGGGGGCCCTTACATGGGGCCATGCCAAACCCAACTGGCCCAACTGCCTGAGCTGGAGTTGATACTAAATGAAATATTCCTTCTACTGAGGTGTTACTTTCTTCAGAAGAAGTGCCCCTCCCATAGAGGAGTCCTCCCATAGATAAGGATAGACTCTCTCCTTGTCAAACCTTTTAATGTCTTTTTGAAACTTATTTATTTTTTGCTTCATCAGGTATTCTTTATCAAGGAGTAGCCAGAAAAATAAAAATACCCCCAATTTAGACCCATAAATAGCAATACATATATGAGTAAAGTGAGTTACCCTGCTCTTATTATGAAGTGCTATGGAATTGTACCCCTGAGGTAAATTTGCAGAAAATGGTGCAAAAGTATAAATATTACAGAAAGCTTTTAAAGGAATATGGTCAAAAACGACACATTTACCAGTGCTTGCTTATGTTTCTCATTTATCCTTCCTATGTTTTTGCTTTCCTTTCATGCTTCTTCCCTTCCTTTTTTCTTTTATCTTCTGTTTGTTTTTTTGCATATTTCTTTGCGTCTTTCCATCTTCCTTTCATTCTGTCTATTCTTCTCTCATTCTATCTGACCTTTTCCTAAATTTCTATCCTTCTTCATATCCCTTTATGTTTATCATGCTCATGTCGTTCCTTTGCACCTTTTTTCTTTTTATATTCCATCCATTCATTATTTCTTTTTCTCTTCTTTCCTTCAGTCGCCCATCCTTTCATCTCACATTTCTGCTTTATTTCAATATGTTTTTCTGCTTTCCTTCTTCCTCTCCTTTAATTTTTATTTATTTTGTTGTTCCTGCATTTTCTTTTTCCATCCTTCTTTCTTTTCTTCCTTCCTTTTTCTTCTTTACGCCTTTTTCCTTATTTCCCGTGTTCTTTTGTGCTCTCTTTCCTTCATGCTTCTTTTCCTTCCTTCATTATTTGGACTTTAATTTCTTCCCTTTATGCTGTCTCACTCCCTTTGCATCTAACTCATATTTTCTGTGACATTTTAATATTTTTCTTTCTCTCTGTCACCATTTTAGGCCACTTTTAGATTTTCTTTTGGCCTCCACCCCGCAGCTGTGTTATTGTAGTTTATTCTTGCGGAACTTGCGATGACCTGCGAGACTGAGATAAAAGTTAAGAAAGACCATAAAACAATTTAATCTGCTCCTCTATCAGCCCCGCTTAAGCTGGTATAGCGGGAGGGTAACTACGCCCTTTTTCTTTATTCTCATTAATCTCATTATTGATCTTGGCTAATTTAGCTTTATGAGTCGAGAGGAAATTTCCTGCCTTTAGCGCATTTTCGGCTATGTTGATCTTGATATTAAGGGCATCAGGAAGGCATTTGGCTGTGTTAATTATCAAAAAGAGTCAGTCCCTGGTGCACTTCCATGCTACCAGGGACAAGTCACGTTTGAAAACAGGGTCTTCTAAGAAGATCGGAGGAGTGTTCGTGACTATCAGACCATTGGGGGATAAATTACCCTGGAGGTACTCAGTCATGAGTATACAATGAAGTGTCACCTTAACAAGTTGTCTCTTAAGGGCTGTCGGTGAGGTCCAAGGGGTTGTGCCATCGGCCCCCAGAAGGGATGGAGCCTTGAGAATCTCAGAGACCATGTCGTCATCAAAGGACAAGCCCTGGTGATTGTCCATGGTGGGGAGTGTGGGCACTTGTCGTGGCCATGTAGTGGATGAGCGGGCTAAGTAGGCAGCTGAGAGGAAGACAAGAAAATGAAGGCAGCTAAGGAAAGAGAGGTGAGAGATAGCGAGCAAATGTCCTGCTAGTCTGTGAAGCGCCGTCATGCTGCTTCTCAAGAATGTCCCACGGCTGGGCTTTCATACAATAATGTGAACAATAAAGGGAGGGAGTAGGGGCAAGTAAAGGTCCAGCATACACGCCCCCGCTCAGGCTATGTACAGTGAATGGTATGCAGCTCCTGACAGAAGAAGAAAAGAAAAGGTCAGGAACTACCTGTAGAGACAGATTGGGGATCTGGTTGCTCAGGATCAAGGGTCCTCACACATCCCGCTGGGTGTCATGCCTCATCATCGGGCAGCTCCTCATTGGGGCGGTGCTGCAATGCCCAACGGGTCCCACAGGGGGGGGCTCTTTGCCGGAGTTCTTTTGTTTTTTGCCTATGTGAAGAGTGAGGTGTAGTGCGGGTGTGATAATGTGAGTAGACTGGTGTAGAGGTGAGGCAAAAAGAAGACAGCCCTTACCGCATGCATCGAAATCAGCGGCAACAACACCAAGGAACTTTTCAAAATTGTTAAGGAATTCTCCAACCCGATTGCCAGCAAAAACAACATCATACCCTCATAGGAGCTGTGCGACAACCTCACCCACTTCTTCCACAACAAGATCGCAACTATATACAGAAACATCGAACCCCAACTCATACCTATGGACTTCATCTACAGATACACCACCCCCGTAACCAACAAGAACCACACACTGACCACCCGGAACATCCTCTCAACCCAGGACACCACCTCCACCATAAATCCTACCACTGAGGAGCTCTCACAGACCCATGCCCACACCACATCTTCGACCTTGGAAACCAAAGGATCGGTCAGGAATTTACCACCCCACTCAACACCTCTATCACCACTGCAACATTTCCCGGTGCCTGGAAGCACGCCGAAATAAGACCACTAGTCAACAGACCCTCCGCCAACCCCAGCAAACCCAAAAACTACCGGCCAATCTCCCTGCACCTATTTCCAGCGAAGGTACTGGAAAAGATTATCAAGAATCAACTCATGACACACCTGGAGCAGAACCAGCTACTCGATGCTTCCCAAACCGGCTTCCGCAGCAATCACAGAACCAAAACCGGCCTAATCGCAGCCACCAACAACATCCGAACCCTCCTCGACCGAGGAGAAACAGCAGCTTTTATCCTGCTTGATCTCTCGGCAGCCTTCAACACCATATCCCACCACACACTGATCGAAAGACTCCACCACATTGACATCCAAGGGGATGCGTTCAGATGGATCACCTCCTTCTTCACTGGAAGAACCAAGGAGATCACCTGTGGTGTCCCCCAGGGCTCAGCCCCATGCTCTCCAATGCATATATGATACCGCTGGCCAACATCGTCAGATCCCACGGTCTCATCATAGTTTCCTAGGCTGACGACAACCAACTCATCCTCTCCTTCACCGACAACACCAACAGAACTAACTTCCACAGATGCTTGACGAACGTTGTGACTGGATGAAGAACAACTGCCTACAGCTGAACACAGACAAGACAGAAGTACTGATCTTTGGCAACAGCAGCAACACATGGAACGACTATTGGTGGGCATCAGACCTAAGACCCGGACCCACTCCCTTCGACCACACCAGAATCCTCAAAATCATCATTGACAATAAGCTCACTAAGAAATCACAGACCAAGGCCATCTCCTCCGCCTGCTTCCTCAATCTGCGCATGCTACATAAGAACGTAAGATCCTTCAAGTGGATACCCCTACACACGAGATGCACCGTGACACAGGCCCTCATCACCAGCTGACTGGACTAAGGCAACGTTGTCTACGTAGATGACGCCACATACCTCCTACAGAGACTTCAGACCATACTGAACGCTGCAGTCAGACTCATCCTCGGCCTTCCCCAACAAGCCCACATCACAACCCACCTCAGGCAACTCCACTGGCACTGCGTACAGGAGGAATGCCAATCCAAGCTTTTGACCCACACACACAATGCTCTACACAACCAAGGACCCACATACCTTAACCACCGCCTGAACTTCCACCAACCGTCGAGAAGACTACACTCTGCCTCCCTTTCACTTGTTCATACTCCCTGCATCTACCAGAGCAGAAGTGGGGAATGTTTCTTCGACATCGCAGCAAAGACCTGGAACAACCTCCCCACGCACCTCTGGACCATCACCTCGCTTCCGGACTTCCAAATAGCCCTCAAAACCTGGCTTTTCGAATAAATCTCCAGGACCTGCAAGCACCTGGATACCCTATCAGTTGAATAGCCAAACTTTGTAAATCCTGATTGATTGACAAATAACTAAGGAAAACCGAAGATTTGGAATACGTTGTGTTAGACCTGGCACAGTTGGCATGGGTCTCCCTTCCATTTTTTGCCTTTACCGCCTGTGTTTTGCTGTGTGTTGGACTCCATTTTTGCTGGTCTAGATGCTTTAGGCACTTTGCCACTGCTGTTGAGTGCCAAAGTGCAAGTGCTCCCTTTGTAAATTATTGTTATGAATTAGTGATTCCATGATTGGCTCAATTGATTTACTCGTCAGACCCTAGTACAGTGCACTATGTGTGCCCAGGGCCTGTAAATCAAATGCTGCTGGTGGGCTTGCAGCACTGATTGTGCCACCCACAGAAGCAGCTTGTAAAATGTGGCTCAGGTCTGCCATTGCAGAGCCTGTGTGCAGTCTGGGACAGCCATGTCGACTTGGCAAGTGCACACACTTGCCAGTCCCAAACCCTTCCCTTTTCTACATATTAGTCACCCCTAAGGTAGACCCAAGGTACCCCAGTGGGCAGGGCGCATTGTATGTGAAAGGTAGGACATGCCCTTGTTGTAGTGAGCCTCAGCAAGGCCTACCAGTGCTTAGGGGTTCTCCCTTCTCTGCACAGAGTCCTCAGACACTTAGGAAGAAGTTGGCACAGAAACTGGAAATAGAAAAGACAGAGTTTATTAAACCTCATGAGGTGGAGCTAACATTCGCACATCACCCTTCAGTAATGCATGAAGTAGCACACTGAATGGCAGGATCCTGGTCCTTTTATACCCACACAGGGGCTCAAATGAAGGCGGTACTAACACAAATGCTGGTTTTAGGTACATATAAGGTCATACAGAGAATGCACAGTCGACAAGTGGGTGGAGCTAACAGTTTCTACTTTTAGCAGACACATCCTGACATTTATAAACTCGGAACAGCTGCAAGCTCAACTGAGCATGTGCAAAGCAAGAGGAACTAAATATAACTTGTCTCTAGGCAGATTTCAAGAGCAGTTGACAGGAAGGTAGGACAGAGCACATGGCGAGCACATGGTAGCACATGGCAGCCAAAATGGCTGACAGAAATACAAAATGGATTCCACAAAGCGGACAATTTAGCCTCTAAATACAGGCTGTCTTCAGTTAATGCTTAACTTAAATGCTGCCAAATTACAACAGACGACCCTTTCAGCATTGGCTGAAGACATTCGTTTATCTGGGGTAATCTAGATATTCATCCCGTACATCTATTAACATTATTTCGGCCACCTCTTTATTCAACATTTGTTGGGCCTTTGTTTCAGCAATGTTCCCTCTGGCAGGTATACAAGCAGAGATGCAAATGGAGCAAAGCATTGGACCACATTGGATACATACGCAGCATGTAAAGAATATTGTAATTATTACACATAGGATAGTCAGTAGCTTCCAGCCCCAAGCAGAAACAAGAGTCCAAAACCATCCAGCAAAAGTCCAAGTTCCAGTCTCTGGATGAATTTCTGCAGCAATCTTATGCAGTTTTGATATTGCGTCATATACTGAAGGTGAGTGATCTGGTATGAATACACAACAGCTGCTACCGATGATGCGACATGCACCACCTCGATCAGCCAAAATCACGTCTAGCACCATCCTATTCTGGAGTGCTACAATCCTTGCAATCTGTAGTTCCTCTGTAATGTTCCCAAGTGCCATAGCTGTCTGATTAGTAACAGCTTCCACAACACGAGTCAGTCGTCGGATTTTCCTGCTGTTTAATGCAGCACCCACAAAGAAAAATAAGCCCAAGTTGAAATCAACATATTGTTGTAGGGTAGTGTCGGTTTGGTCAACTTCATCCATACTTATTGTCCTCTTATTTCTGTTTTTGGAAATGTCATTGTACAGTTTAAAATCACGGTGATACAATGCAGGTGCCAGAAACACAGGGGGCAACAGAAAAGATACATAGCAGATTCCTGACCACCCAACAGGTAATTGATAATATCCGTTATTTCCACACACAAAATACGTATTATGCGAGGCTGTGAAAGTGCTCTTATTGGCACCTTCAATGGTCAGGATTACAGTACACTCGCTCCTCCCCACTGGAATTCTTCCAACACTACAAATACACAAATCTGCTTTAGCTTTTGTCACAGAAATCACAAAAGGTCCAATGTTCTTTATTATTCTCACATTTGTGAAAACATATGGTGTTGAAATATTGTCCGGTTGATACTCTTCCCATTCCCATTTAGTCCCTTTGGCTTGTGGATAACCTTCTTTATTTTGATAACACACTTTATTAAGTTGAAAAATAATCCCACCTACTGAAGGCTTTCCATATGCAAACAAAAGCGCATACCAAGCTTGACAAGAACCATTGTGAGAAAATGGAAGAGGAATAAAAGGTGTTCCTCCTTTCTTTTGATGTGCAGGTATCATCCCACACACCCAACAGTTGGTAGTATTCGTAGCATTGTGAGTATGGTGCAACATCTGGATAAAAGTATTGTTCAGGTAGGATTGTCGATGCTTTTGCTCATGGTAAGGAAGAGTAAAGTAGTGGTGTTCCACGGGTACTGGCGTAGTGGCAACAAAAAGCTGTCGAACAGGAGCCACCTTCTCGATGTACCATGTAATTGCTGCCATAGCCACCATAGCAACAACAAACCCTACAGCACAAATGATTTGTTTTTTCATTTTAGCAGCAGTAATGATTGATCTTTCTGAAAACTTGTTGAAAACAGTCGTTGGAGCTCTTCTCCCTGGGCAGCCGCTGATTTCTTCACCATGGGCCAAAGTGGGTGTCACTACACTAATACAGGGCTGATCCCCCTCCCCTTGCCACAATGGCTCTCCGTTTCACTAACCCAGGGTGGTAGCTCAACCAGTCTTTTTCAAAACTGCAGATCCTTTCCTCGGTCTTAATTGATATCTGGATACTCCAGTGATCGTGTGGTCCGGGAAGACTTCCGCAGATTCGTCAGGTGAGATAGCTTGGCCTTTCTCCGTCTCCAGAATCTCTCGATGGTCGGTCAACACAGCCGGTTCCACCAAGGCAGGCGACACGCGTTTGCAGTGTGTGCTGTGGATCCAATTCTTTCTGTTTGTCACTCGAACTGCTGTTCTTGTCGCAAGGAGCACCTG
This sequence comes from Calotriton arnoldi, assembly GCA_963921515.1. Classification (NCBI taxonomy): domain Eukaryota; kingdom Metazoa; phylum Chordata; class Amphibia; order Caudata; family Salamandridae; genus Calotriton; species Calotriton arnoldi. The sequence goes on along the minus strand of CAWUFW010010607.1, from coordinate 553,031 downwards.
CTCTGGTCCTCGCCACCTTGGCTCCAAGCTGTTCGATCTGTCAAAGACCTTGACCATTACATGGTCACCAGGACGGAGTTCGTGGGCCTCACCTGTAGATCTGTCAGGAAGAGCTTCTCGAACCTGTTGATGAATAGAAATCAAACTGTCAGTTAACTGTGCCAAATAATCATTCATCAGAACACAAGGAACATCATGTATGGGGCGTGGCTTAGGAATTCCCCAAATGTTCATTGGTCTCCCAAACACCACCTCATAGGGGGTAAGACCTGATCGTGAATGTGGCACCGATCTTATGGACAACAATGCCAAAGGTAGGGCATCTGGCCACTTTAGAGACGTGGAAGCCAGTATTTTCGCCAACTTTGTTTTTAGAGTAGCGTTATACCTTTCCACCAATCCTGCTGATTGCGGGTGGAAAACTGTATGGAATTTCTGTTTGATCCCTAATCCTTTCAGGACATGCTCAACAACTTGCCCAATAAAATGAGGTCCATTGTCACTCCACAAAAGTTTACAAACACCGTATCTAGGGAAAAACTCCTTTAGAAGCACCTTTGCTGTGGTGAGAGCAGTATTATCCTTCGTAGGGTATGCCTCTATCCATTTGCTAAAGGCACATACCACCACTAGGACATATTTCAAATTATTGCAGCGTTCGAGTTGGATGTAATCCATCTGCAAAACTTCAAAAGGTGCGGTTGGTGTAGCAAACCCTCCTGTAGGAGTTTGTGTCCCTTTTCCAGGATTATACTGCCAACAGATCAAACAGGACTGTACTACCCTTTTGGCTGTGCTAGCAATTTCAGGATGCTCCCAAACTTGTGTAAGCAATGTAGTTATTGCTAGAGCTCCAACATGTGCCAGCCCATGTGCCATTTGAACCATAGGTTGTAAATAGGCCGCAGGCATTTTCCACTTATTCATTTCTTTGTTACGCCAACAACCCTCATCATCTAATATTCCTTCTTTAGACCATTGCTCAAGCTCTTCCACAGAAGCAGATCTCTGTATATCCAATACTTCCTCTCTAGCATCATGCCAACGCTCAGCTTGTGATTTCACTACGTACATGGGTGTAGTGCTTCGCTGCATCGCAGTCTCACGGGCTACGCGGTCTGCAAAGGCATTGCCTTGTCCTATTTTGTCAGTCACTTTCTTGTGTGCGCTACATTTCATAATAGCAACTTTCTTTGGGTATGTAAGTGCAGTCAAGAGATTATGCACTAACTCTCCGTGCATTATCTGCATCCCATGGGATGTAAGAAAGCCTCTTTCCTTCCAGAGTAGGCCAAAATCATGAACCACTCCAAAAGCATAGCGGCTATCCGAGTAAATGTTCACACACAAGTCAGTGCTAAGCTCACATGCTCGTGTCAAAGCTATTAGTTCAGCTGCTTGAGCCGACTTCTGAGGTATGCGAGCTGTTTCCACTACTGTCTCAAGCGTGGTAATTGCATAAGCAGCTGAAGTCGTGCCATCTGGTAACTTCAAACAGGACCCATCAACCCACAGTTCCCCATCTACATCTGGAAGGGGCGTATCTTGCAAATCGATGCGACCCTTTGTCTGTTCCTCAGTAAGGAATATACAATCGTGAGGCTCCTTTGGCTGAGACTGAGTCGCAGGATATGGCAACAAAGTGGCGGGGTTCAGTGTCGCACATCTTTTCAAGGTAATATGAGGTGCTAGCAGTGTCAATTCGTATCCTGTCAAACGAGCACTAGTTAAGTGCTGAGTCTTAGTCTGATTCAAAAGGGCATCTACTGCATGGGGTACTAGCACCAACAGTTTGTGTGACAAAACTATCCCTTCACTCTGACGTATGGACACAGCCGTCGCTGCAACTGAACGGAAACACCCAGGCAATGCACGAGCAACAGGGTCAAGAACTGCAGAAAGGTATGCACAAGGACGCTGTTTGTCCCCGTGTATCTGTACTAAAACTGACAATGCACATCCTTCTTTCTCATGTACATAGAGTGTAAAAGCCTTCGTGTAATCTGGTGTGCCTAACACTGGTGCAGAGCAAAGAGCTTGTCTCAACTGACAAAAGCATTTTGACATTCATCTGTCCATGGAAGGGGGATCGGTGTGTTCTTAGTCAAAAGTGCTAGCAAGGGTTTAACAATGTGTGAAAAACCCAATATCCATTGCCTGCAAAACGAAGTCAGACCAATGAATGCACGGACATCTTTCTGCGTGGAAGGTACTGGGGTGTCTAAAATTGCTTGAATGCGATCTGGTGTCAGTGCACGGCCCTCCTTAGACAGAAGGTGTCCTAAATAGGTCACCTTCGGTCTACAATATTGCAATTTCTTTCGTGATACTTTATGGTGGTGTGTAGCAAGAAAAGAAAGCAAAGACAAAGTGCATTTCTCACACTGCTCAGGTGTATCGGCTGCCAACAAGATGTCATCGACATATTGTATGAGAGCCACTCCTTTAGGCAAGGTAAAGGAATCAAGCTGTCTCTTCAATGCTTGACTGTAAATACTAGGACTCTCAGTATAGCCTTGAGGAACTCTACAAAATCTGTATGATCTATTATTCAAAGTGAAACCGAACAAATATCGGCTATCAGGATGAATAGGAATCGAGAAGAAAGCGTTCTTCAGATCAATTACAGAAAATGTAGTTGCTGTTGGAGGGACCAGGGTAAGCAATGTCGTTATGTCAGAGACTACAGGGTACTGTGGTACTACAATCTTGTTGACTTCTCTCAAATCGATAATAAATCTATAAATCCTAGTGTCAGTATCTTTTTTCAAAATGGGAAGAATCGGACTATTGCAAATATTGTAAGGAACTTCTTCCACAACCCCCACCTTAATTAAGTCATGTACAATACGTGTGAGTGCTTCTTCTCCTTCTCGAGAAATTTTATACTGAGGCAGTCTTGGCAATAAAGCGCCCTCCTTGACACTAATATGTACTGGTGGAATAACCATTTGCCCTACATCAGTATCCGAAGTAGCCCACAAAGTACTAGAGAGTGAGGCTAGTGCAATGTCCTCTTTAACAATACAAGATCTCTCAATCATAGGGTAGTTGTCATTCAAAATAACCCGTACTCCTTCCGGAGAACACCGTATCGTAGCCCTAAAATATTTAAGCATATCAAGACCCACAATATTGTCTGGTGTGTTTGGAGAAAGCAAAAACGGACATGGAGCAGTAAACTTATCAATATCAAATGCAAGTGGTTGTGACAATGGGCTAAGGGAAGGTGTTCCATCGAAACCTATCGATGTAATGGTTAAGCCAGACAGGGGAGCCCTTGGAACCAATTGTTTAGACAAGGCGCTACGAGTAGCTCCTGTATCAACCAGAAACTGATCAGTAGAACCCAAAACATGTGCTATAACATAGGGACCCCTCTGATCTACTGGAACTTCAACTGATTCCTTACCCCATCCTAGGCAATCCTATGCATAAGCAGAATCTTGAAAATCAGAGGGCACATAGTCAGACATTTGATATTGGTTCCTTCTATCAAAAGTGTTAAACCCATTCTGCCCACGTGTATTAGCATCAAACCGAGCACGATCATTCGCGCTTCCTCTAGGCCCTTGATATCCTGAACGATTTCTCATTTGTCCCCGACCACGTAGATTCTGCTGAGCACGCAGCACTGGACAATCAGAAAGCCAATGTCCAAATTTTTTGCAGTACGCACACTGATCAACAGACAAATTCGAACGGGCAGAGGAAGGAAAGGACGAACCATAAGATCCACGTCCACCTCTATCATTATCTCTAGAAGGCGGACCATAAGCTTGAGCCAACATAACCTTTGTTTTCAACTCTTTAGACTTTTTGTCCTCATTACCTTTGGCTTCTAATTCTTGCCGCTCATAATACTGGGCCATAGTTAAAAGAGAAACCGGAGAAGATGTAGTCCATGAACTCTCACTGGCCTTTAAGCGACTAGCTATTCCTGGCAAAAGGTTTGCGACATATTTATCGACAAACAGATGCCTACCCGTGTCATCTGTCAATGACTGGCCACTAAAATCGTGAAATGCTTCTTCAAAGCGTGTGAAGAAGTCAGAAACTGATTCATCTACCTTTTGCTTGCAAGACGCTAGCACTGTCCAATCTATCTTTTTAGGGGGAATGATCGTCTTTAACTTAACTAATATAGCTGCCGGAAGATTTAAAATTAACTGACACGGTTTCTGTGCAGGTTCTCTATCTTCATCTAACCGCTCTAAATCTTTCCACAATGCTCCAAATGTCGCATTATCATCTATTTTACGCACAGTTCTCCACATATCAGGCGGTAATATTAATCCAAAGAACAAATCAATATCAGACAGAGTCATAGTACAAGAGCTGATTGCACCCTCAACTTCCTCATAAAAGGCTGCTGGATTCTTTCGCGGGTCAGGCAATGCATTTTTAAGGGCCATAACATCTGCTCTATTCCAAGGAGTGTAAACCCAATTATAAATAAAGTACCCTTTCGCATTAAGAGAAGTCTTATCATCCTCTGTAGCCGTTCCTTTAGGAGGAACATATAAAGGCGCGGCTTCCCGCATGGGTTTCACATGAATTACAGCATTCTTATCTGTTTCAGGAGTAGAAGTTTGTGCCATGCTGATCTGAGATGCTAGTGCAGCTGTTTCTGCTGCCTTTTTCTCCTCTCGCAAACGGGCTGCTTCAACACGCAGTTTAACCAAGCGTCTGATCGTGTCAGCCACCTGGGAGAAGACAAAAAGACCGTCACGTAATTGTTTACAATCAGCTGCTACATCATTGGGCTCCACTTCTACCGAATACTTCCTAAATTGTTCAATAACCTCTGCAGCAAATGTATCGGTAAAATATATTTGCTCCCTTTCCTGCCATCCTTTTATACTATCTAAAAGTTCAGAGGCAGTGGTAGTACTACGAACGGCTTTACGCGCAGTAGATCTAATGTCAGATGCACGCTCAGCAGATAACATGGAACGAGTTTCTCGAGCTTTGTCCTGGTCTGAAAAAGAGTCCTCATCTGACTCATGAGGAGCAGAAGAAAAAATATACGGAGGTGGAGAACGATCTAATAACAGGAAATCATCTTGCGGTTTATTAAGGATAGGATAAAGGGGCTGCCTAACAGCATATTGGCCAGTTACCTGTAAATGGCGTTCCCTATCTTCCCTCTCTTTAATTTCTCTCATCTCCTTGTTTTTTAACTCTAATGCTTTCACATAAATGGTCTTTCGCTGTTCTTTATCAATCAAGGCTTGTTCACGCTTCATTCGCTCACGCACTTCTTTCTCCCACATTCGCACACAATCAAACATATCTTGCCTAGTCTTTCGTTTAAACATACATTGTTCCACATACTGAATTTTTCGCAAATCAAATGACCCATACATAGGCCAACGCAACTCAGGATCTTTACTAGTATATTTGTTCCATAACGTGCAGTACATTATAGAAGAAATACCATACTTAATATACATATCCCTATTAGGCGTCCCCTCCGGGGGCTGGTTGTGCTTCGTCAAGTCTCAAATTGGTACCACTACAAAAGCAACACATCCTACGAAGTGTGCTGAAAACAGGCATGCCAAAAAATAGTGCAAAATATGCAGTATTATAATCAAAGTAGCGCTTAAGGTACTTTTCGTACGTTGCGCTGTTCAAACAATTTTAAATAGAGAAAATTCTCCTCATTACCTGCCTATATGTATTGCAATACATATATAATTACAAAACAGATTCCAAAATTGGCCAATTATACAAACAAAGCCACAGTAAGTGTTACTAAAACTACCTTACCAATCAAAGGCATCAAACCAACAGCAAGTGCCGCAAAACGGCTCTTACCAATCAAATGGTGTCCAGGTTCCAACTGCCAAGTTCTCAAATCGACCACATGGTCACTGCACGGCGAATCAACAGAAGAGATCTCAGTCAAGGACCGGCGCCGCCGGGATGGTCAGATCAGAAAGAAAGGAAAAACGCCGTGGGTGCCAAGACTCTGGTGTCTCCTCAGGCAGCGATCGCGTCCAAAAGCGAGATTCCAATCCTTCGTCGCGACCAGTCCTTCGGGCATCCGAGTCGTTGATGAGTCCCACGTTGGAAGCGCCAATTTGTTGTAGTGAGCCTCAGCAAGGCCTACCAGTGCTTAGGGGTTCTCCCTTCTCTGCACAGAGTCCTCAGACACTTAGGAAGAAGTTGGCACAGAAACTGGAAATAGAAAAGACCGAGTTTATTAAACCTCATGAGGTGGAGCTAACATTCGCACATCACCCTTCAGTAATGCATGAAGTAGCACACTGAATGGCAGGATCCTGGTCCTTTTATACCCACACAGGGGCTCAAATGAAGGCGGTACTAACACAAATGCTGGTTTTAGGTACATATAAGGTCATACAGAGAATGCACAGTCGACAAGTGGGTAGAGCTAACAGTTTCTACTTTTAGCAGACACATCCTGACATTTATAAACTCGGAACAGCTGCAAGCTCAACTGAGCATGTGCAAAGCAAGAGGAACTAAATATAACTTGTCTCTAGGCAGATTTCAAGAGCAGTTGACAGGAAGGTAGGACAGAGCACATGGCGAGCACATGGTAGCACATGGCAGCCAAAATGGCTGACAGAAATACAAAATGGATTCCACAAAGCGGACAATTTAGCCTCTAAATACAGGCTGTCTTCAGTTAATGCTTAACTTAAATGCTGCCAAATTACAACACCCTGATGTGTGTGGCATGTTCTGATAGTGAAATACTGCCGATTTAATTTTTCACTATTGCAAGGCTATTAGTTCCCATAGGACAGAATGGGGAGTTTGTTTATTTATTTATTTGAAAGGTTTTACATAGCGCTGGCTAGACCCGTGGGTATCAGAGCGCTTTACAAGAGCAGAAGCAGTACAATAAATATAAACAATTGATCAGGGTGAAGCATAAATAGTCAAATACAACACAACAACTTGATTTAAATATAAAAAGGGGGCGGGCACAAGCAGTATACATGAGAGGAGGGCATAAAGGTAAAACAAAAACAGTCAGTTACAACACCACCAATGGTATGGAAATAGAGGGACGGACAGGGTAATTAACATGGGAGGAAGGAGGGAGGAAGAGCAATTTTACAGGTAATAAAAGCACACAGGAAGGGCTCAGCAATAGAGTGAGGAGGGGGGCCAGCAATCTGGAGGAATAACATGATATGAACGGCAAAATAAAATAAATAGGGGCGAGAACTAGTGAGGAATAGTAGGGCGAGCGAAGGAGAGAAGATAAGGGTAATGATGGGAGGGGAAAGATGGGGAAATGGGGGGTAGGGTAAGGGACAGGTAACAGAAAAGAAGGCGGCTGAATAAAGTGGGGGGAAGGAGAGAGAAGGGATAAAGCAAAAAGGATCCTTAATACAGGGGGAGATAGAGAGTAGGGTCAGAGGAGAGATTATGGACCAAAGTATTTGTTGAGGAGGTGGAATGTAAGGTCTTTTTTAAAGCTGGAGTAGGAGGGGTTGCAGCGCAGGGCCTTAGAGAGTGAGTTCCAGATGTTCGGGGCGTTCCCGGAGAAGGAGCGAGATTGGGTAGATTTCTTATTAAACAAAGGGGGGATGAGGAGGAGAGTGTTGGTGCTTCTCGTCGGTCGGGAGCACTCTGCTTTGTTGAGTTTATTAGTAAGGTAAAGCGGGGTTTGTTGGTGAAGAGCTTTGTGTGTAATGCATGCAGTCTTGCTAGCTGTACTTTAGGGGTTCCTGTGAGGATAGCGTTGCCATAGTCAAGTTTTGAGAGAAAAAGAGATTGGACGACCCATTTGAAGTCATCTAAAGGAATGAAGGGTTTAATTTTCTTAAGGTGTCGGAGAGTGAAAAGAGCTCCTTTAGCAGAATTTTTTATATGGGAATTAACGGGAAGGATTTTGTCTAGGGTGAAATCAAGTGATTTGGCCGAGTTGGATAAGGAGAGCGAGCAATTAAGGGCATTGAGGTCAGAGATCCAGCTTTGGATGGGGAGTCGGTTATTTTTTGGGGAGAAGAGAATAATTTCTGTTTTTTTCGGGTTCAGTTTGAGATGGTTAGAGAAGAACCAGTCCTGGATCTTACTCAGGGTGTTGTTGAGATGAAGTATGTCTGAGTGGGATCTAATCTTGTAATAGAGTTGTGTATCGTCGGCATAAAGGTGGTAATTGATTCCAGCTTGTTTCAAAATGGGGGTAAGGGGTTCCATGAAGAGGTTAAAGAGGGAGGGGGAGTTATGTTTATAAGAGGTTTATAACCTCTTATAAACATAACTGACCCTGGGAACAAGATAGAAAAGAAAAGTTTAGAATGCCTGAACTCAGAATGTTAAAGTGCATCTTTTAGTGAGGGTGATTTTTACATTCTGTGTTTGAAAATACCACTTTTAGAAAGTAGGTATTTTCTTGCCTAACCATCCAGTGTGCCTCTGCTAGGTTTGTGTATTGCATGTCTGGCTTTGGGATGACAGGGGCTGGAGAAGGGCAGTGGCTCCAGAAGTCTGATGAGTCAGGGCTGGGCTGAATAGACCTGGGCTGCATTTGGAGTAGGGGGAGGAGATTTCCTTTTCACCTGAATGGGCCTGGTCTGCCTTCAACAATGCTGTCTCCACCTCCTGCCAGGAAGCTGCACCAGTGAAGACAGAACTGGTTTTGGCTGGGTACAGACACTCTCTGCCTCCAGAGAACAAAGGATTTTGTGGTATAAATATTGGGGCCCAGACCCCAGAACTTTAGATCACTTCTGGGAAATCAAGAGGAACATTTGCCATGGAGAAGAGCCGGATAAGATGAGGAGGATTACTGCCCCTGTGCTGTTTGCTGTCTGGGGTTGGCCTGCAGTGGCTGCTTGCTGCCAAGGAAATGAGAAGAAGGACATTGCTGTTTGCTTTGTCACCTGCTTGAAGAAAAGATCTCCAAGGGCGTGAAACTGAGCTTGCCTCCTGTTCTGAAGTCTCAGGGACACAAAGACTTCATCCCTTCTGTCTCTCTGCATCTGGAGCTGCTGTTTCAGCTGCTACAGAAGGAAATTGCAACAACGACGCCGGCGAGTTACGCCATAACCTGCACCGAAGCTGTGGGCACTGCTCGTGAAGAGCACGACGCACCGCCCCGACTTGCACCGTAGGCCCGAAGCCTGCTGACGCCGGGCCGCATCGACTCCAAAGCCGTCATCGAGGCCGTTACCTACACCGGAGCCGATCCTCGACGTGGGTGACTCCCGAATCCATCGACATCGCACCGTCTTAAGGAACCGCCGCCTCGCCGCCATCCATGATGTCACCTCCCCGACACAGTAAGGAACTGACGTCTCACCTCCCCTGCGCTGCAGTAAGGAACCAAGGCATCATTTCCCCTGGGGTCGTAAGGAACCGACGCCGCAGGCGCCAATGAAGCATCACCTCCCCGACCCCGTGCACCGTCTTTGCTTTCATCAATTCCAAGGTACTGTTCTTTGTGGGGCTGCTTGACTCCGGGCCCGACGCTGCGCACCTCGTGGTCGGCACCGTTCTTTGGGATTTTCATCTGTCACGACATCGTAATAACTCCAGGTGGAGTTATTTGTTGCTAGAACCTTTCTTTGAGTAAATAACCTATTTTTGAGGATATTTTTGATACTGTATTGTGGATTTTTGTCGTTTGGTCTTGTTTTGGTTTAGATAAAGATTACTTATTTTTCTAAACTGGTGTGTTGTCCATTTGTAGTCTTTTCACTGTGTTACTGTATGTGTTCAAAAATGCTTTACACACTGCCTCTGAGATAAGCCTGTCTGCTCCTGCCAAGCTACCAAGGGGGTGAGCAGGGGTTATTTTAGGAGTGTATCCTCCTTACCCTGACAAGAAGCAAGGGTCCCTATTTGTACAAAGGTACCTACCTCTGCCAACTAGAGACCCCATTTCTAACACTGGTGGTCAGCGGTGAGGATCCTGGACTTGCATTTGTGATTTACATACAGTGATTGGTGTACACTGCTAGTGAGTGCAGACCATTACGCAACCACACACATTTTGGTAGAGTTTTTTTTCCTGGGAATTGTTTGCATCTTGAAAACTGCCAATTTTCACCATGAGTAAACCAGCATCCATTGCATCTGTGGATATTGAATTTGAAGAGGAGAGGGTTGATACCTACACTGTGCCACAGCTTAAAGCCATTTGCAAAAAATGTAAAATCTCTGTGAGAGGCCTCACCAGAAAGGAGGAGTTCCAAAAGGTGCTGAGGGCCTGGTTGGCAGCAAGGAATGCCAGTGGGTAGACTGAGGAGCCTATGGTGGTGGGGGGAAATTTAGAAGGGCAGCAGGATGGGCTAGTGGGCCTAATTGGAGGAGGAGTGCCTCCCAGGGAAGGCAGCAGTGTGTCTGCAAGAGGTCTGTCTCCAGAGGAATTGGAGGACAGGGAGAAAAGCAGAGTACATGAAATGGAGCTTGCCAAGCTCAAGCTGGGGAGCCAGGGTGACTTAGAGAATAAGAGATTGGAGTTAGAGAGCAAGAAATTGGAAATAGAGGAAAAGAAGATGCTTTTAGAGCATGAGAGAGTGTTGAGGAGCTAGAGCTGAAAGCAAAGAGCCTAGAAATCACTCCCTCCGGTGGCAGGACACCATCAGTGCCTGGGGAAGGAAAAGTAAACTTTCCCAAAGATGTTATCAAAGATTTCATGAAGCATGAGGACATTGGGCAGTGGTTTAAGGCCTATGAGATTGCAATGAAGTCCCACCGGGTCCCTGAGAGAGATTGGGGAGCGGGGTTGTGGGGCCACATCATAGGTGAAGGGAGAGAGACATTGCTAGCCTTGCCCACTGAGGATCAGATGTCCTATGCCCCCATGTAGGAAGCCTTGATAGCCAGGTATGGGTTGACCTCAGAGCTTTATAGGCAGAAATGTAGGAACTGCAAGAAGCTGGAGTCCAGTACTTGGGTTGAATATGAATCCTATTTTTGCAGAGCACTGGATGAATGGGTGATGGGTAGCAAGGTAACTGACTTTCAGGGGCTCTATGATTTGGTTGCATGGGAGCACTTGTCCAGTAGTTGTTTTCCAGAGCGCCTCCAGCACCTGATTAATAGTAAGCTGACTGACCCCAGGAAGCTTGCTGGGGAGGTGGACCGCTGGGTCAGTACCAGGCACCACAAAGGTCTTGTGGGAAACTCTGCCAGCAGAAGAGTGGGGGGGACAAGGGCAAACAAAAGGAGTTCCAAAAAGGGCCCCAAAGTAATCCCCAAGGGAACCATGGTAAGGGTTCCCAGCCTCCCACTGAGAAGAAACCATGGGTCCCGACAGGTAAGCCTGTTCAGAAGGGTCCCAAGACCTGTTTTAGTTGTGGTCAGATGGGCCACTTCCGGGGGGAGCCTAAGTGTCCCAAACCGGTTACCACCACACCCACTGGTGCACCGCCCCAGGAACTGACTAGTGTAGCCTTGGGGGAGGAGTCAGGTGCCCAAGGTGGGTGGGGTCCCGCAGAGATGTCCCTGGTCTCTTTAGGAGACAGTGAGATGGTCCCAAGGGCTCATCTGCCTGATAACACTAAAAAGTACAGGCAGTGGGTGACCATCAATGGCCATAGTGTGGAGGCTCTGAGAGACACTGGAGCCAGTGTGACAGCTGTCAGTTGTCGGCTGGTGTCTGAAGAGCAGGTGGTCCCCAACACATTCTACCCCGTAGTTGCCGCTGACAACTCGGAGTTCCTCTGCAAAGTGGCACAGGTTCCCTTTGAGTTGGGGGGTCTCAGGTACCCTGAGAGTAGCTGTGAGGCCAGCCATGCCTGTTGACTGTCTGCTGGGCTTTGATTTGGAGAGCTCCCCTTGGGGGAAGGTGGAGCGGAGGTCTCATTTGGAGATGTTGGGTCTGCCTGAGTGGGCATGTGTGACCACTTGGTCAATGGAAGCCGGTAAGGGCATTCAAGAGGACGTGGAGCCTGAAAGAGTGGCCCAGGTGCCTGCCGGGAAGAGAAGAGGCAGGGGGCGCGGGAAACTGGCCCACAAGGTTCCCACGGTCCAGTAGGAGGTAGACCCTGAGGGGGAAGCCCTGGAGCCTACAGGGGAACAAGTGGCTGAACTGGGAGACCTACCTGAGCTGACCCATTTGCAGCAAGAAGGAGGGCCCACCAGGGAGGAGTTCTGCCAGGAGCAGCAGACATGCCCTTCTCTCATTGGTTTGTGGCAACAGGCTGCAAACCAGGCAGCAGGTGATCAGTCCGGATCACATTGGATATACTGGGAGAATGGTCTCCTGTATAGCGAGCCTAAGGTTGCTGAGCCTGGGTCAGCCCATTTGCTGGTGGTACCCCAGCGCTTCAGAGCCTTCCTACTGGGTCTGGCTCATGATGTGCCTTTGGCAGGGCATTTGGGACAAGACAAGACCTTTGAAAGACTTGTCACCCACTTTTACTGGCCCCAAATGCGCAAGCATTCTGATGCTCACTGTAGGTCTTGCCAGACTTGCCAGGCAAGTGGCAAGAGTGGGAGGAAGTGTAAGGCTCCTCTCCAACCTTTCCCTGTAGTTAGAGGGTGGGTATTGACATTGTGGGGCCTCTGGATCCCAAGACAGCCATGGGCAACAGGTTCATCCTGGTCTTGGTGGGCCATGCCACCCGGTACCGGGAAGCCATCCCTCTCCGGACTGTGATGGCCCCCGTGGTGGGTTGTGCATCGATGGGGATTTTCTCCCGTGTGGGGTTCCCCAGAGAGGTAGTGTCTGACCAGGGTACCAACTTCATATCCAAGTATATGAAGTTTCTGTGGCAGGAGTGCGGTGTAACCTATAAGTTCACCACTCCTTACCACCCCCAGGGTAATGGGCTGGTTGAGAGATTCAACCGGACCCTGAAAGGCATGATTATGAGTCTTGGTGAGCCCATGAGGCGTAAGTGGGACGTCCTCTTACCATGCCTGCTGTTTGCTTACATAGAGGTGCCTCAGAAATCCTTAGGGTTCAGTCCCTTTGAGCTGCTGTATGGCCATCCTGTAAGAGGAGCCCTCGTATTCTACGGGTGAGCATATGTGTCTACATATTAGATATATATATTTTTTATGTTCAGAGCTGACCTAGTGATGTGAATTATTAGATTGTGTTGTCACTGAAGATGTTATCTTTTGTGCTTTACAGATGTCCTACACATCTTGTAGATACAGAGGATCAGTATAAGATAACAGAGGTTGTATCAAATCCGACCTGTATGTATGTATAAACTACATTTTCATTTTTTCACCTTTGAAGTAATGCAGTAGCAAATAAATCTATGGTGAGGTCCTGAAGAAAGCCGTGGACCGGATGTCCAATTGGCTGAAACATGTCGACCGTTTAAAAGCAGCAATTTGTTTGAACTGCTATAATATCCTTTTTTTGCACTGGTTTTAATTAGGAATGCAATTGATATCGTTGAGAAGATCAAGTTCTTTTTCTTTTGCAAATCCTATTTTAATCACGTACTTTATTTCTTGCACTGCACTTTTTTCATTGGAGATTTCTCTGGGGGTCAGATACAATTTCTAACCTTCTTTTGTGCTCTCCTTTTCCTCTGAAGGACCTAATAGAGGATGCAATCTACCCAGTACTCCTCTATGATCAAGAGGACAGATGGGAGGTTGGCTGGAAACCCAAATGATGATAAATGATCACTTCGGTGTGTGATGGTATTCCAACAGTCCTGAAGGGTCATTTCATCTTGTAATTCTCTATATTCTTTTCAGTGACACTCAAGTTGACAGTATTGAGCACAGTGTTCTATATTAATAATTCACATATCTGGATAAACAGTTAGCATAAGAGACCACGGATTATATGTATGTTTTGGTGATAAATGGAATAGGGGGATTTAATCCGTTCAGGGTCTATAAAATTCCCTCGGACCCTTTTTCGTTGTGTTTTTTTTTTTTTTTCATCCTGTAAGAGGACCTCTGAGTCTGGTGAAAGAAGGCTGGGAGAAAGCTCCCATTAAACCTCCGCAGGATGTATATAGCTACATGCTGGCCTTCAGAAACCAGACTAAGCGCTCAGGCAACTCGCACAGGCGAACCTGGAAGCCAGCCATGAGGAAATGGAATGCTGGTATGATCAGAATGCCACTCTGATCGAGTTTCAGCCTGGACAGAAAGTTTGGGTCATGGCCCCAGTGGAGCCTTGTGCGCTCCAAGATAAGTGGACCGGACCGTTTGAGGTGGTGGAGCGCAAGAGTAACATCACCTACTTGGTGGACTTGCAGTCTCATAGGAACCCTTTGCGGGTCATGCATGTGAACCGCCTGAAGCCCCACTTAGAGAGGTCCAAAGTGGGCATGCTCCCAGCAACAGATGCTGGGATGGAGGAGGAGACAGGGGGGCATATTAGCAAGAACGGGGTTAAAATTATCGCCGCTTTAGCGGCAGGAAACTGCCGCTAAAGCGGCGAAAATGGGCTTGATAATATGCCCTTGAGAATTCCAATAGAAGCCCAGGATCACACCAGAACATGGGCTTCTATTGGAATTCTCAAGGGCATATTATCAAGCCCATTATCGCCGCTTTAGCAGCAGTTTCCTGCCGCTAAAGCGGCGATAATTTTAACGCCGTTCTTGCTAATATGCCCCTGAGCCTCTTCCTGACCTCCTGTCTGCAAAGGAGCAAGATGGGTCAGTGGACAGTGTGAACCTCTCTACCTCCCTGACCCCTGAACAGCAGAGTGACTGTAGCCAACTGTTGGGCAGTTTTCTGACCTGTTCTCCCTGACCCCCGGTGTCACTCAGTGGTGCGTCCATGATGTGGACACTGGGGACAGTCCTCCAGTAAAACATTAGATTTACATAGTGACTGACAGGGTCAGAGCTTGCATCAAGGAGGAGGTCTCCAAGATGTTAGCGCTAGGGGTGATTGAGCCCTCAGACATCCCTTGGGCCAGCCCAGTGGTCTTGGTCCCGAAGGCTGCCGCACCCGGTGCCACGCCAGAACTCTGGTTCTGTGTGGACTACCGAGGGCTCAATTCAGTCACCAGGACTGACGTGGACCCCATCCCCCGAGCTGATGAGCTCATCGATCGGTTGGGGTCTGCCCAGTAGCTCAGTATGTTTGACTTAACGTCTGGGTACTGGCAGATCGCCTTAACTGATGGGGCAAGAGAGAGGTCAGCATTCTCCACACCAGATGGGCACTACCAATTCCGGGTGATGCCCTTTGGGATGAAGAATGCCCCTGTCACCTTTCAGAGGTTGGTCAACCAGGTATTGGTTGGTCTGGAGGATTTCAGTGGCGTCTACCTGGATGACATTGCAGTGTTCAGTGCCACTTGGGATGAACATCTGCACCACCTCTGGGAAGTGTTGAAGGCGCTGCAGAGGGCAGGCCTCACAATCAAGGCAAGCAAGTGCCAGATCGGGCAGGGTTCAGTGGTGTACTTGGGACACCAGGTAGGGAGCGGCAGGTGGCGCCCCTACAGCCCAAGATTGATACCATTCTGGCTTGGGAACCCCCCAAGACCCAGACAGAGGTGAGAGCCTTTTTAGGACTCATAGGGTATTACAGGAGGTTTGTCAAGGGGTATGGCACCATTGTTGCCCCCCTGACAGAGATGACTTCCAGGAAGCAGCCCAAGAAAGTGAATTGGACTGACGCCTGCCAGAAGGCTTTTGATGCCCTGAAATCTGCCATGTGCACAGCGACCGTGCTTAAGGCACCCAACTTCTCAGAAGAGTTCATTGTGCAGACATATGCTTCAGAGCATGGTGTGGGGCTGTGCTCTCACAGCTAAATGAGGAGGGCCTAGACCAACCTGTAGCCTTCATTAGTAGGAGATTACTTCCACTGGAACAGAGGTGGAGTGTGATTGAGCATGAGGCATTTGCTGTGGTCTGCGCGCTGAAGAAGCTGAGACCATATGTTGTAAAAGTAAAACACTGAGTAGTTGAAGAGCTGTCTTTATTGGGTGTAACACCACCAAGAGGTTCCAGTCAGCTGAAGGCAGCTGTGGAATGTTCGTTCAACCACTCAAGGGACATTCCAAATGAGGGAGGGGGAGGGGGAGGCCAAGGTAGGAATAAACCAAAGAACATTACCACACACCTCCCTGAGCATGGAAGCGAAAGCAATAGATAACAATCGATAGCATTCCAATACAACAACTATGACAAGGATATGCAGCTGAAATAACAACCAGGGTTCTATACATTACCCAACCATATAGTCTTCATGCCATGCAGGCTGAGCAATGTTTCTTAATGACCTGTGAAGATAATCAGCAGAAGTTCCCTGCCGCAAGTCCTCGGTCCTGGGATCACTTTGGAAAATCTGGGGTTCTTTGCAAAGTACAACTTTGTCCATACCACAGGTTTGCCCATTTTCCAACCGAACCACATTTTTCCCCACATTTACTATTTTGAGGGGTTCTGAAAATCGGGAGCACATCTTCCTCTTGGGTTTGGGAAGGTCGATGCGCACCCATTCACCTTGTTTGAGCAGATGAGTTTTGGTGCATTTGTTGTTGTCATATCTGGTTTTGTATTTGTTCTGGTGCTTATCGATTCGTTCCGTAATTTCATACCTGTTCACCTGACACGTGGTGTCTTTGTGTAACCACCCTGCGGTGAGGTTGGTCTTAGGTTTCCTTCCTTTTAAAGAGATGAAAGGTGACACACCTGTGACACTGTTAGATGTAGTACAGTAAGCCTATAGAGTTTCTTGTAAGGCATGCTTGGCAGGTACATTAGACATTTCTGCTCTCTATAAACACTCTTTGATCACTCTGTTCATACGTTCCACCAACCCATTTGCTCGGGGCCAATACAGAGCAGTTTTTTTATGACAATTGTGAAGATTAGAGAGAAACTCCTTCATGTGATCAGAGGTGAGTTGAACTCCATTGTCAGTCACAATCGTGGCAGGAATGCCTTCTTCATAGAAAGTATCTTTAAGGAATAGAATTAGTGATTTGGGGGCATATGTATCAAGCCCATTTCCCGTTCGCAATCGGGCCGATTCTCAGAATCGGGCCGTTTGGGAATGGGAAAAAACCTTTTGGGATGTATCATCCCAAAAGGCCCTCGCAAAATAGGGAATCGAAAATTTGCAATTCCCTATTTTGCGATTGCATTTAAGGAATCGCAAATTGTGATTCCTTAAATGCAATGCAGGAAGTACCTAAGTTGTGCAATTTTGGCTTAAGAAATCGCAAATTACCACCAACTTCAAGTGGGTGGTAATTTGCGATTTCTTTGAAAAATTAACTATTTTGCATTTTTCAAAGTGCCATGACGCCACACGTGCACACATACATAATTCAGGGGTGCAACAGGGTGTCCTTTTGACACCCTTGCACCCTTGAAATTGCATTCGCAATTTGTGAGTACCTAATGAGTACTCGCAAATTGCGAATGTCTTCCAAATTCATTCCAATGGGCCTCCAGGCCCATAGGAATGAATGGGAAGCCATTCCTTAATTGCGACTCGCAATTTGCGACTCGCAATTAAGGAATGCTAAGGAATCGCAAAATATGTGTGATTTTTTATTTACATCTCGTTTTGCGATTCTCAAATAGCGATTCGCTAATAATTGGTATTTAAGAATCGCAAACACATTCTTTGATACATATGCCCCTTGGTGTCTATTTGGTGTATGCACTTGGTGACCACCCAACGAGTGTGGTAATCAATGAGGACTAAGATGAAACATTCGTTAAGATGTTTAAGATTGAGTGGGCCAATGATGTCTAACGCAAGTTTAGACCAAGGTAGATCAGGGACTTTGACAGGGGACAAAGGTGCTTTCCTGACCGAAAGTGTTTTGTCACTTTTAGCACATTCATAACAACTTTTGACCGAGGCCTCCACCATGGTATCCATTCCTGGCCACCAATATTCTTCTCTTACTTTGCTTTTGGTAAGACTACGGCCCAAGTGTCCTACATGAGCCAAATCCACAATTTCACTCCTAGTATCCTTGGGAGGTACAATTTTCTCTCCTCTGTAAATGGTACCTGTAATAATGCACAGATCAAGTCTTACTTCCCAATATTTGCTCACAACTTCTCGTAGGGTATGCTTACTGGGTGGCCAACCATCCATTATGTACTTTTTTAGCAAAGGTATAGTTTGATCACGTACACAACAATCGCCCCAATCCTTTTTATCTAGAACTTGTACTTCCAAAACAATATCACCTTCCTCCTTGTTAGAACTGGGGGTCTCTAGTTGGCAGGGGTAGGTACCTTTGGCCAAGTAGGGACCCTTGCTTCTACTCAGGGTAAGGGGGCTACACTCCTAAATAACCCCTGCTCACCCCCTTGGTAGCTTGGCACGAGCAGGCAGGCTTATCTCAGAGGCAGTGTGTAGAGCATTTGTGAACACATACAGTAATACAGTGAAAACACTACAGACGGACACCACACAGGTTTTATCAAAAATAAGTATTCTTTATATAGACTTAACACAAGACCCAAACAACATCCTACATAGGCCACATCTGGAATTGTATATGTAGCCTAATTGTGACTAAGATTGTATGTCATATATTTGTCACAATGATTCTATATTTATGAAACATGCATTTTCTATTATAATCTATTTTATAACTATAAAAATAGTAAAAATATATTTTTTTGGGGAAATATCTCTTTTCTGGTCCTATATTGCTTTTGCACTTTTCTAGGTCCACTTCTTATCTATTTCCTAAATAGTTATTTCACACACAGCATGTAGCTATATACATCATGGGGAGGCTTCCTGGGAGCTTTCTCCCAGCCTTCCTTCACCAGACTCAGAGGTCCTCTTACCGGGTGACCATACAGCAGTTTAAAGGGACTGAACCCTAAGGACTTCTGTGGCACCTCATGGTAAACAAACAGAAGGCATGGCAAGAGGACGTCCCACTTATGCCTCATAGGTTCTTCAAGACCCACAATCATGCCTTTGAGGGTCTGGTTGAATCTCTCAACCAGCCCATTACCTTAGGGGTGGTAAGGAGTGGTGAACTTGTACGTTACACCGCACTCCTGCGACAGGGACTTCATATACTTGGATATAAAGTTAGTATCACGGTCTGACACCCCCTCTCTGGGGAACCCCACACGGGAGAAAATCCCCATCAGTGCATGTCCCACCACGGGGGCCGTCACTGTCCTGAGAGGGATGGCTTCCGGGTACCGGGTAGCATGGTCCACCAAGACCAGGATAAACCTGTTGCCCATGGCTGTCTTGGGGTCCAGAGGCCCCACAATGTCAGTGCACATCCGGTCAAAGGGGGTACTGACCACAGGGAAAGGTTAGAGAGGAGCCTTGTGCTTCCTTCTACTCTTACCACTTGCCTGGCAAGTCTGGCAGGTCCTGCAATGAGTATCTGAACTCCTGCGCATTTGAGGCCAATGAAAGTGGGTAACAAGCCTTTCAAAGGTCTTGTTCTGCCCCAAATGCCCTGCCAAAGGCACATCACGAGCCAAACCCAGTAGGAAGGCTCTGAAGCGCTGGGGTACCACCAGCACAAGGGCTGACCCAGGCTCAGCAACCTTAGGCTCGCTATACAGGAGAAACATTCTCCCAGTAGATCCAATGTGATCCAGACTGATCACCTGCTGCCTGGTTTGTGGCCTGTTGCCGCAAACCCTCAAGAGAAGCGCACTTCTTCTGCTCTTCACAGAATTCCTCCCTGGAGGGTCCTCCTTCTTGCTGCCAATGGGTCAGCTCAGGCAGGTCCCCCAGTTCAGCCACTTGCTCCCCTGTAGGTTCCAGGGAATCCCCCTCAAGGTCTGCCTCCTCCTGGACCGTGGGAACTATGGGGGCCGGTTTCCCGCGCCCCCTTCCTCTTCTTTTTAAGGCAGGTGCCTGGGCCATATTTTCAGGCTCCAGGTCCCCTTGAACAACCTTACTGGCTGCCATAGACTGAGTGGTCACACACGCCCACTCAGGCAGACCCAACATCTCCAAATGAGACCTTCTCTCCACCTTAGCCCAAGGGGAGTTCTCTAAATCATTGCCCAACAGACAATCAACAGGCATTGCTGGCCTCACAGATACTTGAAGGGTACCTGAGACCCCCCCCACTCAAAGGGAACTTGGGCCACCTCACACTGGCTCTCTGAGTTGTCCGCGGCAACTACAGGGAAGAATGCATGGGGGACCACCTGCTCTTTAGACACCAGCCGACAACTGACAGCTGTCACACTGGCCCCAGTGTTTCTCAGAGCCTCCACCCTATGGCCATTGATGGTCACCCACTGCCTGTATTTCTTAGTGTTATCAGGCAGCTGGGTCCTAGGGACCATCTCACAATCTCCTAAAGAGACAAGGGACATTTCTGTGGGACCCCACCCACCTTGGGCACCTATCTCCTCCCCTCCCAAGTCTACACTTGCCATCTGACGGGGTGGTGCACTAGGTGGTGCATTGTGATCCCGCTGGGTACACTGGGGATCATACCAACAGTGGCCCACTTGACCACACTTAAAACATTTAGGGGGGCCCCTGTGAACAGGTTTACCTGTCGGGGCCTCTGGCTTCGTCTGAGGGGGAGGCTGGGAACCCTTCCCATGGTTCCCTTGGGGATTACTTTGGGGCCCTTTCTGGAACTCCCTCTGTTTACCCTTGTCCCCCCCACTCTTCAGCAGGGGACCCTGCCCACCTTTGGCGAAGTCTCCCACATGACCCTTGTGGACCCGGGTACTGACCCAGCGGTCTGCCTCCTCAGCAAGCTTCCTAGGGTTAGTTAGCTTGCTATCAATAAGGTGCTGGCGTAGCTCTGGAAAACAATTACCAGACAAGTGCTCCCATGCAAACAAATCATAGAGCTCCTCAAAAGTACTCACTTTGCTACCCTTCACCCAACCATCCATAGCTCTGGAAAAGAAAGACTGATACACCACCCAGGTGGCTGCCTCCAGTTTCTTACAATTCCTGAACCTCTTTCTATACAGTTCTGGGGTCAAACCATACCTTGTCATCAGGGCTTCCTTAATGTGGGCATAAGACATCCTACTCTCATTGGGCAGGTCTAACAATGTATCCCTCCCCTCACTCACAAAGCGGCCCCACACCCCAGCTCCCCAATCCTTCTCAGGGACCCGGTGGGCCAACATTGCTACTTCATAGGCTGCAAACCACTGCCCAATATCTTCATGCTAATGAAAATCCTTTATGACATCCTTGGGGATATATACCCTGCCTTATGCAGGCACAGATGGTGTGCTGCCACCAGAGGGATTAATTTCTAAGTTTTTAGCTTTGATCTCCAACTCCCTTCAACATTCTCTCATGCTCTAATTTCATTCTCTCTCTTTCCAATGCTAACTTGTTATTTTCAAACTCCAGCTTTTATTCTCTAGGTCCTTTTGACCCTCCATCTTGAGCTTGGCCAGCTCCATTTTATGCCTTCTATTTCTCTCCCTGTCCTCCAGCTCTCCTGGGGACAGGTCTTTGGAAGAAACACTGCTGCCTGGCGGGGAAGGTGCTTTCTGCCCGGCTGGGCCCAATGGCCCATCTAGCTGCCCTTCTGCAACCTCTGCCTCCACCACAGGCACCTCCACATCATCAGAGAAATTTCTAGCTTCCAACAAGGCCCTCAGCGCCTTTTGGAACTCATCCTTCTTGGTGAGGCCTTGAGTAGCAACTTTAAATTTTCTACAGAAGTGTTTCAGCTGTTTCACAGTCTAGGTATCCACCCTTTCTTCCTCAAAATCTAGATCCATAGATGCGTTGGATGCTGGGTTGCTCATGGCAATAGGAATTGGTAGACTTTATCAAAAAATAACAGTTCCAAGGAAAAAAAAATTCTACCAAAATGTATGTGGTTGCGTTTGTTCTGCACTCACTAGTAGTGTACACCAATTACTGTATATGAGTCACAAATGCAAGTCCGGATCCTCACCGCTGACCACCAATGTTAGAACTGGGGGTCTCTAGTTCGCAGAGGTAGGTACCTTTGGCTAAGTAGGGACCCTTGCTTCTAGTCAGGGTAAGGGGGCTACACTCCTAAATAACCCCTGCTCACCCCCTTGGAAGCTTGGCACGAGCAGGCAGGCTTATCTCAGAGGCAGTGTGTAAAGCATTTGTGAACATATACAGTAATACAGTGAAAACACTACAGATGGACACCACACAGGTTTTATCAAAAATAAGTATTCTTTATATAGACTTAACACAAGACCCAAACGACAAAAATCCACAATACTGTAATCAAAAATAGACTTAAAAATGGTAGAAATTGCTTAGTTCAAAGTTAATGGTAAATGCGACATGTTTCTCACAAAGTACCTTGAATGCGTAATGCAAAACAAACAAAAGGGTCGCAGGAAGGGTGATGCGTCGGTTCCTTTCTTCGGGGGAGGCGATGTTTCTGTTCCTCAGTGCTTTCGCAAAGTAGGCGATGCGTCTGTTCCTTACCGGAGAGGAGGTGATGCGCCGATCCCTTACTGCGTTCCGGTTACGATGCGAGAAGATGGCGCTTCGATGCGTTGCGACGACCTGGTGTGATGCGAGAAGATGGCGCCCTTGATGCGATGCGACGACGTGAAGGCGATGCGTGCATGCCCAACGGCCGTGAAGCAAACTCTGTAACTTCTGAGCCGCGACAGGCCCTGCGACACGCTTCTCCGGTGATGTGATGACGACCCTTGCGGTGGCGACACGCTTCTCCGGTGATGCAACGACAAACAGCTGCGACGGAGATACGCTTCTCCGGTGATGCGGCGGCGACCTCTGCGGCGGCGACATGCTTCTCCGATGATGCGACGGCAGCAGCTGCGACGGCGTCACGCTTCTTCTCGTTGAGTCGCGCTTCTGGTTCCCAACGATACGCAGGCTTCTGCAGACAGAATCCCTAGCAAGGGAATTCAGGGGGGGAGCTGGTGGTGAAGTCTTGTATCCCTGAGACTTCAGCAGGAGGCAAGCACAGTTCAAGCCCTTGGAGATTCTTCTTCAAGATGATGAAAGTTCAATAAAAGTTCTTTCCCCTTTCCTTGGCAATTAAGTAACCACTGCAGGCTAACCCAAGAAAATAGCACACTGGCACAGGTGCAGTCAAATCCTTCAGCTTCCTTGGTTTCTTCTCCTTGGCAAAGGTCCATCTTGATTCCCAGAAGTGATCTCAAGTCTTGGGGTCTGGGCCTCAATATTTATACTAGTAAATCCTTTGTCCTCTGAAGGCAGAGGGTGCCTGTACCTAGCCAAAACCAGTTCTGTGCAGCTTCCTGGCAGGAGGTGGAGACAGCATTGTTGAAAGCAGACCTGGCCCAGGTAGCTGAAAGGAAATTTCCTCCCCCTACTCTCTATTCTATGAGGGCTCAGGGGAGTGAAAGGAAATCTCCTCCCCCTACTATCTATTCTATGAGGGCTCAGGGGAGTGAAAGAAAATCTCCGCCCCCCACTCTCTATTCAGCCAAGGTCCTATTCAGCCCAGCCCTGACTCATCATACTGCTGGAGCCCCAGCCCTCTTGTCACTCACAAACCAGATATGCAATACACAACCTAGCAGAGGCAGGCTGGATGGTTAGGCAAGAAAATACCCACTTTCTAAAAGTGGTATTTTCAAACACAGAATGTTAAAACCAACTTCACTAAAGATGTATTTTATCATTCTGAGTTCAGGCATACTAAATTCGTTTTTCTACCATGTTCTCTGGGTCAGTTAGGATTATAAGATGTTATAATCAAACTGCCCATTCTGGCCTATGGGGACAGGTAGCCTTGCAATAGTGAACATGCATTTGCAATGCAATAGGTCTCACATTTACGAGAGTTTGAGCTATTGACATTGTAAATAACAATGCCTTTCTTTGTTTTTGTTTTTAAAACATAAATAAAAGGCATTGTCATTTACAATGCCAATAGCTTAAACTCGTGTAAATGTGAGACCTATTGCATTGCAAATGCTTGTTAATTACATGGGCCTCTGCCACACTCCCGCCTCTGGGTCTCTCTACATAGATTGGAACTGAATTGGACCGTGGCTGCAACCCCAGCCCGCCCGTCTATTGATCTGCTGTCTGCTACATGGGAGAACTGCATCAGGTAGGCAAAAATATCCGCCATTTGTTAATGTTTTAGGAGTCTACAAGGGCTCGCACAATATCCTTAAAGAGAACTTATATTAATTTGTAAAGTGACATTTCTGATTACTTAGTGATCATTGTCGTCAAAATGGCTTGGGCTCCCGCTGGGTCGGAAGGGGAGGGAGGCTGCCAGAGCACAGAATATTCCTGCTCTGCCCTCAAGTAGCACTTCCCAGGGGATCGTCATTAGCGCAGCCTCCCGAGCTCCTGCAGCCTCTTGTTCCCATGACTTGTTCCTCTGCTTGTTCTCCATGAAAACACCCTTGCCCAACACACTGCAGGCGGAGTACTCCTACTGGACTCTGCTTGAGTGGGTGAGGGGCAGAGAGGGTTTAGAGCTGCTGCAGTTTGGGGTCTGGGTCTGCATGGAGGGTGCATGGTGAGGGATGTTCCTGTATGTCTGCAGAGTGAGTGGTGTGACTTAACGAGTGTGGGAGTGATTTGTGCATGTATGAGTGCAGGGTGAGTAATGAGTGGTAAGACTGTATGAGTGCAGGGTGTGCCTTTATGAAAGGTGTGCTTGCCTAAGCGAAAAGTGAGTTGTGTGACTGTAGGAATACAAAGTAATAAGCCTTCATGAGTGTAGGGCGATTGGTGTGAATGCACTAGATGAGAGGTGTGCCCTTGTGGGCAGTATGCTTGGGTGAGTGTAGGGTGAGCAAAGGAGTGTACGTGTGTGATTGCTGGCTGAACTGAGCAATGTGTGTGAGTCATGTAACTGTGTGAGTGCAGGGAGAGTGGAGTCTTTGTGAGTCCATTTGCACCTTTTTTCCACATTTTCTTGAAATATATGCTGTAAATGCACCATTTGCACCCATTTTCTCTCCCATTTTCTTGCAGGGGAAGAACTCCCTCACTGCCCCTCTGCCTGTACGATTCTAGCCCACTCGCATTTTATAGTCAACTTAAGGCTTTCTGCTCACCAGTTTTCAAATGCACCAGCCGCCATTGCTGCTAACATCGGCAATCAAAAATAGTCTCACCGTTCACGTGTTTTGTTAGTGACAGACTAATGTCAAGGGTTAAAGAGGTTCAGTGCACAAAGATTTCGAAAATAAAGAAGTAGTCACTTTAAAATATATTTTTTTACTGTGTGTTTTGTAATTTCAGCCTTAGGTTTTTTGCCCCTGTTATTGTGGGAGGAAGAGCACAATATACAGGGATGGAATTTCCGAGCACATTAAATGCTGTTCCAATACGTCATCAGAGCACAGCTGAGCTCTTGTCTCGCGCTATTTCAGCTCAGATGACACGGCCTCGAGCACTGGGCCCCATTCCTCAGCGACTCTCCACTGCCTCTGTCGCCGCCCTACTTATCCAGTGACAGATTGGTCTGGCAAGCGGGATACATTCATACAATACACGTTACTTCTCCTTTCTGGACCAATAAGACGTGCCGACACTACTGTATCCATGCCATTTTTAAAATGTTCGTCAGAATGGGTTACCGTTTTCTTTTGCCGTCTTGTTTATGTTTGTCAAAACGAATTTCAAATATATTCTTCATGTGTCGTTTCGTTCTATTACCATGCCAATGTCTTCCTTTGGCACAACAAAGGAGTAGAGTTGTGAATTCAGAATTACACAGATAGTATACAAAAGATAATACTCATACCCTGTGCCCGGGGAGGTGTCTGGCCACAACCATTCTGCTTTTCACAGACTGCGGGTGTTTGTTCCATGGATGAGTCACTTATTTTGAACAACGTCTTTTCTTTAAGCAAGACAATGTGTCACGTTGAAAATGAACATCTGCAGACACGCTGGCTTTCACAGCACTATGCTGATGTATTTCCCAGCTCCCTATCGGCCAAGAAGAGGCCAGGGAGCCGCTCTTCCTCAGCTACAGGGCTCCAGTGTAATTTTGTCTCTGTCATTTGTACTTGACAGCAGCCGCAGCAGTGAGCACGGCGATGACTCTCCTGCGAAAAGTGAGGTTATTAAACAAGAGGGAAAGCAAAACCAGCGCAGCGCTCATGAAAGGGCACTGTGCAGATACAAAGAGCCTGACTTCCAGAAGATCGATGCGCCGCTGCTAATTAAAACAAGTGCGAGCGGACGAAAACTGTAGTTAGGCACCGCTGCTTCCGAACTACACAGAAGTTACTATCGGATCAACAGCCAACAGAAAGCAAGATAAGAACAGCAATGCCACAGTTATTTATTTATTTATTTTTGAGATTTG
This sequence comes from Calotriton arnoldi, assembly GCA_963921515.1. Lineage (NCBI taxonomy): Eukaryota > Metazoa > Chordata > Amphibia > Caudata > Salamandridae > Calotriton > Calotriton arnoldi. The sequence goes on along the minus strand of CAWUFW010010607.1, from coordinate 526,873 downwards.
TAAAGCGCACAACTACCCATAGGTGTCTCGGCGCTGAGGACAGCAGGCAGAGACCAAATATCGGAGAGACTTACTGGTTGAACAGCCAGGTCTTTGTCATTTTTCTAAAGGTTAACAAAGATTGGGAGGATCTGATCTTTAGTGGAAGAGAATTCCAAAGTTTTGCAGTGGCAACTATAAAGCGTTTATCGCCCCATGATGCAGTTTTCGTACGAGGAACCTTTAGCAGGAAAGCGGTGGATGAGCGAAGGGCTCGGCCCGGAATGTAAGCTGCTAACTCCCTGATTAGAAACTGAGGTCCTATTTTACAAAAGGCCTTATAAGCAATACACAAGGCCTTAAACTTTATACGGTTCCTCACAGAAAGCCAGTGATATTTCCGAATCACATGAGAGATTGGCTTGTATTTAGGGGTTCCTGATAGCATCCTGGCGGCTGCGTTTTGGACTGACTGTAGCTTATGAATGACTTTTATTGGGGCATTTACAAGAAGCCCATTACAGTAATCAATAGTAGACATAACCAATGTACTAACTAAAGTTTTCCCTGCATTCAGCGGCAGAAATGGTAAAATCTTTTTATCATCCGTAACTTGTGGAATGAAGCCGAGACCACTGAGTTAGCATGGGGCAAGAAAGTCAATTTGTCATCATATATAACACCCAGGTTCCTAACCTTGGTAACTGGGAGTGGGGGGAACCCAGTGAGACAGGCCACCAAGAGGGGGACCAAACAGGAGATAACTTGCCAAATGTCATAACCTCTGTTTTATCAGAGTTTAATTTGAGGCAATTGCTGGACATCCAGCTACTGATTGCGAGCATGCCTTTTGAAAATTGGCTGCTACCTTTTCACCATCATTGTGAATAGTCAACACCAACTGCGTGTCGTCGGCGTACGATGTAAGGCCCATCCCATGAGCCTTAATAACTCTGGCTAAGTCCGACACATAGATATTGAATAGAGTCGGACTTAGGGATGACCCTTGTGGGACACCACATGGGAGGGCCAATTGGGCAGACTGGAAAGTGCCGTAGTTTACCGACTGAGTCCGGTTGGTAAGGAAGGAAGTCAACAGTCCTCTTGCATTGTGTTGGATACCCATTTTAGTGACACGGTCGATCAAAATAGTATGATCGACCGTGTCAAAAGCTGCTGAGAGATCCAACAATACAAGAACTGCTGTGCCTCCTTGATCCAAAATGATTCTAATATCTTCAGCTGCCTTAATGAGTGCGGTTTCTGTTCCATGGCCTTGGCGAAAACCAAATTGAGTGTCATCTAACAGATGATGATCTTCAAGATACTTGGAAAGTTGAGTATTCATCACCTTTTCAAAAATTTTAGCTGGAAAAGGCAAGCTGGCTATTGGTCTATAATTTTTTGTGTCATTGTGGTCTAAGTTTGCCTTTTTTAACAGTGGTTTTATAATAGTTTTCTTCCAGGCCGTAGGGTATATGCCTGAGGCAAACATAGTATTACCAATACTGGATAGAACAGGTGCCACATATTCTGTGATTAAAGAAAGTACAGTTGGAGGACAAGGGTCAATAGCAGAGCCTGATTTTACAGAAGAGATTAGGGTAGCAATCTGATCTGATGTAGTGTTATCAAATTGTAGCAAGGAAAATTCAGTAGTGTTCGTTGCTAAAGACTGGTTAGTAGTATTGACCTTAGAAGCGAAATTAGAATACACATCATTTACTTTTTCAAAAAAGTAGTTCGCTAAAGAGTCACATAAAGACTGTGATGGGGCTAAAGAACAAGAGGATGTTTGCCCCGACAGATTGGCAACTACTTGGTAAAGCTTTTTATTAGAGTTTTGTGCAGATTCAATCTGAGCAGTGAAATATTTACTTTTTTCCTGCGTAATTAATAATTTATATTTACTAAGCTCTTCTTTATATAGAAGTTTCTCCTGACAATTATAAGATTTGCGCCATTGTCTTTCACGATTTCTACACAATTTTTTCTTTTCTCTGAGGAGTTCAGAAAACCAGGGGGCTGACGGCGAAAGCCGATTTTTTGAAAAAGTTTTATTTGGCACCAGCAAGTTGATTGCATTGAGGAGCCAATTGGTATAATTTACCGAAGCAAGGTTGGGATCTGTGGAAACAACTGGGAGGTTAGAGCTTAAATGCGTCTTAAGTTGCTGGTAGTCTATACTCTTCCAGGCTTTTATTACAGCCGGCTTATTTGTTAAAGTAATAGGCGAAGGCTTAGTATGGATACGAATGTTAAAGAAAACCGCAGAATGGTCAGTCCATATTAAGGGTAAAATACGGTTTACAAAAATATCTTTAGAGTTTGAAAATAGGCCATCTAAGGTGTGGCCGGCTATATGCGTAGGGTTTGAGACTTGTTGTAGTAAACCAATCGCTTCCAGATCGGAGAGCAGTGTAATAGTGTCATTATCAAGATGATTTTCTAAATGAAAATTAAAATCCCCCAAGATCGTAAGGGTGGGTTCAGCTGCTATAGATTCCACCAGAGTACCTAGTGTAGAGAGAAACTCTGTTCTGGATCCAGGTGGGCGGTAAAGTAAAATGCCTTTAAAAATTTGAGAAGGGGTAAGCTGGATAGAAAAATATGTTGCTTCACAAGTCAAAGATGGAATATAATCAATTTTAGTTGTGAGGTTGCTGCGATGAATTATCGCCAACCCACCACCTTTTTTTATAGTTCTATCTTGTCTTACGACTTTATAACCTTCTGGGGTGGCCGCATTAAGGTCAGGTCCCGATGACGGGTCCGTCCAGGTCTCAGTTATAAAGAGAATGTCAAGATTATAATCAATTATCAAGTCTGCAATCTCATATTTATGTTTCCCTAATGATCGCGCGTTTATAAGTGCTGCGGCGATATTTCCACTATCAGGATGGGGGAATGTGCTATAGAAATATTCGGGTTCGAAAGCAAAGAAGGTGTGAATTTACAATGGGGACAGGCCATACAGAGTCCAGTAGCCTCACTGGTGGTAACTAAGTCCATACAAGAACATGCTATATTAGGTACCGGGCGTAGACTTAGAAGTTCCATACCTGAATATTTTAATTTCTTACAGTCTGGAGATCCAGGACCAGGGAGGGGGCCCTTGGCCCGCTCCTGGCGCGGACGGGCGCAGACGGGCTTGCCTTTGGCGCGCCTTTGGCGCGCCGCCGGCGCGCCCGCTGCGCGCGTCCGCTGCGCGTGCGCATCAGGATGAACAGTTAAACGAATCGCAAGCGGTATGACAAATTACACAGAGTTTCACCCAACATACAGATTTCTTTATGTCACGCTGAGACAGCGCATGCGCTGCCAAGGCGAGACCTAAAACCGAAATTGGCTGTAATTCACTATCAGGACATGCCACACACATCAGGGCATGTCCTACCTCTTACTTACAATGCACCCTGCCCGTAGGCCTACCTTAGGGGTGTCTGATATGTAGAAAAGGGAAGGTTTAGGGACTGGTAAGTGGGTGCACATACCAAGTCAACATGGCAGTACTAGACTGCACACAGGCTCTGCAATGGCAGGCCTGAGACACACTTTACAAGCTGCTTCTGTGGGTGGCGCAATCAGTGCTGCAAGCCCACCAGCAGCATTTGATTTACAGGCCTTGGGCACACATGGTGCACTGTACTAGGGTCTGACAAGTAAATCAAATAAGCCAATCATGGAGTCACTAATCCTTTACAAAACTTTACAATAGGGAGCACTTGCACTGTGTCACTGAATAGCAGTGGCACAGTGCCCAAAGCATCTAAAACCAGCAAAACATTACAAAAACAAAGGAGACAATAGCAAAAAATGGAAGGGAGACTCACGCCAATGGTACCAGGTCTAACACTCCTCCTCCTGGGTGTCAGTACATAGGTTGAGGGGAGCTCTGGAAAGGAAGTCAGCCACTACATTCTGTTTGCCTGGCACATATTCAACTCTAAAATTGTAACTTTGTAGCCCTAAAATCCATTTGAGGAACCTGGATGTGGTTCTGTTAGAGCCTTTGGTAGTGAAAACATATGTGAGGGGTTTGTGATCAGAAAAAACAGTGAAAGTGATGCCCCATAAAAAACATCTGAAATGTCTAATAGCCCAGATACAGGCTAGGGCTTCTTTCTCTACCACAGAGTAATGAAGTTCAGCCCCCTTAGGGGATTTGGAAGCAAAAGCAACCACTTGCTCTTTGTCCCCCACCCTTTGAGTAAGGCTTGCTCCTAGGCCTCTATTACTGGCATCTGTGGACAAAAAAGTAGCTTTCCTGGGATCGAACCTGCCTAAGAAAGGGGCATTAGTAATACGAGACTTGATGGCCTGAAAAGCTGTTTGACAGTTTTCATCCCATACGAAGGGGTTTATAGCTCTGAGTAGGTTCCGTAAGGGTTCCACTAAACTGGCATAGTTTTGAATGAACTTGGAGTAATACTCCGAGAGTCCCAAGAATGATTTAAACTCATCAACATTGGTGGGAGCAACAGTATTTAAGATGGCGTCCGCCAAATTCATTTTGGGTTTGATGCCCTCTCGGGAAATGGTGTGTCCCAAATATTCCACAGAACTTACCCCAATTTGGCATTTACCTTTTTTGAGTGTGAGGCCGGCTTTACGTAGTTTGTGTAGTACTTGTGTAAGCATGTCATTGTGTTCTCTTATGTCTTTCCCATGTATGAGAATATTGTCTTGGAAGCACAATGTGCCAGGGACATCTTTAAGAATATGTTGCATGATCCTCTGGAAGGCGGCAGTGGCAGATGCCAGCTCAAAAGGCATGCGTAAATATTGAAATGCACCCAGGGGCGTGATGAAAGAAGTAAGGTGGCGAGACTCTGGGTGCAATTCTACTTGGTGGTACACCGAGGATAAATCGAGGACGCTGAAATAACTGGCATCCTTGATTAAAGTCAGGATTTCGTGGATCCTCAGAAGCGGATGTCTGTCCACCCAGATGTTCTTATTTAAGTCCCTAAGATCAATGCATAGCCTGACCTCTTTGCTAGCAGGTTTAGTAGTAATGACGATGGGAGCCAACCATTGAGAACTTTCAATGGGTTCAATAATACCCAAGTCTAACAAACGATTCAACTCCTTTTGAAGGGGAATTTGCATGAGGTGTGGGATGGGTCTGACCTTATGTGCCACAGCTTTAGCCTTATCCTTGAGTTTGATGTGGTGTTGGAAATCCTTGAGGAGCCCTAATGTGTCTGTAAAAACTGCAGGAAACCCATCGCAAATATTTTGTCCACAAACTGAACGGTCGATGAAGAGTACCTCGTCAGGGCTATTATGGTCCAATTTGATGCCAAACTCCTTTTGATGTTTCCATCCTAACAGATTGGAACCCTTTTCAGTGACGTAGACCTTCCCCACCGTATTCCTTCCCTTGAAACTGAACAGCATGGTAGTCATCCCCACCAAAGGGATAGGATCACCATTGTATCCCCCAGGCTTGATGTCTGCATCGTGAAGGGTACTTAGCCTACTGGAAACAATTCTTTAAAACCTTACCTTCCAACAATGTATAGGGATAACAAGAATCAGCAAAAACTCTGAGGGGCTGATTCACAGAACTAATCTGAGATAAAATCCTAAACGTACTACTTTTGGTATTCACAGAAGGCATTTAGTAGTAGTAAAGTTAGGACTCCTAACTTTACCTCTACTAAACTGGGATAAAATCCTAAACTTACTACTTTTAGTATTCACAGAAGGCATTTAGTAGTAGTAAAGTTAGGACTCCTAACTTTACTACTATTAACTTGAGACAAAATCCTAAACTTACTACTTTTAGTATTCACAGAAGGCATTTAGCAGTAGTAAAGTTAGGACTCCTAACTTTACTACTACTAAACTGAGACAAAATCCTAAACTTACTACTTTTAGTATTCACAGAAGGCATTTAGTAGTAGTAAAGTTAGGACTCCTAACTTTACTACTATTAACTTGAGACAAAATCCTAAACTTACTACTTTTAGTATTCACAGAAGGCATTTAGTAGTAGTAAAGTTAGGACTCCTAACTTTACTACTACTAAACTGAGATAAAATCCTAACTTTATGACTTTAGGTATTCACAAAAGGCATTTAGTGGTAGTAAAGTTAGGACTCCTAACTTTACTACTACTAAACTGAGACAAAATCCTAAACTTACTACTTTTGGTATTCACAGAAGGCATTTAGCAGTAGTAAAGTTAGGACTCCTAACTTTACTACTACTAAACTGAGACAAAATCCTAAACTTACTACTTTTGGTATTCACAGAAGGCATTTAGTAGTAGTAAAGTTAGGACTCCTAACTTTACTACTACTAAACTGAGACAAAATCCTAAACTTACTACTTTTAGTATTCACAGAAGGCATTTAGCAGTAGTAAAGTTAGGACTACTAACTTTACTACTACTAAACTGAGACAAAATCCTAAACTTACTACTTTTAGTATTCACAGAAGGCATTTAGTAGTAGTAAAGTTAGGACTACTAACTTTACTACTACTAAACTGAGATAAACTCCTAAACTTACTACTTTTGGTATTCACAGAAGGCATTTAGTAGTAGTAAAGTTAGGATTCCTAACTTTACTACTACTAACTTGAGACACAATCCTAAACTTACTACTTTTGGTATTCACAGAAGGCATTTAGCAGTAGTAAAGTTAGGACTCCTAACTTTACTACTACTAAACTGAGATAAAATCCTAAACTTACTACTTTTGGTATTCACAGAAGGCATTTAGTAGTAGTAAAGTTAGGACTCCTAACTTTACTACTACTAAACTGAGACAAAATCCTAACTTTATGACTTTAGGTATTCACAAAGGCATTTAGTGGTAGTAAAGTTAGGACTCCTAACTTTACTACTACTAAACTGAGACAAAATCCTAAACTTACTACTTTTAGTATTCACAGAAGGCATTTAGTAGTAGTAAAGTTAGGATTCCTAAGTTTACTACTATTAACTTGAGACAAAATCCTAAACTTACTACTTTTAGTATTCACAGAAGGTATTTAGCAGTAGTAAAGTTAGGACTCCTAACTTTACTACTACTAAACTGAGACAAAATCCTAAACTTACTACTTTTAGTATTCACAGAAGGCATTTAGTAGTAGTAAAGTTAGGACTCCTAACTTTACTACTATTAACTTGAGACAAAATCCTAAACTTACTACTTTTAGTATTCACAGAAGGCATTTAGTAGTAGTAAAGTTAGGACTCCTAACTTTACTACTACTAAACTGAGACAAAATCCTAAACTTATGACTTTAGGTATTCACAAAAGGCATTTAGTGGTAGTAAAGTTAGGACTCCTAACTTTACTACTACTAAACTGAGACAAAATCCTAAACTTACTACTTTTGGTATTCACAGAAGGCATTTAGCAGTAGTAAAGTTAGGACTCCTAACTTTACTACTACTAAACTGAGATACAATCCTAAACTTACTACTTTTGGTATTCACAGAAGGCTAGGCTTTTAGTAGTAGTAAAGTTAGGATTCCTAACTTTACTACTACTAACTTGAGACAAAATCCTAAACTTACTACTTTTGGTATTCACAGAAGGCATTTAGCAGTAGTAAAGTTAGGACTCCTAACTTTACTACTACTAAACTGAGATAAAATCCTAAACTTACTACTTTTGGTATTCACAGAAGGCATTTAGTAGTAGTAAAGTTAGGACTCCTAACTTTACTACTACTAAACTGAGACAAAATCCTAACTTTATGACTTTAGGTATTCACAAAAGGCATTTAGTGGTAGTAAAGTTAGGACTCCTAACTTTACTACTACTAAACTGGCATAAAATCCTAAACTTACTGCTTTCGGTATTCACAGAAGGCATTTAGTTGTAGTAAAGTTAGGACTCCTAACTTTACTACTACTAAACTGGGATAAAATCCTAAACTTACTACTTTTGGTATTCACAGAAGGCATTTAGTAGTAGTAAAGTTAGGAGTCCACAGCAACTTTACTACTACTAAATGCCTTCTGTTTAGGATTTTATCTCAGTTTAGTAGTAGTAAAGTTAGGAGTCCTAACTTTACTACTACTAAATGCCTTCTGTGAATACTAAAAGTAGTAAGTTTAGGATTTTATCTCAGTTTAGTGGTAGTAAAGTTAGGAGTCCTAACTTTACTACTACTAAATGCCTTCTGTGAATACCAAAAGTAGTAAGTTTAGGATTTTATCTCAGATTAGTTTTGTGAATTGGCCCCACACTTGTTTATTGTCTAAGGTGATACAACACTCAGGGAAGCTAATGGTCTCATCCTTGTTTTTGAGTTGAAAAATCAATTTGGTTTCTACAGGAGTCGTGGGCTCTATCAAGGAAACAGTTTTTTCACGTATGTCACGGCAAACTCTGGCTAAATGTCCCCTCTGCCCACACTTGTGACAAGTAACGTTTTTTGCTGGGCAGGAAGGATTATTTGCCAAGTGCATTGGGTTACCACACCTGTAACACTGGTCAGGCTTTTGTAAATCTTTATTCTCTTGTTTGGAAATGGCATTAACAACAGAAGGAGAATCAATATTCACTTTCATTTCTTTTATGCACTCTGCAGTATGTTCAATATTTAATGCTAACTCCACAGCTTGTTTGAGATCAGAGTTTCCAGCTAGTAATATCTCTTGTATTTTAGGATTGTTAGTGCATCTCACTAGCTGGTCCCTAATCAAAGAGTCAGTAAGGTTTTCAAATTCACAAGTGTTAGACAGCCCTTTCAAAACAGCAATATAAGATCTGATTTTCTCATTCCTACCTTGTACTCTTGAAAATAATGTATGTCTTTCTAAAACCACATTAATAGCTTGACCAAAATGTTTCTCCAAATTATTCATGGTAGCTAAGTACACATCACATTCACCCTTCCTCAACTTGTTGCTCAGGATCATTCAAATTATTACAGATTTTCCAATCTTCAATGCCTGAATTATGTAAGAGTATGTGTTGTTTCCTGAAATTAGAAAATGTATCCCCACCTATGGCAATGAGGTAGGACTCGAACAAATCTTTCCATTCCTTCCAAGGAATGCTGGGTTCACCAACATCATTTAAGAATGGGGGTGGTAATGACATATTGAAAGCAGTCATGTTACACCAGGAGAGATAGAATGAGGAAAACAAAATACTGGAAAAGATAGTAAAATTGCAATAACAACTGTGGAATAAAACTGACAGTGAAGCTACAGAGGAAAAAAGGGTGGAATATGGAACAACACCCCACAAACTAACACTTGCTGTGCCCGTCAGCAAGGAACAGACAATAAAACTGAATAATGTACAATAGCTGTGCCCATCAGCGGTGAAACATTCAGTGAGCCTGTGAAAAGGAAAAGGATAGGGCACAGTATACTATTAACAGCTTCTAAGAAGATGACAGGCAGGCTGTGCCCATCAGCGGAACAAGCAATGCACAGTAGTTTTGCTAAAAATAATGAAATTGACAGGCAAGTTGTGCTTGTCAGCGTAGAGCTATGAAGAACACTTCTTACCCCACAGAAGTCAAAGAATTTGACAGGCCAGCTGTGCCTATCAGCGAAACGAAGCAGGGGGAGAAGGGCAAAACTGACTACAAAGCCGCACAGGATAGCGTAGCCTCCGTAATGCTGAAATCAGAAGCAGAGAGACAAACTCCTAACCGCACCACCTCACATCAGGCAGAAGCGGTGAATAGAAACGCTCGTCCAATGCGCACTCCGCAGTTCACGCCTCACGTCAGGCAGGAGGCGGGAACCACTCCTCGAGTGCACGCTTCGCGTTAGGCAAGACGGGTCCTCATGTCAGGCAGGAGGCGGGAAACACTCCTCAAGTGCACGCCTCACGTCAGGCAAGGCGATTATCAGGAAAGAAAGCGGGAACGGTGAAGATCCTTGAAGCACCACCTCACGTCAGGCAGGAGCCAGGAAAAGGTTGCTTCGCTCCTCCCAGTACACGCTTCACACAACGATAACCGGAAAGGAGGCACACACCACCAGCAACTTCCCACGCAAGTGGAGAGATTTTAGGGAGTCAGCAGGCGAGGACGGCGCACTTCCTCTCAGTACGTGGAAGAAGGAACAAAAAGAGGAAAGAGGTGTACAACAGCGCTTAGGCACAGAGAGTCTCGCCGAGATGGCAGAAAAGCAAGGACTGAGCAGCTTACGTCCTCCAGACACCAATGGATCATCACAGATAGCGTGAAAAACAGGACAATAAGTCGTACGGATGCTAGGCACCAGCCAACAGCTTCCAGAGGATGGCAACAGCAAAAGCCACGCTGGATAAATCAGCACATCAGGTAAGAGATAAATAAGAGTTCCAGAAGGAAGAGTAATAGTACCTTGAAATAGCAGTAAGGTAACTTCTAATGTAGTAGTCGCTGCCACTAGAGTACAGCTGTAAACAGTAGAAATACAGCAGGGGATGGTGGTGTGGCTGCCCCCTCACAGCAGATCGTCGCCAGTGTTGTAAAAGTAAAACACTGAGTAATTGAAGAGCTGTCTTTATTGGGTGTAACACCACCAACAGGTTCCAGTCAGCTGAAGGCAGCTGTGGAATGTTCATTCAACCACTCAAGGGACATTCCAAATGAGGGAGAGGGGAGGGGGAGGCCAAGGTAGGAATAAAACAAAAAACGTTACAACACCATACTTGTTTGGGACTCACTTCCGGGTTCAGACAGACCACAGGCCCCTCAGATGGTTGAAGCAAATGAGGGGTAAGAATCCAAAGCTGTTGAGGTGGTCCATTTCCCTACAGGGAATGGACTTTACGGTGGAACACCGCCCTGGTACAGAACACGCCAATGCTGATGGAATGAAGGCCGTCGCCGACTGGATGAAGATCAGCCGACTGAAGCTGAACTCGGACAAGACGGAGGTCCTCATCCTCGGCTCCAACCCCTCAGCCTGGGATGACTACTAGTGGCCGATGGCACTGGGGGCACCCCCGAAACCCACCGACCACGCACACAACCTGGGAATCATCCTCGACTCAACGCTCTCCATGACCAAGCAAGTCAACGCTGTCTCCTCCTCCTGCTTCAACACCCTCCCCATGCTCCGCAAGATCTACAGGTGGATCCCAACAGATACAAGAAGAACAGTCACCCAGGCCCTCGTTAGAAGCAGACTCGACTACGGAAACGCCCTCTACATGGGAGCCCCGACCAAGCTCATCAAACGACTGCAACGCATCCAAAACGCCTCTGCACGACTGATCCTCGACCACGCCACAGCCACATAACCCCCACCTGAGAAACCTGCACTGGCTCCCCGTCAACAAGAGGATATCCTTCAAGCTCCTCATCCACGCACACAAGGCACTCCAAAAGACCGACCCAGCCTACCTCAACAGACGACTTTCCTTCTACATCCCCAACCGCCAGCTCCGCTCCGCCGGCCTCGCACTCGCCACCGTCCCTCGCATCCGAAGAACAACCACCGGTGGGAGATCCTTCTCCCACCTCGCCGCCAAGACCTGGAACACCCTCCCACTGAGCCTACGACAGACCCAAGACCTGCAGACCTTCCGGAGGCTACTCAATACCTGGCTGTTTGACCAGTAGCAGCCCCCCCCTCCCAGCGCCTTGAGACCCTCGCGGGTATGTAGTGCGCTCTACAAATGTCTGATTGATTGATTGATTGATGGTCTGTCCAGATTTTTCTGCCTTAGTGAAGAGAACTCCCAAGAGGGTGGGTAGTTCTCCCCACATTTCAGCTGGAGGGGACATGTGTTAGACCTGGCACCATTGGCGTGGGTCTCCCTTCCATTTTTTGCCTTTACCTCCTGTGTTTTGCTGTGTGTTGCACTCCATTTTTGCTGGTCTAGATGCTTTGGGCACTTTGCCACTGCTGTTCAGTGCCAAAGTGCAAATGCTCCCTTTGTAAATTATTGTTATGGATTAGTGATTACATGATTGGCTCATTTGATTTACTTGTCAGACCCTAGTACAGTGCACTATGTGTGCCCAGGGCCTGTAAATCAAATGCTGCTGGTGGGCTTGCAGCAGAGATTGTGTCACCCACAGAAGCAGCTTGTAAAATGTGGCTCAGGCCTGCCATTGCAGAGACGGTGTGCAGTCTGGGACTGCCATGTCGACTTGGCAAGTGCACACACTTGCCAGTCCCTAAACCTTCCCTTTTCTACATATTAGTCACCCCTAAGGTAGGCCCAAGGTGCCCCAGTGGGCAGGGTGCATTGTATGTGAAAGGTAAAACATGCCCTGATGTGTGTGGCATGTCCTGATAGTGAAATACTGCCAATTTAGTTTTTCACTATTGCATGTACCATGCGGCCACATACATGAGGACACATTGTAACACAGCATCTCCCCTTCACATTGCAGAGGCACTGTCAACGCCACCTGCAGAGCAGTCCCAACCACTCTTCACTGATGACGAGGAGGACACCACCAGCATCAACACCCAAGCCCACCAAGACATCATGGTACTCATCCGCCACTCACCTCCAGGACCAGGGCAGCCCAGCTGCATCAAGGAGACCCCACCCACTCCGCAAACCACCCAGCAGGAGGCACCCACAACCCTGGCTGTCTCCCAAGACCCCCCCGAACAACACATGGCCTTCCAACGCCGTGTGTTGGAGGTCCAGAGGGAGATGGCTGAGCAGGTGCGGGTGGGTTTCGACCTCATGGCTACCAAACTGGACGCCATCCATGGGTGTCTGAGTCCCATCAGGGACCACCTTCAGTCCCTAACTGACACCCACACGCCGATCCATGGTCTCCAACGAACCCTGGCTGACATCGCTGGAGTCATGACTCGGAGACAAGAACACCTGTCCGCTCAGAGTGGCTCCAGCGATCTCAGCCAGGAGATGGCACGCGGAGGCTCATGGAGGACATGGTGCAGATGGAGGTGGAAAGGATGGCAGCCACTGCTGCACATCAGCGAAATGTAGCTGGGATCTACCATGCCCTGCATGTCCTCATCATGGCATTGCTGCCACAAGGCGTGGCGCAGATGAATGCTGCTGCCCGTACAACATCCACATCTCCGCCCCCTGGTGTGTCGGTGCCCCACAGTGCGGCAGACATTCCACCTCCGGCCCCTGATGTGTCAGTGGCACACAGTGCTGCAGCCGGTACAGCACCACCCACAGGTGGGGCAGGGCACACATCTGAGGACGAGGACGTGGATGGGATTGAGATCAGAAGGAGGCACTAGCATTCATTTCCGCCACCTGGCCTGTTGCTCCTTGGTGCCGCACATGGCCCCATGACCTTCCACTGACCCCCGATACACTCTGCGGCACTCACCTTGGACCGCAACATGGACTTCCATATCCTGTTTGGTGACCAATGACACGGCCACCAGACTGCGGACTGTACTCTTCCTCATCCTCTGTCCTTGTCATTCCCCGATGGACTCTGGCTGGCCCTCCACGGGCCCATGTTGTGAAATGGGGTTGGCATGGGCCTGTACTGCTCCAGCTGCTGAAATCCACTGGATGTGCAATAAACATTCAGTAACGCACTGCTGTGTCATGTCTTTCATCATTCAAGTATGAATGAATGTATGGTCATTGATTCCACCTAACATCAATGATGCTCATCTAGTTGGATTCCAGTCACAGTGTGCTACATTGCTGTTTGCGTTGCGGGTGCCATAGACACCACAACAGGGACACACGCATTAGTCACTTCCTTGTCCGGACATGGACTGCACCACGCCCACAGCCCCCGAGTCGTTGTAGCAAGCCCTGCGCTGGTCCGGCGTACGCCAGGACAGACCACTCTGCTTACGCTCTGAGGGGGGGGACCACATGTCACAGGTTTACACGCTAGTGGTCTGCAGGTCGCTGGTCTAGTTGTCAGCATGTCGCGGCCACTCCCTGAGGGCAGGTTTGCACACACACCACACCCATCCGTCGCGGGTGTCACAGGCCATGTGACACCGAGTATATGAGGGGCCGGCAACGTCACATTCCCCACTGCCGGAGGTGACTGGATGACGGACATACCACGGGGCTCAATCATGAAGGGCCCATGAGTTGTTGCGCACAGGGTTAGTTCCACCCGAGGCCTTGCGGCCACACGGGCCTACCACCACGTGGCGCTGACTGGGGTTGCACAGGGTTAGTGGCACCCGAGGCCCTGCGGCTGCACGGGCCTACTACCACGTGGCGCTGACTGGGGTTGCACAGGGTTAGTGGCACCCAAAGCCTTGCGGCCGTCACGGGCCTAGCACCACGTGGCGCTGACTGGGGTTGAACAGGGTTGGTGGCACCGAAATTGCTGAGCGGGTGTGCAGCCTGTGATGATGACGTGTGCAGTGATGTGGTCTCTGCCGTTGAAGCCTCAGGACTCAGCGCCATGTGTGGGACCTGCTGGGCCATGGTGCGGGTCCGCATGATGTGGAGCATGCCATGGTGGCGGGACCGGGGCCTGGAGCTTGCACGGGCACGTGGTGTGCCCACTGGTGGACATACCGTCGGCGAAAGGTGAGCATTGGGGCCGGGGTGCGCGAGGGCGGACAGCCAGCGCTGGATGGCGGGAGGGGCTAGGGTGCGACTGCATGTGTGCGGAGGAGCGGACAGGCGTTGTTGCCGTGTGCAGTGGGATGGACTCTGACATGATTGACTCTTGCCTCGGTTACAGGTTGCACACCTGGTGGCTTGCAGTGTATGCCGGCACTTGTTTGGAGGCACACCGGTGGCAGCAGGTGAGCAGTGGTGCCTGGGTGCACGGGGCGGCAGTGTCCTTCCTTCTCTCTCTCTCTTCATTTCACTTTCACTCTCCCTTCCTTTCCTTCTCTCTCCCTCTCCCTCTCTCCCTTTCCTTTCCCTTCCTTTCCTTCTCCCTCTCCCTTCCTTTCCTTCTCTCTCTCTCTCTCTCTCCCTCCCTTTCCTTCTCTCCCTCTCTCCCTCTCCCTTTCTTTCTTTCTCTCTCTGCCTTTCTTTCCTTCTCTGTTTCTCTGTGTCTCGCTCCTTTGATGTGCGCATGACACACGTTCTGATTTTGTGCTTTATTTTTCAGGCTGTGACATCATGATTGTCCCGGACGGACCCAACAGGAGTCTTCCGCATTGGTGTTTTGTGTTGTATTTCAATAAAGTTTTTGGTTGTTACTTCAATGATGAGTGACTGTTTCCCGTTCTTCTGTCTCAACATGTGTGTTTCTGTTTGTCATTGCGCGACGTCATGTGCTTTTTGTGGCTCTTGTGACGTGCACGGTATGTGTTTGTCTGGGGGGGGCCTGGGGCGGGTCCTGGGGGTGGTGGCGGGCCTGGGGGTGGTGGCGGTGGGTGTTGTGGCCCTCATGGGTCTCCGAGCTGCATGATCATTGTCTCCACAGCATCTTTGGGTCTTCAGATGTGGCTCTGACCTGGGCTCCCTTTCATGCTGCAGGTAGTCGTCCTGCTCAACACCAGCAAAAGGCAGGTGTTAATTCCCTCCTGCTACCGCGGCTTATCGCCTGTTTTTGGTTTGCATCACAGATCTGGCAGTTCGTTGTGAAAGTGGCGTTGTGGTATTTTGGTGTGTTTTTGCACGGGAACGCCTACTCTGCATCTCATTAGGGTTAGTTGGTGGTGTCACCCGTGGAGGTATATGTTGAGGCGGTTATCGCGGGAATACTTGCGTTGTCTGCAGTTTGCAACCGCTTGTGAATGGGGTGTTAAATCTGTCACCACTTTTGTTGCGTTAAGTTGGCAATAACTCCGAGATAAGTCCTTGTGAATATCCCCCTTAGTTTCTTCACAGACATCAAAAAAACTTTCACTTGAGCGTGAAAGGCAAGAACCATTAAAGGATTAACTTGCTTTCCAAGTTAATCCTAGACAAACAAAGAAGCCTCTTGGGGAAATAAACCTCCTGGGGTGTGCAGATAAAAGAAAACGGAAAGAACCGCCGGAAACCAATTATGCCGTGGCTCCAAATTCCTTCTAAAACAGTTGCTGCATTCTTATTTCGGGGCCATCAAAATTAACTACAGCCCTGCCGAAAAAAACAAAGGTCATGTCTGGGGCATGAAGGATCCTGAATATGCAGTTTAGCAAGGCACTGTAAGGCCCAGATTCACAATAACGTTCTCCGTACATAAATCAAACCTATACTTTGAAACATATGCTTAAATTACACCGAGCTAGTAATGCATAAATCATGTAGCAAATACAATATCAAAACCTTTTCAGGGGTTGGCTTTGAATTGAAACTGAAAGGCAGGAGCTTGCAAGAGAAGCATTCTTTTCACGCAAAGAAAATAAATATTTTTTTAAATGAGACTAAATACCTAACGCTTCACATTCAAATCCTCTGCAATGCAGTGAACATGCACTTGCAGGGCTGGGAGAAAAATGCAGGTAGTCTGATATTTATTTACATCTGTTGCGTGTTTCTTCATGTTAACGTTTAGCTACGCCGATAAATCTTTAAAAGTTTCACAATCATGTATCCTGTTTCTTCAAAATCAGACACGCATACTGCTATGCATATATAAATGAAAGTATAAGTGCACGTGTGAAATTACACATATCATGTGGAGCAACCAGATACAGGGATGCTCGTGGTGCAGTGTGGCAAAATAAATAGAAATTCAGCAACTTACTGTTGACAACGTTCAGCAGCAGCAACCTCGGCTGGGATGCGGGATTCATTCAAATTCACACCAGCTGTTTCTCAGCGCCTCAGGCCACTTTTAATTCAGTTTCTCGCACTCCTCCCTGTTGTTGTACCCTTGCCGCCTCGTTGTCGCCAGCCCCCACCAAGCTCTCCAGTCATAAAGTAAGTAACTGCCTTTGCCTTGCAGAGATCCGATTTAATTTATTTCACTCCTGCACGGCCGCGCCCCAGGAAAAGTGAACTGACAACAAGTTAGTCAATGTAACAAACAAGGGCAAAGTATCCGGAAAATTAAATTCACTGTGTAAAGCTGTGGTCCGGGTGCAGCAGTCAACAAGGAACGTCCGGCCTCGCTGCAGCACCAATATCAGCGGCGCACTTTTGCTTAGCAGTTTTTTTTTTAAAGGTGCAGGTGATGAGAATCAAAATCAATTACCCGTGTGCGTGAAGGAAGCCAAACCAATACAAAAATTCAAAAAGAAGCCCAACTGCCCTTGGGGAAAAATCTAAAGCATGTAAGAGATGAAGAATGACGATTACTCACAAAGTTAACTCTGCCTGCCTTAACTTAACTGACGTGTAGAGGGTGGTGCCGGCAAACTCTGCTCTGCAGTGGTTCCACTGAGTTTTTTTGATGAACTCCGGTTTCAGCGCGGAGAGCGGAGTGGCTAAAACTCCGTGAATTCCGCCAGCGGAGCGGGGTTCGCCGCCCACCCTTAATTAAGATAGCGTGTGCCCAGTCTCAGGATCAGAAGTCATCCTTCTGTACCTTCTTTGTTCAACTGCCTCCAACTGGAAATTTCCAGCCAGGGCGTGTCTACATTGGTTCTGAATTGTACATAATATATTGCCATGCTTACTGATGTAAGTCTTTCTGCAGCAACCCTAGGAGGCTGGTCAGACTGGACTCCGCTTGAGTGTACCTGAATAAATATACTTGGTTTGTATTCTCTACTGTCTGACCGACTCTTTATTTGTGTGGAAGGTTGAGAGGTGGTCGCGAGTGACCCGGGTGGCCCTAATCGGGTCACTTCCTTCAGTTGGCACCCGAACAGGGACTCCATTGGATGACTCATCCTTGCCCGCAGACGGGTGGGGAGGTCGGGGCCATCGTCGGGTCAGACGGGCGGACCAGGGATCCCTGCATGAGAGAGTTCCTGAACTTGCAGCTGCCCCGTCTGTCTGACCAGTCGGTGCCTTGCCCAGTGGTCATCCTGGATGGTGTCCTGAATAGCGAAACCCTTGGATCTGACCGTTTGGTCCGAAGAGTCGGCAGTGGAGAATAAATTAGTTTGACCTGTGTGCACCAGGTGAGTTTGCTTTGGTCCTTTGTGGATATGGTACCATTTTGGTTTGTCTTTGGTACGGTCTAAGGACCGATTTTGGTTTGCATTTGGTACGGTCTGAGGACCGATTTGGATACAAAGTGTCTGTGAACACTTTGCCAGGCAACGTAACGAATTTGGCTCACTTTTGAAAATTCCTGGAATCAGCCGGCTTTTGGTTTCTTGTTGTCGTTGTTGCTCTGCTGATGCTCTACTGGAAAAAAATCAGCCAGCGCCTCCGGAAGGCAGTCCGAATTTTGATATGTATGTGAAGCATGACCTTGGTCCTATTATGTTTAGTACGCTATGGCACAAATATACGAGGGACAATGCCGAGTCGCAGTGGCCTTTGACTGGCACCTTTGATGAACAAAAAATTGCTTTCTTACAGGAGAAGTTGTTTGCAAGAAGAAGTAGGCAGTCTATGTTTGATTCCCTCAGAACATGTCAAAAGGAGGTTAAACAGAAGCAAATGAAAGCAGAGAAAGAGGCCCAGAAAGGGAGAATGCAAACACTGACTCAGAAAGCTGTAGCGCATCATACGGAGAAGCAAGAGAGAGGGTTTGAACGTGAAGATAGGAGATTCCGGTTGCAGATTGATAAATCTTATGTAGCCCAAGAAGAAAATGATGTTTGTGGAACAATTGTTAGATACTCGACCCCACCTCCTTATGCCCCACAGAGGGTATATCCCGTTCTTCCCTCCCAGGCCCAGCTACCTGGTCCTTCTGCCTCCACTGTTTCTGCCTCTGTTATTATTGATCAGACTGCCTTGGCCATGGCACCTCCTGTCCTTTCTTTGCCCTCGCCGTCTGTGGCAACTGTGACTGTTAGAACTCCTGTAACACCTATTGCTTCAGTCTCTCTCTCTCCAGCTCTTACTTCCATGACACAACCGACAATGACGTTAGTGCCCGCTCCCTCTGTTGTTACCCCCACTTTGTTCCTCCATTCCCAGACATTAGTAGTGGGACGCCAGTACGCGGCCCTGAGGATAAAGATTGGGTGAAATTTAAGGAGCGCATGGGGAGGACGTTGGTCCGGTCTGATGTGGGAGATGTAGAGAAACAGGTGGTGGCTAATCAGGCTGCGCAGTGGGCTTGTAACCCCATTTACAGTGTGGCAGATGTGTGGAGTGTCATGAAAGATTATGAGCCTTTTGTGCAGCAACATGCCATTCAGCATATGTCGGCTACTTTGATAGGTCTTTGGGAGCAGTATTTCAAGGGTGCAGCACCGCAGACCATATACGATATTAGGGCTCATGTGTATGTTACCGATATGGAGCCTGCTCATGTTTTTGGTAATGTTGCGGCGTTGGTTGCTTATCGGGAAAGGCTGTTCGAGAAGAGCCCCACCCCGATAACTCAGTTTCCGATGCAGGAGGTTCATCCCATCTGCCATACTGAGATTCCAGAGCTAAGGGATCAGCATGATCATGTTACTAGACCAAGGGTAGAGGCCAGTTTCCAAGAGCAATGGATTTATACTCCGTGGAAAAGGAGCAAAGTTATGTCCCTAAAGACAAAGTTACCTGACCATAGGAAAAATCCTACTGCTTATTATAAGGAGCTGACTGAGGCTGCCTCTTTGACGGTGATGACGCTTGCTGATATTGAAATGTTCTTTGGTTTACTAGTTCCGGTGGATATTTGGAGACAAGTACACACACAGGATCATGTTGCGGAATTGGGTGGTACCTGGGATCAAATTAAAGCATGGGATCAGGAACGGAAACCAGGCTATAAGCCTAGAGGGGAGATAATTGCTTTGCCTGGCCATATCATTACGTAAATGCATTCTCTTATCCCTCCGAGAAAGGATGATTGGGATAAATTATCGGCTTGTTGTCAGAAGAAAGATGAGAGTGTGTCTGATTTTTTCACTCAGTTTGAAGGTGTGTTTCTGGATTATAGTGGACAGGACTTGTCAATCAAAGGTGGTGTGGGACTATTTGTTAATAGGTTTGTCTCCAATTTGCTTCCCGAGATTGCGACCCGATTGCAGGCTTCCAAAAGCACCTGGTCCACCTCTTCCCCTTCCGTTATTCTGAATATGGCCCAATATTATGATCATAGGGAAAATGAGGATAAGAAGAGGTCAGAAAAGAAGCATAAGGAGTTGAAGACAAAGGTGTTGTTACAGCAGGCTTCTAGAGGAAACGGTAGAGGACGTGGTGGCTCGGCCCAACAGCTTTCACGCACTAGCAGGCCCGCGAGCTCCACGCCTTTAGGGCCGAATCAGTACGCGTACTGTAAAGAGGAGGGACACTAGTGTAGCGAGTATCCGGTGCTGTTGCAGAATGTCACGGCTCCTGGAGGTCAGGGTTCTCGTGGACGGGCCGTGAGGCTAGTGGACAGGACAGGGTTAAGAATACTGAGGCCTCACGGGGTCGCTCCTACTACAATTATTTTGATGACCCTCGAGGAAAACAGTATTACCATGATGATTATGATACAGATGAAGTGACAGGGATGTCTTACAGCTAGGACAGCCAGGGACAGAGTGAGGGACCAGTTCCGATACCTGTAGATCAACGCGGTCTGTATGTTAGTGCGGATGTGCATGGCTCGGTCAAGGAGTTTTTGGTGGATACAGGTGCAACTAACAGTTCTATTTCTAGTTCCTCAGTCCCTGGGCTGGCTGTGTCAGGCCATAATAATGTTTCGGTAGGTTTTTCTGGTGTACCGGTTGTGAGCCCCATTTCCAAACCCCTTGCGCTGACTATTGGTCCTTTTACTGTGGATTCGCCATTCTTGTTTACGTCTAATTGCGGAGAGAATTTGATGGGTTTGGACCTGTTGAAGAAACTGCATGCCACGATTTACTGCTCCCCAGAAGATGTCTACATGACAATGGGTCCGAACATTGTGCACACTATGCAGTGTCTGTCCAAAGATGTGCCTCTTCCTGCGGAGTTTAAAGATGTGCCACCGACACTGTGGGCAACGAGCGACACAGATGTGGGTTTATTGCAGATATCGCCCATTTCGATACGTGTCCAGGAAGGTGCTATTTTACCCCGTATCCCTCAGTAAAAAATAGCACAGGCAGTTGAGCGAGCTTTGTTGCAAATTGTGCGAGATTTGATTGAGAAAGGGGTGGTTGAGGAGACAACTGCTAATGTTTGTAATAGCCCTATTCTTCCCATTCTCAAAAGGACTCCTTCAAATTCCTCCGATGATCATGCAGATGTCTATCGCTTTGTGAGTTAATAAGATAGTGATCCCCCAGTTTCCGGTAGTCCCTGACATTACGACTCTCTTGACAAGGATTCCTTCTTCTGCTCAATTCTTTTCTGTTATCGACTTGAAAAATGCGTTCTTCAGTATTCCCATTCATCCTGACAGCAGGTATCTGTTTGGGTTCACCCTAGCTGGTAGAAGTTTTACCTTCTGTCGCGCTCCTCAAGGCTATACAGAGAGTACGAGTATCTATAGTCAGGCATTGAAAAGTCAGTTGGACTCCTTGTCGCTCCATGCAGGTAATGTATTGCTCCAGTACGTCGATGATTTACTCATCGCCTCGGATACAGAACAAGATTGCAGAGACAGTACGGTTAAATTGTTGCTACATTTAGCTCAACATGGCCATAAAATATCCCTTTCCAAATTTCAGTATTGTCGACAGGAGGTTAGATGATTGACTCTGGAGCGCATAAGTACCATTGTTAAAATGCCCATTCCGCAAACTCCAAAAGATGTGCGTGCTTTCATAGGTATCACTTCCTATTGCAGGCAGTGGATACCTGGCTATTCGTTGCTTATTAAGCCCCTGCTTGCGCTAATACTAAAAGATGTGCATGAACCCCTGCCGTGTACACCTGAGTGTCAGCAGTCTTTTGAGCAATTGAAAACTGAGCTTTGCTCGGCTCCAGTGCTTGGTACCCCTAACTATGCTAAATGCTTTGTATTGTACGTCCACAAGAAGGGCGGTTGTGCGCTTTCTGTTTTGACACAAAAATTCGGGGATAAGCAACGACTGTGTGCTTATTTCTCTGCTGTGCTTGACCCTGTCGCACGAGCCCTCCCAAGCTGTCTAAGAGCGGTCGCGGCCGTGGCTGTCTCAATAAAACAATCGGCAGGACTCGTACTTGATACTGACCTCACAGTTATGGTACCCCATGCTGTGGACACACTTTTGAATAAGACAAAGACGCATCAACTCACCAGTGCACGTCTGACGGGTTACGAGTTACCACTCTTTGCGAAGCACATCACGATCAAACGCTGTGCCACTCTGAATCCAGCCATGTTACTACGCCACCCTTCTGAGGATGAGGAGATTGACATACATGATTGTATCTTCCGGACGGAAGAAGAGACGAAAGGACGGGTAGACCTGACTGATTTTCACTTATCTGATCCCCATGGGGAACTATATGTCGATGGCTCTTGTTTCAAATTACCAGATGGCACTACCACTGCTGCGAATGCAAAAATAACAATTGATGGACTGAATGCAGAACAATATCATACATTCACCCCAGTACAGAGATCTGGGCCTAAATCCATCGTTTTTTTGCTCACCATGCCATTCCAGTTGAACCAAGCCATATGCAAATCAGTCTTGACCCTGTGCCTCATGGGAACAGTCCAGCCCGAACAGCCAGGCCAGGTACTCCTTGAACTGGAAACAAGCATCCTAGAACAGGTTTCGGGGTTTCACCCCTCATCAGCCAGGATAGCTTGACTCCAGTGGCATGGAGATCACGGGACCCACATCTGGGCATTCCCGTCCCACTCGGGGTGACAAATGCAAAAAGAACAATTGATGGACAGAATGCAGAACAATGTCATACATTCACCCCAGTACAGAGATCTGGGCCTAAATCCATCGTTTTTTTGCTCACCATGCCATTCCAGTTTGAACCCAGCCATATGCAAATCAGGCTTGGCCCTGTGCCGCAGTTTGGGCTAGACTGGTCCCATGAAGCACAGGGTCAAGACTGATTTGCATATAGCTGGGTCTGAACTGAGGTGGCAAAGTGAGCTAAAGAATGATGATGGATTCAACCCAGATCTGTGACTGGGGGTGAGTGTCTGAAAAGTTTCAGCGCTCCATCCATCATCTCCTTGTGTTTACTACCACTGCTGCGTACACTATTACTACACTGCGTACGGTAGTTGAGGCATCACAAGTTCCCTATCAGTCTGCCCAAGCAGCTGAATTAGTTGCCCTTATTCAAGCCTGTGAATTGAGTGAGGGGCTAGTTGTCAATATCTATACTGACAGTCAGTACGCCTTTGGAGTCGCCCATAATTTCGGGCTGCTCTGGGCAGAGAGAGGGTTCCTTACTTCTCATGGGACCATGATTCAGCATGGTCAGCTGATATATACGCTTCTGTCTGCTTTGACACTGCCTGAGAAATTGGCAATAGTGAAGTGCAGCGCCCTCAGGAAAGTGACAGATGAGGTGGGTAAAGGGAACGCATTTGCAGATCAGACAGTGAAAGAAACAGCCCGAGCAAAGATGAAAAGAATGTTTGTAGCAAGCCCCGCTAGGTGGGTGCCTGAGGTCACCATGTTTGAGGATACGCTTGAAAATGTGAAAGAGATTCACAGTGAGGCCACAGTGGAGGAATTGCCGGTGTGGCAAGAACGATGAGGGGTGTTGGATTGACAAGTCAGGGAAGCAGAGATGGATGTTGCCAGATGCATATGTTCTTTCTGTAGTCACAATGGCCCATGGCCCAGCCCACATCAGTGCTAAGGGTATTTGTAAGTTGTTGGACCCCGTATGGCAAAATGACAACATCTTGAAGAAAGCTGCACATTTAGTGAAGTATTGCATGGTGTACATGATGCACAATCCTGGGAAGGGTACTCCTACACCACCCGGCAGTTTTACACCTCCCACTTTCCCCTTTGAGGTCCTTGAGATGGATTTCATTGAGATCGACAGGGTCAACAATTTGAAGTATGTGTTGGTGGTCATTTGTGCATTCAGTAAATGGGTTGAGGCTTACCCTACTAAAGAGAATACAGCCATAGCGACTGCAAAGGTACTGCTGAAGGAGTTCTTTCCTCTCTTCAGCTTCCCCCGTTTGATCTGGAGTGATAAAGGAAGTCACTTTAATGCCAAGGTTATCCAGTTAGTGTGTGATGGTTTGCACATAAAACAGAAATTTCATGCTGCAAACCACCCCCACTCAGCAGGTTTGGTTGAGAAGTACAATGGTACTCTCAAACTGAAATGGGCAAAGATTCAAGAAAGTACAGGATTGTAGTGGCCAGATGCTTTACCATTAGCTCTTTTGCCAATGAGAACAACAGCACATTCTAGGACAGTATTGTCGCCCTAAGAGGTTGTGTTCGGATGCCCGGCAAATGTCTGGGGCGTCCATCGGCTGCGTAGATTCTAAGAGATTGAGTACCCTTTGTTGACAGATTACCTGTGCCAATTAACTGAAAGTTTGCGTTCTATTCACCAACAGATTCGCGAATCGCTCCCAACTATACCAGAGGGGCCCAGTCATAACATCCAGCCCGGGGACTGTGTGTTGCTGAGGAATTTCCAGCGGAAGAAGAGTTTGGAGCCCCGCTGGAAGGGACCTGACCAGGTCCTCCTCGCTACCCGAACTGCTGTGAAAGTCGCCTGCCGGAAGAATTGGATTCAATCCAGCCACTGGCGCAGGATATCATTACCCTTCCCTACAACAACTGGGTACGGGACGGCATTGGGGACGAAGAGAGTGAAAAACTATCTCAGTTTGTTCCTTTTAGTGATGCACAGCTTACATGGACCCAGACAGATGCCGAAAATGATGACGTACTAAATGCAGCGGTCCCTCCGGAGATTAGAGCCATTAAAGAGCCCTTGTTCGTTGACCCCTCTGTGCCTGGAGTTACCAGGTACAATTTCTCGGCTGAGGAATAGTGCACCAAAGGAGAAGTCAGACTAGTCAGGGATGGACTGAGCAAGTTAGGGTGTACTTTGCTGTAGTATCAATGGTGTTAGTTTAGGGTGAGGTGAGATTGGTGCACTGTTCTGACATTGGACAGGATAAATTGAATGTGCTCCCTCGGAGGGGGTACATTATCCTGATCGACGTGGGGTTCACCGAGAGCTAAGACTGAGCAAGCTCCACCGCTGGTGCTCAAGAGCACCAACGTTGATGAACAATAGGAGCCTGTACCAGTGAGGCTCTGACGGACACTGGGAACGATTGCCTTTGCTATCTGTTTTATTGCATTCCTTTTCTTGCTTCATATTGCATCCGTTTGGTCGACCTATTGAGGAGGAGGAGCAGCCATTTGCAGCACCGAGACTAGCGCCGGGCTGGTCCACAAAGAGTAAAATAGTTTTCGCATTGATAGTTGCAATAGGATTAATAACAGTACTTGGAATAGCTTGGTTTCTGGAGGAAAAGTGTCCTGAACATTCCTTGGTTGGTACAACACCCAGTTCTCCTGAGCATATGTTTGTTACTTTTGCCCCTCACAAAGGGGAGCATAGAAAGACTTACACAGACAATGTGTTTATACAAATGTTGCATCAAGCCCATGATGTGTCTGATACAACTAATTGCTGGGTTTGTAGTTACTCACAAGAGCGATAATTTGTTGTTTAAGCGATTGTCATATATCGGAAGTTGTGAAGGTTGGTTTGAATTGCTTGTTATGGTGCACCACCATTTCCACCTCTCAACTCAGGTTATGACATCTGCTGACTCCTGCACTGTGATAGATTACATAAGTTTTTACCACAGATTTACCCCTATAGGAAAAGCAGGGAATGGGACATCCGGTACATTGTCCCCAAAGTTCTGTATGAGAATATATGATAAAATGAAGAACGAAACATGGCTTAGGATGGAAATGGCTGATTTCCGAAGGTTCAGCACCTCTGAGTACTTCCGATCTTTCCAAGATTGTAATGTTACTAAGGACAAACTCATGCCGTGTCCATGGTTCACACAACAGCTAGTTTCTGTGTCCAAGGGACAGGGCAGGTAGAAGTAGGAGAAAGTAATTGCAATTTCACCTACACGCTGATCACGCTTAACAGTCTGCCCTTGATCCTACCCAGAATGTTTATTTTGTTTGAGGTTCCCAAGCTCACGTTTGGCTTTCGAGGGGATGGTCTGGCAGATGTTACCTCTCTTTCCTTCTCCACCCTGTATATGTTGCCCCGTCCAATTACCATAAAGACCACCAACTGCAACGTAGGAGTATATATTAGCCCCGAGTCAGAAGGGTTGTGGACACTGAGGATATAGATCAGACAGATAATCCTTGGCAACAGTTCGACGATGCTGCAAGGGGTCTTCTACCCTTCTGGGGCCCCATGGCTAATAGCCTCCAGCTTCGTCGGCTGACAAGAGTTGTAGAAGGGGTCATTAATACAACAGCTAAGATACTGACAAACATTACTGCTGAGCTCCAGGCTACGAGGCTTGTTACCTTACAGAACAGGATGGTGTTAGACGTCATCCTTGCTGATCGGGTGGGGACTGTTGCATCATTGGCAGTAGCTGTTGTGTTTACATACCAGACCACGCCACCAGTGTGTATACAGCTATACAAAAACTGCATAGGCTTTCATCAGACATACATGAGGAGACAGGTACTTGGAAATTATCAGGGTGGTTCTGGAATATGCTAACAACGTGGGGTTGGAAGATCCTTATCGTTCTAGTTGCAATTGCTAGTATTATTTTTACATGTTGCCTCTGTATACACTGCCTCCCAACTTGCTTTTCCTATTGTGTACAAGCTCTCACCCCCAAGGCAAAGATACCAATTCATGACACAAGTACTGAAATAATGTTGCAGAAGGTAGTTCAGGAAATGATGAAGATTGATGAGGGCATCTTTGAGTCCGAGAGATTTCCGATAATGAGTATATGGATTGTTCCGAATATTGATGTCCTCTTGCTTATATGAAAAGTCATGTCTTCCCCACTCATTGTGCAAATGGTATTAGCGAATGCTAAAAGGAGGGTCTGTTGGAATGAAAATGCTTTAGCTATGCTGTTTATGTATTGTGCGTTTTAAGTTAGCATTCACAGCACCATTTTATGTTTGGCCGCCATTTTGAGCCATGATCGAAAGTAATTTCTCTCTGCCCCTGCTGAAAGCAGCTGCGATAGTTTTCATTTCTCCAAGGTTGATCCTTGCTGTACTAATAAATACACTCTTCTTTTTTTTTGGGGGGGGGGGAGAGTTTTTATATAGCGTGAACTAGACCCGGAGGTATCAGAGCGCTTTACATGAGAATCAGTTATGTTACATACGGACACTCATTCATTTTTGTTAGGCACGGGGAGATTATGTGATTTGCCCAAAATCACAGAATGTTGAGCGTCCCTGCCGAGACTCGAACCCGGTTCCCCAGCTCCAAGGTCGACCGCCCTAGCCGTTTGGCCACATTCTCTCCCCAGTTCTTATTAGTGCATACCTTTCCCACTCGATAGGCCTGCTCCCACCTCTAGAGCGGAGGGCACAGGCAGAACAACCTTGGCATTAAGATAGCGTGTGCCCAGTCTCAGGATCAAAACTCATCCTTCAGTACCTTCTTTGCTCAACTGCCTCCAACTGGAAATTTCCAGCCAGGGCGTGTCTACATTGGTTCTGAATTGTACATAATGTATTGCCATGATTACTGATGTCAGTCCCTCTGCAGCAACACTAGAAGGCTGGTCAGACTGGACTCCGCTCGAGTGTACCCGAATAGATATACTTGGTTTGTATTCTCTACTGTCTGACCGACTCTTCATTTGTGTGGAAGTCTGAGAGGTGGTCGCGAGTGACCCGGGTGGCCCTAATCGGGTCACTTCCTTCACCAGCGGGGTATCACTCTAGGACTAGTTGTTGTGCATGTTAACCTTCACGCCCTAGCACCAGCCTAGGATTCCAGTTGTGCAGTACACGGATATTTGTCTTCTTTAGCCTTCTTACTGCTAAGGGCAGTAATGCCCCCAGTGTGTAGCCCCCAGCACACTACGACATGGGTCCAGTGTATTTGGTTGTCACATGGCTTTGGGCGGCTTACTCATACGCATGTTTGTCACTCTGTCGCTGTCATCATCATGACCCTGGTTGGAGTCACTCTTTGGTATAGTGTTCTCAGCGTTATGGGCTAGCCACTGCCACCACTCACATGGCATCTGCCACCAAACACCCCCCAGACACCCACCTTTATGGTATAGGATTTTTGTGTGCACTCACTAGCTTAGCTGGCCACTATTAATATGGCGCCCATTACAGTACAGCTCGCGAATATGATATCAGGCCTGCCTCCTGCAGGCATATCAACTGCGGGCCCCCCTGGCTCTCATGCCATCCTGGACCCGCCCCTACCTATTTGCGAGGGACTGCCTCATCACTATATTTAACTATGGATCACTTCCAAGATGGCGCTGGCTCTGGACGTTGTTCCAGCTACGTTGCAGTTACCTACCTACGGGACCTCTCCCACACCTGTTCTGCATCGGCCAATCTGCTGGGAGATTTTTAATGACCACTCGCTCGCCTCTCCGGTCACTTCCAAGGTGGCAGAACGAGGGGAAGGTCAACCGCTAAATGTGTTCGCAGCATACTGTGAGTACAGCCTCCCCCCCTCCCCCCAGGAATGGCTCCACTGGACTGGCCCCGCTAGCATTACCTGTTTCTGATACTCGCAATCATTTGATTCTTTTCATAATTTCCCCCCTGGGTAATTGAAACGCCAGTGAGCGTTCCACTCTGCCATCCATTGTTGGGGTGCAGTTTTCCCCATACTTGGTAAGCCTTCTTACTTGGGACAGGGGCTTTCGCCTCCACTTCTGTCCCATGCTACACCTCTGGGCTTATGCTGAATGTTACGTGTCTGTCATGTTGGTGTGTGGTATCTTTGAATAAGTCATGCTTAAACCAGGGAGTTCCACACCTGCGATATAAGGGTGGTGACGACATCAGCATGCACTTGTCCACAATGCACAGCATGCTATTGGTTGTTCTGTTAATGCTCTTTGCTCTATCTTCCTATTTAGGTTGGTTTTTATCCTGAAGGTATACTATATACTAGTGTGATATTTTGAAGGGTACCGCATAACTCACAGATACTTGTTACCGACCCATACGCAAGTAGATTAGGACGCTGGTCCTGATGAATTGCCATGATCTTTTCGACAGTAACTAGGCAAGACATATGTTGAGCTTCTTTTAAAACATCACCTGGTGCTTGATAGGACCATTGTATCCATTTCTAGCCAGCCTATGTTTTTAATTATAACAAGGGAACACAATTATTAAAATTTCCTTGGGTTTTTCTAGTTGTTTTTACCTCACCTCTACACCAGTCTACTCACATTATCACACCCTCACTGCACCTTACTCTTCTCATCGGCCAAAAATATATGAACTCCGGCAAAGTGCCCCCCCCCCCTTGCGGGCAGCGCTGGCCCAATTAGGAGCTGCCCGATGATGAAGCATGACACCCCTCGGTGTGTGATGAAGCATGACACTCCTCGGGTGTGTGATGATGAAGCATGACACCCCTCGGGTGTGTGATGAAGCATGGCACCCCTCGGGGTGTGTGATGATGAAGCATGACACCCCTCGGGTGTGTGATGATGTAGCATGACACCCCTCGGGGTGTGATGATGAAGCATGACACCCCTCGGGTGTGTGATGATGAAGCATGACACCCCTCGGGTGTGTGATGAAGCATGACACCCCTCGGGGTGGATGAGGATGAAGCATGACACCCCTCGGGTGTGTGATGATGTAGCATGACACCCCTCGGGGTGTGATGATGAAGCATGACACCCCTCAGGTGTGTGTTGATGAAGCATGACACCCCTCGGGTGTGTGATGATGAAGCATGACACCCCTCGGGTGTGTGATGAAGCATGACACCCCTCGGGGTGTGTGAGGATGAAGCATGACACCCCTCGGGGTGTGTGATGATGAATCATGACACCCCTCGGGGTGTGTGATGATGAAGCATGACACCCCTCGGGTGTGTGATGAAGCATGACACCCCTCGGGGTGTGTGAGGATGAAGCATGGCACCCCTCGGGGTGTGTGAGGATGAAGCATGACACCCCTCGGGGTGTGTGATGATGAAGCATGACACCCCTCGAGGTGTGCGAGGGCCTTTGCTCCTGAGGGATCAGATCCCCCGATCTGTCTCTTCAAGTAGGATCTGACATTTTCTTTTCCTCTTCTGTCAGGAGCTGCACACCTTTCACTGTACATGGATACATGTATGCAATATCCATCAGACCCCATCAATCACTTCAGTTGTGTATCTTATTCCTGCCTCAGGTACCTTGGGGGTTCCTTGGGGGTTCCAAGTGCCTTTCAGGTGACTGAGCCCTGGGTTTCTTTGATCCTCAAATATGAAATTACCTCCCCATCTATCTGCCTTCCCTCACTGACCATCCAACATACAGAAGAGTGTTCAAAACGTGGCTCTTATGCTGAAGTACGCTTTTGTTATATGTTTTCTGTTCTAGGGAGAGTTAACAAAGGTATTCAGTGCATTTTAATCACTTAAATGCCCAAAGGTGAACGCTGGACTTTAAAAAAAATAAATCAACTGAAGCGCCCTGGGCAGCAGCCTCTGAAGCCATGGGGAGTGGGTACAGAGGGCGGCCATGGGACACTCCTGGGGACACTGTGTACTGTCCACTGCAGTGTTCAGTGGTCTGTGGGGCTGTGGGAAGAGGGTACAGAGGGGGGTACAGGGGCCACACCCAGAGCCACTGTGTTCTGTCCATTGGAGTGTTCAGTGGGCTGTGGGGCTGTGAGGAGTGGGTGCAGAGGGGGTCCAGGAGTCATACCCAGAGCCACTGTGTACTGTCAGCTGAAGTGTTCAGAGTTCTGTGGGGCTGTGGGGCTGTGGGTACTGAGGGCAGTCAGGGGTCACACGCACAGCCAATGTGCATTGTCCACTAGAGTCTCTGGGACTGTGGGGAGATGGCACAGAGGGCAGCCAGGGGCCACACCCAGACCCGCAGTGTACGGTCCACTGCAGTGTTAAGCAGTCTGTGGGGCTGTGGGGAGTGGGCACAGAGGGCAGCCAGGGGCCACACCCAGACCCGCAGTGTCCAGTCCACTGCAGTGTTAAGCAGTCTGTGGGGCTGTGGGGAGTGGGCACAGTGTGTGGGACATTGCACAGCTGGTTCTGGTGCCACAGGACAAAGGATCCACCCTGCGCCAAGGTGAGTTGCAAGATGTACAAAAGTTTGGAATGTGCAAACTTTTTGTTCAATAACTTATTAATATATGAAAATGTATTTATATCGCACAAAACAGCTGCTCCTAAAGGAAGCGTCTTGGCGCTAGACAGAGAATCGATAATGGCAAAGGAAGCACAGAAATCCCTTCTAACTGGCTACATTCCATTGAAAGGCAGGTTTTTAGGTTAGCCTTGAAGACTGGCCCTATTTCAAGACAGAGAAGCAGGTCCCGCAAAGAGTTCCATAGCTTAGCTGCCTGGAAAGAGAAAGAACTACCCCTGATCCACTCCTGTGTATTGTAGGAATATTAGGTACAATTCTAAGAATATTATTGCAGTCTTTGTAATATATTTACCAGTCTCACTTGTAGTCCCAAATACAGAACATTTGCATAATCCAGCCTGGAAGTGGCTAGGGCATGTACAATATCTTTTATTGTTTCAACTGGAAGAAATTGTAGAATTTTTCTTAAGGCCTTTAATGAGGCAAAGAAACAGAAACACTAGCTTGCACCTGTGGTTGGAAGATCAGTTCTGTGTCTTGTTTAACCCTCAAATTTCTGGCTGCCGCGGTTGGCATGGGGCAACCATCAACTCTGAAAGGCCACATTCTTTGAATGTCCAGAGGCGATACATTTCCAAATATTAACATTTCTGATTTGCCTGAGTTTACCTGAATGCAACGACTTTGCATCAATCCTACAACTGCCGACAGACATCCCTGAAAACTTTCAGGAGTGTCGTCCAGTTTTTGAAGTGCCAGCATCAGCTGCGTGTCGTCTGCATAAGATATTATATTGAATCCCCACAACTGTACCCAAATGTGCCATATATATATATTAAACAGGGTAGGGCTAAGGGCTGACCCCTGTGGAACACCACATCTTATATCTCTGAAACAGGAATAAAGAGGTGGTAAAAACACTGCTCGTTTTCTGTTTGACAGGAAAGAACTAATCCATTGTAATGGGTTTTCTGAAATACCTGGATTCTTCACTCTCTAAAGCGAAACGTCATGAGATGCTGTATCGAATACCGCTGATAAATCGAGGAGAATGACAACCGATTCTTTTCCATTATCGAGGTTATTTTTAATACATTTTGTAGCCTCTAAAAGTGGTGTTTCAGTGCTGAAGCCCGAAAGCCAGACTGAGACCAGTGTAGGAGATCGTCCTTCCTAAATGGTTATTAATCTGGACATTGACCACAGCTCCGAGCACTTTCCCCTTTGCTGGAAATAATGAGATGGGTCTGTAATTACTCAAGATTAATGGACCTGCGTTTGTCTTTTTCACTAAAGCCCTGACTAGGGTTTTCTTCCACACATTTAGATACTTTCCCTGCATGAGGGACAAATTCAATAAGGAGCTGACCAAGCCATTTACGAAAGAAGCTGTCCTGGACAGACTATGAGGAGGACAGACATCTAGTGGCAAACCAGATTTTAGGTTTGAATAGCTTCTTTCGACCCTTCTAGCGATATCTGTTTAAAAGTTGTCAACTGGGACCCAGGGGGCCTATTAGCAATAACCGGCGATAATTATCGCTAAGCGCACTTAGCGCTAGGATAATTATTGCCGGCTATCGCCTGTTTCCATCGCGGAGATAGCGTGCTATCAGCAACGCTTATCTCCAATGCGATAGAAACCCCTGCTGTTGCTGGAAAACAGTGCGATTATCGCTGGAAATCCAGCGATAATCGCACTGTGACCGGTGATAGCTTGCTGATAGGGCAAGGGGGATTTAGCCATGTAATCCACCTCCCATTGGATTACATGGCTAAATCAGGTTTGGACCAGGCGTAAAAAAACAAGCGCTAATCGTGTTTAGCACTGGTTTCCTCATCGCCTCGCTGGCCTCCCTAATAGGCGATAGCGATGTTAGCGACTGCTTCCAGTCGCTGCCAGGTTGGGAACGCCTACTTTGCATGTCATTAGCGATAAATATCGCTGGCATGCAAAGCGGCACCTAACCCGGTCGCTATCGCTTAAAGCTGTCGCTAACAGCTGTTAGCGACAGCTTGCTAATAGGGCGGAAAGAAATCGCCGCTTTAGCGGCAAAAAGTGCCGCTAAAGCGGCGATAAGGCCCTTAGTAATATGCCCCCAGGTGTTTTATGGCAGTGGAAGTTTGAAGCTGTGTCGTTGACCCTTCAAAGCTGGAATATATCTTTTCTACTTTTCCCTGGAAGAAAAAAGCTGGATTATTCACCGAGGTCTGAGATGCAGGAATTAAAGAAGATTTTACTATCTGAAGATAGCTCTTGGAGGGGCATATTATCAAGCCCTTTATCGCCGCGTTAGCGGCAGTTTTCTGCCGCTAATGCAGCGATATTTTTATCACACTATTACCAAGCTGCAGCTAACAGGCCTTAGCGTGAGTTTATTAGCGATAGCGGGCGTTTTTTTACCTCCAAGCATGTCAGCGATATATGGGGCATATTATCAAGGGCATTATCGCCGCTTTAGCGGCACTTTTTGCCGCTAAAGCGGCGATATTTTTAACGCCCTATTAGCAAGCTGTCGCTAACAGGCGTTAGTGACAGCTTTCAGGCGTTAGCGGCCGGGTCTTACATCGCCTTGCATGTCAGCGATAATTATCGCTAATGACATGCAAGGTAGGCGTTCCCCACTAAAAGCGACTGTAAACAGTCGCTAACACAACTAACCCCTATTAACAAGGCAGGCGAAGCGATAAAATAAATCGCGCTAAACGCGTTTATCGCTATATTTTAACACCTGCTACTGAGGAGGACTTACCTGTTTAAGGTATAGGAGGTGGATTGTCAGGATGAATCCATCCTTGCGTTAATGCGAGAATATCGCTGCTTTTCCAGCGATATTCTCACATTTCGCCGCTATCGCTGGGAATTTTATCGCTATGGAGATAAACCTTGTTAATAGGGTGTTATCTCAACGATATTTTCCAGCGATAGGCGGCGTTAACAGAATTCGCGCTAAGCGCGGTTAGCGATAAATATCGCTATTCCTTGATAATATGCCCCCTATATCGCTAATGACATGCAAAGTAGGCGTTCCTGACTAAAACTCCATTGAAACTGTCGCAAACACAACTTCGCCCTATTATCAATGCCCGCGAAGCGATAGGAAAATTCGCGCTAACCCCGCTTATCGCTGGAATTTAACGCCTGAAAAAAAGTTGCCTTAACCATCTTGTCAATGGGGGGTGGATTGTTGGGTTAAGTACACACTTGCCTATTAGCAAGCTTTTCATTAGCGCTGTTAATTTAGCGCTGGAATTCTCACGCTATTGCTGGTTTTACACGCTATCGCTGGATTTCCTATCGCCTTTGCGATACGCGTTGATAATACCGCGCTATCACGGCGAGGAAATCCAGCGATAGCCGGCGATAAAAAAAAGAGCGCTAAGCGCGCTTTGCGATAAATATCGCAGATCCTTGATAATGTGCCCCGAAGAGTTTTCAGCTACTGCAATTTCTCTTGTAAACAACTCTACTTTTGCTTTCTTAATATTTTTTGTTGAAAGCCCTTAATGCTTTTCTATAATAATTTTCCTCGTCTTCTAATTTCTTGTGGCGTCTCCAAGCCCTTTCCAGCTGTTAATATTTGCATTTTTCCAGCTGAAGAGATGCTGAAAGCCATGCAGCTGTGGGGGATTTTCTTCTTTTCACGCCTGTTTTAAATGGTTTCAGATATAGGATGCCACTGTCGTGACTTCTTAGCTTGTCTATCCCCCTCACGCTGAATATCAGTCACTGTCGGGTTGAACGGAACCAGCACGTGATCTGTCCAAACCAGCGGAAGGGGTTTTCCATGACTAGTGAGGTGATATTAGAAGAGATGACATTAAGCGCAGGGCCATCTTTATGAGTTGAACCTTCAACCATTTGTGGTAAATTGAAATCCGACACAGACTCAACTAATTGAGCGGTCCCTTACAATTTGAATCATCAAAATGTAAATTGCAGTCACCCAAAGAAATAGAATTAGAGTTTTGCACCATAAAAGGAGCAATAACATTCGATAAGACCTCAGAAACAGTAGGATGGAATTTGGGTGCCCGTTAAACAAGGGCACCTGATATATAAAATTTGTCAGCGATCTTCATTGAGAAGAGTCCGTTGGTAAGTTCCACGCCTTCTAGTTTATTTTACAGAGCATTGCATCTCTGAACGATGAATTATTGCAATCTCCTCCATGCCATGCTCCCTTCCAGATGTAGAATAGTGCATCCCTCAGCAATGGCTGAGCTCTTATTAAGCCTGGTTTCCGTAGGATATACTTTGTCCCAAATGTTGTCATTTAAGAGGTTCCATATTTCCAACTTATATTTTGGTAATGATCTTACATGTATTAAATATACATTTATCTTCCTTCCTACTCTCTGTTTATCATGGTCACCCACTAACCTTACTTCCGCTGTGGAATCTAGCTTGTTGTTTACAGCTGCACCATGTAAATCACTTTGCACCACCCTTGTTGTTATTAAATATTTTAATTGCCACAATGTTTGGTGCCACTTGCCGGATTTACCGCCATTAGTTCCTCCTTACTGTACCTAGGTCTAGTGTTCTCCTCTCGATCAATCAATCAAACTTGACCCAAGAGGGTATCCAGGTGCTGAGGTTCTTTCTGCGGACGCTCAGTCAAACAGCCAGGTCGTGAGCCCTTTCCCTAATTCCAGCAGTGAGGTTGGGAGGAAGGTTGTTCCAGGAACTAGCAGCAAGATAGAAGGAACAACACCTGCTGTGGCTTTGGCGTATGCAATGGGTGTGTGCGAGGTGAGGAGAGGCAGAGCGCAGGTGTCTAGAGGGTTGGTAGAAGTTCAGGCGGTGGTTGAGGCATGCTGGTCCATGATTGTGCAGGGCTCTGTATGTGTGGATCAGTATCTTGAAGTGACATCTCTTCTGAATGGGGAGCCAGTGGAGCTTCCTGAGGTGGGGGTGACGTGGATCTGCTTGGTGAGATCGAGGATGAGTCTGGCCGCAGAGTTCTGTATGGTCTATAATCTTTTCAGGAGGTGCAAGGTGGTTCCTGTGTAGGGTGCGCTGCTGTAGTCCAGCGGGCTGGTGATTAGGGCTTTGGTGACGGTTCGTCTGGTGTTGACGGGGAGCCATTTGATGATCTTGCGGAGCATGTGAAGAGTGAGGAAGCAGGCAGAGGAGACTCAGTTGATCTGGTTTTTCATGGTGGGCTTGTGTCCAGGATGATGCCGATGTTACAGGCATGGTCAGTTGACCTGGGTGAGTGTCCTAGTTCAGAAGGCCACCAGCAGACGTTCCATGGGGAGGTGTTGTTCCTGAAGATCAGCACTTTTGTTTTTCCTGTGTTGAGTTTCAGGCAGTTGTTTTTCATCCTATTGGCGATGCTCGTCATACACCTGTGGAAGTTGACTCTCGTGGTGGAGGGTTGTTCTGATAGCGAGAGGATGAGCTGGATGTCAGTGGCGTAGGAAATTATGTTTGCTCCATGGGTTCTGGCGATGTCGGCCAGGGGGGCCATGTAGGTGTTGAATTGTGTGGGGCTGGTGATAATCCTTGAGGGATGCCACACGTGATGCTCTTGTGTTTGGAGGTTTAGGGAGGGAGGTGATTTCTCTGAGTTCTTCTGGTGAGGAAGGAGACAATCCAACTATGGGCGTGTCCTTGCATTCCAATGGGGTGGAGTTTCTTGATAAGGGTATGGTGTGATACAGTGTTGAATGCTGCTTAGAGGTTGAAGAGGATCAACGCCGCTATTCCTCCATGGTGAGGAGGGCTCTGATGTCATCAGGGGCAGAGATGAGGGTGGTTTTGCTGCTGTGTTTGGTACGGAATCCAGACTGGGAAATGTCCAGAAGGTTGTTGTTCTCCAGGTGTTCTGTGCGTTGGTGGTTGATGGCTTTTTTGAGGACTTTGGGGGAAAGGGGAGCAGAGAGATGGGGCAGAAGTTCTTGAGTTTGCTAGAGTTGGCCAAAGGTTTCTTGAGAATTATTTTGACTTCAGCATGTTTCCATTCATCGGGGAAGGTGGCTGTAGTAAGTCCTTTCAAATGAACAGATGTCCAGGCAGGGATGGATGTGTTGAGGATGGTGGTGAGTTAGTTGCTGATAGACTTGCTCACAAGGTTGAAGATGTGGTAGTGGTGTTTTGAGTGGTGAGCTGATCCCAGGTAGTTAGCAAGTGGTCAGGGTTAGCCCCAGTGTGTGCGATGAGGCTGAGGAGGTCGGTGGCGGCAGGTTGGGGCTCAAAGCTTTTATAGATGCCGGAGATCTTGTCGTGGAAGAAGTCCGCTAGTGTGTCGCAGAATTCCTGGTAGCAGGTGATGATGTTTTCGGAGGCTGCGGGTTGGAGTACTCCCTGATGATGTTGAATAGTTCTTTACTTCAGTTGCCACTTCCCTCGATGCGGTTGGCAAGGGCACTCCTTTTTGTTCTTTTCAGTAGTTGGTGGTATTGGTTGAGCATAGTTTTGTAGTATGTTCTGTCTGTGGTGCCCTTGCTGATACGCCACCTTCTTTCAAGTTGCTTGCAGTTGCGTTTTGCAGTTCTTAGTTTTGTGGTGTACCAGCTGACCTGTTTGGAGGGTCTCTTAGATTTTGTGAGCTTGATGGGGTGAATCTGTCAGCACAATTGGTGATCCAGGTGAAAAAGTTCTTGACAGCCTGGTATAGGTTGGTTGAGATGTCCGGGTGGGAGGAGTTGAGGGCGTTGGCCCATTGGTTCTCTGATACTTTGTCCCAGTTGCAGTGAGAGGTGCTGGGCAGTTTGGTGGGGGTGAATGATGGCCCTGTGATGGTGAAGTGAACAATGGTGTGGTCTTTCCTGAGGAGTTCAGTGATGTGGCTGCACTTGACTCTGCCACTGGACGTGAAAATGGTGTCAAGTGTGTGTCCTGTGATGTGCGTGGGGTTGGTGATTAGTTGAGTGAGTTTGAGGGTGTTCATGCTTTCAAGGAGGCTGGCGGTGTTGGTGTTGTCAGGGTCATCGAGGGGGAAATTGAGGTCTCTGAGGAAGAAGCAGTGCTTGTAGTCGATTGTGAGCAGGGCGATGAAAATGGGGATGACGTTGCAGAAGCTGATGCGAGGTCCTGGAGATCTGTAGGCGAGCGTGCCTCTGATGGTGGTTTTGCTGTTGGTGTGGAGTTGGAAGTCGAGATGCTCCATGATCGGGGTGGTGTCGTCTGTGGTGGTTGTGCAGTGGATAGTTTCTTTGTGGATGATGGCGATTCCACCTCCGTGCTTGTTGACGCTGTCTCGGTGTGTTATCTTGTAGCCGTCAGACTGTGCTGAGGCGATGTAGGGCGCCGATGCGGGGTTGAGCCAGGTCTCAGTGAGGAAGATAACGTCCAGGGTGAGGAAGGAGATGGTATTCCAGAACTCGGTGGTGTGTTTGCAGAGGGATCTTGCATTGAGCAGGAGGCAGTGGAGATGTTCTGGGGTGGTGGTGGTCGGTTGGGTAGCGGTTGCCATATGAGTGGGTGCTCCGGTGTTGCAAGTGAAGAAGCATTGTCAGCAGGCGGTAAGTGCTACAATAGATTGAAGCGAGGTGCGGCAGAAGTTGTTGTTGTTGTGGGGTCCTATAGCTTTGGGTGGTGGGAGAGCCAGGGTTCCTAGCGCTAGATGCGGTCAAGGCCAGATAGGTGCAGAGGGCTTGCCTTTGGCACACCTTCGGCATGCCGTTTGCGAGCATGTTGAGTGGCCGCACTGAAGCTGCCATTAAGTAGGTCCTGGGAGAAAGAAAGAGTGCAGGGGGGCAAAAAGAGGGGGGGAAAGGAGCGGCGAAAAATGGCAGGAAACGGAGTGGAAGGTGGGGGTAGTGGCAAAAGAGTATCAAAACATCAGAAATAACAGAATACAAAAAAACAGGAGCAACGGCAAAGGGGGTCTGATAATACAAAAATTAACTGGTTTAACAAAGATTACAGTAGGGGTTAATGAAATAAAGGTGTTACTGGCTAGACAAATGGAATTATAGAGTGCAGGCTGGATACAACGTTAATGGCTAATAGGATACAATGTAGCAGCTAAAAACTATGCCACCAATCGAATAGTGGTTGCGGTAAAACAAAGAAAGTGCAAAGAAAACAGGAAGCTGGAGGCTAAGCGACATGCAGCAGAAGGGGAGCTGGCACGAGGACCTGCTCAGTGGGGTCGCGCAGCTGGAGGCGAAGCGACACACAGCAGAAGGGGAGCTGGCACGAGGACCTGCTCAGTGCGGTCGCGCAGCTGGAGGCGAAGCGACATGCAGTAGAAGGGGATGTGGCACAAGGACCTGCTCATTGCGGTCGTGCTGTGGCCTCCATTAAGTAGATCCTAGGAGGAGGAGGGGGCGCTCGGAGGCGGGAAGCGGGAGGAAAAGGAGCAGCGAAAAATGGTGGGAAATCGAGCAGCAGCGGTGGGAGAGGTGGAAGAGTAATCAAAACATCAGAAGTAACAGAATACAAAACAAAGAGGAGCAACGGCAAAGGGGGTCTGATAATACAACGATTAACACGTTTAACAAAGAGCACAGTAGGGGTTAATGAAATAACAGCATTACTGGCTATACAACTGGAATTATAAAGTGCAGGCTGGATACAATGTTGAATACAATGGTAATGGCTAATAGGATACAATGTAGCAGCTAAAGGCTGTGCAGGCAGTCGATTACGAGTAGTGGTAACACAGTGAAAATGCAAACAAAACGGGCAGCTGAAGGCGATGCAAAGAGGGAGCTGGTACAAGGACCTAAATAGGCAGGGTGGCTGGTGCTGGTCGTATTCTGGTTGTAGACGGGGTTGCCATTGGCACACCAGTGCGTCCGTGCCAAGGAGTTCATTTTATGGATAAAGAAGATCCTTGGGAGAGGAGTTGGCCTAACGGCTAGGGTGGTCGACTTCGAATCTGGGGAGCCGGGTTCAAGTCTCGGCAATGACGCTGAACATCCTGTGATTCTGGCCAAATCACTTAATCTCCCCGTGCCTAAAAAATATGAATGAGTCCTCATGTAACGCAACTGGTGCTATGTAAAGCGCTCTGATACCCGATACCTTCGGGTCAAGTTCGCGCTATATGAAACGCCGTAAAAAAAAAAATAATCCAGTAACCCCATCCCAACTTCAACAACTAGAGCGTGTCCTGCTCAAATATATCCCTAGAGCATGGCCTATATGTACTGATACAGTTAATGTTGGTACATTAAGCTCTTTAGCTGAAAACAGCGGCTCTGCAAACAACCTTTAGAAATTTAGAGTTTTTTTCTGTATTTCTTTTGCTTTCAGGAAGCAGGCACATATTTTTATTTATTTAATTTTTATTTAATTATCAGTATTTAGTAGCCTAAATATTTTATAATTAAATAACAAACATGTACTATTCTATATATTTTAACATTAATTTATATTTCATTATATTTTTAGCTATTTTAAATAATTTAATTTAATTTAACATTATTTACTACAGGAAGTTTTTTTCCTTCCTCCATTATTTTCTATGGAAGGGCGTTGCAATACCAGTGGTTGGCCATAGGTGCAGTTTGTGAATACCACAAAGTAGTTAACTCGCAAAAGTGTAGGTTAACTGTGTCAATCAGGACTGCTTTGTAAGAGAGAAATTCTGCCCAGATGAAGAGGGGTTTGTAGCAGAAGAAGTGACTTATGGCAAAGATGCACGGCAACAAGACATCTCTACTCTCAATATATTAATAGGGTTCATATCACCAGAATATCAACTTACACATAAGCAAAAACTGGAATATAATCCTATCTGCTTCGCTGTCGCTGTGTGAGGTGTGGACATCGCATCTTGTCCCCTCTTTGGCGATGAAAGTTTTCTAGAATCGTAGCCACATTGCTGGCCTAGAATGATGTCCCAGCCTCTTTCACTCTTCCTGTCTATTTCCCTCTCTCTTTCTCTCTCTCGCTTTCTTAGTACCTCCATCTCTTTCATTTTCCTTCCTCCTTCTCTCTATCTCTATCTC
Organism: Calotriton arnoldi; assembly: GCA_963921515.1. Taxonomy (NCBI): domain Eukaryota; kingdom Metazoa; phylum Chordata; class Amphibia; order Caudata; family Salamandridae; genus Calotriton; species Calotriton arnoldi. The sequence goes on along the minus strand of CAWUFW010010607.1, from coordinate 485,923 downwards.
AGGCTCTCTTTCTCTATATCTGCCAATCTCTCTTGCTTCCTTTTTTCTCTCATTCTGTCTCTGGCTCTCCTCCTCTCTCTCTTTCTCTCTCTCGCTTTCTTAGTACCTCCATCTCTTTCATTTTCCTTCCTCCTTCTCTCTATCTCTATCTCAGGCTCTCTTTCTCTATATCTGCCAATCTCTCTTGCTTTCTTTTTTCTCTCATTCTGTCTCTGGCTCTCCTCCTCTCTCTTTTTCTCTCTCTCTGCAGTTTCTTCTTCTCTCTTCTTTTTTCTGTTTCTCTCTTTCCCTCCAGCCTTTTGCCTATGGACAATACAGCCAGGATTCAACAAACACATTATGGCTGATTTACAAAAGTATTTATGAGTAATGGGATTGATAATGGAATAATACTACAAGAGCAATATTTTACATACTTTCTTTTCCTTCACTCTTTTTCACTCTTACTCACACTCTCTTCCCCCTCTATCTCTCCATTTTTTGATCTATTTCTGCCTGTACCCCTCTTTCTCTTGCTTCCTCTTTCTATTTCACCCGTTTCTTTCTCTCTATCTCAATTTCACTCATTCCCTCTTCTCTCTCTGTGTTCCCTTTATCTTGCTCTGTGTCTTTCATGCTCTCCTAGTCTTTCTCTCAACTCTTTGTCTCTTTCTCTGTCTCTCTATTCAGCTTCCCCCTCTGGCTCTCTTGCTCTGTGTCTTTCATGCTCTCCTAGTCTTTCTCTCAACTCTTTGTCTCTTTCTCTGTCTCTGTCTGTCTCTCTCTCTATTCAGCTTCCCCCTCTGGCTCTCTTGCTCTGTGTCTTTCATGCTCTCCTAGTCTTTCTCTCAACTCTTTGTCTCTTTCTCTGTCTCTCTCTCTATTCAGCTTCCCCCTCTGGCTCTCTTGCTCTGTGTCTTTCATGCTCTCCTAGTCTTTCTCTCAACTCTTTGTCTCTTTCTCTGTCTCTCTCTCTATTCAGCTTCCCCCTCTGGCTCTCTTGCTCTGTGTCTTTCATGCTCTCCTAGTCTTTCTCTCAACTCTTTGTCTCTTTCTCTGTCTCTCTCTCTATTCAGCTTCCCCCTCTGGCTCTCTTGCTCTGTGTCTTTCATGCTCTCCTAGTCTTTCTCTCAACTCTTTGTCTCTTTCTCTGTCTCTGTCTGTCTCTCTCTCTATTCAGCTTCCCCCTCTGGCTCTCTTTCTCTGTCTCTGTCTGTCTCTCTCTCTATTCAGCTTCCCCCTCTGGCTCTCTTTCTCTGTCTCTGTCTGTCTCTCTCTCTATTCAGCTTCCCCCTCTGGCTCTCTTGCTCTGTCTTTCATGCTCTCCTAGTCTTTCTCTCAACTCTTTGTCTCTTTCTCTGTCTCTCTCTCTATTCAGCTTCCCCCTCTGGCTCTCTTGCTCTGTCTTTCATGCTCTCCTAGTCTTTCTCTCAACTCTTTGTCTCTTTCTCTGTCTCTCTCTCTATTCAGCTTCCCCTCTGGCTCTCTTGCTCTGTCTTTCATGCTCTCCTAGTCTTTCTCTCAACTCTTTGTCTCTTTCTCTGTCTCTCTCTCTATTCAGCTTCCCCCTCTGGCTCTCTTGCTCTGTCTTTCATGCTCTCCTAGTCTTTCTCTCAACTCTTTGTCTCTTTCTCTGTCTCTCTCTCTATTCAGCTTCCCCTCTGGCTCTCTTGCTCTGTGTCTTTCATGCTCTCCTAGTCTTTCTCTCAACTCTTTGTCTCTTTCTCTGTCTCTGTCTGTCTCTCTCTCTATTCAGCTTCCCCTCTGGCTCTCTTTCTCTGTCTCTGTCTGTCTCTCTCTCTATTCAGCTTCCCCTCTGGCTCTCTTGCTCTGTCTTTCATGCTCTCCTAGTCTTTCTCTCAACTCTTTGTCTCTTTCTCTGTCTCTCTCTCTATTCAGCTTCCCCTCTGGCTCTCTTGCTCTGTGTCTTTCATGCTCTCCTAGTCTTTCTCTCAACTCTTTGTCTCTTTCTCTGTCTCTCTCTCTATTCAGCTTCCCCTCTGGCTCTCTTGCTCTGTGTCTTTCATGCTCTCCTAGTCTTTCTCTCAACTCTTTGTCTCTTTCTCTGTCTCTCTCTCTATTCAGCTTCCCCTCTGGCTCTCTTGCTCTGTGTCTTTCATGCTCTCCTAGTCTTTCTCTCAACTCTTTGTCTCTTTCTCTGTCTCTGTCTGTCTCTCTCTCTATTCAGCTTCCCCTCTGGCTCTCTTTCTCTGTCTCTGTCTGTCTCTCTCTCTATTCAGCTTCCCCCTCTGGCTCTCTTGCTCTGTCTTTCATGCTCTCCTAGTCTTTCTCTCAACTCTTTGTCTCTTTCTCTGTCTCTCTCTCTATTCAGCTTCCCCCTCTGGCTCTCTTGCTCTGTGTCTTTCATGCTCTCCTAGTCTTTCTCTCAACTCTTTGTCTCTTTCTTTGTCTCTTTCTCTGTCTCTCTCTCTATTCAGCTTCCCCCTCTGGCTCTCTTGCTCTGTGTCTTTCATGCTCTCCTAGTCTTTCTCTCAACTCTTTGTCTCTTTCTCTGTCTCTCTCTCTATTCAGCTTCCCCTCTGGCTCTCTTGCTCTGTGTCTTTCATGCTCTCCTAGTCTTTCTCTCAACTCTTTGTCTCTTTCTTTGTCTCTTTCTCTGTCTCTCTCTCTATTCAGCTTCCCCTCTGGCTCTCTTGCTCTGTGTCTTTCATGCTCTCCTAGTCTTTCTCTCAACTCTTTGTCTCTTTCTCTGTCTCTCTCTCTATTCAGCTTCCCCCTCTGGCTCTCTTGCTCTGTGTCTTTCATGCTCTCCTAGTCTTTCTCTCAACTCTTTGTCTCTTTCTCTGTCTCTGTCTGTCTCTCTCTCTATTCAGCTTCCCCCTCTGGCTCTCTTTCTCTGTCTCTGTCTGTCTCTCTCTCTATTCAGCTTCCCCCTCTGGCTCTCTTGCTCTGTCTTTCATGCTCTCCTAGTCTTTCTCTCAACTCTTTGTCTCTTTCTCTGTCTCTCTCTCTATTCAGCTTCCCCCTCTGGCTCTCTTGCTCTGTGTCTTTCATGCTCTCCTAGTCTTTCTCTCAACTCTTTGTCTCTTTCTCTGTCTCTGTCTGTCTCTCTCTCTATTCAGCTTCCCCCTCTGGCTCTCTTTCTCTGTCTCTGTCTGTCTCTCTCTCTATTCAGCTTCCCCCTCTGGCTCTCTTTCTCTGTCTCTGTCTGTCTCTCTCTCTATTCAGCTTCCCCCTCTGGCTCTCTTGCTCTGTCTTTCATGCTCTCCTAGTCTTTCTCTCAACTCTTTGTCTCTTTCTCTGTCTCTCTCTCTATTCAGCTTCCCCTCTGGCTCTCTTGCTCTGTCTTTCATGCTCTCCTAGTCTTTCTCTCAACTCTTTGTCTCTTTCTCTGTCTCTCTCTCTATTCAGCTTCCCCCTCTGGCTCTCTTGCTCTGTCTTTCATGCTCTCCTAGTCTTTCTCTCAACTCTTTGTCTCTTTCTCTGTCTCTCTCTCTATTCAGCTTCCCCCTCTGGCTCTCTTGCTCTGTCTTTCATGCTCTCCTAGTCTTTCTCTCAACTCTTTGTCTCTTTCTCTGTCTCTCTCTCTATTCAGCTTCCCCTCTGGCTCTCTTGCTCTGTGTCTTTCATGCTCTCCTAGTCTTTCTCTCAACTCTTTGTCTCTTTCTCTGTCTCTGTCTGTCTCTCTCTCTATTCAGCTTCCCCCTCTGGCTCTCTTTCTCTGTCTCTGTCTGTCTCTCTCTCTATTCAGCTTCCCCCTCTGGCTCTCTTGCTCTGTCTTTCATGCTCTCCTAGTCTTTCTCTCAACTCTTTGTCTCTTTCTCTGTCTCTCTCTCTATTCAGCTTCCCCCTCTGGCTCTCTTGCTCTCACTTTTCTTTTACTCTCTTACCTTTTCCCTTTATCTCTCTCTGCCTGTAGCTCTCTTTCTTCTGAGTCCTCTTATTTCATCTCTTTCTCTCACCTTCTCTCTCTCTTTAAATCAGTCCCTCTTCTTTTTCCCCCACAGCAGTGACCCAGTGTGACCAACATAACAAACAAGGAGGAGCCGGTGGACAGGACCACACCTGTGCAAGAGACAAGCCTGGAACTGAAGATTCCTCTCCCTGGATGGGTTTATTTCCCTACCTGAGAGAGACATTATGTCTCCGCGCTGGTAAGTGGACTTTATTTCAAAGTTTAAAGCTTGTTTGTTGATTTAAAAAATATAGTACCAGAAATTAAACTTTAAGTAGCTTAACAGGAGCATTGTTAGGCTAAAATATCTTTTCTTGCCAGGTCTCCGGCCTTTATATATCAAAAAACCATTGAAATGCAAGAAACGTCTGAACACAAGATCTCAGAGAAATTTGATCTAAGTGGAAAAGAAAACGTGTAATAAAGAAATGGAAATAATCCAACCCAACAGAAAACAGATAACAGATAACAGATAACAGATAACAGAAAACAGAAAACAGATAACAGAAAACAGAAAACAGAAAACAGATAACATGGCATAACAGAAACAGAAAACAGATAACAGAAAACAGAAAACAGATAACAGAAAACAGATAACATGGCATAACAGAAACAGTGAATATCAAATGGTGGAAAACCGTAAACCCCTGCTTCAGAGATGTTCAACGTAGGTCCAAGAGGGTTGGATTCATACCATAGGATAACAACGAGACACCTTTACATACACTCAAACCATTATACCATAGGGTAACTACACAAGATACCTTCACATACACTCAAACCATTATACCATAGGATAACTACATGAGATACCTTTACATACACCCAAACCATTATATCATAGGATAACTACACGAGATACCTTTACATACACTCAATCCATTATATCATTGAATACCTATATGAAATGCATTCACATTAGGGGTAGGCGAAATATTTCGTTCCGCTCTCAGAACTGGCAGAATTTTGGCCACTCCGGGTTACTCTTTAACACCGAGGTCTGTCCAAATTCCACCAATAGCCGCATGGCAGAATTTTCCTCCTTCGAGGCTCCAGAATATGCGAGCTGGCGAGCGTGAACAAGATTTAGCGTCCCCTAGCGAAATTTTCTAACATGGGGGATTGCCAGTGTTTGTGAGCGGTTGTGGTCAGAGGGCTATCATTTGAGTAGATAAGATCTGCTGCAGCTCAAGTAGATTTTCTACTGAGCGTCAGCAAAATCATCTCGAATGACCGAGTGCTCTTGCTAAACGCATTGTGGCGTTCGTGCTGATTTTCTTTTTTTTTTTTTTCTTTTTTATTGTTCAATCCATAGCAGTCATTTTTCAACCATCTTTTGTTACATATATGTTTAAATTACAATAATAATAACATTCCACATATAAGAAAAAAATAAATAAATAAGAAACACGGCAATAGATCATCAATACAAAGATAAAGCCAAATTATACAGTTGATTCAAAATGTTGGATCATAGGGGCCCATATCTTAGTAGCCAGTCTTTTCCATCTCATTGATTTTATAGAACATAGACTGTTTTCTAAATTAAAGATGTTATAAAATTTTGCCCGCCACATTTCAAACGATGGGGCTTCCTGCTGTAGCCAAACTGAAGCTACACATAGGCGTGTTACCGCTGCTGCAATAAAAATAATATATCTAAACTTATATGCCTGTTGTCCGATACCAACACTATCCCCCACCCCTAATAACATTACATCCCTTGCTATGTGAATTTGCATGCCTGTGATACTGGATAGGAACAGGTTTATCTGTTGTTTGAATTGCGAAAGAGAAGTGCAATAAAAAAATATATGTACAATATCTGCTTGTTCCGCAGCACATCTAAAACACTTCCCATCATTAGAGCCTCCCCACTTCATAATCTGCTTTGGTGTATGATACAGATTAAATATCGTCTTGAAATGTTGGGTTTTGAGATTAGCGGACATGAGGATTCTACCTGCAATCTCAATTGATTGCTGAATGTACATACCTTCCTGTCCCAACCTATCACACCATTTCCTATCATGTGCATCTATATCATCCATCTGAGTTTCCATTAATGTCTCATACAGCACACCTATACGTGCCCCTCGCCTAATTGCCTCTACTAACGGAATCTTAATTATGCCCTCTGTTTAACCAGAAAGTCTTGAATCTGTAAATACTTGAAAAATTAATTTTGATAAAGTCCATATCTATCCGCTAACTCTGAGAAGCAGCTAATGCCCCCCTCTCTACTAAATCTCCTAATTGCCTGATCCCTTTCCTCCTCCAGCTCTGCATCCTGACATCCCACAATGTGGCAGGAAATACAGAGGTCAAATTCAGCGGGGTATAATAACTAATCCGTGGCATATTTATCATTTTACTTGCGGCTTTCCAGACTTTGTATGCAGCAATCATCATTTTGAACCGTGTTTTTTTAAATAACTAGATTCAAAGAACTTGACTAGCGAGTTCCTCGCTTCTGAGCCCATCTCTACCTGATATATCGAAGGTGTTTCCGCCATCACTATGTCTTCCCCTGTGAGCAGAATCCGTAAATTTTGCAATATACATGCGTAGTAGTAAAACGTAAAATTAGGGACCGCCCACCCCCTCTGGTATGTGGTAACATCATATATTTAGCTGCGCGTCTAGCTTTCCTTTGTCCCCATAAAAACTTATCACATACAGACTGTACTCTCTGAAGTTGCATTTTAGTTCATTCTAACTGTACAGCGCGAAAGTAGTACAGGATTTTGGGAAGAATAGTCATCTTAAGAACGTTACACCTCCCTACTAACGAGAGATGTAAACACTCGAAACGATCAAGCAGCTGTTTTATCCCAGATACTATTCCTCCCCAATTAGCCTCCACCAGATTTTCCAAAGACATTCTAATTCTAATACCCAAATACCTGGCCTATTGAGTTACATGAACATCCCCTAGGCATGCCCCTGTTGTACATACAATCTGTGTTTTTGTAGAGTTTAATTTATAACCCGATACCCTGCCAAATTTAAGAGCCAACCTTTCTATCTCGAACATTGCTTCCATAGGATCTGATGACGCCACCAGGATATCATCAGCATATGCTAAAACCCGCGCCTGATATTGTCCACATCTCATAGAACTAATGCGCTCACTCCGCTCCAGCATTAGTAAAAATGGGTTGATATATATGGCAAATAGCAGTGGGGAGCAGGGACAGCCCTGTCTTGTACCCCTTCTGATATCCACCTGCTCTGACTCCCTGCCCATGAGACAAATCCTAGATCGTGGTGTCTTATACATCATTTGTATAGCTCCGATGTACCCTTGCCCGAACCCCATCTTACGCATAATAGCCCATAGAAATGACCAGGCAACGCGGTCAAATGCTTTTTCCGCGTGAAGAAACATCAGCCCCATCTTACTATTATATACATTGGAGTAGTCTATAAGGGTAACCACTCTATTGATGTGATTCACCGTACTTCTACCTGGTATAAAACCATGCTGATATATAGATACCACAGGAGTAATTACCGATGCCAGCCTTGAAGCCAGTATTTTTGCACATATTTTGCCATCAGCATTTAATAACGAAATGGGCCTGTAAGATCTTGGCTGATCAGAAGGTTTCTCTTTCTTTTTAAACACAACTATGTTGGCCTCATCCCATGATGGTGGCGGATTCCCAAGTTGAGCCTCTTGAAATGTAATCAGCATATCTGCCTTCAATACTTGAAACAGTGGAGAATAGAGCTCCAGTGGCAACTTATCAGGCCCTGTCGCTTTACCTCTCGCCATTGATCCAAGTGCCTCCTCCAGCTCCTCCATAGTTATGGTAGCATCCAATATCTCCTGTTCGTCCAAACTTAATTTATCTATGTCAATTTGTTGACAAAAATTCTCTATCTCTTGCTCAGTACACTCATTATGCTTATACAAGTCTTTATAAAAATTAAAAAATACCCCAAGATCCCCTCCATAGTTTCTACCGTATTTCCAGCAATGTCTAACATGCCTGTTATTTTCTGTGCAGATTGCCTTGCTCTTAACCTCTGAGCCAAACACCGCCCAACAGCTTCCCCATACTCATATCGATCTAATTCATGTACTTTATACTGTTGGGCTATTTCCTTACACCATATCGCGTTGATTCTTGCTTTACAACATGCAATCTTAGTTTGTATTACCGCAACATCTTGTCCCCACCTGAGTACCTGTATCAACTCCTGTTCTGCATTCCTTAGATCACCCAGTAACTGATTCATCAGAGTCTGTTGTTTCTTCTGCTTCACCCAGCCATAACTAGCAGCTTCGCCTCGTATTCCTGCTTTAAGTGTATCGCATACTATAGCAGAGGAGGTGGATCCTCTATTAACCTCAAGAAATTGGAGAGCCCAAGTTGACATATGATCAATAAAAGCTTGATCCAACAGAAGCTTCCTATTAAACGTAAATGCCCTAAAGACCTTCATCTGGCCTAAACTGTATACATCTAATAATAATGGACCATGGTCTGCAGTTAGTCTCGGCCATACCTGCATTTTAGCTCCTGCTATGGTTAGCCTAGACATGAAGATATAATCCATCCTCACTAGTTTAGAATGTGGATGTGAATAGAAGGAATAGCCTGGATCTGGATAATTTAATGTTGTCCAAACATCTACCAGTCCATCATCATTTAATAGTTGTCTTAGTGCTTTAAAAACCTTAGGTTTTCGTCCCATATACCCCCTACTACTACCTTCTAACACAGACCCGTCCAGATGTATATTAAAATCGCCACAGAGTATCACGGGGGTACTCCATAAAGCCAATTCCACATTGATCATCTCTAATATAGAAGCTTTGTCAGCATTTGAGCCATACACTGTGCAAATAGTGACCTTAATCTCTCCTATAATGCACTCCACAATGGCCCATCTTCCATAGTTGTCTACCGTTTTCCTGCCAGTCCCACTAATCCCCCGCAGTACCATAATGGCAACCCCTCTATTAATGGTGGATTGCCGAGTTGCCCCTAAAAGGGTATATCCTAGTTCGAGGCTCCAGAATATGCGAGCTGGCGAGCTTGAACGAGTTTAGCGTCCCCTAGCAAAATTTTCTAACATGGGGGATTGCCAGTGTTTGTGAGCGGTTGTGGTCAGAGGTCTATCATTTGAGTAGATAAGATCTGCTGCAGCTCAAGTAGATTTTCTACTGAGCTTCAGCAAAATCACCTCGAATTACCGAGTGCCCTTGCTAAATGCATTGTGGCGTTCGTGCTGATTTTTAGCGCTGCTCACGATACATGCGGAAAATTACAGTGTGAGCTGCATATTTTCCACTAATTAGCAGAATTCTGCAGAATGTTGTGGAGTTTTTTCTGTAACTCCGCGGAATTTAGTGGAGGGAAACTCTGTGAGTTCTGTCCACCCCTTATTTACATGCACTGAAACAAAGACCTAGTGGGGATCTAACTGGGATTCAAGGTATTGAGTGCTACATATTTGATATAAATCTATTTTATTAAGGAAGAGGAGAATAAACCACAGATACACAGCATGTCGCCTACAACCCATTGATGGGCCGGCCGCAGAATAGGGCAAGTAAAGATGAGGCAAGGGTGTGGCAGTAGGAGAGTTATGCATCCACATGAGGTTACACAGCAAGTCTCCTACAACCCATGCAGGGCCAGCCACAAAATGTAAGAAGCAGAAGACTCAGGCATATGCTGAAAGGCATCTCCAAATGGGTAGAACCATAATAAGTGAACAAACTCAAACATAAACATGAGACAGATAGAGAAGATAGAGAGAGACAGGAAGAGCTAGCAAGAAAGAGGGAGAAAAGCAAGAAGAGAGAAAGAGAAAAGGAAAGAAGGGAAAAAAGAGGAAAAATAGGAAGGAAAAGAAAAGTGAAGTGCGGGAAGTAGTCCTCGCTGAGAAGGTGGCCTGATGATCAAGTAGTAGCGCGGTGGCGTTAGAATCAAGGGGGCACGGTGAAAGCAAAGGGAAGTAGTGCATCTTCAAAGAGGCGTAGAGCCCGAAGTTTCGGGGGCTGGAAACAGGCATGTTCTATCCTCCAGAAGTGGTCAATCAGTGGTTGCCAGAGTTTGCTGAACTGGGTGTCTTGATTCTGCAAGCGCGCAGTGAGAAGTTCCATGGCCAGGATGTGCCATAGGCGAGTGAACCAAATAGTAACGGGGGGTCTCTGCTTTCTTCCAGTATAGCGCTATAAGTTGTTTCGCCTCACCCAGCATATGGAGACAAATATGCCAGTCACTACGAGTCAGCACGCGCAAATTAGCAGGCTTGATGCCTAAGAGTATTGTAGCTGGAGTTTCAGGCAGGGGGAAGCCAAGAACCAATTTGATGTGGCTAAGTATCTCTTTCCAGTAGGTGGCCAGAAGTGGGCAAGACCACCAGATGTGAAGGAAATCTCCAGGCGAGGTCGAGCATCGCCAACAAAGAGGAGAGGTCGAAGGGAACATTTTATGTAGTCTTTGGGGGGTGTAGTACCACTGGGTCATTACCTTGTAGGCAGTTTCTCGTTGCGAAATACAGTGATATACCTTCGGGATGTCGGGCCACAAGCGCTCCCACTGTGCAGGTGTGATGTCCGTGACCAAATCAGACTGCCAACGAGACTGGTAGGGGTGAGGGGTTAACCGCGGTGAATGTTGGAGGATGTGATAAGTACGTGAAATAAGGGCCCTAGAGTTATTGAACGAACAGACCAGCCCCTTGAAGGGGGTGAGGGCACGCTTGGCCGCTGGTGCCAGAGATTCAGCATATATCCAGTGTCGAAGTTGCAAATACTGTATTCGAGCCCCGTCGGGGAGGTGGAACTCCTGCCTACATTGGCCAAAAGTCTTGAAGGTGGCACCGACGAAAAGGTCCCGTATCGTTCTGCACCCGCCGTCCAACCATTCAGTAAAAGTGGTAGGTTGTAAAGCAGGTGGAAAGAGGGAATTACCAGCGATAGGAGTGTGAGGAGAGGGAAAGTTGGTGAGGCCTTTAGAGACAGCCACCTTATCCCAGATGTTGAGAACTGTCTTGGTAGGAATTGCAATGTACGCGCTTCGTGAGCGAGAGACCCGAGAGTGCCAGGGCAGAACCCAGACGGAGGGCCCAGTCACCGCCCTATCCATATGGAACCACACCTTCTCACTCTCCCAAGCCATCCATTCAGAGTTAAAGCGGAGGTGTGCCGCCCAGTAGTAATCCAACAAGTTAGGACAGGCCAGGCCCCCCCTGTCCCGAGGTAGCATAAGGATTTTGCTGGAAAATTGCAGGCGGCGTCCCCCCAGACAAACCTGGTGAATTCGTGCTGCAGGCTTTGGATCTGGTGGTGCGGGATTGGGATGGGAAGTGATTGGAAGACAAATAGGATTTTTGGGAGAATGGACATTTTAAGGGCATGAAGACACCCAACCAGGAGAGAGTGAGATATTTCCAGTTTCGCAGGTCCTCTAGCACGGACCGTCTACATTCTTGCCAGTTTGCTTGCGACCAGGTGGCAAGGGTGGGGGTCAGATTGAGGCCAAGATATCGGATGGAGTGTTGAGCCCACTTATAGGGAACCAGTGCCTGAAGCATTGAGAGTTCCTCTACTGGGATAGTTAGGTTCAGAGCCCAGGATTTGTCATGGTTGAACTTAAGCCCCGACGCCTGTTCGAATTGACGCAGTAGAAGGTAGAGGGGGGGGAGAGACATGCGTGGTTGCGATAATGTGAGAAGAAGATCATCCGCAAACAAGGCTACATTGTGCTGTTGGCCTCCAAGAGGGATGCCGTGGATATCAGGTGCCTGGCGAATCATAATAGCGAGAGGTTCCACCACAAGAGCAAACAGGCGGGGAGAGAGAGGACAGCCCTGTCGCGTGCCTCTGTGTATGGAAATGGAATTGGTGAGGTGGCCATTAACCCGAACCTGAGTCATAGGGGAGAGATAAGGAGCCATGATATGAGAAACCATCAAGGGGCCGAGCCCAATTTTACGGAGAACCGCGCAGAGAAAGGTCCAGTCCATGCGGTCAAATGCCTTCTCCGCGTCGAGAGACAGCAAACATGCGGGTATATTCCAATGCTTGTTTTTCCCAACAAGATGGGCAACCCGCCGCACATTATCTGCCCCCTGTCGCTGCCAAATAAAACCGACCTGATCGGGATCGATCAGGCCCGGAAGATGGGGATCCAGGCATTTAGCTAAAATCTTTGTATAGAGTTTAAGGTCCATGTTAAGAAGCGCGATAGGGTGAAAAGAAGAGCACAACGCAGGGTCTTTGCCTGGTTTTGGGAGTAAAGCTATTTTGGCCAGTCAAATGGAGGAAGAAGGACCTAACGCATCCGTGAAGGAATTGAAAAGTCGAAGAAGATGATGCTGAAGGTGTGGGAAGAAAACCCGGTAGAAGGAAAGCGGCAGTCCATCCGGGCCAGGCGATTTCCCAAGAGGGAGGTCTTTCAGAGCACCCACAAGTTCGCTCTGAGAGAGAGGATCCTCCAGCAACTGCTCATGGTATGGAGTGATCGGAGTGCAGGTGCAATTATCTAGGATGGCCCAAATCTGCTCCGGAGGGGGCACCTCCTCGGCGTACAGAGAAGAGTAATATGTATGGAATGCTGCAAGCTTAGCCTTCTCAGTAGTGGCTCCAGTGCCATCCGGGCGTTTAACGCTGGATATATGAGCTTTGGCCATTCGTGTTTAACAAAAGGGGGGACAAGAAGCCGAGTTTAGAGGTCCTGCACACGGGCTCCACAGAAAGCTCAAGTCTAAAGGGAGTATGCAGTTCCTATCTGGATGTGGGAGAAAGGCAGGTCTTTCTTCATGATGCCCTCACACACCCCGAGAGGTGTCATGCTTCATCATTGGGCTGGTTGCCCCTCGTCAGGCCGGCGCTGCAATGCCTGACGGGCTCCCGAAGTCGGGGCTCTTTGTCGGGGATCTTTTGAAGAAGCCGTTATGTGCGTGTGGGTGTGGGGGCTAGGTAATGCACGGGGGGTGAAATAAATAAAAAAGGTCAGGAGCAGTCCTAGAAGAATCAAATTTTAATTTATTAGGTAGCTCTAGCCTAGTTAAAAACTGTGCGTGTGCCCATATGTGGGAATAATGTTCCTAAAGGGCTATCAAATTAGTGAAGGGTCAACATGTTTCGTGCCTAATCTGCCCCTAACGGGTCAAATGGCACTTCGTCAGGACCGAGAAAGCTGGGTGTAAAAAGTGCACTACCGTCTGGTATGAAGATTCTGTATCAAAAATTACCAGATGCAGTAGAAATTCCCTAGTAAACTTGTACTGGGGAGTACTGTAGACCTGTGGGAAAGGGGAGAAAAGAGGGAAAGATACAACCAAGGGAAAATGCAAGTAAAATGAAAACCATTATAAGTCAAAGCATAAGCCAACAATGTGGCTACATGGTTATGAAAAAACAATAAATATTGCTAGCAAACATCCTGGCACTTACATCATTACACTTTAGTAGTGGTTAAAGCATAGTTAGTGCCTAAACTCATGTGCTTGGTAAGTGAAGAATAAATTTAACCGTACGCGGAGTAGCGTGAGCATTCATACTTAAACAACTTGAGGGAGATACTGAATCTCTCCTAGTTGCAGTGCGATAAAATATACTTTAAAAAGTGCATGGTACCTCGGATGTCAATAGATCCCCAGCTATGAAACAGCGCTAAGTGGGGGACATGCGTAGCCGGGCGAAAACATTGTCGTACTATTCGGATACGAAAAATGAGGTCCGAATTGTATCGCAAATGCAAGTCGATGACATGAGCTAATCGTAATAAAGTGGGGAAGTGCCATGTACGTCTGATGTAGGAAGATTGCCGACAACATGAAGCCAAAAATAGGACACAATGAACAGGGGCGCTTAGGTTAGACAAATGTGCGCGGTGATGGCCGAGCGTAATCTGGACTGTCAGCGCAGGGCAAACGTGTTTAGCTGATGTTAGTGTGACAAAAAGGCCCATATGGCATTGGCAGCGAACGGCAAGGTGCACGACAAACAACACGCTACTTGATCACACATGAAAACAAGCAGTGGTGAAAAACTCACCCCTAAGTACAAAGTCTAAGGCTGACGGGGATGATCAGAGCACGTCGTTGCTCCGATAGCTGAAAGGAACAGGCAGCGGGATCAGACAACGGTAACAGTAGCAAATGCTTACCGGTCATGTTGGACATGGAAATGCAGCATATACTCACAGGTGTAGGCAGTCAACTGACAGTCGTCCTACCCTTGCTCCGGGCCCCGTGAGGACAACTTCCGGTAGTCGGCTTTTTATAGTGAAGTCTAGCGTGTGGAAGCGTAGCGGCCATCTTGGAACGGGGTTGTTAAAAAACGTTATTAACCCCTTCGATGCTTGTGACGAGCTCAGCTCGTCATGCTGCGCGGTTGCGCTGTGCTCATGACGAGCTGAGCTCGTCACGACTCCACCCGCGATCGGAATGTCCAGCACACGAGCGGAATTCCGATCGCGGTCAAGGGGTTAAGATGACAACCGCTAGTGTATATTACTAATAAATGGAATAAGAGCACTGGTAAGGTGTAAAATTACTATTGTGGGCTCAACTTTTGATTGGTAGGTTACACCATGTGGCAGAGTGTTTTTACGCCAGCTAGTGGATAAATAAAATACATGAGTGGAGTATGCTAGTCAGAACTGCTGGGTATCTGGAGAATTAACAAGCATTGGCATAGCCAATAGGTCTCGCCTTGGGACCTTATAAGTGTTTAGCCATGCAACAGTTAATGTTGTTGCAGTAAGGCTATTGTGCTGCATAACTAAATACTTATAAGGTCCCAAAGGCGAGACCTTTGGCTATGCCAATGCTTGTTTTACCTGTCATTTTCTCAAAAGACATATTCATGTGCTACTTTACACTTTAGGCAACTTCAAAAACGCACAAAGGTTTTTTGTCTTTGATTTTATTGAATTTGTTCATGCATTGAAATATAACATCTGAGTGCTAACATAAATCTACATTAACATTTTCTAAAACCGTATTTAAACAAAAGAGAACAGCTTCATCTTTATAGCTAACCAAATAATTACTGACATCATTTGTAACACGTTATCTTGGTGTAAGCTTACACGTTTCACCTTTTAACCATTACATTCACACACCGGCTGTTTATTTATTTCCAAAATATTTTGGTGGGCGATAGAACGGTGCTGGTCACTCAGAACGGTGTTTACGCATCAACAGCAGAAGACGATTATGTGAAACGTGTCATTGGAAAAATAATACAGGCCTTTTCCTACTGAAGTGTTTATCTTTTTGCGCGCGCGACATGCCTTCCTTGGTGTTTTATGTAAATCAGCCGCTCTTCCTCGGCATTAAAAATGAGAATAACCTGACTAGCATAATGTTTTACATTGATGACAAAAAAAACTGTTATCTCTGTTGGATTAGGCATAGTTTACCCAGAGGTGTGTTTTCTGCTGGCTGTCTGGTCTCAATGCTTGCAGCATCTTCTGCTCTAAAGTGGCTGCAAGTTGGTGTGGCCTTTACAGATCTCCGATGTGAATATGCTTGGGACCACGGCTCCTTTGCTGATAGTATTGGAGCCCTCCGAATGCTGAAAATCAGTCATTGGCACCAAGGCTGGTGATCTACAATCTGTTGACCTTCATTTGTCCTCTATCTCCCCCAATTTTCTCTCATCTGCTGTATAACACCCTGAATATTTATCTACAAAACGGTTTTCCTAATGAAATTGAAACAACCATCATCTACGTCTGGTTAATTTACACAGTAGCTAATTACTCAGTCTGTGCAAAACGTAGTTTTCAGTGCTAGTCTGGCAGCAATGGATGTTTTGGGCTTTTGCAACAACCCCATCACTCCCTCAACCACAGCTAGTCCATCTGGAACTGTCTCTTGGAATATCTGGGCTGCATGAACGTTTTTGAGGGTCAGTAAGTCATTTAGTCGTTTTAGGACTTGAAGTTAAAGTAAACTGAAGGTCTGTCAGCAAGTGAGGGTCAATGGAGAGCTGTGGAGCCGTAATCTGACAGACTGGGGAAGAGTAAGTGCTTTAGTTCGACGAATTGCTGGTAACGTGTTTCATGTTACCGAAAACTAGGGGCATACAGTGGACCTCCGATGTCCTCTAAAGTGTTGAAACAGTAGACAGAAAGGGTCCAATTAGAACTATTCGCTGGCCGCTGATGTCAACAAATGTTTAGAGGCAGCTTGGCTCGTAGGCGGACCAACGCGGTAATGTGTAACGGAATTAGGCGAACATTGTCCGTCTGCTTCTTACACATCTCTCTGCAGCACGTCGGAAAGAGAGAAAAAAGCGTGTACCAGGCTTTATTTTATTTTTTTGGACGCAAACTTTTGTTTTGATTGAGACTCATAAAATGGGCGCTCGGGGAAAGAGAGCTGAAATCGCCTAATAAACCTGGGCCGGTCCTGACTGTGAGAATAGCACTGCAAGGGATGTGTGAAAGGGAGCTGTCAAGAAAATGAAAGGTCTGAGGGTGAACGCCTGTGAAATGTCAAATGTACATTGGTCGCTACCTAGGCGAGGTACGTCTTCAAAAATGAAAAAGCATAGTTTGCTACAAAAAGACGCGGTTTGTTCGTCAGGATGTCTAATGTGCAGAAGTAATTGGCGGGAGTTCCCTTCTTCATTTAATTTAAGAGTTGCTGGGTTTCCCGGAGCACACTCCCTCTGAGCATGGTGCTGTGTTTACTAACCCACTTCTGCGCAGAAGCCAAGCATCTTACCTCCGGCGACGGTGGCGGGCGGATGGGCAGCCTCTGTGCCGGGCTCTGGGAGGGACTCTCCCGATTCAGCGATGCAGCGGATCCTGGGGGTCTCTGACAGGGCTTCCCAGCCGAACACCAGGCGTATGGGAGCAATTGGAGGAGGCGCGGGGAAAAGCAGAAAGTTTCAGAGGCAGGGCTCGTGATGTCAGCCCGCATTCCAGACTTGTGATTGGCTGCCTGGCCCAGTTTTCTCAGCGAGTTTATTTTATCTGATGTTTGTAGAAACACTAAGCGAGGCTTTTACATGAAAACCACAGCCCCGCCCCCGTCTTCTCCCACTCCAGTTGAACAGCAGTGTCAGTCAGTATTGCAGTGATGCGCTAATAGTGTGTACACACACACGTACACCCCCCCCAACCGGTCGTAGTGCATTACAAACAAGCCCGCGAGTGGTGCGCGCGCACCACAGAGGAGCGGGGGCGAGCGAGCGCGGCAGCCTGCTCAGCTGACGAGACGCTCAGCTGACCAGACGCTCGTGCGTCATGGCCTTTTCCCCGCACGGCCAGCATATGTTTCCAATTATCGCGCACGCGTCTGGGCACGATAATGGGAAACACATGTCTGCCGCGCGTACCCATCCCAAAAAGGCCAGCCACGACGCACGAGCGTTTGGACTGCTTCTGAAACTCACTTACTTAAAGTCTTCGCCTAGCAGCGCTTGCGCGCTACTTGAGGCTCGACCTAAAAACTAAAATGTCCAAGGTTATAACTTGCGATGCAAGTAAAAATTAGTTGAAATTAATTAAAGGAGAGATGTCATCACAGACCAGGTGGTCAAATGTCAAGGATAGTAACGGGGGCTTACGTATGAAAATTCCTCTTTAGGACCTAATGGTGTCCTGTCACGGTGGTGACAGTAAAGTGTGCCGAGTGATGGGGGACTATCAGGATTGGGCAACAAGGGCGTGAGCCCTAGTGGTTCAGTTCTGCCCAAGGAATTTCATCATTGAGTCCCCTAGTGTGTCCTCCCAATTTAAACACCCAACGTTGTTCCTTCCTGAATAAAGCTTCATTAGTGATGGTGGGAAAAGCTTCCAGGACCGTCCATTGTAGATCATTGGGAGTGTGATTTTGTTCTACATAGTGAGCACACATTTTAGTGTTCGTTTTTTTACAACGAAAATTACTCCTATGTTCAGTGATTCTTGTCTTCACCGCACGAGTGGTCATCCCTATGTATTGGCGATTACATGGGCATGTTATGAGGTAAATACAATTACGTGAATTGCAATTTGTGTGCCTGTTTTGGGTCCATGTCCAGTTATCAGTGAGTGGGATTGTCTTAGTGGCTCGTGTAAAGGGACAAACTACACATTGACCACAAGGATAGTGTCCAATCACTGGTGGTAAATTCCACAATGTGTTGGGTGCCGTTGATGTAGGTTTTTTTGGTCGAGTGTTGATCAAAAGATCCTTGACATTGGCTGTTCTTTTAAAGGCAAATCGTGGTTTGCTAAGTGTCAGGTCTCCTGTCCCCAGAATTCTCCAGTGTTTATTAATGACCCTTTTTAACATATTAGACTCGGGGTGTAGGTCGTAACACATGTAATGAGATCATTCTCAGGTTTGGTCTGTATTTCAAGGAGGCTTAACCTGTTGGCATTGCGTGCTCTTATTTGTGCATTAGTTATAATGCGAGGAGGGTATTGTCTCCTGGCCAGATGGTTACTTAGTTCTGAGGCTTGTTTTTTGTAGTCCTCAATGTTGCTACAGTTCCTACGGATACTTAGAAACTGGCCGTAGGGTAGATTCTCCCTAAGGGCCTTGGGGTGGAAACTTTGGTATAAAAGAGGGCAATGGCTGTCGGTGGATTTCTTATATGTGATGGTATCCAGTTTGTCCAGTTTCTTAATGATCATGAGATCAAGGAAAGGGAGTTCCTGTTCAGAGCGATTAGCTGTGAATTTGAGGTAGGGATTGAGGTTATTAATCCATATTAGGAACCTGGGAATCTCGTCTATGTGGCCCTTCCAGAATATAAGAATATCATCGATATAACGTCTCCATAGGAGAACGTTATTCGAGATTGGGTTGGAATCCGTGAGCACATACCTTGCCTCAAAGTCTGACATGTAGAGACATGCCAGACTCGGGCAAAGGTACTGCCCATAGACGTGCCCTGCGTCTGATGGAACAGTTGTTCTTCAAACTGGAAAAAATTCTCAGTAAGAGCAATGTAGGCGCATTCCATGACAAAGCTGATCGGAGTGGATGAAGACCAGGGAATACTGTGGAGTATCTCCTCCACTACCTCAAGTGTGCTAAGTTGAGGAATGTTAGTGTAGAGGGCCTCCACGTCCAGTGTAAGTAATACATCTGGGAGAGGGCCCTCTGAGTTGGTGGTCTCAATGAGTCTTAAGACATCCCTAGTGTCTTGAAGGAAAGTGGGTGTTCTGCAAACTAAGGGTTGGAAAAAATGGTCGCAGAACTTAGATAGAGGTTCGAGGACCGACCCTATGCCCGAGACAATAGGTCTCCCAGGTGGTGGAGTGACCCCTTTGTGGATTTTGGGCAAGATGTAAAAGTAGGGTAGCCTAGGATTCTGATTTATCAAAAAATCAGCCTCGTTCTTAGTAATCCACCCTTGGTTGAGAGCCGCTGTGACCATGGATTTTATTCTGGTTTGTAAACGTGAAGTGGGATCTTGAGTAAGGGGAGTGTAGTAATTGTTATTCTCCAGCTGGCGTAGACATTCCGTCCGGTAGTCAACGGTCGCCATAATGACGATTGCGCCCCCTTTATCTGCCTCTTTTATAGTTATGGTGGGGTCATTTGATAGAGCTTTTATAGCTTCGTGTTCAGAATTCGTGGTGTTGGAAAACCTAACCTGAGAGCGTTTCTCTGTTATTGTTTTTAGAACAGCTTTCTCGAAGGTCAGAACTTCTGGCGGCACCATGCTGGTATTAGGCGTGAAAGTAGAGGGTTTCCGTAAGCCTGTATCTATAGATGGTGAATCAGGTTGGTTGCCAAAGTATGCTTTTAAGCGTATCTTTCTGAATAAATTTTGAATTTCACAGTTGGTGCGAAAGTGATCCACTTTCGGGGTTGGGACGAAACCCAAACCTTTTTTGAGGATGTTAATTTCTGTAGCCGTGAGTGGTCGGTCGGAGAGATTCACAATTAGCTTCTCTTCTCCTGGTTGCTCCTCAATTCCATATGTAGCGGGTTGTGTGGTGTCTGATCCTGCCATTGGACTTGTTTGGGTTGGTTCTGCACGCCTCTTCTTCTTTGCCGCGCCCTTTGCCCCAGCCTCTGCCTAAAAAAGGTTGTGGTTGAAAGGGGGCAAAGAGTGATGGCGGTCCAGATTGGAAGGGCGGATAATGCCACATCGGTGGTCCTTGGAACGTTGTAGGTCCTTGGTAAGGTGGTGGACCATAACCATACATAGAATTCGGTCGTATTCTACGTTGCTGGTTGTGTTGATAACTGCCTTGGTTGTCGGAGCTCGAGTTGCTGCCTGAGGAGTAAGTTCTCCGACGTGAGCCTGTGCTGTCGTCTGAAGAGTAGTCGTCCCCTGAAGGTTTGTAGTCATCCTTGAGATAAGGGTATACTTTTTCTTTGCTGAATCGTGCAATGTCCTTCTGGAGTTTGGTGACTTTCTGTCTCATCAAGTAATCCTTATTGTCATTGATTTCTTTAGTTATTTCGGTCAGTTTAGCTTTAAATGCAGCATTGGCAATGTTGGCCTTCCTAGCTCCCTCTGCTATGGAGATTCTTAATATGAGTTCATCTGCCAACCTTTTGGCTGTTTTGATGATAAGAACCAATAGATCCCTGGTGCATTTCCACGCCACCAAAGACCATTCTTCCTTGAACTGTTTATCGTCAAGGAAGATTCTTGGGGTATTGCTGACAATTGGGTGCTATGTTAGCACGTAGGTATTCCGTCATGATGGCCCCGTGCATGATTATTTTCATGAGTTGGCGTTTCATGTTTGTGATGGTTATCCAATCGCCAGAGGAGCTACTAGTAGAGGCACCTCCATCTGAGTCTAGTAAAGAGGGGCCACTCAGGATTTCTGTGACACAGTCCTCCCCAAAGGAGAGACCTTGGTTGTGCTCCATAATGGAGGGGGGCAGGGGAGGGGAGTATATTAATTTGCCTCTAAGATATAGGGCAAAAAAAGGGGAACAGTCCCACGGCTGAACCGCCGTGCAAAGTATGTTTAACAAAAGGGAGGACAAGAAGCCGAGTTTAGAGGTCCTGCACACGGGCTCCACAGAAAGCTCAAGTCTAAAGGGAGTATGCAGTTCCTATCTGGTCCCTAACAGGTCTACAGTACTCCCCAGTACAAGTTTACTAGGGAATTTCTACCGCATCTGGTAATTTTTGATACAGAATCTTAATACCAGACGGTAGTGCACTTTTTACACCCAGCTTTCTCGGTCCTGACGAAGTGCCATTTGACCCGTTAGGGGCAGATTAGGCACGAAACATGTTGACCCTTCACTAATTTGATAGCCCTTTAGGAACATTATTCCCACATATGGGCACACGCACAGTTTTTAACTAGGCTAGAGCTACCTAATAAATTAAAATTTGATTCTTCTAGGACTGCTCCTTACCTTTTTTATTTATTTTACCCCCGTGCATTACCTAGCCCCCACACCCACACGCACATAACGGCTTCTTCAAAAGATCCCCGACAAAGAGCCCCGACTTCGGGAGCCCGTCAGGCATTGCAGCGCCGGCCTGACGAGGGGCAACCAGCCCAATGATGAAGCATGACACCTCTCGGGGTGTGTGAGGGCATCATGAAGAAAGACCTGCCTTTCCCCCACATCCAGATAGGAACTGCATACTCCCTTTAGACTTGAGCTTTGGCCATTCGTGCCCGTAGGTGCCGGGCTAAGACCGTACCCACCTTATCTCCTCCCTCGTAATAGCGCTGTTTAAGAGCCAGAAGTGCCCGCTCAGTCTGATTAGTGCGGTGCGCACGGAGCTGACCTCGCAGTACAGCCAGTCGCCGTTTGTGGGCAGCCTGTGGCTGCGCCTGATCAAGTCGCTCAAGTGCCTTTATGTCACGAGAGAGGGTAGATTCAAACAAGCGTGACTCCCAAGCCCAGGCACACGCTATGGATGTGACATGACCACGGATAGTGGCCTTGAAGACATCCCAGACCACTGGAAAAGGAGTTTCCGGCAAATCATTTGTCTCAAAATAGGAAGGAATGGCGGCCTTAAGTTCCGCAACATCAACCGTATCGCGAAGAATGTGAGCGGGGAGCCGCCAACGCGGTGGGCGGCCAGAATGGGAAGACGGATCCCTGAGGAGAAGCTCCAAGTGTGCGTGGTCAGAAATTGATATGTCCGACATGGAGGCCGAAAGTGTTTCCCCTATTAGAGAGTGGGAGACGAAGAGATAGTCGATGCGCAAGTAAGAGCGGTGTACGGGAGAATAGTACGAGTAGTCTCGCAAGTCAGGGGAGAGATAGCGCCAAACATCTATTAGGCCAAGCTCAGTCAATTGCTTCTTGAGAGCAGAGGACATAGCCCCTGCACCATGAAAAGAACAAGCGCTGCGATCGTCGTTGGCGTCCCATACCAGTTTAAAATCGCCCCCTACAATAAGAGAGGGATCTGTGCACAATACTCGGTCCTGCAACATCTCCCGGAGGTAAGAATCTTGCGCCTGATTGGGGGCCTGATTGGGGGCGTACAGGTTACAAAGACCAATTCGAACCACCACTTTGAGAAACCTGCCATCCGTGGTGCGGGTTATCTTGGAGGCCCCCTGCTGAATGCCAGCACGACATAGGATTGCTACTCCAGCTACCTTAGAAGAAGCAGAAGCCCAAAATTGAAGCAGAAAGTGAGGATGAGCCATGCGGACAACATCCGCCTTGAGCAAGTGGGTCTCCTGAAGGAAAATGTTATCAGGGTTCAGCTGCAAGAGATATCGCCATATTTGTCGCCGCTTGTTGGGAGAATTGAGTCCCTTCACATTAAGGGATATGAGCTTCAGGCAGGGTGCGGCGGCCATGACCAGAGGGAAGAGAGACCAGGTGTGCGCAGCAGCAGGGGGGATTGCAGCAGATGGCGGAGTAGGGGGAAAAGAGTGAGAAGATGGGAGGGGAAGCAATGGTCTGCAACCACTTCAGGAAGGACCAGAAACCCCAAAGAAGAGGTAGGCATCCGAAGCCTCACAGGGGAGGAGAGGCGCTCCACCCAAGGCGCTAACAAAGAAAGCAGACCGGGCGCAGAAGAGCAGGGCCAGCTAGCCCCCCAACAGGGGACAACAGCTCCCCCGCATCCCTTCAGAGCCAAACCACACAGCAGAGGCAAGCAAGGACGCTCCCACAGAGAGCCCAAAGCAGGGCGAGAAAAGAGAAAGCCATGGAAAAAGGGAAGAGAAGAGAAAATAAACAGACCAACTGGGCCAAGGTAGTACAGAGTCATTTCGGAACAGCCCGGGCTCCCGAAGGTAGGGCGTTCCAGAGAAGTCACTCTCCTATAGGACTCTGCAGAAAGGGGGGTTGGCGGGCACAAAGAAGGCAAAGAGCCCCCACTACCAGCCCTCCGCAAGGCAATGAGAAATGCATAGCATGTTTCGGCCTCCAGGCCCGAGCAAAGGGCCCCCAGAGTTGGGCCCCCGGTGGGGGCATCAGCAAGCACTGCTCCGCAATGAAAGTGACTAATGCGCGAGGGACGGAGAGGCGCTCAGGGAGCGAACGTGATTAACGGCATCCTGTTTGGCTTGAGTGGAATCAAGGTCCCTCAGACGACGTCCAGAGCGAGGAGGAAGAACAGTGGACCACTCCGGCCGTAGCGAATCCGCAGGGCGGGCGCGAGAGGAAGGGGGGTCATCAGTGTCCGAATCCAGAGGCAAATGGAGGAGGCGCAGCGCCTCTTGCAGAGACCGGAGAACCCGCCGCCGGCCCTCCCAGGGGAACATCAGGGCAAAGGGATGACCCCACAGGTATTTAATGTCCATGTCCCGCAATTTGTCGGTGACAGGCTTGAAGGCTTTCCTCCGGCGAAGCGTGAAGGGCGCGAGGTCTTGAAAGACTTGAATGGAGAGCCCATTGTAGGAGATTGCCCGGGCCCCCTGCACTTTGCGAAGGATGGATTCCGTGTGATAATGTCGGGAACGAAGTTAAGGCGGTTGCGGGAGCCTGGGACACGATGAGCTCTATCCAGCATAGGTGGCGTGGTACCCTCCCCTTCGCGGATGGCATGGAGGAGGTCTGCGGTGTATGCCAAGACATCAGTCCCCTCTGTTCCCAATGGCACGCCTCGGATACGGAGGTTGTTCCGCCGACCACGGTTCTCCAAGCCTTCTTGCTTCAGCTGCAGGGAGATATTCTGATCTTCCAGCTCAGACACCTTCCTCCAGAGACCCCTCAATGTCCTCCGTCCTGGCGTCCATCGTTCTCTCAAGACCATCCACCCTATCGCCAATCTCCACGACATCCCTGCGAACATCCTGGAGCCCAACTTTGAAGTCCTGCCGTAGGGAGCTGATTTCGGACTTGATTTCCTGCAGGAAGGATGACATATAGGCTTTGGTGATCGGCACCGCGTGGGCGGACGCACCCGAGGAGGCAAGGGGGTCATCCTGAGTGGGCGGAGGCGCCTTGGCCCACAGGGAAGTCACTGGATTGTCGCGGGAGGCAGCCAAATCCGTGTCCTTGGTGCCCCTATGTTTGGGCGGCATGGCGGCGGTATCACAAGAAACCAGAGGCCCAGTCGGGGAAGAAATGCAGAGGGTGGACCAAGGGACGAGGTAAGTAAGTCTGGCAGGGGGGTATACAACCCCGGTGACGGAGGTAAGCACCGAACACACAGCACAGCCCCCGGGGGCCTCCACCACCAAATAGGGAACAGCTCAGGCAGGGTAGGGCCCTCTAACGATGCTTAAGCCCCAAGAGTGGCCCAGGCCGTAGCAACCAGAGCATAAGTGTCAGAAGGCACAGGCCAAGCTCCAACAGGGGGGCCACCAGGAATGGACGTGACCCTCTGCTCTGCGCCACAGAGGCTGTACCCAGGAATGGGGGCCAGGACAGGGCCGAAGCCAAGGAGCGGCAGGTGCAGACAGAGTCACGATGTGGAGCTGGGCATCAAGGGCCCACGTAGAAACAGAGAGGGCCCCCCATCCCGGTACCTGCACCGCCCTGGCCGCGGTCCGCTGAATCCACCAGGCGACTCCCCACACATGAGCAGCAAGGCGTGTGGAACCACTGGAAGGCTCTGCAGTCAACGAGGGGCCCCACGCCAGCAGCGACCTGAGGGATCAGGAAAGCAGCGGGTGGCCAGTGGGCCGGAACCACACCGCCGATGGCAGTGCCGGTCACCCTCCTCCAGGGAGGCGTCACGGGCCCCAGCAGGGATGCGGCGTCAGCCGGAACCCAAGATGGCGGTCCGCAGAGGTCAGGTCGGCTCTAGCCGGAGGGAAACAGCCGCGGAGGTCCGGGCGCCAGCGCGAAGTCACAGTGTGGCGGGGGGGTCCAGCCCCCGAGGATTCCGTCACCAGCAGAAAAGGTAAGGTCCCGCCGAGGCGAGGCATCCGGCGCCGCCGGAATCACTGCGGCAGCCGGGAACCAAGAAGGCGGGCGCGGCAAGCCAGGCCGGGTCCGGCCAGTGGGGAGTGAAGCAACTGGGCCCCCAAAGGGCCTCCGCAACCCAGAATGCCGCCCCAGAGATCCCGACTAGAAGCGGAGCCCACCCTGGGAAGAAGCGGGGCCCGGAGGCCGGGAGAAAGGTAAGGGCAAGAGGCGCTGGAGTGGAGACTCGATGGCACAGGTCTCACTCCATGCGCGCCCAAGCCACGCGCCAGTTCTACATATTTGTAATAAACATTTTTACATCACACACATTTACGATTGGAAGAACAGGGCTATAAATTGATTCAGCCAGAATCACAAAGTGTTTGTGCTAAAACTGGGATAAGATCATATGTTTCCAGGCTTCAATGTCAGAAAGCTAGCCACAAGATCACATCTCCTCTCCTTAGACACTTTAGTATCACCGTACCTTACACTGGGATCCTTTCATAACTACTGAAACCAGGGCACCTGTCAAGCTATGACAAGGTGCCCTTGCAGATGTCAATAGACATCTGTGAAAAGTGGGATAAAGCATACAATGATAGGGAAAACCAGCATTTACGGTTACAGGTTGTATTGCATTCAAGGTTTAAAGTAACCAGCGCTCTAATTCTGTAGCATTAAATAACACGCAGGATTAAACATATATATTTGTGATAAACCGCACCTTATACCCAGCCTAGTAATCTAGAGTATATTTTTTAAACATTTCTTTAAACTTCAATAATGATGCTTTTACTTCGCTATGAACTTTCTGTGACTGTATCAGTACATTTTTGTTCCTAGTTCTGGTTTAGCTGATGACATTGAGAACAAGAAGTTTGAAGAATTTCTAACATTGTTGTCTGGTAACATAGCCAAGGACAAGCTCTAAACACTACTGAACGTGATGCCAGACCAAATGGAATCCGCTCAATAAAATGTGGGAGACTTCTGTGCCTTGTTCAACAAAGGTAGCACTTCCTGTTTGTTCAGTGAGAGGTTCCAATCCACCCAGATATTACTATTCAAGCCCCTAGATCAACACAAATCCTGTTGGAGTCATCGGTTTGCACTATACAATGGAAGAAAGCTACTCCGATGCTTCTATCGGTTCAATCACTCCTATTTTGCCTCAGTGGCCAATTTTAACCTTCAGTTATTTGATATAAAAGGTTCATTCTAGACCTCAAGTGTTTCCTCAACACAATCTGGAGAAATCTGTCAGGATTCCTAATTAAATTGTGATACGCAGGGATAATGTTCATCTAAACTTCCTAACTCTGAACCCAGCCGGACTAGAATGATCTGCCTTTGGGTTGTAGTCAATCCCAGAACCTACATGACATTGGCACACCTATGCCTCTTACCCGAGTGTTCCCTGTTTTGATCTATATCCTGTATATTAATTAGAAGGACTGGAGCTCGAGAGAGTATCAAGGCTCTCTCTTCGAATCTCATCAATGCATTGATTCCTTTCTCATTGTCATTCCTACTTAATCGATTCAGTCTTACTTATTTAAATTGTACTTATATATCCTGCCCCCTTTTTGAGAGAAAGAGAATTGCTGATATCTTTCCCTCTTTTATTTCATCTTCAACAAAAATATTATTTTTACATATTTTACTGTAATACACAAGATTTACGGACAGTACAACCATCTTTTTCACATTACAATATTAATACATGACGCCTCTACCTTTCTATTTTTAGAAGAGTAATAATCTTCCTCAGGCATCACATTCACTCACACAATATCAGGGAAATCCCGGGGGGGGAGGGGAACCACAGTCATGTGGCTTCCTCAGGCATCACATTCAATCACACAATATCAGGTAAATCCCGGGGGAGGAGGGAACCACAGTCATGTGACTTCCTCAGGCATCACATTCAATCACACAATATCAGGAAATCCCGGGGGAGGGGAACCACAGTCATGTGGCTTCCTCAGGCATCACATTCAATCACACAATATCAGGGAAATCCCGGGGGAGGGGAACCACAGTCATGTGGCTTCCTCAGGCATCACATTCAATCACACAATATCAGGTAAATCCCGGGAGGAGGGGGGAACCACAGTCATGTGGCTTCCTCAGGCATCACATTCAATCACACAATATCAGGGAAATCCCGGGGGAGGGGAACCACAGTCATGTGGCTTCCTCAGGCATCACATTCAATCACACAATATCAGGTAAATCCCGGGGAGGAGGGGAACCACAGTCATGTGGCTTCCTCAGGCATCACATTCAATCACACAATATCAGGTAAATCCCGGTGGAGGAGGGAACCACAGTCATGTGGCTTCCTCAGGCATCACATTCACTCACACAATATCAGGTAAATCCCGGTGGAGGAGGGAACCACAGTCATGTGGCTTTCTCAGGCATCACATTCAATCACACAATATCAGGGAAATCCCGGTGGAGGAGGGGAACCACAGTCATGTGGCTTCCTCAGGCATCACATTCAATCACACAATATCAGGTAAATCCCGGTGGAGGAGGGAACCACAGTCATGTGGCTTCCTCAGGCATCACATTCAATCACACAATATCAGGGAAATCCCGGTGGAGGAGGGAACCACAGTCATGTGGCTTTCTCAGTTTAGTGCATCACATTCAATCACACAATATCAGGTAAATCCCGGTGGAGGAGGGGAACCACAGTCATGTGGCTTCCTCAGGCATCACATTCACTCACACAATATCAGGTAAATCCCGGTGGAGGAGGGAACCACAGTCATGTGGCTTTCTCAGTTTAGTACATCACATTCAATCACACAATATCAGGGAAATCCCGGTGGAGGAGGGGAACCACAGTCATGTGGCTTTCTCAGTTTAGTACATCACATTCAATCACACAATATCAGGGAAATCCCGGGGGGGGAGGGAAACACAGTCATGTGGCTTTCTCATTTTAGTCCATCACAACGACAGATCTTATCTAAAATCCGCCTCCTTCTTCTGGATACTTTTCAAAAACTGTTATCGATTTTATACACAATGTTTCGGCTCATCAATTAACACCTTCCTCATTATATTTAGAAATCTCAGCTGTAGTGAAATGCATACATCAAATTCGACTTTGGATTTAAAGGTACTTCCAAAGAACTAAACTACATTATTTTTACACGTAAGTCACCCCTAAGGTCTACCCCTTGGTGCCCCCAGGGTAAGGTGCCATTTAAAAGTAAGCAGGGACGTATTAAAAGCTGTTTTATATGCCCTGGTGAGGGAATAGCTACCAATTTCGTGTTTCCTCATTGTAGCCTTTTTAGCTCCATAGGCTAACATGGGAATACTGTAATGCAGTGTAACTATTGATAGGAGTGAGCTGAAATAATATCTCAAGGACTAAAAAGATTGGTAATGATACATCCAACAAATTGCCATAGTTGAATTTGTCATAGCCAATACAGAAAAGAAGTTATAGAACTTTCTTTTCTGGGAGCATTGGTTCTAGCAGCCTCTCCTGATTGGCCAACCTTAACAGGCTGAGCCAAACTGCTTTGATGAGGTGATAAGTGGCCTGCATAGAGACAGAGGTTATCTGGTGGGGGGAGATCTGCAGCTGCAGAGAACAGGTCAGGAAGGGGGCTGGGTAATCAAACTGATCTTCAAAGAGAGCAGAACAGTAAGAATCCAAGCAAGGCTTACCCCCTTATCATGTACACCCAACCAGATGGAACCGTGAGAAATTGAATTTTCAGAAGGTTTGAAAGGTGGAATGCTAAGGGAAATGAGCGACACCAGTAGATTGGCTTAGCCAGGTCTTCACTCCACGGAGAAAGATTCTCCATATTGCAGTGCTTTGTGGGGCAAGAATATGCAACACTTTGGAGGAAGCTGTCATGCTTTTGGGTGGCACCCCACATTCATTGAACAGGGGTGCCCCCCTATTTCTCTCCCCAGAACATTGGATAAATATGTGAGAGCAGCATAGTAGCTGTAATAAAATGAAATGAAATTTAAATTTGTAACACGCGCTAGGTGTCTAGGCATGGCGGCTCACCATGATCTGCAGCCAGAGTGCGGTGTTGGGAAGGTGTGACAGGGCTAGTTGTTAAAGAGTTGAGTTTTTAAAAGTTTACGAAATGCCAAGACATTGTTTTCTGCCTTAAGTGCCAGTGGGAGTGAGTTCCACAATCTGGCTGTGCCTGAAGTGAAACTTCTCCCCCCATGAGTCAGTTTTGGCCCTGGGGATTATCAGATGTGCGTATGTCGCAGAGCGGAACTGCCTCTCTGGGATGTACCACTTGAACTTGTTTACGAAATAGTCGGGGCCAAGACAATGTAGTGCTTTAAAGGCGATGCAAAGGGTCTTGAATTCGATCCTTCTTTTAACTGGCAGCCAATGCAATATTGGAAGGGCATGAGCCACTGATTGATGTTTCGGGATAGCAAGCAGCACGCGAGCTGCTCCATTTTAGAGGACCTGCATTTTGTTGAGGAAGCGTGATTGTATGTTGAGGAACAGCCCACTGCAATAATCTAGTCTAGACAGGATACCACCGCTTTCTGGAGTTCTAGCGGTATGAAAGGAAGAATTTTCCTGATAGTTTTGATCATGTAGAAACATGAGGAGGTGATTGCATTGATGTGCCCCTCGAAGGACAGCTGGGTGTCAAAGTAGACTCCCAGGTTTTTTCACCTTAGAGATATGAGTTGGGATTTCTCCTATTTCCTGTGGCCACCGGCTTGGTTGCCAAAAAGAGGTATCGCGCCCAAATAGAAGCTCCTCAGTTTTCCCTGTGTTTAATTTCAGGCAGTTTTGGGACATCCAATGTCCAACTTCGTGCAAGCAGTCATGAAATCTAAGTGTAGTGTCCGTTGAGTCCCCTGAAAAGAATGCCACGATTTGCGTGTCATCGGCATATGGCACTGTCTTTAAGCCGAAGGACTTTATGAGAGAGCAGAGGGTGTGACATAAAGATTGAAAAGTGTCGGGTTCAGCGAGGTGCCTTGCGGCACCCCTCAGGGAAAGGTGAACGAGGACAACCTGTTCCCGCCAAACTCCACTTGTTGCTCTCTGTCACAGAGAAAGGACTTCAGAAGAGCTAGAGACCTGCCCTGATCCCTACAGAAAAGAGTTGGCTTATTAGATGATCATGATCAAGCGTGTCCAATGCCACCGAAAGGTCCAGAAGGATCAGGGCGGTCTTCACACCTTTGTCCAGGACCTCTCTTATTTCCTCCAACACATTGACCAGGGCCAGCTCAGTACTGTGTTGACTTCTAATGCCATATTGAGCGCTGTCTAGATTTTTGTTGTCGTCAATAAACTGGGTGAGTTCTATATTCATGGCCTTCTCTATGATCTTGGCTGGGAGAGGTAGTCAAGAGATAGGCCTGTAATTGTTCGGATCGGTATTATCCAGGTTTGATTTTTTTCAGCAGCGAGAGAATAGATGCCTTCTTCCAAGGTATTGGAAAATATCCATTGGAGAACATACAGTTGAAGATATCTGTAAGGTAGTTAGTTGTAACATCCGGGGCCAGGTGGAGGGTTTTAGGGGGGCAAGGGTCCCAGGGATAACCTGTTCCCGTCTGACTGAGAATCGTCATGACCTGTGTTTCCGAGATGCTGTTAAAGGTATAAAAGCAAGGAATAGTAGCTGCTGGGATGCCTTCACTGCTTGAGACCTCTATCGTAATGGAAGAGGGTCCATTAGGTCGCCCTCTCGCCACCGGACGGATGGAGAGAAATGAGTCAGAGACTACTTTGACCTTAGCTTATAACTCAGATATGCTGCTTGAAACTACAAGAAGAAGAAGGACTGCCCTGCTGGAACCCTAGCTTGCACCAAGAAGACTGCAGTCTGAATGACTGCGCCTGCTACACTTTAAGGAACTACGGCTCTAAGGACTTTGACATACTTCAAAAAGAGAAGGATTGGACTCCCTGAAAGCAACAGGTTAACAGACCTTCACATGCATCATATCCATCAAGAAGAACTCAGCTGGACTTTAAGGGATTTGGCCAGGTGCAATGTGAGAACTGTAGTCTCAACTTCTAAGGAGCAATTCAGAGACTGTGGAACCTTGGATTCTGTTTGTGGACACTTTGAACCCTCATGAGGAACTTCATAAAGAAGTTCCAGAAGTTTGGAGCAACTTTGGGAAAAAGTTCCATTGGGTGACTGACTCGACGTCGCGAGTCAAGCCGACTATGTCTAACCGCGTCCCGGCCTGGATTTCAGGTTTGTCCCCCTGAAAGCTCCGTAGCTCAAGATTTCCAGGAGTTGACCGGGAGCTCCAGCTGAACCAAGCCTGCGAACCCGGACTGACGAAGGCATATCTTCGGTTCCCTACATTGGAACTTTTTAATTTTTGAATCATTTTAAAGATAAAATCATTTCCTATTTCTATAAATTGAATTTTTATTGTGTATTGTGTCTTACTTATTGGTGTTTTTACATGCTTTACAGACCTGTCTCCTAAGTTAAGCCTGCCTGCTCGTTGCCAGCTACCAAGGGTTCAGCAAGGGAATCATTGATTGAGACCTTGTCTGGGCCTTATATTGTAATGGTGGCCTTATTGCTAGTGGTAGGTGCATACGTACCACTACTAATAATCCACCTTCCAACAACAGTCCTTCACCTTTCTTTAACAAATTATTTTTTCAACCAATATAAATTAAACACATGGGGGGCAGATTTATCAGTTATTCACACAGCGCAGCAAGACACCTTGCTGCGCTGTGCTGCGTGAAAAATGGAAAGGGAAGGAATGTGCCATATATAACATGATACAGCGCATTCTTGTCCTTCCCTTGCACAGGCACACAATGTGCTGTCTTGCACCAATGCAGGCATCCTTGCACCATAGTGCAAGGGAGCCTGCATTGCAGGCTGTCATTTTTTGTGCAGGAAGGGAGAGCTTACTGCACAAAAACAATCCTCAGAGGCATTTTCTTCCTTCTTAGTGTGCTGCAGAATGCAGAAGACTCAAAGAGGAAACAACAAGAAGAAATAAAGATATTTCTATTTGCTGCGCTTCCCCTGATTAGGCGTAGCATTGTGACCCAATCCCAGGTTTACCAGTGTTGGTAAATCTGGCAATGCACCAAAATCAATGGCTGGATGTGTGGGAACACCCACGCTCCACCCATGGGACACCCACGCTCCAACCATGGAACGCCCACACTCCACCCATGGAACACCCACGCTCCACCCATGGAACGCCCACGCTCCACCCATGGAACACCCACGCTCCACCCATGGAACTCCCACGCTCCACCCATGGAACGCCCACGCTCCACCCATGGAACGCCCATGCTCCACCCATGGAACACCCATGCTCCACCCATGGAACACCCCCGCTCCACCCATGGAACACCCACGCTCCACCCATGGAATGCCCACGCTCCACCCTTGGAACGCCCAAGCTCCACCCCACCCATGGAACACCCACGCTCCACCCATGAAACACCCACGCTCCACCCATGGAACACCCACGCTCCACCCATGAAACACCCACGCTCCACCCATGGAACACCCACGCTCCACCCATGGAAAACCCACGCTCCACCCATGGAATGCCCATGCTCCACCCATGGAACACCCACGCTCCACGCATGGAATGCCCACGCTCCACGCATGGAACGCCCACGCTCCACCCATGGGACACCCACGCTCCAACCATGGAACACCCACGCTCCACCCATGGAACACCCCCGCTCCACCCATGGAATGCCCACGCTCCACCCATGGAACACCCACGCTCCACCCATGGAACGCCCATGCTCCACCCATGGAACACCCATGCTCCACCCATGGAACACCCCCGCTCCACCCATGGAACACCCACGCTCCACCCATGGAATGCCCACGCTCCACCCTTGGAATGCCCAAGCTCCACCCCACCCATGGAACACCCACGCTCCACCCATGGAACGCCCACACTCCACCCATGGAACACCCACGCTCCACCCATGAAACACCCACGCTCCACCCATGGAACACCCACGCTCCACCCATGGAAAACCCATGCTCCACCCATGGAATGCCCACGCTCCACCCATGGAACACCCATGCTCCACGCATGGAACGCCCACGCTCCACGCATGGAACGCCCACGCTCCACGCATGGAACGCCCACGCTCCACCCATGGAACGCCCACGCTCCACCCATGGAACACCCACGCTCCACCCATGGAACACCCCCGCTCCACCCATGGAACACCCCCGCTCCACCCATGGAACACCCACGCTCCACCCATGGAAGGCCCACGCTCCACCCTTGGAACACCCATGCTCCACCCATGGAAAACCCACGCTCCACCCATGGAACGCCCACGCTCCACCCATGGAACACCCACGCTCCACCCATGGAACACCCACGCTCCACCCATGGAACGCCCACGCTCCACCCATGGAATGCCCATGCTCCACCCATGGAACGCCTCCCTGGGGCAGAGCAGCACAACTCAGTGCTTTGTGCTGCGTTGCGTTACTCCAGATTTATCAAGGCACTCAGGGCCAAACAAGGTGATCTTCCGTGGCTTGATAAATCTCACTTATATTTTGCATCACCCTTGTGCCCACTTGCGGGTCGCAAAGGCGACACAAAACTATGATAAATTTGCCCCTTGGTAGACATGAGTTTCTGATGTACAGATACTTTCTGCACGGTTCTTCACACTTTAAGCTGATTCTCTTCACTGCTAGTCCGGTGGTGATCAGCTGTGATTCTCTTAATTACTGGTCGAAGGAACGAGAAAATGTTGATAGTTCTGTACAATATGCTCTTATTCCATGTGCTGATTCCATAGAGTATGTTCATAAATCTTCTTTTTGTGTTCATATATCACGTCAGAGTTATTCATCCCTAATCGTGATCTTTCTTAGTTTTCCCTGCACAATATTTCTAGGCCTTGGCAAAATTGAAATCACAGCGCTGCAATTCATGTAATTTCAGGAATTTCACGTTCCGCTTCTTAGGTAAAGTTCCCAAATTTTCACCATTATAGCAACTTTTTTATAATTATGACGCATTCATGGCAAAAATTACCATAAATGGTGTAATTTGAGATAAAAAGTCACTGCGAATGCACGGGAACAACAGAACGTGAGCAGCTGTTGTTCGTGTCGCCGTTTAAATGTGTCCTTGCACCAATAATTGACACAAGGAGGCATTTTGCACTAAAATACAGCATTAAACGACAGATTTGCATTTTGTGTAATTATATGGAATTTCACATAATTTTGCCGTATTTGCATGTAATTGTGAAAAAAGCAAATTATGTGACTTTCACACACCCCTAAATATTTCCTTGTTTTCCCCTGTCACAAAGGGGCTTTTTGCCCCAGGCCCTGCTCTCATCAGAGCTCTGCACAGCCCCGCATCTTTATATGCATATATCACAAGAGCAGACTCAGTCTGGTTTTGTGAATAGAGAATGAATGAGAAACGGCGGATCTGAGTAACCGCACCTCCCTGCTTTATTCCTTTTCTTGTTTAAGAAATTGTAATGGATAGTATGATTGGGTGTGCACATACAGCTCCTGCACCTGCCGTTGTTGGATGCCAGCTGCCAAGCAGAGAGAAAACTGTGAAAATAGTGGAGCGGTGCACTACCAAAGAGTTTTCTTCAATAAATCCAAATGTTCATTTTGTATAGTGGTTTATCAATCCTTTATTTTCAATATCAAAATGTGCAAATTCCAGCCAGTCTGGTTTTGTGCTCTGAAAATTATGAGACAGATAACATCAGTCACACCTAGATGGCACCAGATAACCTTAAGATTGACCTACGGCATTGTTTTTAGGTCTCGCCTAGCGTTGCAGCGAATGCGCTGCTCGCTCGGCGAGATTTATTGTTAATGAGGACTTTCAGAAGAGGGCTTGAAGCCCCACCCCTCATTTCCATTGGCTGGCGTCACTGTTTATGGTAAACGGTGGCCTGCAATTGGAAATTAGCTTTCTGGGTTGCCTCCCTTTGGCTTTTTGTTCCGGCCCACCCGGACTGGCTCGTCTGCTTTCCTTCTGTCGCAAATGAATTCTTATCTTTACAAGGCGTCATGTGTACTGCATGCTCCGGGCTTCCTGCAACCACGCTACCTTCACGCTTGGAGCACGCACCAGTCGGCTCTCTCATTGGTTATCGACTGGAAGATAGCCATCCTCTTCCTCACACGGTGCGCGATGGCCCCTCCTCCCCTCTGGGAATTGAATCTCTGCAGAGCAACACCAACGAACCAATCACACTGGTTTGTTTTAAATGTTTACTTTCTGCCGTCGCTCATTAGTGCTCGTAAAAACACGTATATGAGGTAGATTCTATGTATTTGACCAATCTGTTATCTCGCTGGCTTGAATTTCAAATGACGTCAGCAGTGGTAGGTTCAGTGAAGCCAGCATTCTGCCCTAAATGCTCGGTGTCTTGGAGTCTCTCCTCTCTGGTCCGCTTCTCTCATGGGTGTCCTCTGTCTTCCATCACAGGCCTGTCTTCTCCTCAAGCTCCTTTCCTCATTGGTTTCACTTCCTCTTCTCTTGCTTTTTCTGCCTTTCCCCGCTGGCATCTGTCTCCACCCCTTTGCCGTTTGTCCTACCCCTGCTTCGTGTGCCTCTTCTCTTCAGTTGTGGTACAGTTTAACCCCAGTGATAAACCATCACAAGGCAATGTGCTACCATACAGCGTGTTCGAGGTTCCAGAGACACGATGAAAAGATGGTCCTTTATTCCAGTCACAGGAATCAAATCAGTAGCGAAGATGACGACAGAGCACATTGAAAGTAAGTATTCAACACAGTTATGTGGCTACCACAGTGAAGATCCTTACTTTCCTCACACTTACAATATTATCCTGGAAAAACAAAACAAAAAAAAAAACACAACTTCCCACTCCAGCCCAAAGATTGGCAGCAAGGACAAAGCCACAAGTGGCCTTGTCCATTACTTATTATCTTATTGAACAATAATGTTCTTTACAGGACAGACCTTGGGGGAATTTGGTGGTTGGTTGCAATCTCAGCATTTTTAGAGGCCTTATCTGAGGTTACAAATCTAGAGCGGTAACTCTGATTGAAGTAAGGAAGCTCATTAGTGCTTACAGAAAGAATTCCATAAGGGTCTCTAGAATAAGTTGCAGCAAAGGGTCTCATCACTTGTATAAAAGCTGGTCTGGTATGGATGACGTAGCCTGGCGAAAGAGGGACTCTGCACACCACCCAGGAACAAAACAAGCATTTGCAATGCAATAGGTCTCGCATTTGCGAGAGTTTAAGCTATTTGCATTGTAAATGACAACGCGCTTTATTTATGTTTCAAAAACCAAAACATAAATAAAAGGCATTGTCATTTACAATGCCAATAGCTGAAACTCGCGTAAATGCGAGACCTGTTGCATTGCAAATGCTTGTTATTTAGAGTGAGGGGCTCATGCACCAGGGAAAGGTCCCGCATAATGCTGGCCTCTGACAGGACTGGTTTCTCCTGGCCAGCAGTAAAGAGTATCACACTGGTTTTTAGGTCTCGGCTAGACAGCGTATGTGCTGTCTTAAAGAGACATGCTGGAGTCCCTATCGCTACAGGAACGTCACTTTTAGTGAAGTTCCTGTGGCGATAAACTCTTCGCCTTATATACAAGGCGGCGTTAAGCACTTAACGTGGCTTAACGCTACCTTGTAAATAAGGTCTCCTTTCACGGTACACTTAGTGTGAAAGGGGTGGGCAGTGCGTGTTGCGTTGGGCATTCCACCGTAACACCCATTGACCCTATTTACAAGGGTGGCGTAAATAGGAGGCAGCGCCAAAATTAAGACCATGGAAAGACTGGTCTTAACATGGCGAAACATGGAGAAATGGTTAATTTCTCCGTGTTTTTGCTGTTTCTATGTGTGCAGCATTGTACAGCACACTTAGAAACAGCAAATCACCATAAATGATTGTTTATGTGCAGGAAGGTACACGTTTAAAAATGATTATTTGCAACTTCGATGTGTGCTGCACAATGCAGCACACAGAGTTTCAAATCGGCATTCTGGATTGTTTATGTGCAGGAAGGGACACCTTCCTGCACATAAACAATCAGTCCCCCCAACCAAGACACCCTTGCACTATGGGGAAAGGGTGCCTGCGCTGGCGCTAGGTAGCCTAATTTAGAGCCATCGCTAGGGGAAACGCAGGGGTGCACCACATTGTTACGAATACGGCACATCCATGCATTTTCAGAATGGCGAAGTGTGGCGTTAACTATTCTTGCTTAATGCCACGTTTCGCCATTCTGTAGTAAATATATCCCATCTTGTGTTTAATCTGTGGGCTTCAGCCTGCCACAGGCTTCCCATGTGCTTGCTCCATCATCTGTCTCATATTATATGTCACAATTAGTCCCTGGCATGCATGGTCATGCCTCTTCTTGAGTTTAATCCTCCCCCAGAGCATGGACCAAGTACTTCTAAACATCCACTGTGCCAATTTTTTACAACTCTTTTAGAACCTACTTTTTTCAGAACTCTACACAGTGCTCGTGCTTTTACCAAGTCCATCTCCTCCCACACACCATCATGCCCCATCCACAGATCACCCCCTCCCCATCACTGCTTGTCGTATTGTTGCTGCTCTTTGTTTCCCCACCTTCTCCCTTCCATCGCTGCTTGCTCCCTTGCACCTCTGGTGCTTGCCCTGTCCAAAACGCACTCCTCCATCACTGATTTCCCTTTGTAGCTGCTTTCTGTCTCCCCCACCTCCATCGCTCCCATCTCTGCTTGCTCCCTCGCACCTCCTGGTGCTTGCCCCGTCTACACTCACCCCCTCCCCCATCACTGTTTTAAACCCACATTGTAGTCTGTTTCGTTCTAGTGAGTGGTGTTGTTCTGCCTTTTAGTGTATAGCTGACGTGTTGATTGGAGCATGTGTGTATGGCTGCCATTACTTTGCACACGTGTAGTTTTTTTTCCACGTGTTTGGGTACTAGGTGTGTGCGTGTTTACACCATATGTGGTTGTTTGGTAATGGTGTTTATAGCTGGATAATCAGACCTCAATTGAATCAGGTATGCATTATCACAGGGCATGTCAGAGCGCCTAAAGTACCTGTGTCTTCTGCTGTAATTGCTTAGCCATGTTTCTCCTGTGCGAAATGATTGAACTGTTCTTGTCTCACCTTGTTGCTTCTCTTTCGTAGGGTGGGACTCTATTTCTTCAAATTATTACCCATCAGGGCACTTTCTTACTTTTTCAGCATTCACCAGTGAAGTGTTTCCTTGAACTATTACGCTTAACTCTAATTATCTTCAAAGAAGCCAGGCTGAGTCTTGATGTCATCAAGGTCTGCCTGCCCCTCGGTTTTCTTGGCAGAAGTAGTCCTTTTAATGTGGTTGCCGATACGATTTACTTCCTCATGTTCACTACTGTAAACCAGCCTAACACTGTGATTCTTTCTGTTTTTATTGTGCAGTTTTATATAGCTCCAACACCACCCAAAGGTAGTGGAGCGCTGTAGGAGAGTAGGATCTGCCTCTTATGGGTACCCCCACTTTTTGCTGATGTTTCACTGTTTTTCGATTTTAGTCTGGTTGGGGCCCTGCTATCCAGGACCCCAGCCTAGCTGCTTCCTCTCTAAATTGATTCCCTGTACCTTAGGTACACCACAGATTGGATTCTGGGGTGCCCTTATAAGTCCCTAGTATATGGTATACTATGTACCCAGGGCATAGGTACCCCAGAGGCCTACCAGGGGCTGAAGCATGTATTATGCCACCCCTGGGCAGCTTTCCAAAATGACACCACAGGACTGCTACAGCAGCCTGAGTGAGGTGGTGCCTGCACCCCTTACTGAGATATAGGTTCGCTATATCTCACCCTATCACTGCACATATAAACTGATCAGTCACCGCTATGGCAGGCCTTATCAATCCTAAAGGCAGGGTGCTTGGTTTTGTGTGAGAGGGTGCCCATGCATGAGCAAAGCCCCTCTGCAGGCTTCGGAATCTATCCTCCGGGGTTGTCTGTGAGGCAGCCTGACCATATACTCTTAAGTGCATTGTAACCTAGCGGTAAATGCTAACTTTGGGATGGCTGCACGGAAACATGTCGTGTTTGGTGTCAAACACATTGGAATCATACCCCCACACCAGTAACTGGTGTGGGTGTATGATCCCACCCTTCTAGAGGGAGAGACATGACAGCACCGGTATACCCGGTACCAGCTAACAGAGCCCTGGCATCACAAAATGGATACTGCAGCCACAGACATGAGTCTGGCCTCCTGCTGCTGACCGAAACTCCGGCAGGGGAGGCCTGGACAATAGGTATCCTGTCACAGGGAGGTGTCACCACTTCCCAGACAGGCTTTAGTGTATTGGGGCTGGGTGGGTGCACTCTCAGAGTGCTTTGAACTCCTGCACTGGGGGCACATTTGGTGTCCCTGTGCATAGTTCAGTTCTAACCGGTTGCAGGGGCTACCAGCCCCTGCTCTGGTGTGAAACTGGACAAAGGAAATGGGTGTAGCCACCCCTCTTTCCAAACCCTCCCATAGGTGGGTCCCCAGAGTATGTCCAACCCCTTCCTTGGGTATAAGAAAGGAACCCCTGGCTACAGGACTTTAGATTTCCCTGGACAAAACTCTGATACTGAATCCTGGACCTTCGACGATCTGTTCAACGCCAGATGACTGAAGAATCTCCCTTGGAGTAAAGGAGTTACTCCCCTGCTTGGCAGGCACCAAAGACACATCTGCCCGGTCTGCATCTCCGAAGCTCCCACCGGACGCTGAAGACTTTGCAACCCAGGAGGTGGGTTTCCAGACTTCGCAGAGGCTGACCCGAGACCACAGCAAAGCTGAGACCCGTAGCCCTCGTGGGTACCATGGAACGGGAACCCCTGGACACCATGCACATTTGCAAGTGCATATGCTTTTCATCAATCCCTGAGGCTGTGCTTTGGGTTACTTGTAGCCCTGACCCCGAGCAGTAAATCCTCTGAAGATTGCTGGCCTACCCACTCCGAGTGACCCATGGGCCATCATTGTGTGATTCCTCTCAAGGTCCCTTCGCGATCCCTTGTTCATCAACTTGTGGGTCCCTGAGAAGGGTAACTTTACTTTAATTGGGCTTTCCTGGTTGCTCCAGACGTGCCCTGACTCTCCATTGCTTGGGGAGTCCCCAGGACCTTGCTGGTCTGCACCGAAGCATCTTTCCTCTTCCTGTGTGGGTTGCTGTTGCCAAGGCTTGTTGTGACCAATCCGGGCACCCATGCTGCAGCACTCGACATCCTTTGTGGGACAGCTCGAATCCAGCTCCTGGTTGTCATCGACGCATCCTGGTCCTCGTGGCTGAAGAGTCAAGCTTCACCTCTTTGCACCTGAAACATCTGACATCGGTGGGCATTCGACTATCGTGCCCCTGGTCAGTGGCTAGTGACCCAGACTCTGTCCCCTCTGCTTTCAGGTTCTTCACATCTTCGATCCAGGCTTGGATCTCTTCGGACACTTCTCATCTTCCCGGCAGCAGCACTTTTCAGCAAGCTGCCATTGAAAACGTCGACGCGACCTGACACCATTTGACACCTATGCACCCGGCTTCCCTGGGTGAGGTAACACGAGTACTCCGGTGCTCCCGTGGGTGTTGGCGCTAGAACCATCTAAGTCCAAAAGGGTTCGTTCCTAGTCCACTCCTAAGTGTCCCTAACCTTTAAAACTCTAACCGCAACTTTCCCCATAGAAGCTAACGGAGCTTGTGGCTGTGTTTAAACACTGCACACGTCCCCCGTGGGTCCCCTGTGTCACTACCTTGGGTGGTTCCTTGGGGTCCCAGCGATTCTACAGGCTCTAGGCCTTGTGTCTAGTCAAGTCGTGGTCCTTATACCCCTTTCTTAATATATGGTTTGGTTCGCCCCTAGGGCCTATCGTATATTGTGCTAATTTACTGTGATATTTGAAGTGTAACATATGTGCTTTGACCTCTAGCCTCATAAAGAGACTAGTAGGGTGTGTTTAGGAATAAATACATATATTTTAGATAAATACCTGGTGTGGTTCTCCTTTCATTTAGCCATTCAAGAGATTATAGACTGGTAAAACAAGCTGCTTTACATTCCTCCAAGACTTAGCCTGAAGGCTGCTCTCCATAGCTACCACTAGGATAGCTTTCAATAAAGGTTGTCTTTAAACCTAACTCCAATAAGGGTTGTTTGGACTGGTACAAGGTGCCCACTATAACTACTGGACAGCGTATACCAGGCCAACTTCTCACAAGCGCTTTATATTAGCACCAGTTACTTTTTTGTGCAGTTTTATATGGCGCCAACACTTTGAAGGTACTCGAGCGCTTTACATTAGCACCAGTCCCTTTACAAAAGGACACATTCTATTTTGTAGGCTCAGGGTGATTAAGTGTTTTGCCCAGAATCAAGGATGTTAAGCCAATGCAGAAACTTAAACCCGGTTTCTCAGCTTCAGAGAGCAATTTTGGCATCCATTGTGTAGGAGAGTAGGATCTGCCTCTTATGGTTACCCCCACTTTTTGCTGATGTATCACTGTTTTTCGACTTTAGTCTGGCTGGGGCCCTGCTATTAAGGACCCCAGCTTAGCTGCTTCCTCTCTAAATGGATTCCCTGTACTTTAGGTACATCCCAGATTGGATTCTGGAGTGCCCTTATAAGTCCCTAATATATGGTATACTATGTACCCAGGGCATAGGTACCCCAGAGGCCTACCAGGGGCTGAAGCATGTATTGTGCCACCTCTGGAAGGCCATCCAAAATGACACCACAGGACTGCTACTGCAGCCTGAGTGAGGTGGTGCATGCACCCCTTACCGAGATATAGGTTCACTATATCTCACCATACACTGCACATAGAAACCTATCAGTCACCCCTATGGCAGGCCTTATCAATCCTGAAGGCAGGGTGCTTGGTTATATGTGATAGGGTGCCCATGCATGAGCAGAGCCCCTCTGTGGTGCAGCCTGACCATATACTCTTAAGTGCATTATAACCTCGTGATAAGATGCTAACTTTGGACTGGCTGCACGGAAACATGTTGTGTTGGAACCCTACCCCCCCCCCCCGCCAGTCCTGACGGCGGGGGTAGAATTCCACCCTTCTAGAGGGAGAGACATGTCTCCACCGGTATACCCGGTATAAACCTTAAAGAGCCCTGGCATCACAAAATGGATGCTGCAGCCACAGACACGAGTCTGGCCTCCTGCTGCTGACCGAAACTCCGGCAGGGGAGGCCTGGACAATAGGTTTCCTGTCTCAGGGAGGTGTTACCACCTCCCGGACAGGCCTTAGTGGATTGGGGCTGGGTGGTCCTGCACTGGGGGCACATTTGGTGTCCTCGTGCATACCCCAGTTCAAACCGGTTGCAGGGGCTGCCAGACCCTGCTCTGGTGCGAAACTGGACAAAGGAAATGGGTCTAGCCACCCCTCTTTCCAAACCCTCCCATAGGTGGGTCGCCAGAGTTAGTCCAACCCCTTTTCTTAGTATAAGTAAGGGAACCCTGGCAACAGGACTTTAGATATCCCTGGATGAATCTCTGAAGCTGAATCCTTGACCTTCGACGCTCTACATCAAGATTAGAGGACTTAAGAATCTCCCTTGGGGTCAAGGAGTGACTCCCCTGCTTGGCAGGCACCAATGAAGCAATTGTCCAGTCTGCATCGCTGAAGCTCCCACCAGACGCCGAAGTCTTTGCAACACCAGAGGTGGATTTCCAGACTTCCCCAAGGCTTCCCTGAGACCCCAGTGAAGCTGAGGCACGTAACTGTCGTGGGTAACGTGGAACTGTGACCCCTGGACACCGAGATCTTTTGCAAGTGCATCCTCTTCCTGGTCTTCCATGAAGTTGTGCTTTGGGCTCCAAGTAGCCCCCGCCTCCAGCACGGACGGTACCGAAGATCACTGGCCTCCACTCCACGAGTGTCCTATGAGTTAGCTCCAAGTGCGTCCACTCGAGGCTCCTTCACGGTCACTAGTCTGTTGGCTAGTGGGCCCTCCCGAAGGCAACTCTTTCTCTGCTTGGGCTTCCCTGGTTGCTCCAGAGGTGCCCTGACTTACCCTCGATGGGTGAGTCCCCCAGACCTTGTTGGTCTGCATCAATGTCCTTTCTTTGTTTCCACGTGACTTGCCGTTGCCAAGGCTTGTTGGGTCCAATCCGGTCGACAACACCGCAGCAATCGACAGACGTCGTGGGACAGCTAGAATCCAGCTCCCGGTCTTCATCGACACCTCCTGGACTTCGTGGCTGAAGAGTCAAGACAACCATCAACCTACCTGAAGCACCCGACATCGGTGGGCATCTGCTCATCGCCTTCCTGGTCACTGGCTAGTGACCCAGACTCTGTCCCCTCTGCTTTCAGGTCCTTCAGATCTTCGATCCACTCTTGGATCCACCCGGCCACTTTCGACTTGATCGCCAGCAGCCTGCTGAAGCAGATCACCATTGAAAACGACGACGAAACGCGACGCCAAAAGACACCTATGCACCCGGCTTCCCTGGGTGAGGTAACTCGAGTACTCCGGTGCTCCCGTGGGTATTGACTCTAGAACTGCCTAGTTCCAAAGGGGTTTGCTCCAAGTCCTCCTCTAAGTGTCCTTTCCTTTTAAAAATCCAACCGTGACTTTCCCCAAAGAAGTCAACGGTGGCTCGCAGCTGTGTTCTCACACTGCAAGCGTCCCCCGTGGGTCCCCTGTGTCACTACCTT
Source organism: Calotriton arnoldi (assembly GCA_963921515.1). Taxonomy (NCBI): domain Eukaryota; kingdom Metazoa; phylum Chordata; class Amphibia; order Caudata; family Salamandridae; genus Calotriton; species Calotriton arnoldi. The sequence goes on along the minus strand of CAWUFW010010607.1, from coordinate 442,094 downwards.
GGGTGGTTCCTTGGGGTCCAAGCACTTCAACAGGCTCTAGGCCTTGTGTCTAGCTCAGTCGTGGTTTTTATACCATTTTTTTGGTATATGGTTTGGTACGCCCCTAGGGCTCAAACGTGTATTTGTGCTATTACTGTTGATATTTGACTTGTAACTTATGTACTTCGAACTCTAGCCTCATAAAGAGACTAGAGGGGTGTGTTTAAGATTAAATACATATATTTTATATATATACCTGGTGTGGTCCTCTTTCATTTGGTCACTCAAGAGATTATAGACTGGTAAAACAAGCTGCTTTACATTCCTTCAAGACGTAGCCTGAAGGCTGCTCTCCATAGCTACCACTAGGATAGCTTTCAATAAAGGTTGTCTTTAACCTATCTCCAATAAGGGGTTGTTTGGACTGGTGCCAGGTGCCCACTATAATTAGTGGACAGCATGTACCAGGCCAACTTCTCACATTGGTGTGCAGCGTGTGGGATTCTAGCTTGCTATTGTTTTACCAGATAATCTCAATTGAATTGATCAACTGAAAACCACTAAGGGTACCTTAGGTACATATAAATTCAAGCTTAGAAATACAGTAAGTTCTACTGAACTTAGAGTTGTGTGTTAAGGGCTTAGCACACCCTTTCTACAACTCCAGAGACTTTAGTAGGCCACACTAGAGTAGGTAGTGCATACACCACACCTCACGAGTAATGTCTTCAGGGCCAGGAATCAGTAGATCCCTGACAGGAACCAGTGGGCTCCTACCCTCCAAGTATGACAACCTCCCATTCTTGGAATTGAGAGAGTTGTGCAAGATTAGGAAGCTGAAGACAGGCAAAAGTGCCAACACCCAACGTCTCATGGAGATGCTTCTGCTGGATGATCTCAGAAGACCCCTAGGGTCTGCAGGGGTAGGCAGAGAGAGTGGGGCAGAAGATGAGGAAGGGGTCAGGGGCGAAAATCCCCAGGACCTGACCTCTGAAACTGGCCAGGAAGGTGACAATGACCTTGCCCTGGAAAATGTAGCTCCTCCTGCAGATGAGGAGGAGGATCAGAATGACCTCCCATTTGTCCCACCAGGAAGAGTTGTGAGTGTGCCCAGAGGGTCCAGATCTCCTTCTCAGGAGTCTAACCATTCTGACACCTCAGTAGGGACCTCTGTTTCTTCTCATAGGAGGGAAACCTCTCATGAAAGGAAAGACAGACTGCTCAAGTATGAAGAAGCTCAGTTGAGAATCAGAAAACAGAAGTTGGCTATAGATTGGGAGTCCCTAGAGCTTCATAGACAAAGAGGAAAGTTGGGACTAGAGTCCCATGGTGGCAGCAACTTCCCTAGTGGTAGGGAAAGGTCTTATGACCATAGAAACCTGAGCAAGATTGTCCCTCCCTACCAGAGTGGGGATGACATCCACAAATGGATTACTGCACTGGATAGGGCCTGTAAAGTACAGAGGGTCCCTCAGGAGCAGTAGGCAGCAATCTTGTGGCTCTCCTTTGCAGACAAAGGTAGAGACAAGCTCCTCACTGTAAGAGAAGAGGATGCAGGTGATTATCAAGTCCTGAAGAGTGCCCTAATAGGTGGGTTTGGCCTAACCACTGAGCAATACAGGTTAAAGTTCAGTGATACCCAAAAGGCACAGACACAGGACTGGGTGGACTTTGTAGAGCATGCTACCAAGGCTCTGGAAAGCTGGTTACTGGGCAGTAAGGTGTATGACTTCAAAGGATTTCATAATTTAATCATGAGGGAGCAGATTCTTAATAACTGTCAGAATCAGTTGCTACATCAGTACCTGGTTGACTCTGATCTGACCTATCCCCAAGAATTGGGAAAGAAGGCAGACAAATGGGTAAAAACCAGGGTGAAACAAAAAGTACAGAACCAAGGTGGTGACCAGAAGAAGCAAGATTCCAAAAACTCTGATAAGGGTGGGGAGAAGGGTAAAGACCAGAAATCTTCACAAGGTCCCCAAAAATCTTCTTCAGGTGGGGATTCCCAATCTAATAAAGGAAAAGGCCAAAGGAAACCATGGTGCAAAGTCTGTAAGCAAAAGACTCACTGGACCAGTGATTGCACCAAGTCCAAAGACTCCAATCCAGCCACCATTGCCCCTAAGGCAACTGTTCCCCCTAGCCCAGCTACAAGTGGTGGTGGAAACACTCAGAATAAAGGATTAGTAGGGTTGACCCTGGGTACTGGGATGGACTCTGGCCTAGTCAAAGTGCCAACTCAGGCTGTGTTAGTCTGTGATGGGGGCATGGATATGTCCCCCTTTGTGAGTCCCAATAATTTGGGCAAATACAGACAGCAGCCTTTAATTAATGGAAGGGAGGCTTTGGCATTCAGGGACACAGGAGCAAGTGTCACCATGATGACACAAGATCTTGTGGATCCTGGGCAGATTATACTTGGTGAAATGTACCAAGTGACCAATGCTAGCAATGTCAGAACAGACCATTCTCTGGCATTTGTTAACTTCTCCTGGGGAGGGGTAACTGGCCTTAAGAAGGTTGTGGTGAGTGCAGACCTACCAGTTGAATGCTTGCTTGGCAATGATCTTGAAACCTCAGCTTGGGCAGAGGTGGAGCTCAGGAAAGATGCAGAAATGCTAGGGATCCCTGCACATGTCTTTGCTGTGACTAGGTCACAGGCAAAAATGTCAAAAGCTGAACAGGCCCTGGATGATGGAATAATGGACCAGGTGCCTCCCAAGAGAAGGAGCAGCAGGTTTAAGGCAGTGCCTTCCCCCTTGGCTCAGGAGGTAGATCAGACTTTTGAGGAAGCTGCTCTCAGGCCTGAAGAAGGAACTATCCCAGAGGAGCTTGAACCTGATCAGGTTGAGTTCTTGGGAACAGGGGGCCCTTCCAGGGCAGATCTGAGCCAGGAGCAGCTGAACTGCCCCTCTCTTGAAACCCTCAGACAGCAGGCTGCTGCTGAGGTTGCTGGGAATGCTAGTGGCACCCACAAGATATATTGGGATGATGGACTCCTGTACTCAGAGAGTAGAGAACCCAAGCTTGGAGCAGCCAGGAGGTTGGTTATACCTCTGACGTTCAGGGGCTTCCTATTGACACTAGCCCATGATATTCCCTAAGCAGGTCACCTGGGCCAGAACAAGACTTGGGACAGAATTGTCCCTCACTTTCACTGGCCCCACATGTCTGAAGACACCAAGGAGTTTTGTCGCTCCTGTGTAACCTGCCAAGCCAGTGGGAAGGCAGGTGGCACCACAAAGGCCCCCCTGATACCACTACCTGTGGTGGGGGTTCCCTTTGAGAGGGTGGAGATTGACATAGTTGGTCCCATGGATCCCTAAACAGCATCTGGGCACAGGTTTATCCTGATGGTGGTGGACCATGCCACCAGGTACCCAGAAGCCATTCCCCTTAGGACCACTTCAGCTCCTGTGTGTAGGAGAGTAGGATCTGCTTCACATGGGTACCCCCACTTTTTGCTGATGCTTCACTGTTTTTCGACCTTAGTCTGGCTGGGGCCCTGCTAATCAGAACCCCAGCCTAGCTGCTTCCTCTTTAAAATGGTTTCCATGTGCCTTAGGCACATCTCTAATTGGAATCTGGAGTGCCCTTATAAGTCCCTAGTATATGGTATACTATGTACCAAGGGCATAGGTACCTCAGAGGCCTGCCAGGGGCTGCAGCATGTATTGTGCCACCCCTGGAAGGCCATCCAAAATGACACCACAGGTCTGCTACTGCAACCTGGGTAAGGTGGTGCATGCACCCCTTACTGTGGTATAGGTTACCTATATCACTAAGTACCTACACACATATAAACCTATAAGTCACTACTATGGCAGGCCTTGTCAATCCTGAAGGCAGAGTGCATGGTTCCTATGTGAGAGGGTGCCCCTGCATGAGCAGGGCCCTCTGCAGCATTCGGAGACCTTTGTCTGATGCTGTTTGTAGTGCAGCCTGACCATATACTCTTAAGTGCATTATAACTTAACGTTAAATGCTAACTTTGGGATGGCTGCACAGAAACATGTCGTGTTTGGTGTCAAACATCTTGGAATACTACCCCCCCGCCAATTCTGGCAGCGGGGGTAGCATTCCACCCTTCTAGAGGGAGAGACATGTTATCCCTGCACTACCCGGTAACTTCTTTCTGAAGCCCTGGCATCACAAAATGGATGCCTCTGCCACAGACACAAGTCTGGCCTCCTGCTGCTGACAGAAACTCCGGCAGGGGAGGCCTGGACAATAGGTTTCCTGTCACAGGGAGGTGTGACCACCTCCCCAGACAGGATAATGTGTATTGGGGCTGGGTGGGTGCACTCTTAGAGTGCTTTGAAGTCCTGCACTGGGGGAGCAAAGGCTCCTCTGTGCATATGCCAGTTCAAACCGGTGCAGGGGCTGACTGCCCCTGCTTTGGCATGAAACTGGACAAAGGGAAGTGGGTGTAACCACCCCCTCCCTTGACCCTCCCATAGGTGGGGTCATAGAGTTAGTCCCTCCCTGTTTTACTGGATAAAATAGGGAACCCTTGCCATAGCAAATCAGATTATCCCTGGACGAAACTCTGAAACAAAATCCTGGACCTTCGACGCTCTACTAAGGACTAGAGGACAGAAGAATCTCCCTTGGGGTCAAGGAGTGACTCCCCTGCTTGGCAGGCACCAAAGAAGCATCTGTCCGGTCTGCATCGACGAAGCTCCCGCCGGACGCCGAAGTCCCTGCATCCCCAGAGGTAGATTTCCTGATTTCCCCGAAGCTACCCTGAGTCCCCAGCGAAGCTGAGGCCCGTGGCTGCTGTGGGTAACGAGGAACCGTGACCCCTGGACACCGAGCACATTTGCAAGTGCATCCTCGTCTGGGTCTCCCACGAAGTCATGCTTTGGGCTCCGAGTAGCCCCAGCCTCCAGCACCAACTGCACCGAAGATCACTGGCCTCCACTCCACGAGTGTCCTGTGAGCCAGCTCCACGTGCGGCGTCTCGAGGCTCCTTTGCGGTTGCTAGTCCGTTGGCTAGTAGCCCTCCACGAAGGCCAATCCTTTTTATCTTGGGTTCCCTGGTTGCTCCAGGCTTGCCCTCACTTACCCTTGCTGGGTGAGTTCCTCAGACCTTGCTGGTCTGCACCATCGACGATCTTCATCTACATTGAGACTTGCCGTTGCCAAGGCTTGTTGGGTCCAATCCGGTCGCCGATACCGTAGCACTCGACAGACATCGTGTACCAGCCTGAATCCTGCTCCTGGTTGCCGACAACGCCTCCTGGACCTCGTGGCTGCAGAAACGAGACGACTGTCAACGCACCTGAAGCACCCGACATCGGTGGGCATCTGCTCATCGCCTTCCTGGTCACTGGCTAGTGACCCAGACTCTGTCCCCTCTGCTTTCAGGTTCTTCAGATCTTCGATCCACTCGTGGATCCACCCGGACACTTTCCACATGGTCGCCAGCAGCACTTTGCAGCAGAACGCCATAGAGATCGACGACGAAACCCGACCCCGAAAGACACCTATGCACCCGGCTTCCCTGGGTGAGGTAACACGAGTACTTCGGTGCTCCTGTGGGTAGAGACTCTAGAACGACCTAGTTCTCAAAGGGTTTGCTCCAAGTCCTTCTTTAAGTGTCCCTTTTCTTTAAATTTCCAACCGCGACTTTCCCCATAGAAGTTAACGGTGATTCGCGGCTGTGTTCTCACACTGCACGCGTCCCCCTTGGGTCCCCTGTGTCACTACCTTGGGTGGTTCCTTGTGGTCCAAGCACTTCTACAGGCTCTAGGCCTAGTGTCTAGCTCAGTCGTGGTTCTTATACCACTTTTTGGTATATGGTTTGGTACGCCCCTAGGGCCCAAACGTGTATTTGTGCTATTATTGTGTTTAATTAACTTATTACTTATGTATTTCGAACTCTAGCCTCATAAAGAGACTAGAGGGGTGTGTTTAGCAATAAATACATATATTTTGAATATATACCTGGTGTGGTGCTCTTTCATTTGGTCACTCAAGAGATTATAGGCTGGTAAAACAAGCTGCTTTACATTCCTTCAAGACTTAGCCTGAAGGCTGCTCTCCACAGCTACCACTAGGATAGCTTTCTTTAAAGGTTGTCTTTAACCTAACTCCAATAAGGGTTGTTTGGACTGGTGCAAGGTGCCCACTATAATTAGTGGACAGCATATACCAGGCCAACTTCTCACATTGGTGTGCAGCGTGTGGGATTCCAGCTTGCTATTGTTTTACCAGATAATCTCAATTGAATTGATCAACTGAAAACCACTAAAGGTACCTAAGGTACATATAAACTAAGTTTAGAATACAGTAAGTTCTACTGAACTTAGAGTTGTGTGTTAAGGGATAGCACAACCCTTTCTACAACTCAAGAGAGTTTAGTAGGCCACACTAGAGTAGGTAGTGCATACACCACACCACACTAATAATGTCTTTAAAGGCAGGATCTAAAGAGTCCTTGCCAGAAGCCACTGGGCTTCTCCCCTCCAAGTATGATACCCTCCCATTCTTGGAATTCAGGGCTTTATGTAACTTGAGGAAAATAAGGACAGGCCAAAGTCCCACCACCCAACACCTTAAAGATTTGTTGGTGGCTTTTGATCTCAGCAGGCCCTTAGGGACTGAAGGGGCAGGAGCAGAGGGTGGGGCAGAAGATGAGGACGGGGAAGGAGGTAGCAATACCCCCAGCCCCCCCTCTGGAGCTGACCAGGAAGGTGAAAATGACCTTGACCTGGAAAACCCAATCCCCCCTGAGGAAGAGGGAGAGGAGGATCAGAATGACCTCCACTTTATCCCCTCAGGAAGGATTGAGAGGGTGCCTAGGAGGTCTAGATCTCCTTCTCAGGAGTCTAACCACTCTAGCTCCTCAATAGGGACCTCTGTCTCCTCTCATAGGAGGGAATCCTCTCATGAGAGGAGAAAAAGGCTGATTCAATATGAGGAAGCTCAGCTTGAACTCAGAAGGAAGCAAGTGGCCTTAGATAGGGAGTCCCTAGATCTCTTTAGAGAGAGAAAAAAGTTGGGACTAGAGTCCCATGGTGGCAGCAATACCCCTAGAGATAGGGAAAGGTCCTATGACCATAGGAACCTGAGCAAGATTGTCCCTCCCTACCAGAGTGGGGATGACATCCACAAATGGATAACTGCACTGGAGAGGGCCTGTAAAGTTCAGAGGGTCCCCCAGAAGCAGTGGGCAGCAATCTTGTGGCTCTCCTTTGCAGACAAAGGTAGAGACAAGCTCCTCACTGTAAGAGAAGAGGATGCTGACAATTACACAGTCTTGAAGAGTGCTCTGATAGATGGGTTTGGCCTAACCACTGAACAGTATAGGTTGAAGTTCAGAGACACCCAAAAGGCTCAGACTCAAGACTGGGTTGATTTTGTAGATTGTGCTACTAAGGCTCTGGAAGGTTGGATACATGGCAACAAAGTGCATGACTTTTTAGGATTGTACAATTTGATTATGAGGGAGCAGATCCTTAATAATTGTCAAAACCAGCTTTTGCACCAGTATCTGGTGGACTCTGATCTGACCTCTCCCCAAGAATTGGGAAAGAAGGCAGACAAATGGGTCAGAACCAGAGTAAAAACTAAAAATCAGGGTGGTGACCAGAAGAAAGATTCTACTAAGTCCCAAGAAAAAGGTGGGGATAAATCCAAGGATAAGTCCACTACAGGGCCCCAAAATTCCTCTTCTGGGGGTGGGTCCCAAACTCCTTCTTCTCCTGAAAAGAAACCATATTGCCATGTCTGTAAAAAGCCTGGGCACTGGAAATCTGATCCCAGTTGCCCCAGGATTGGCAATAAAGAAAATGTTCCTCCAGCAACTACTACCACCCCCCCTGGTACTACCAGTAGTAATCCTCCAGTTGGGAGTAGTGCACCCAAAAAGTTAGGTGCTTTTGCAACAGGAACAGAGGTGGGCCCTAGTTTAGACAGGACCCTCTCAACAGACTCCTCTGACTCTGATGGTGGTATAGGATTTGCCACCTTTACCATGGGTCCCACAGCATTGGGCAGGTACAGATTGGAGCCAATAATTAATGGTCAGAAAGCTGTGGCATTTAGGGACACATGGGCTAGTGTCACCATGGTGGCAGGGAAACTAGTCCCCCCTCACCAGCTTTTACCTGAGTTTAAATACCAGGTGACCAACATTGATGGTGTCAGAACAGGTCACCCCATGGCCATAGTCAATCTCAGCTGGGAGGGGGTCACAGGCCCAAAAAGAGTGGCAGTGTCCCCAACCTTACCTGTAGATTGCCTGATGGGCAATGATCTGGAAATTTCAGCCTGGGCTGAAGTTGAACACCAAACCCATCTCAGGATGTTGGGTGTCCCTGTAAAGGTTAGTGGGGCTGTGATGGCCACAGCCCCAGCCCAAGATTTTGGAGAGATGGAGCCTGGAAGAATGGCCCACTCTCCCCCAAAAGAGAGCACAAGGGTTGAAGAAAAGTCTTCTTCCCTCCAGACCGTAGGTAAGGGTCAGCCTCCTCAGGGAACTGACCCTACCCCTAGTGAAGGAACTGCCCCAGAGGTACTCAGGTCTGGCCTGGCCACACCCCTGATGGCAGAGGACTCTTCCAAGGTGGTACCCAGTCTGGAGCAGGTAACCTGCCCCTCTCTACCCTGCCTCAGTCAGCCCAGGGCTGCAGAGGTCAGGGAGGTCAGTGGACCCCCCAGGGCCCCCTATCCAGAGGAACCCCCCATCAGCATATTAGGGGCACCCAGTCTAGTAGCCCTAGCCAGGTGAAAATTCCTCTACACACTGAGGGATCCCCCATACCTTTATGTAGGGACCTCCACCAGAAGGACTCTGGTAGGCAAAGGCAAACCTGGGACCAGAAGGTTCCAAACCTGCCATGTCCCTCCAGTAGTCCACCCAAAGGGACCCAACCCCCAGCTGTAGGCAGCCAGAGGTTGACCCTTAGAGCAAAGTGCAACTCAGTCATGGAAAGACAGGCATACATGGTGACCAGTGATCTGAGGAAGCTGAGGCCAACATTCCTAGGGCCTCACTTCCCTACTCAGACACCTCACCAGCCTTGTACTTTACCTAAGCACACCACAGGTAGTGATTCCCCATGGTGGAGACCCTCTCATACCCTTAGGGTGAGGGATTGCTTAGTGGACCATAAGATAGGGGCAACCATGCTAGTGCAGGTGCTTCCTTATATGGCCACTTAGTCAATAAAGGCTCAACTGGCCAAGGTTAGCCTTATCTCCTTTCGTTTGGGGGGTTATGTAGGAAGGTGGAATCTGACTATATGGTTGCCCCCACTTTTTTATGGTGTTTTGCTGGTTTATGACTTAGTTGGACTGGGATCCTGCTATTCAGGGCCCCAGTCTATCTGCTTTCTCTGTAAAAAGGTTTCCATGTGCCTTAGGCACATCTCTGATTGGAATCTGGAGTGCCCTTATAAGTCCCTAGTATATGGTATACTATGTACCAAGGGCATAGGTACCTCAGAGGCCTACCAGGGGCTGCAGCATGTATTGTGCCACCCCTGGAAGGCCATCCAAAATGACACCACAGGTCTGCTACTGCAGCCTGGGTAAGGTGGTGCATGCACCCCTTACTGTGGTATAGGTTACCTATATCACTAAGTACCTACACACATATAAACCTATAAGTCACTCCTATAGCAGGCCTTGTCAATCCTGAAGGCAGAGTGCATAGTTCCTATATGAGAGGGTGCCCCTGCATGAGCAGGGCCCCTCTGCAGCGGTCGGAGATCCTTCTCTGATGCTGTTTGTAGTGCAGCCTGACCATATACTCTTAAGTGCATTATAACCTCGCGTTAAATGCCAACTTTGGGATGGCTGCACAGAAACATGTCGTGTTTGGTGTCAAACATCTTGGAATACTACCCCCCCCGCCAATTCTGGTGGCGGTGGTAGCATTCCACCCTTCTAGAGGGAGAGACATGTTAACCCTGCACTACCCGGTAACTTCTTTCTGAAGCCCTGGCATCACAAATGGATGCCTCTGCCACAGACACAAGTCTGGCCTCCTGCTGCTGACAGAAACTCCGGCAGGGGAGGCCTGGACAATAGGTTTCCTGTCACAGGGAGGTGTGACCACCTCCCCAGACAGGATAATGTGTATTGGGGCTGGGTGGGTGCACTCTTAGAGTGCTTTGAAGTCCTGCACTGGGGGAGCAAAAGGCTCCTCTGTGCATATGCCAGTTCAAACCGGTGCAGGGGCTGCCTGCCCCTGCTCTGGCGCGAAACTGGACAAAGGGAAGTGGGTGTAACCACCCCCTCCCTTGACCCTCCCATAGGTGGGGTCATAGAGTTAGTCCCTCCCTGTTTTACTGGATAAAATAGGGAACCCTTGCCATAGCAAATCAGATTATCCCTGGACGAAACTCTGAAACAAAATCCTGGACCTTCGACGCTCTACTAAGGACTAGAGGACAGAAGAATCTCCCTTGGGGTCAAGGAGTGACTCCCCTGCTTGGCAGGCACCAAAGAAGCATCTGTCCGGTCTGCATCGACGAAGCTCCCGCCGGACGCCGAAGTCCCTGCATCCCCAGACGTAGATTTCCTGACTTCCCCGAAGCTACCCTGAGTTCCCAGCGAAGCTGAGGCCTGTGGCTGCCATGGGTAACGAGGAACCGTGACCCCTGGACACCGAGCACATTTGCAAGTGCATCCTCGTCTGGGTCTCCCACGAAGTCGTGCTTTGGGCTCCGAGTAGCCCCAGCCTCCAGCACCAACTGCACTGAAGATCACTGGCCTCCACTCCACGAGTGTCCTGTGAGCCAGCTCCACGTGCGGCGTCTTGAGGCTCCTTCGCGGTCAATCCTTTTCATCTTGGGCTCTCTGGTTGCTCCAGGCTTGCCCTCACGTACCCTTGCTGGGTGAGTTCCTCAGACCTTGCTGGTCTGCACCATCGATGATCTTCATCTACATTGAGACTTGCCGTTGCCAAGGTTTGTTGGGTCCAATCTGGTCGCCAACACCGCAGCACTCGACAGACATCGTGTACCAGCCCGAATCCTGCTCCTGGTCGCCGACAACACCTCCTGGACCTCGTGGCTGCAGAAACGAGACGACTGTCAACGCACCTGAAGCACCCGACATCGGTGGGCATCTGCTCATCGCCTTCCTGGTCACTGGCTAGTGACCCAGACTCTGTCCCCTCTGCTTTCAGGTTCTTCAGATCTTTGATCCACTCGTGGATCCACCCGGACACTTTCCACGTGGTCGCCAGCAGCACTTTGCAGCAGAACGGCTATAGAGATTGACGACGAAACCCGACCCCGAAAGACACCTATGCACCCGGCTTCCCTGGGTGAGGTAACACGAGTACTTCGGTGCTCCTGTGGGTAGAGACTCTAGAACGACCTAGTTCTCAAAGGGTTTGCTCCAAGTCCTTCTTTAAGTGTCCCTTTTCTTTAAATTTCCAACCGCGACTTTCCCCATAGAAGTTAACGGTGATTCGCGGCTGTGTTCTCACACTGCACGCGTCCCCCGTGGGTCCCCTGTGTCACTACCTTGGGTGGTTCCTTGTGGTCCAAGCACTTCTACAGGCTCTAGGCCTAGTGTCTAGCTCAGTCGTGGTTCTTATACCACTTTTTTGGTATATGGTTTGGTACGCCCCTAGGGCCCAAACGTGTATTTGTGCTATTATTGTGTTTAATTAACTTATTACTTATGTATTTCGAACTCTAGCCTCATAAAGAGACTAGAGGGGTGTGTTTAGCAATAAATACATATATTTTGAATATATACCTGGTGTGGTGCTCTTTCATTTGGTCACTCAAGAGATTATAGGCTGGTAAAACAAGCTGCTTTACATTCCTTCAAGACTTAGCCTGAAGGCTGCTCTCCACAGCTACCACTAGGATAGCTTTCTTTAAAGGTTGTCTTTAACCTAACTCCAATAAGGGTTGTTTGGACTGGTGCAAGGTGCCCACTATAATTAGTGGACAGCATATACCAGGCCAACTTCTCACAGCCTTCACAGGGACCCACCAGTCGACGGACCAGTGATCGTGAAGGAGCCTCGAGCGGAAATGCAAGCAGCGGGCCCACGGAACACTCGTGGAGTGTAGGCTCACAATCTTTGGTGCCAATGGTGCACGGGGTCTGTGCTACCAATACCCCAAAGCAGGACTTCAAGAGTCGTCGAGAAGTCGATGCACTAGCAAATGTGCACGGTGTCCAGGGGTTCCAGTTCCACTTCACTCGTGAGAGCTGCAGTTCTCAGCTTTGCTGGGGACTCGGGTCGGCCTCTGAGAAGACTGGCAATCCTCTTCCTGGGCTGCAAGTACTTCGGAGTCTGGCGGGAGCTTCGGAGATGCAGACTGGCAAATGCTTCATTGGTGCCTGCCAAGCAGGGGAGTCACTCCTTGACCCCAAGGGAGATTTCTTCAGTCCTTTAGTCTTTAGTAGAGCATCAAAGTTCCAGGATTCAGTTGCAGAGTTTCGTCCAGGGATATCTAAAATCCTGTTGCCAGGGGTTCCTTACTTATACCTAAGAAAGGGGTTGGACTAACTCTGTGGAACCACCTATGGGAGGGTTTGGAAAGAGGAGTGGCTACACACATTTCCTTTGTCCAGTTTCGCACCAGAGCAGGGGCTGGCAGCCCCTGCAACCGGACTGAACTGGGGTATGCACGAGGACACCAAATGTGCCCCAGTGCAGGACTTCAAAGCACTCTTGGAGTGCACCCACCCAGCCCTAATCCACTAAGGTCTGTCTGGGAGGTGGTAACACCTCCCTGGGACAGGAAACCTATTGTCCAGGCCTCCCCTGCCGGAGTTTTGGTCAGCAGGCGGAGGCCAGACTCGTGTCTGTGGCTGCAGTATCCATTTTGTGATGCCAGGGCTCTGTTTAGTTGGTACCGGGTATACCGGTGCTGTCATGTCTTGCCCTCTAGAAGGGTGGGATCATACTCCCACACCAGTTACTGGTGTGGGGGTATGATTCCAAGGTGTTTGACACCAAACACGACATGTTTCCGTGCAGCCATCCCAAAGATAGCATTTACAGCGAGGATATAATGCACTTAAGAGTATATGGTCAGGCTGCACCACAGACAACCCCGGAGAGGAGATTCTGAGGGCTGCAGAGGGGCTCTGCTCATGCATGGGCACCCTCTCACATATAACCAAGCACCCTGCCTTCAGGATTGATAGGGCCTGCCATAGGGGTGACTGATAGGTTTCTATGTGCAGTGATAGGTGAGATATAGTGAGCCTATATCTCTGTAAGGGGTGCATGCACCACCTCGCTCAGGCTGCAGTAGCAGTCCTGTGGTGTCATTTTGGATGGCCTTTCAGGGGTGGCACAATACATGCTTCAGCCCCTGGTAGGCCTCTGGGGTACCTATGCCCTTGGAACATAGTATACCATATACTAGGGACTTATAAGGGCACTCCAGAATCCAATCTGTGGTGTACGTAAAGTACATGGAATCAATTTAGAGAGGAAGCAGCTAGGCTGGTGTCCTGGATAGCAGGGCCCCAGCCAGACTAAAGTCGAAAAACAGTGTAGCATCAGCAAAAAGTGGGGGTAACCATAAGAGGCAGATCCTACTCTCCTACCCAACCCCCTCCCCAAACGCAGGGACATTAAACTAACCTTGACTAATTAAGTCTTCATGTTCTAAGTGGAAATATCTGGCGAGTCCACCTGCATTGGCATGGTTACTCCCAGGTCTATGTTCCACTGTATAGTCCATCCCCTGTAGGGAAATGGACCACCTCAAAAGTTTGAGGTTTTCACCCTTCATCTGTTTTAGCCATAAGAGGGGCTTATGGTCTGTCTGAACAAGGAAGTGAGTACCAAACAAGTATGGCCTCAGCTTCTTCAGAGCCCAAACCACAGCAAAGGCCTCCCTCTCAATGGCTGACCAACGTTTCTCTCTGGGGGTCAGCCTTCTGCTAATAAAAGCTACTAGCTGATCCTGACCTTCATCATTCAACTGTGACAGTACAGCCCCTACCCCCAACTCAGATGCATCTGTTTGCACAATGAACTTTTTGGAGTAATCAGGACTTTGCAGAATGGGAGCAGTGCACACGGCCTGCTTCAGATCATCAAATGCCTTTTGACAGCTAACTGTCCACTGAACCTTTTTGGGCATTTTCTTAGAGGTTAAGTCGTTCAGGGGTGTCACTATTGATCCATACCCCTTGCCAAATCTTCTGTAATACCCAGTCAGGCCTAAGAAGGCTCTTAACTGAGTCTGGGTAGTTGGAGCAACCCAGTCCATGATGGTCTGGATTTTGCTCTGCAATGGTTGAACCTGGCCTCCACCCACAAGGTGGCCCTGGTACACAACCTGACTCTGCCCTATCTGGCACTTGGTGACCTTGATAGTGAGGCCTGCCTTCTGCAGGGCCTCCAAAACATTTCTGAGGTGGACCAGGTGATCCTCCCAGGTGGAGCTAAAGACAGCAATATCATCTAGATATGCTGCACTATAGGCTTCCAGACCTGTAAGGACTGTGTTCACCAACCTCTGAAAAGTGGCAGGTGCATTCTTCAACCCAAAGGGCATCACCACAAATTGGTAAAGCCCACCAGGGGTAGAAAATGCAGTTTTTGGCTTTGAATCAGCTAGTCTGATCTGCCAGTAGCCAGCTGTCAGGTCAAATGTGCTTAGATACTTGGCTGAGGCCAAAGTGTCTATTAGCTCATCTGCCCTGGGGATTGGATGGGCATCAGTCCTAGTGACTGCATTGAGGCCTCTGTAGTGCACAAAAACCTCATCTCTCTCTTACCATCTTTGGATGAGGTTTTGGCACCAGGACCACTGGACTAGCCCAAGGGCTATCTGAAGGCTCAATGACACCCAGTTCCAACATTTTCTGGACTTCTGTCCTGATACAGTCCCTGACTTGGTCAGGTTGCCTGTAAATCTTACTTTTAACAGACAGACTGTCCCCAGTGTCCACTTCATGAGTGCACCAGGTGGTCTGACTTGGAGTCAGAAAAAACATGTGTCTGAACTGATTGAGCACCTGTCTACAATCAGTTTGCTGCTGGGCAGTGAGGCTGCCTGCCAAGGCTACACCATCTACTGACCCATCATCAGGGATCTGTGAGAGCAGGTCAGGGAGAGGGTCACTCTCCTCCTCCTGGCCCTCATCAGTTGCCATGAGCAAGCCCATGTCAGCCCTGTCCACAAATGGCTTCAGCCTGTTGACATGGAGCACCCTGTGGGGGCTCCTGGGAGTTCCCAGGTCTACCAGATAGGTAACCTCTCCCTTCTGCTCAACAATTGTATGGGGGCCACTCCACTTGTCTTGGAGGGCTGCTGGGGCCACTTGCTCCAACACCCACACCTTCTGCCCTGGCTGGTAAACAGTCAGCACAGCCTTTTGGTCATGCCAGGCTTTCTGTAATTCCTGGCTAGCCTCAAGGTTTTTGGTTGCCTTTTTCATGTACTCAGACATCCTGGAGAGGAGACCAAGTACATAGTCCACTATGTCCTGTTTAGGGGGTTTGAGAGGTAACTCCCAATCTTCCTTCACCAGACACAATGGACCCCTGACAGGATGACCAAACAAAAGTTCAAAAGGCTGTAGCCAACCCCCTTTTGAGGCACCTCCCTGTATGCAAATAAAAGGCAGGGCAAGTGTATGTCCCATCTTCGCCTAAGCTTTTCTGGGAGCCCTTTAATCATGCCCTTCAAGGTTCTGTTGAATCTCTCAACTAAACCATTGCATTGTGGGTGATAGGGTGTGGTGAACTTATAAGTCACTCCACACTCCTTCCACATTGCAGTTAAGTAACTGGACATAAAGTTTGCATCTCTGTCAGATACTACCTCCTTAGGAAAGCCCACTCTTGAGAAAATTCCCAGGAGGGCCATTGCCACCACAGGTGCTGTAGTGGTCCTAAGGGGAATGGCTTCTGGGTACCTGGTGGCATGGTCCACCACCACCAGGATAAACCTGTGCCCAGATGCTGTTTGGGGATCCATGGGACCAACTATGTCAATCCCCACCCTCTCAAAGGGAACCTCCACCACAGGTAGTGGTATCAGGGGGCCTTTGTAGTGCCACCTGCCTTCCCACTGGCTTGGCAGGTTACACAGGAGCGACAAAACTCCTTGGTGTCTTCAGACATGTGGGGCCAGTGAAAGTGAGGGACAATTCTGTCCCAAGTCTTGTTCTGGCCCAGGTGACCTGCTAAAGGAATATCATGGGCTAGTGTCAATAGGAAGCCCCTGAACTTCAGAGGTATAACCGACCTCCTGGCTGCTCCAGGCTTGGGGTCTCTACTCTCTGAGTACAGGAGTCCATCATCCCAATATATCTTATGAGTGCCACTAGCATTCCCAGCAGCCTCAGCAGCACTTGCTGTCTGAGGGGTTCAAGAGAGCTATTTTTAACAAAAGGGGGGACAAGAAGCCGAGTTTAGAGGTCCTGCACACGGGCTCCACAGAAAGCTCAAGTCTAAAGGGAGTATGCAGTTCCTATCTGGATGTGGGGGAAAGACAGGTCTTTCTTCATGATGCCCTCACACACCCCGAGAGGTGTCATGCTTCATCATTGGGCTGGTTGCCCCTCGTCAGGCCGGCGCTGCAATGCCTGACGGGCTCCCGAAATCGGGGCTCATTGTCGGGGATCTTTAGAAGAAGCCGTTAGGTGCGTGCGGGTGTGGGGGCTGGGTAGTGCACGGGGAGTGAAATAAGTAAAAAGGTCAAGAGCAGTCCTAGTAGAATCAAATTTTAATGTATTAGGTAGCTCTAGCCTAGTTAAAAACTGTGCGTGTGCCCATATGTGGGAATAATGTTCCTAAAGGGCTGTCAAATTAGTGAAGGGTCAACATGTTTCATGCCTAATCTGCCCCTAAAGGGTCAATTGGCACTTCGTCAGGACCGAGAAAGCTGAGTATAAAAAGTGCACTACCGTCTGGTATTAAGATTCTGTATCAAAGATTACCAGATGCGGTAGGAATTCCCTAGTAGACTTGTACTGGGGAGTACTGTAGACCCCTAGGTACAAAGTCTAAGGCTGACTGGGATGATCAGAGCACGTCGTTGCTCCGATAGAGGTGTAGGCAGTCAACTGACAATCGTCCTACCCTTGCTCCGATTTCGGGAGCCCGTCAGGCATTGCAGCGCCGGCCTGACGAGGGGCAACCAGCCCAATGATGAAGCATGACACCTCTCGGGGTGTGTGAGGGCATCATGAAGAAAGACCTGTCTTTCCCCCACATCCAGATGGGTTCAAGAGAGCGGCAGTTCAGCTGCTCCTGGCTCAGATCTGCCCTGGAAGGGCCCCTTGTCCCCAAGAACTCAACCTGATCAGGTTCAAGCTCCTCTGGGACAGTTCCTTCTTCAGACCTGAGATCATCTTCCTCAAAAGACTAATCTGCTTCCTGAGCCAAGGGGGAAGGCACTGCATTAACCCTACTGCTCCTCCTCTTGGGAGGCACCTGGTCCATTATTCCAGAATCCAGGGCCTGTTCAGATTTTGACATTTTTGCCTGTGACCTAGTCACAGCAAAGACATGTGCAGGGATCCCTAACATTTCTGCATGTTTCCTGAGCTCCACCTCTGCCCAAGCTGAGGTTTCAAGATCATTGAGAAGCAAGCATTCAACTGGTAGGACTGCACTCACCACAACCTTCTTAAGGCCAGTTACCCCTCCCCAGGAGAAGTTAACAACTGCCAAAGAATGGTCTGTTCTGACATTGCTAGCATTGGTCACTTGGTACATTTCACCAAGTATAATCTGCCCAGGATCCACAAGATCTTTTGTCACCATGGTGACACTTGCTCCTGTGTCCCTGAATGCCAAAGCCTCTCTTCCATTTATTAAAGGCTGCTGTCTGTATTTGCCCAAATTATTGGGACTCAGAAAGGGGGACATATCCATGCCCCCATCACAGACTATGACTGTGAGAAGTTGGCCTGGTATATGCTGTCCACTAATTATAGTGGGCACCTTGCACCAGTCCAAACAACCCCTTATTGGAGATAGGTTAAAGACAACCTTTATTGAAAGCTATCCTAGTGGTAGCTATGGAGAGCAGCCTTCAGGCTAAGTCTTGAAGGAATGTAAAGCAGCTTGTTTTACCAGTCTATAATCTCTTGAGTGACCAAATGAAAGAGCACCACACCAGGTATATATTCAAAATATATGTATTTATTGCTAAACCCCCCTCTACTCTCTTTATGAGGCTAGAGTTCGAAGTACATAAGTTATAAGTTATTTAAACACAGTAAAAGCACAAATACACGTTTGGGCCCTAGGGGCGTACCAAACCATATACCAATAAAGTGGTATAAGATCCACGACTGAGCTAGACACTAGGCCTAGAGCCTGTAGAAGTGCTTGGACCACAAGGAACCACCCAAGGTAGTGACACAGGGGACCCACGGGGGACGCGTGCAGTGTGTAAACACAGCCGCGACTCGCCGTTAACCTCTATGGGAAAAGTCGCGATCAGGAATTTAAAGAAAAGGGACACTTAAAGAAGGACTTGGAGCAAACCCTTTGAGAACTAGGTCGTTCTAGAGTCTCTACCCACGGGAGCACCGGAGTACTCGTGTTACCTCACCCAGGGAAGCCGGGTGCATAGGTGCCTTTCGGGGTCGGGTTTCGTCATCGATTTGAATGGCGATCTGCTGCAAAGTGCTGCTGGCGACCAAGTGGAAAGTGTCCGGGTGGATCCAAGAGTGGATCGGAGATCTGAAGAACCTGAAAGCAGAGGGGACAGAGTCTGGGTCACTAGCCAGTGACCAGGAAGGCGATGAGCAAATGCCCACCGATGTCGGTGCTTCAGGTTGGTTGATGGTCGTCTTGACTCTTCAGCCACGAGGTCCAGGAGGCGTTGTCAGCAACCAGGAGCAGGATTCGGACTGATACATGATGTCTGTTGAGTGCTGAGGTGTCATCGACCAGATTGGGCCCAACAAACCTTGGCAACGGCAAGTCTCAATGAAGATGAAGATTGACAATGGTGCAGACCAGCAAGGTCTGAGGAACTCACCCAGCAAGGGTAAGTGAGGGCAAGCCTGGAGCAACCAGGGAGCCCAAGAAGAAAAGGATTGTCCTTCGTAAAGGGCTACTAGCCAACGGACTAGCGACCGCGAAGGAGCCTCAAAACGGTGCACGTGGAGCTGGCTCACAGGACACTCGTGGAGTGAAGGCCAGTGATCTTCGGTGCAGTCGGTGCTGGAGGTGGGGGCTACTCGGAGCCCAAAGCACAACTTCGTGGGCATCCAGGAAGAGGATGCACTTGCAAATGTGCCCGGTGTCCAGGGGTCACGGTCCCACGTTACCCACGAAAGCTACGGGCCTCAGCTTTGCTGGGGATTCAGGGCAGCCTCGGGGAAGTCTGGGAATCCACCTCTGGTGATGCAAAGACTTCGGCGTCCAACGGGAGCTTCAGAGATGCAGACCGGACAGATGCTTCTTTGGTGCCTGCCAAGCAGGGGAGTCACTCCTTGACCCCAAGGGAGATTCTTCAGTCCTCTAATCTTGAAGTAGAGCGTCGAAGGTCCAGGATTTTGTATCAGAGTTTCGTCCAGGGATAATCTAAAGTCCTAGGGACTGGGGTCCTATACTTATACTAAGTTTAGGGGTTGGACTTACTCTGTAGTCCCACCTATGGGTGGGTCAGGGCAGAGGGGTGGCTACACCCCTTTCCCTTTGTCCAGTTCGCGCCAAAGCAGGGGCTGGAAGCCCCTGATCCGGTTTGAACTGGGGTATGCACGAGGACACCAAATGTGCCCCCAGTGCAGGACTTCAAAGCACCAGAAAGTGCTCCCGCCCAGCCCCAATACACATTATCCTGTCTGGGGAGGTGGTTACACCTCCCTGCGACAGGAAACCTATTGTCCAGGCCTCCCCTGCCGGAGTTTCGGTCAGCAGCAGGAGGCCAGACTTGTGTCTGTGGCAGCAGCATCCATTTTGTGATGCTGGGGCTTTGGAAAGAAGTTACCGGGCAAGCCAGGGTTAACATGTCTCTCCCTCTAGAAGGGTGGAATGCTACCCCCGCTGCCAGAATTGGTGGGGGTAGTATTCCAAGATGTTTGACACCAAACACGACATGTTTCGGTGCAGCCATCCCAAAGTTAGCATTTAACGCAAGGTTATAATGCACTTAAGAGTATATGGTCAGGCTGCACTACAAACAGCATCAGAGAAGGGTCTCCGACCGCTGCAGAGGGGCCCAGCTCATGCAGGGCACCCTCTCACATAGGAACCATGCACTCTGCCTTCAGGATTGACAAGGCCTGCCATAGGAGTGACTTATAGGTTTATATGTGTGTAGGTATGTAGTGATACAGGTAACCTATATCACAGTAGGGGTGCATGCACCACCTTACCCAGGCTGCAGTAGCAGACCTGTGGTGTCATTTTGGATGGCCTTCCAGGGGTGGCATAATACATGCTGCAGCCCCTGGTAGGCCTCTGAGGTACCTATGCCCTGGGTACATAGTATACCATATACTAGGGACTTATAAGGGCACTCCAGATTCCACTAGAGATGTGCCTAAGGCACATGGAAACCATTTTAGAGAGGAAGCAGCTAGGCTGGGGTTCTGATTAGCAGGGCCCCAGCCAGACTAAGATCGAAAAACAGTGAAGCATCAGCAAAAAGTGGGGGTACCCATGTGAAGCAGATCCTACTCTCCTACAAGGACAGCCTGAGTTGGCACTCTGACTAGGCCAGAGCCTATCTCAGTACCCAGGGTCAAGCCTACTAAACCCTTATTCTATGTATTTCCACCACCATTTGTAGCTGGACTAGGGGGAACAGTTGCATTAGGGTCAATGGTGGCTGGATTAGAGTCTTTGGACTTGGTGCAGTTACTGGTCCAGTGAGTTTTCTCCTTACAGATTTTGCACCATGGTTTCTTTTGGCCTTTTCCTTTAGTAGATTGGGATTCCCCACCAGATGCAGATTTTTGGGGACCTTGAGAAGACTTCTGGTCTTTACCGCTTTCCCCACCCTTGTCAGAGTTTTTGGAATCTTGCTTCTTCTGGTCACCACCTTGGTTCTGTACCTTCTGCTTCACCCTGGTTCTGACCCATTTGTCTG
This sequence comes from Calotriton arnoldi, assembly GCA_963921515.1. Lineage (NCBI taxonomy): Eukaryota > Metazoa > Chordata > Amphibia > Caudata > Salamandridae > Calotriton > Calotriton arnoldi. The sequence continues at coordinate 421,104 of CAWUFW010010607.1, read as the reverse complement.
CCTTCTTACCCAATTCTTGGGGAGAGGTCAGATCAGAGTCAACCAGGTAGATGTAACAACTGATTCCGACAGTTATTAAAAATCTGCTCCCTCATGATTAAATTATACAATCCTTTGAAGTCACACACCTTACTGCCAAGTAACCAGCCTTCCAGAGCCTTAGTAGCACAATCTACAAAGTCCACCCAGTCCTGTGTCTGTGCCTTTTGGGTATCTCTGAACTTTAACCTGTATTGCTCAGTGGTTAGGCCAAACCCATCTATCAGGGCACTCTTCAGGACTTGGTAATCATCAGCATCCTCTTCTCTTACAGTGAGGAGCTTGTCTCTACCTTTGTCTGCAAAGGAGAGCCACAAGATTACTGCCCACTGCTCCTGGGGGACCCTCTGAAATTTACAGGCTCTTTCCAGTGCAGTAATCCATTTGTGGATGTCATCCCCACATTGGTAGGGAGGGACAATCTTGCTCAGGTTTCTATGGTCATAAGACCTTTCCCTACCACTAGGGAAGTCGCTGCCACCATGGGACTCTAGTCCCAACTTTCTTCTTTGTCTATGAAGCTCTAGGGACTCCCTGTCTATAGCCAGCTGTTCTCTTCTGATCCTAAGCTGAGCTTCTTCATACTGGAGCAGTCTCTTTTTCCTTTCATGAGAGGAGTCCCTCCTATGAGAGGAAACAGAGGTCCCTATTGATCTGGACCTTCTAGGCACACTCACAACTCTTCCTGGTGGGACAAAGGGGAGGACATTCGGGTCCTCCTCCTCATCTGCAGGAGGAGCTGGATTGTCTAGGGCAAGATCTGTGAGAAGTTGGCCTGGTATATGCTGTCCACTAATTATAGTGGGCACCTTGTACCAGTCCAAACAACCCTTATTGAAGTTAGGTTTAAAGACAACCTTTATTGAAAGCTATCCTAGTGGTAGCTATGGAGAGCAGACTTCAGGCTAAGTCTTGAAGGAATGTAAAGCAGCTTGTTTTACCAGTCTATAATCTCTTGAGTGACCAAATGAAAGAGCACCACACCAGGTATATATTTAAAATATATGTATTTATTGCTAAACACACCCCTCTAGTCTCTTTATGAGGCTAGAGTTTGAAGTACACAAGTTATAAGTTATTTAAACACAGTAAAAGCACAAATACACGTTTGGGCCCTAGGGGCGTACCAAACCATATACCAAAAAAGTGGTATAAGAACCACGACTGAGCTAGACACTAGGCCTAGAGCCTGTAGAAGTGCTTGGACCACAAGGAACCACCCAAGGTAGTGACACAGGGGACCCAAGGGGGACGCGTGCAGTGTGTAAACACAGCCGCGACTCGCCGTTAACTTCTATGGGAAAAGTCGCGATCAGGATTTTAAAGAAAAGGGACACTTAAAGAAGGACTTGGAGCAAACCCTTTGAGAACTAGGTCGTTCTAGAATCTCTACCCACGGGAGCACCGGAGTACTCGTGTTACCTCACCCAGGGAAGCCTGGTGCATAGGTGCCTTTCGGGGTCCGGTTTCGTCGTCGATTTGAATGGCGATCTGCTGCAAAGTGCTGCTGGCGACCAAGTGGAAAGTGTCCGGGTGGATCCAAGAGTGGATCGGAGATCTGAAGAACCTGAAAGCAGAGGGAACAGAGTCTGGGTCACTAGCCAGTGACCAGGAAGGCGATGAGCAAATGCCCACCGATGTCGGTGCTTCAGGTTGGTTGACGGTCGTCTTGACTCTTCAGCCACGAGGTCCAGGAGGCGTTGTCGGTGACCAGGTGCAGGTTACGGGCTGGTACATGATGTTTGTCGAGTGCTGAGGTGTCTGCGACCAGATTGGACCCAACAAGCCTTGGCAACGGCAAGTCTCAATGAAGATGAAGATTGACGATGGTGCAGACCAGCAAGGTCTGAGGAACTCACCCAGCAAAGGTAAGTGAGGGCAAGCCTGGTGCAACCAGGGAGCCCAAGAAGAAAAGGATTGGCCTTCGTGAAGGGCTACTAGCCAACGGACTAGCGACCGTGAAGGAGCCTTGAGACAGTGCACGTGGAGCTGGCTCACAGGACACTCGTGGAGTGGAGGCCAATGATCTTCGGTGCAGTTGGTGCTGGAGGCGGGGGCTACTCGAAGCCCAAAGCACAACTTCGTGGGAGTCCAGGAAGAGGATGCACTTTCAAATGTGCTCGGTGTCCAGGGGTCACGGTCCCACATTACCCACGAAAGCTACGGGCCTCAGCTTTCCTGGGGATTCAGGGCAGCCTCGGGGAAGTCTGGGAATCCACCTCTGGTGATGCAAAGACTTCGGCGTCCAACGGGAGCTTCAGAGATGCAGACCGGACAGATGCTTCTTTGGTGCCGGAAGCAGGGGAGTCACTCCTTGACCCCAAGGGAGATTCTTCAGTCCTCTAATCTTGAAGTAGAGCGTCGAAGGTCCAGGATTTTGTATCAGAGTTTCGTCCAGGGATAATCTAAAGTCCTAGGGACTGGGGTCCTATACTTATACTAAGTTTGGGGGTTGGACTTACTCTGTAGTCCCACCTATGGGTGGGTCAGGGCAGAGGGGTGGCTACACCCCTTTCCCTTTGTCCAGTTCGCGCCAAAGCAGGGGCTGGTAGCCCCTGATCCAGTTTGAACTGGGGTATGCACGAGGACACCAAATGTGCCCCCAGTGCAGGACTTCAAAGCACCAGAGAGTGCTCCCGCCCAGCCCCAATACACATTATCCTGTCTGGGGAGGTGGTTACACCTCCCTGCGACGGGAAACCTATTGTCCAGGCCTCCCCTGCCGGAGGTTTGGTCAGCAGCAGGAGGCCAGACTTGTGTCTGTGGCAGCAGCATCCATTTTGTGATGCTGGGGCTTTGGAAAGAAGTTACCGGGCAAGCCAGGGTTAACATGTCTCTCCCTCTAGAAGGGTGGAATGCTACCCCCGCCGCCAGAATTGGTGGGGGGTAGTATTCCAAGATGTTTGACACCAAACACGACATGTTTCGGTGCAGCCATCCCAAAGTTAGCATTTAACGCGAGGTTATAATGCACTTAAGAGTATATGGTCAGGCTGCACTACAAACAGCATCAGAGAAGGGTCTCCGACCGCTGCAGAGGGGCCCAGATCATGCAGGGGCACCCTCTCACATAGGAACCATGCACTCTGCCTTCAGGATTGACAAGGCCTGCCATAGGAGTGACTTATAGGTTTATATGTGTGTAGGTATGTAGTGATACAGGTAACCTATATCACAGTAAGGGGTGCATGCACCACCTTACCCAGGCTGCAGTAGCAGACCTGTGGTGTCATTTTGGATGGCCTTCCAGGGGTGGCATAATACATGCTGCAGCCCCTGGTAGGCCTCTGAGGTACCTATGCCCTGGGTACATAGTATACCATATACTAGGGACTTATAAGGGCACTCCAGATTCCAATTAGAGATGTGCCTAAGGCACATGGAAACCATTTTAGAGAGGAAGCAGCTAGGCTGGGGTTCTGATTAGCAGGGCCCCAGCCAGACTAAGATCGAAAAACAGTGAAGCATCAGCAAAAAGTGGGGGTACCCATGTGAAGCAGATCCTACTCTCCTACAAGGACAGCCTGAGTTGGCACTCTGACTAGGCCAGAGCCTATCTCAGTACCCAGGGTCAAGCCTACTAAACCCTTATTCTATGTATTTCCACCACCATTTGTAGCTGGACTAGGGGGAACAGTTGCATTAGGGGCAATGGTGGCTGGATTAGAGTCTTTGGACTTGGTGCAGTTACTGGTCCAGTGAGTTTTCTCCTTACAGATTTTGCACCATGGTTTCTTTTGGCCTTTTCCTTTAGTAGATTGGGATTCCCCACCAGATGCAGATTTTTGGGGACCTTGAGAAGACTTCTGGTCTTTACCCCTTTCCCCACCCTTGTCAGAGTTTTTGGAATCTTGCTTCTTCTGGTCACCACCTTGGTTCTGTACCTTCTGCTTCACCCTGGTTCTGACCCATTTGTCTGCCTTCTTACCCAATTCTTGGGGAGAGGTCAGATCAGAGTCAACCAGGTAGATGTAACAACTGATTCCGACAGTTATTAAGAATCTGCTCCCTCATGATTAAATTATACAATCCTTTTCTTACTGCCAAGTAACCAGCCTTCCAGAGCCTTAGTAGCACAATCTACAAAGTCCACCCAGTCCTGTGTCTGTGCCTTTTGGGTATCTCTGAACTTTAACCTGTATTGCTCAGTGGTTAGGCCAAACGCATCTATCAGGGCACTCTTCAGGACTTGGTAATCATCAGCATCCTCTTCTCTTACAGTGAGGAGCTTGTCTCTACCTTTGTCTGCAAAGGAGAGCCACAAGATTGCTGCCCACTGCTCCTGGGGGACCCTCTGAACTTTACAGGCCTTTTCCAGTGCAGTAATCCATTTGTGGATGTCATCCCCACTCTGGTAGGGAGGGATAATCTTGCTCAGGTTTCTATGGTCATAAGACCTTTCTCTACCACTAGGGAAGTCGCTGCCACCATGGGACTCTAGTCCCAACTTTCTTCTTTGTCTATGAAGCTCTAGGGACTCCCTGTCTATAGCCAGCTGCTCTCTTCTGATCCTAAGCTGAGCTTCTTCATACTGGAGCAGTCTCTTTTTCCTTTCATGAGAGGAGTCCCTCCTATGAGAGGAAACAGAGGTCCCTATTGATCTGGACCTTCTAGGCACACTCACAACTCTTCCTGGTGGGACAAAGGGGAGGACATTCTGGCCCTCCTCCTCATCTGCAGGAGGAGCTGGATTGTCTAGGGCAAGATCTGTGAGAAGTTGGCCTGGTATATGCTGTCCACTAATTATAGTGGGCACCTTGTACCAGTCCAAACAACCCTTATTGGAGTTAGGTTTAAAGACAACCTTTATTGAAAGCTATCCTAGTGGTAGCTATGGAGAGCAGCCTTCAGGCTAAGTCTCGAAGGAATGTAAAGCAGCTTGTTTTACCAGTCTATAATCTCTTGAGTGACCAAATGAAAGAGCACCACACCAGGTATATATTCAAAATATATGTATTTATTGCTAAACACACCCCTCTAGTCTCTTTATGAGGCAAGAGTTCGAAGTACACAAGTTATAAGTTATTTAAACACAGTAAAAGCACAAATACACGTTTGGGCCCTAGGGGCGTACCAAACCATATACCAAAAAAGTGGTATAAGAACCACGACTGAGCTAGACACTAGGCCTAGAGCCTGTAGAAGTGCTTGGACCCCAAGGAACCACCCAAGGCAGTGACACAGGGGACCCAAGGGGGACGCGTGCAGTTTGTAAACACAGCCGCGAATCGCCGTTACCTTCTATGGGAAAAGTCGAGGTTAGGAAATTAAAGAAAAGGGACACTTAAAGAGGAACTTGGAGCAAACCCTTTGAGAACTAGGTCGTTCTAGAGTCTCTACCCATGGGAGCACCGGAGTACTCTTTTACCTCACCCAGGGAAGCCGGGTGCATAGGTGCCTTTCGGGGTCGGGTTTCGTCGTCGATTTGAATGGCGATCTGCTGCAAAGTGCTGCTGGCGACCAAGTGGAAAGTGTCCGGGTGGATCCAAGAGTGGATCAGAGATCTGAAGAACCTGAAAGCAGAGGGGACAGAGTCTGGGTCACTAGCCAGTGACCAGGAAGGCGATGGACAGATGCCCCCCGATGTCGGCTGCTTCAGGTGAGTTGACGGTCGTCTTGACTCTTCAGCCACGAGGTCCAGGAGGGGTTGTCGGCAACCAGGAGCAGGATTCGGGCTGGTACACAATGTTTGTCGAGTGCTGACATGTCGGCGACCGGATTAGACCTAACAAGCCTTGGCAACAGCAAGTCTCAATGAAGGTGAAGATTGTCGATTGTGCAGACCAGCAAGGTCTGAGGAACTCACCCCACAAGGGTAAGTGAGGGCATGCCTGGAGCAACCAGGGAGCCCAAGAAGAAAAGGATTGGCCTTCGTGGAGGGCTACTAGCCAATGGATTAGCAACCGCGAAGTAGCCTCGAGACGGTGCTCGTGGAGCTGGCTCACAGGACACTCGTGGAGTGGAGGCCAGTGATATTCGGTGCAGTCGGTGCTGGAGGCGGGGGCTACTGGGAGCCCAAAGCACAACTTTGTGAGATTCCAGGAAGAGGATTCACTTGCAAATATGCTTGGTGTCCAGGGGTCACGGTTCCACATTACCCACGACAGCTACGGACCTCAGCTTTGCTGGGGACTCAGGGCAGCCCCGGTGAAGTCAGGAAATCTACATCTGGTGATGCAAAGACTTTGGCGTCCGACGGGAGCTTCAGCGATGCAGACCGGACAGATGCTTCTTTGGTGCCTGCCAAGCAGGGGAGTCACTCCTTGACCCCAAGGGAGATTCTTCAGTCCTCTAATCTTGAAGTAGAGCGTCGAAGGTCCAGGATTTTGTATCAGAGTTTCGTCCAGGGAATATCTAAAGTCTCAGTGACTGGGGTCCTATACTTATACTAAGTTTAGGGGTTGGACTAACTCTGTGGTCCCACCTATGGGTGGGTCAGGGCAGAGGGGTGGCTACACCCCTTTCCCTTTGTCCAGTTCGCGCCAAAGCAGGGGCTGGTAGCCCCTGATCCAGTTTGAACTGGGGTATGCACGAGGGCACCAAATGTGCCCCCAGTGCAGGACTTCAAAGCACCAGAAAGTGCTCCCGCCCAGCCCCAATAAACATTATCCTGTCTGGGGAGGTGGTTACACCTCCCTGCGACAGGAAACCTATTGTCCAGGCCTCCCCTGCCAGAGTTTCGGTCAGCAGCAGGAGGCCAGACTTGTGTCTGTGGCAGCAGCATCCATTTTGTGATGCTGGGGCTTTGGAAAGAAGTTACCGGGCAAGCCAGGGTTAACATGTCTCTCCTCTAGAAGGGTGGAATGCTACCCCCGCCGCCAGAATTGGTGGGGGTAGTATTCCAAGATGTTTGACACCAAACACGACATGTTTCGGTGCAGCCATCCCAAAGTTAGCATTTAACGCGAGGTTATAATGCACTTAAGAGTATATGGTCAGGCTGCACTACAAACAGCATCAGAGAAGGGTCTCCGACCGCTGCAGAGGGGCCCAGCTCATGCAGGGGCACCCTCTCACATAGGAACCATGCACTCTGCCTTCAGGATTGACAAGGCCTGCCATAGGAGTGACTTATAGGTTTATATGTGTGTAGGTATGTAGTGATACAGGTAACCTATATCACAGTAGGGGTGCATGCACCACCTTACCCAGGCTGCAGTAGCAGACCTGTGGTGTCATTTTGATGGCCTTCCAGGGGTGGCATAATACATGCTGCAGCCCCTGGTAGGCCTCTGAGGTACCTATGCCCTGGGTACATAGTATACCATATACTAGGGACTTATAAGGGCACTCCAGATTCCAATTAGAGATGTGCCTAAGGCACATGGAAACCATTTTAGAGAGGAAGCAGCTAGGCTGGGGTTCTGATTAGCAGGGCCCCAGCCAGACTAAGATCGAAAAACAGTGAAGCATCAGCAAAAAGTGGGGGTACCCATGTGAAGCAGATCCTACTCTCCGACAAGGACAGCCTGAGTTGGCACTCTGACTAGGCCAGAGCCTATCTCAGTACCCAGGGTCAAGCCTACTAAACCCTTATTCTATGTATTTCCACCACCATTTGTAGCTGGACTAGGGGGAACAGTTGCATTAGGGGCAATGGTGGCTGGATTAGAGTCTTTGGACTTGGTGCAGTTACTGGTCCAGTGAGTTTTCTCCTTACAGATTTTGCACCATGGTTTCTTTTGGCCTTTTCCTTTAGTAGATTGGGATTCCCCACCAGATGAAGATTTTTGGAGACCTTGAGAAGACTTCTGGTCTTTACCCCTTTCCCCACCCTTGTCAGAGTTTTTGGAATCTTGCTTCTTCTGGTCACCACCTTGGTTCTGTACCTTCTGCTTCACCCTGGTTCTGACCCATTTGTCTGCCTTCTTACCCAATTCTTGGGGAGAGGTCAGATCAGAGTCAACCAGGTAGATGTAACAACTGATTCCGACAGTTATTAAGAATCTGCTCCCTCATGATTAAATTATACAATCCTTTGAAGTCACACCCTTACTGCCAAGTAACCAGCCTTCCAGAGCCTTAGTAGCACAATCTACAAAGTCCACCCAGTCCTGTGTCTGTGCCTTTTGGGTATCTCTGAACTTTAACCTGTATTGCTCAGTGGTTAGGCCAAACGCATCTATCAGGGCACTCTTCAGGACTTGGTAATCATCAGCATCCTCTTCTCTTACAGTGAGGAGCTTGTCTCTACCTTTGTCTGCAAAGGAGAGCCACAAGATTGCTGCCCACTGCTCCTGGGGGACCCTCTGAACTTTACAGGCCCTTTCCAGTGCAGTTATCCATTTGTGGATGCCATCCCCACTCTGGTAGGGAGGGACAATCTTGCTCAGGTTTCTATGGTCATAAGACCTTTCCCTACCACTAGGGAAGTCGCTGCCACCATGGGACTCTAGTCCCAACTTTCTTCTTTGTCTATGAAGCTCTAGGGACTCCCTGTCTATAGCCAGCTGCTCTCTTCTGATCCTAAGCTGAGCTTCTTCATACTGGAGCAGTCTCTTTTTCCTTTCATGAGAGGAGTCCCTCCTATGAGAGGAAACAGAGGTCCCTATTGATCTGGACCTTCTAGGCACACTCACAACTCTTCCTGGTGGGACGAAGGGGAGGACATTCTGGTCCTCCTCCTCATCTGCAGGAGGAGCTGGATTGTCTAGGGCAAGATCTGTGAGAAGTTGGCCTGGTATATGCTGTCCACTAATTATAGTGGGCACCTTGTACCAGTCCAAACAACCCTTATTGGAGTTAGGTTTAAAGACAACCTTTATTGAAAGCTATCCTAGTGGTAGCTATGGAGAGCAGCCTTCAGGCTAAGTCTTGAAGGAATGTAAAGCAGCTTGTTTTACCAGTCTATAATCTCTTGAGTGACCAAATGAAAGAGCACCACACCAGGTATATATTCAAAATATATGTATTTATTGCTAAACACACCCCTCTAGTCTCTTTATGAGGCAAGAGTTCGAAGTACACAAGTTATAAGTTATTTAAACACAGTAAAAGCACAAATACACGTTTGGGCCCTAGGGGCGTACCAAACCATATACCAAAAAAGTGGTATAAGAACCACGACTGAGCTAGACACTAGGCCTAGAGCCTGTAGAAGTGCTTGGACCCCAAGGAACCACCCAAGGCAGTGACACAGGGGACCCAAGGGGGACGCGTGCAGTTTGTAAACACAGCCGCGAATCGCCGTTACCTTCTATGGGAAAAGTCGAGGTTAGGAAATTAAAGAAAAGGGACACTTAAAGAGGAACTTGGAGCAAACCCTTTGAGAACTAGGTTGTTCTAGAGTCTCTACCCACGGGAGCACCGGAGAACTCTTGTTACCTCACCCAGGGAAGCCGGGTGCATAGGTGCCTTTCGGGGTCGGGTTTCGTCGTCGATTTGAATGGCGATCTGCTGCAAAGTGCTGCTGGCGACCAAGTGGAAAGTGTCCGGGTGGATCCAAGAGTGGATCGGAGATCTGAAGAACCTGAAAGCAGAGGGGACAGAGTCTGGGTCACTAGCCAGTGACCAGGAAGGCGATGGACAGATGCCCACCGATGTCGGCTGCTTCAGGTGAGTTGACAGTCATCTTGACTCTTCAGCCACGAGGTCCAGGAGGGGTTGTCGGCAACCAGGAGCAGGATTCGGGCTGGTACACGATGTTTGTCGAGTGCTGACATGTCGGCAACCGGATTGGACCCAACAAGCCTTTGCAACGGCAAGTCTCAATGAAGGTGAAGATTGTCGATTGTGCAGACCAGCAAGGTCTGAGGAACTCACTCCACAAGGGTAAGTGAGGGCATGCCTGGAACAACCAGCGAGCCCAAGAAAAAAAGGATTGGCCTTCGTGGAGGGCTACTAGCCAACGGACTAGCAACCGCGAAGGAGCCTCGAGACGGTGCACGTGGAGCTGGCTCACAGGACACTCGTGGAGTGGAGTCCAGTGATCTTCGGTGCAGTCGGTGCTGGAGGCGGGGGCTACTAGAAGCCCAAAGCACAACTTCGTGAGATTCCAGGAAGAGGATTCAATTGCAAATGTGCTCGGTGTCCAGGGGTCACGGTTCCACATTACCCACGACACCTACGGACCTCAGCTTTGCTGGGGACTCAGGGCAGCCCTGGTGAAGTCAGGAACTCCACGTCTGGTGATGCAAAGTCTTCGGCGTCTGACGGGAGCTTCAGCGATGCAGACCGGACAGATGCTTCTTTGGTGCCTGCCAAGCAGGGGAGTCACTCCTTGACCCCAAGGGAGATTCTTCAGTCCTCTAATCGTGAAGTAGAGCGTCGAAGGTCCAGGATTTTGTATCAGAGTTTCGTCCAGGGAATATCTAAAGTCACAGTGACTGGGGTCCTATACTTATACTAACTTTAGGGGTTGGACTAACTCTGTGGTCCCACCTATGGGTGGGTCAGGGCAGAGGGGTGGCTACACCCCTTTCCCTTTGTCCAGTTCGTGCCAAAGCAGGGGCTGGTAGCCCCTGATCCGGTTTGAACTGGGGTATGCACGAGGACACCAAATGTGCCCCCAGTGCAGGACTTCAAAGCACCAGAAAGTGCTCCCGCCCAGCCCCAATACACATTATCCTGTCTGGGGAGGTGGTTACACCTCCCTGCGACAGGAAACCTATTGTCCAGGCCTCCCCTGCCGGAGTTTCGGTCAGCAGCAGGAGGCCAGACTTGTGTCTGTGGCAGCAGCATCCATTTTGTGATGCTGGGGCTTTAGAAAGAAGTTACCTGGCAAGCCAGGGTTAACATGTCTCTCCCTCTAGAAGGGTGGAATGCTACCTCCGCCGCCAGAATTGGCGGGGGGTAGTATTCCAAGATGTTTGACACCAAACACGACATGTTTCTGTGCAGCCATCCCAAAGTTAGCATTTAACGCGAGGTTATAATGCACTTAAGAGTATATGGTCAGGCTGCACTACAAACAGCATCAGAGAAGGGTCTCCGAACGCTGCAGAGGGGCCCTGCTCATGCAGGGGCACCCTCTCACATAGGAACCATGCACTCTGCCTTCAGGATTGACAAGGCCTGCCATAGGAGTGACTTATAGGTTTATATGTGTGTAGGTATGTAGTGATATAGGTAACCTATATCACAATAAGGGGTGCATGCACCACCTTACCCAGGCTGCAGTAGCAGACCTGTGGTGTCATTTTGGATGGCCTTCCAGGGGTGGCACAATACATGCTGCAGCCCCTGGTAGGCCTCTGAGGTACCTATGCCCTTGGTACATAGTATACCATATACTAGGGACTTATAAGGGCACTCCAGATTCCAATTAGAGATGTGCCTAAGGCACATGGAAACCATTTTAGAGAGGAAGCAGCTAGGCTGGGGTTCTGATTAGCAGGGCCCCAGCCAGACTAAAGTCGAAAAACAGTGAAGCATCAGCAACAAGTGGGGGTACCCATGTGAAGCAGATCCTACTCTCCTACACAACCCCCCCCCAAACGCAGGGACATTAAACTAACCTTGACCAGTTGAGTCTTCATGTTCTAAGTGGAAATACCTAGAGAGTCCATCTGCATTGGCATGGTTACTCCCAGGTCTATGTTCCACTGTAAAGGCCATCCCCTGTAGGGAAATGGACCACCTAAGCAGTTTGGGATTTTCACACTTCATTTGTTTTAGCCATAAGAGGGGCTTATGGTTGGTTTGAACAAGGAAGTGAGTACCAAACAAGTATGGCCTCAACTTCTTCAGAGCCCAGACCACAGCAAAGGCCTCCCTCTCAATGGCTGACCAACGTTTCTCTCTAGGGGTCAGCCTTCTGCTTATGAAAGCTACTGGCTGATCCTGACCTTCTTCATTCAATTGTGACAGTACAGCCCCTACCCCCAATTCAGATGCATCAGTTTGAACAATGAACTTCTTGGAGTAATCAGGACTCTGTAGAATGGAAGCAGTGCACATGGCCTGCTTCAGGTCATCAAATGCCTTTTGACAGTTAGCTGTCCACTGAACTTTCTTGGGCATTTTCTTAGAAGTTAAGTCATTCAAAGGTGTCACTATTGATCCATACCCTTTGACAAATCTTCTGTAGTACCCAGTCAGGCCTAAAAAGGCTCTCACCTGAGTCTGGGTAGTTGGAGCAGCCCAGTCCATGATGGTCTGGATCTTGCTCTGCAGTGGTTGAACCTGGCCTCCACCCACAAGGTGGCCCAGATACACAACCTGACTCTGCCCTATCTGGCACTTGGTGGCCTTGATAGTCAGGCCTGCCTTTTGCAGCGCCTGTAAAACATTTCTGAGGTGGACCAGGTGATCCTCCCAGGTGGAGCTAAAGACAGCAATATCATCTAGATATGCTGCACTATAGGCTTCCAGGCCTGTAAGGACTGTATTCACCAACCTCTGAAAAGTGGCAGGTGCATTTTTCAGACCAAAGGCCATCACCACAAACTGATAATGCCCACTAGGGGTTGAAAATGCTGTCTTTGGCTTTGCATCATCAGCTAGTCTGATCTGCCAGTAGCCAGCTGTTAGGTCAAATGTGCTGAGATACTTGGCTGAGGCCAAAGTGTCTATAAGCTCATCTGCCCTGGGTATTGGATGGGCATCTGTCCTAGTGACTGCATTGAGACCCCTGTAGTCCACACAAAACCTCATCTCTCTTTTTCCACCACTGGTGTGAGGTTTTGGTACATGGACCACTGGACTAGCCCAAGGGCTATCTGAGGGTTCAATAACTCCCAAATCCAACATTTTCTGGACTTCTGTCCTGATACAGTCCCTGACATGGTCAGGTTGCCTATAAATCTTATTTTTAATAGGCAGACTGTCCCCAGTGTCCACTTCATGAGTGCACCAGGTGGTCTGACTGGGTGTCAGTGAAAACATGTGTCTAAACTGATTGAGCACCTGTCTGCAATCAGTTTGTTGCTGGGTAGTGAGGCTGCCTGCCAAGGCTACACCATCTACTGACCCATCATCAGGGTTCTGTGAGAGCAGGTCAGGGAGTGGGTCACTCTCTTCCTCCTGCCCTTCATCAGCAGCCATGAGCAAGCCCATGTCTGCCCTGTCCACATATGGTTTTAACCTGTTGACATGGAGAACCCTGTGGGGACTCCTGGGTGTTCCTAGGTCTACTAAGTAGGTAACCTCACCCTTCTTTTCAACAATAGTGTGGGGTCCACTCCATTTATCTTGGAGAGCTGCTGGGGCCACTGGCTCCAACACCCACACCTTCTGTCCTGGCTGGTAAACAGTCAGCACAGCCTTTTGGTCATGCCAAGCTTTCTGAAGTTCCTGGCTAGCCTCAAGGTTTTTAGTTGCCTTTTTCATATACTCAGCCATCCGGGAGCGGAGACCAAGTACGTAGTCCACTATGTCTTGCTTTGGGGGCTTGAGAGGTAACTCCCATCCTTCCTTTACCAAGCACAGTGGACCCCTGACAGGGTGACCAAAGAAAAGTTCAAAAGGGCTGTAGCCAACCCCCTTTTGAGGCACCTCCCTGTATGCAAATAAAAGGCAGGGCAAGAGAATGTCCCATCTTCACCTAAGCTTTTCTGGGAGCCCTTTAATCATGCCCTTCAAGGTTTTGTTGAATCTCTCAACTAAACCATTGCATTGTGGGTGATAGGGTGTGGTAAATTTGTAAGTCACTCCACACTCCTTCCACATTGCTTATAAGTAACCAGACATAAAGTTTGCATCTCTGTCTGATACAACCTCCTTAGGAAAGCCCACTCTTGAGAAAACTCCCAGGAGGGCTCTTGCCACCACAGGTGCTGTAGTGGTCCTAAGGGGTATAGCCTCTGGGTACCTGGTGGCATGATCCACTACCACCCGGATAAACCTGTGCCCAGATGCTGTTTGGGGATCCATGGGACCAACTATATCAATCCCCACTCTTTCAAAGGGCACCCCCACCACAGGTAGTGGTATCAGGGGGGCCTTTGTAGTGCCACCTGCCTTGCCACTGGCCTGGCAGGTTACACAGGAGCGACAAAACTCCTTGGTGTCTTCAGACATGTGGGGCCAGTGAAAGTGAGGGACAATTCTGTCCCAAGTCTTGTTCTGGCCCAGGTGACCTGCTAAGGGAATATCATGGGCTAGGGTCAATAGGAAGCCCCTGAACTTCAGAGGTATAACCAACCTCCTGGTGGCACCAGGCTTGAGGTCTCTACACTCTGAGTACAAGAGTCCATCATCCCAATACACTGAATGGGGACCACTAGCTTTCCCAGCAGCCTCAGCAGCAGCCTGCTGTCTGAGGGTTTCAAGAGAGGGGCAGCTCTGCTGCTCCTGGCTCAGATCTGCCCTGGAAGGTCCCCCTGTCCCCAAGAACTCAACCTGGTCAGGTTCAAGCTCCTCTGGGACAGTTCCTTCCTCAGGACTGAGATCATCTCCCTCAAGAGACTGATCTTCCTTCTGGGCCAGGGGGGAAGGCACTGCCTTTACCCTACTACTCCTCCTCTTGGAAAGCACTTGGTCCATTATTCCAGAATCCAAGGCCTGTTCAGTTTTAGACATTTTGGCCTGTGACCTAGTCACAGCAAACACATCTGCAGGGATGCCCAGCATTTCTGCATGAGTCCTGAGCTCCACTTCTGCCCAAGCAGAAGTTTCCAAGTCATTGCCAAGCAAGCATTCAACTGGTAGGTCTGCACTTACCACAACCTTCTTAAGGCCAGTTACCCCTCCCCAGGAGAAGTTAACAACTGCCAGAGTATGGTCTGTTCTGACATTGCTAGCATTGGTCACTTGGTACATTTCACCAAGTATAACTTGCCCAGGATCCACAAGGTCTTGTGTCACCATTGTGACACTCGCCCCTGTGTCCCTGAATGCCAAAGCCTCTTTTCCATTGATTAAGGGCTGTTGTCTGTACTTGCCCAGATTACTGGGGCTTACAGAGGAGGTCACATCCATGCCTCCATCACAGACTAACACAGCCTGAGTGAGTTCTCTGACTAGGTCAGAGCCCACCGCAGTACCCAGGGTTAACCCTACTATACCCTTGGCTGTATTACTCCCACCACCAACTGTAACTATACTAGGGGGCACAGGTGCCTTAGGGGCATTGGTGGGGGTCGGAGTTGAGTCTTTGGACTTGGGCAATCACTAGTCCAGTGGGTCTTTTGCTTACAGACCTTGCACCATGGTTTCTTTTGGCCTTTCCCTTTGTTAGACTGTGAATCCCCACCTGAAGAAGATTTTTGGGGCCCTTGTGAAGACTTCTGGTCTTTACCCTTCTCCCCACCCTTATCAGAGTTCTTAGAATCTTGCTTCTTAGGGTCACCACCTTGGTTCTGTACCTTCTGCCTCACCCTGGTTCTTACCCATTTGTCTGCCTTCTTTCCCAATTCTTGGGGAGAGGTCAGATCAGAGTCCACCAGGTACTGATGCAACAGCTGATTTTGACAGTTATTAAGAATCTGCTCCCTCATTATCAGATTGTACAATCCTGTGAAGTCACACACCTTACTGCCCATCAACCAGCCTTCCAGAGCCTTAGCAGAACAATCCACATAGTCCACCCAGTCTTGAGTATGTGCTTTTTGGGCATCTCTGAACTTTAACCTGTATTGTTCAGTGGTTAGGCCAAACCCATCAATAAGAGCACTCTTCAAGACCTTGTAATTATCAGCATCCTCTTCTCTTACAGTGAGGAGCTTATCTCTACCTTTGTCTGCAAAGGAGAGCCACAAGATTGCTGCCCACTGCTCCTGAGGGACCTTCTGTACTTTACAGGCCCTCTCCAGTGCAGTTATCCATTTGTGGATGTCATCCCCACTCTGGTAGGGAGGGACAATCTTGCTCAGGTTCCTATGGTCATAGGACCTTTCCCTATCTTTAGGGGACTTGCTGCCACCATGGGACTCTAGTCCCAACTTTTTTCTCTCTCTAAAGAGATCTAGGGACTCCCTGTCTAGAGCCAATTGCTGCTTTCTGAGTTCAAGCTGGGCTTGCTCATACTGAATCAGCCTCTTTCTCCTCTCATGAGAGGATTCCCTCCTATGAGAGGAGACAGAGGTCCCTACTGAGGTGTCAGAGTGGTTAGACTCCTGAGAAGGAGATCTAGACCTTCTAGGCACACTCTTAATCCTTCCTGGGGGACAAAGGGGAGGTCATTCTGATCCTCCTCTTCCTCTTCCACAGGAGGGCTTGGGTTAACCAGGTCAAGGTCATTGTCACCTTCCTGGTCAGCTCCAGAGGGGGGGTTGGGGGTGTTGCTACCCCTTTCTCCATCCTCTTCTTCTGCCCCACCCTCTGCTCCTACCCCTTCAGTCCCTAAGGGCCTGCTGAGATCATAAGCTTCCAACATCTCTCTAAGATGTTGGGTGGTATGACTTTGGCCTGTCCTCAATTTCCTCAGATTGCATATTGCTCTCAATTTCAAGAATGGGAGTGTATCATACTTGGAGGGAAGAAGCCCATTGGCTTCTGGCAAGGATTCTTTAGGTCCTGCCTTTAAAGACATTACTAGTGTGGTGTGGTGTATGCACTACCTACTCTAGTGTGGCCTACTAAACTCTCTTGAGTTGTAGAAAGGGTTGTGCTATCCCTTAACACACAACTCTAAGTT
Source organism: Calotriton arnoldi (assembly GCA_963921515.1). Taxonomy (NCBI): domain Eukaryota; kingdom Metazoa; phylum Chordata; class Amphibia; order Caudata; family Salamandridae; genus Calotriton; species Calotriton arnoldi. The sequence continues at coordinate 404,549 of CAWUFW010010607.1, read as the reverse complement.
CAGTAGAACTTACTGTATAGTAAACTTAAATTATATGTACCTTAGGTACCTTTAGTGGTTTTCAGTTGATCAATTCAATTGAGATTATCTGGTAAAACAATAGCAAGCTGGAATCCCACACGCTGCCCACCAATGTGAGAAGTTGGCCTGGTATATGCTGTCCACTAATTATAGTGGGCACCTTGCACCAGTCCAAAAAACCCTTATTGGAGTTAGGTTTAAAGACAACCTTTATTGAAAGCTATCCTAGTGGTAGCTATGGAGAGCAGCCTTCAGGCTAAGTCTTGAAGGAATGTAAAGCAGCTTGTTTTACCAGTCTATAATCTCTTGAGTGACCAAATGAAAGAGCACCACACCAGGTATATATTCAAAATATATGTATTTATTGCTAAACACACCCCTCTAGTCTCTTTATGAGGCTAGAGTTCGAAGTACACAAGTTATAAGTTATTTAAACACAGTAAAAGCACAAATACACGTTTGGGCCCTAGGGGCGTACCAAACCATATACCAAAAAAGTGGTATAAGAACCACGACTGAGCTAGACACTAGGCCTAGAGCCTGTAGAAGTGCTTGGACCCCAAGGAACCACCCAAGGCAGTGACACAGGGGACCCACGGGGGACGTGTGCAGTGTGTAAACACAGCCGCGAATCGCCGTTACCTTCAATGGGAAAAGTCGCGGTTAGGAAATTAAAGAAAAGGGACACTTAAAGAGGAACTTGGAGCAAACACTTTGAGAACTAGGTCGTTCTAGAGTCTCTACCCACGGGAGCACCGGAGTACTCTTGTTACCTCACCCAGGGAAGCCGGGTGCATAGGTGCCTTTCGGGGTCAGGTTTCGTCGTCGATTTGAATGGCGATCTGCTGCAAAGTGCTGCTGGTGACCAAGTGGAAAGTGTCCGGGTGGATCCAAGAGTGGATCGGAGATCTGAAGAACCTGAAAGCAGAGGGGACAGAGTCTGGGTCACTAGCCAGTGACCAGGAAGGCGATGGACAGATGCCCACCGATGTCGGCTGCTTCAGGTGAGTTGATGGTCATCTTGACTCTTCAGCCACGTGGTCCAGGAGGCGTTGTTGGCAACCAGAAGCAGGATTCGGGCTGGTACTTGATGTTTGTCGAGTGCTGAGGTGTCGGCGACCGGATTGGACCCAACAAGCCTTGGCAACGGCAAGTCTCGTAGAAGGTGAAGATTGTCGATTGTGCAGACCAGGAAGGTCTGAGGAACTCACCCCGCAAGGATAAGTGAGGGCACGCCTAGAGCAACTAGGGAGCCCAAGAAGAAAATGATTGGCCTTCGTGGAGGGCTACTAGCCAATGGACTAGCAACCGCGAAGGAGCCTCATGATGGTGCACGTGGAGCTGGCTCACAGGACACTCTTGGAGTGGAGGCCAGTGATCTTCAGAGCAGTCAGTGCTGGAGGCGGGGGCTACTCAGAGCCCAAAGCACAACTTTGTGGGAGTCCAGGAAGAGGATGCACTTGCAAATGTGCTCGGTGTCCAGGGGTCACGGTTCCACATTACCCACGACAGCTACGGGCCTCAGCTTTGATAGGCACTCAGGGCAGCCTCGGGGAAGTCTGGAAATCCACGTCTGGTGATGCGAAGACTTCGGCATCCGACGGGAGCTTCAGCGATGCAGACCAGACAGATGCTTCTTTGGTGCCTGCCAAGCAGGGGAGTCACTCCTTGACCCCAAGGGAGATTCTTCAGTCCTCTAATTGTGAAGTAGAGCGTCGAAGGTCCAGGATTTTGTATCAGAGTTTCGTCCAGGGAATATCTAAAGTCTCAGTGACTGGGGTCCTATACTTATACTAAGTTTAGGGGTTGGACTAACTCTGTGGTCCCACCTATGGGTGGGTCAGGGCAGAGGGGTGGCTACACCCCTTTCCCTTTGTCCAGTTCGCGCCAAAGCAGGGGCTGGAAGCCCCTGATCCGGTTTGAACTGGGGTATGCACGAGGACACCAAATGTGCCCCCAGTGCAGGACTTCAAAGCACCAGAAAGTGCTCCCGCCCAGCCCCAATACACATTATCCTGTCTGGGGAGGTGGTTACACCTCCCTGCGACAGGAAACCTATTGTCCAGGCCTCCCCTGCCGAAGTTTCGGTCAGCAGCAGGAGGCCAGACTTGTGTCTGTGGCAGCAGCATCCATTTTGTGATGCTGGGGCTTTAGAAAGAAGTTACCGGGCAAGCCAGGGTTAACATGTCTCTCCTCTAGAAGGGTGGAATGCTACCCCCGCCGCCAGAATTGGCGGGGGGTAGTATTCCAAGATGTTTGACACCAAACACGACATGTTTCTGTGTAGCCATGCCAAAGTTAGCATTTAACGCGAGGTTATAATGCACTTAAGAGTATATGGTCAGGCTGCGCTACAAACAGCATCAGAGAAGGGTCTCCGAACGCTGCAGAGGGGCCCTGCTCATGCAGGGGCACCCTCTCACATAGGAACCATGCACTCTGCCTTCAGGATTGACAAGGCCTGCCATAGGAGTGACTTATAGGTTTATATGTGTGTAGGTATGTAGTGATATAGGTAACCTATATCACAGTAAGGGGTGCATGCACCACCTTACCCAGGCTGCAGTAGCAGACCTGTGGTGTCATTTTGGATGGCCTTCCAGGGGTGGCACAATACATGCTGCAGCCCCTGGTAGGCCTCTGAGGTACCTATGCCCTTGGTTCATACTATACCATATACTAGGGACTTATAAGGGCACTCCAGATTCCAATTAGAGATGTGCCTAAGGCACATGGAAACCATTTTAGAGAGGAAGCAGCTAGGCTGGGGTTCTGATTAGCAGGGTCCCAGCCAGACTAAAGTCGAAAAACTGTGAAGCATCAGCAAAAAGTGGGGGTACCCATGTGAAGCAGATCCTACTCTCCTACAAGATCATTGTCATCTTCCTGGCCAGTTTCAGAGGTCAGGTCCTGGGTATTTTCACCCCTGGTCCCTTTCTCATCTTCTGCCCCACCCTGTCTGCCTACCCTTTCAGACCCTAGGGGTCTTCTGAGATCATCCAGCAGAAGCATCTCCATGAGGCTTTGGGTGTTGGCACTTTTGCCTGTCTTCAGCTTCCTAGTCTTGCACAATTCTCTCAATTCCAAGAATGGGAGGTTGTCATAGTTGGATGGTAGAAGCCCACTGGCTTCTGGCAGGGACCTACTGGTTCCTGGCCCTGAAGACATCACTAGTGAGGTGTGGTGTATGCACTACCTACTCTAGTGTGGCCTAATAAACTCTCTTGAGTTGTAGAACGGGTGTGCTAAGCCCTTGACACACAACTCTAAGTTCAGTAGAACTTACTGTATTTCTAAGCTTGAATTTATATGTACCTGAGGTACCTTTAGCGGTTTTCAGTTAGTCACACACTTGAGATTATCTGGTAAAACAAGGCAAGCTTTAATCCAACCGCTGCACACCAATGTGGGAAGTTGGCCTGGTATATGCTGTCCACTAGTTATAGTGGGCACCTTGCACCAGTCCAATCGACCTTTATTGATGATAGGTTTAAAGACAACCTTTATTGAAAGCTATCCTAGTGGTAGCTATGGAGAGCAGCCTTCAGGCTAAGTCTTGAAGGAGTGTTAAGCTATTGTTTTACCAGATATAATCTCATGAATGACCAAAGGAAAGGAGAACCACACCAGGTATATATATAAAATATATGTATTTATTACTAAACACAACCCAATTTTCTCTTTATGAGGCTAGAGGTGAAAGTACACAAGTTACAAGTCGAATAGCACAGTAAAATAGCACAATATACGATTAGCCCTAGGGGCGTACCAAACCATATATTAAGAAAGTGGTATAAGAACCACGACTTAAGTAGACACAAGGCCTAGAGCCTGTAGAATCATTGGGTCCCCAAGGAACCACGCAAGGTAGTGACACAGGGGACCCACGGGGCTGTGTGCAGTGTGTGAACACAGCCGCGAGCTCTGTTAAAGTCTATGGGAAAGTCGTGGGAAGAGTTTTAGAGTTTAAGGACACTTAGAAATGGACTAGGGCCAAACCCTCTTGGACTTAGACAGTTCTAGGGTTAACACCCACGGGAGCATCAGAGTACTCAAGTTACCTCACCCAGGGAAGCCAGGTGCATAGGTGTCAAATGGTGTCGGGTCGCGTCGTCATTTTCAATGGCAGTCTGCAGAGAAGTGCTACTGCCGGGAAGATGCGAAGTGTCCGAAGAGATCCAATCCTGGATTGGAGATGAGAAGAACCTGAAAGCAGAGGGGACAGAGTCTGGGTCACTTGCCAGTGACCAGGGGCACGATAGTCGAATGCCCACCGATGTCGGGTGCTTCAGGTGAAAGAGGTGAAGCTTGACTCTTCAGCCACGAGGACCAGGAGGCGTCGACGACAACCAGGAGCTGTATTCAAGCTTTCCCACGAAGCATATCGAGTGCTGCTTTGCTGGTGTCCGAATGGAACACAACAAGCCTTGGCAACAGCAACCCATGCAGAAAGGAGAAAGATGCTTCGGAGCAGACCAGGAAGGTCTGAGGGACTCACCACTTGGTGGGGAGTTAGAGCACATCTGGAGCAACCAGAAACGCCCAAATAAAATCAGAGTTGCCTTCACAGGGACCCACCAGTAGATGAGCCAGGGATTGCGAAGGAACCCCAAGCGGAAATGCAGGAAGCGGGCCCACGGAACACTCGTGGAGTGTAGGCTCACAATCTTCAGTGCAAATGGTGCTCGGGGCCTGGGCTACAAGTAACCCAAAGCAGGACTTCAAGAGTTGTCAAGAAGTCAATGCACTAGCAAATGTGCATGGTGTCCAGGAGTTCCAGTTCCACGCTACTCACGAGGGCTGCGGGCCTGAGCTTTGCTGGGGACTCGGGACGACCTCTGGTATGGTTGGAGATCCTCTTCCTGGGCTGCAAGTACTTCGGAGTCCGTCAGGAGCTTCGGAGATGCAGACCAGCAAATGCTTCATTGGTGCCTGCCAAGCAGGGGAGTCACTCCTTGACCCCAAGGGAGATTTCTTCAGTCCTCTAGTCTTGAGTAGAGCATCGAAGTTCCAGGATTCAGTAGCAGAGTTTTGTCCAGGGATATCTAAAGTCCTGTTGCCAGGGTTCCCTTACTTATACTAAAGAAAGGGGTTGAACTAACTCTGGGGACCCACCTATGGGAGGGTTTGGAAAGAGGGGTGGCTACACCCATTTCCTTTGTCCAGTTTTGCACCAGAGCAGGGGCTGGTAGCCCCTGCAACCGGTTTGAACTGGGGCATGCACGAGGACACCAAATGTGCCCCCAGTGCAGGACTTCAAAGCCCTCAGAGAGTGCACCCACCCAGCTCCAATCCAACAAAGGCCTGTCTGGTAGGTGGTCACACCTCCCTGTGACAGGAAACCTATTGTCCAGGCCTCCCCTGCCGGATTTTCGGTCAGCAGCAGGAGGCCAGACTCGTGTCTGTGGCTGCAGCATCCATTTTGTGATGCCAGGGCTCTTTAAGGTTTCTACCGGGTATACCGGTGGGACATGTCTCTCCTCTAGAAGGGTGGAATTCTACCCCCGCCGCCAGGACTGGCTGGGGGTAGAATTCCAAGGTGTTTGACACCAAACACGACATGTTTCCGTGCAGCCAGTCCAAAGTTAGCATTTTACCGCGAGGTTATAATGCACTTAAGAGTATATGGTCAGGCTGCACCACAGACAACCCCGGAGAGGAGATTCCGAGGGCTGCAGAGGGGCTCTGCTCATGCAGGGGCATGCTCTCACATATAACCAAGCACTCTGCCTTCAGGATTGATAAGGCCTGCCATAGGGGTGACTGATAGGTTTCTATGTGCAGTAATAGGTGAGATATAGTGAACCTTTATCTCTGTAAGGGGTGCATGCACCACCCCACTCAGGCTGCAATAGCAGTCTGGTGGTGTCATTTTGGATGGCCTTCCAGGGGTGGCACAATACATGCTTCAGCCCCTGGTAGGCCTCTGGGGTACCTATGCCCTGGGTACATAATATACCATATACTAGGGACTTATAAGGGCACTCCAGAATCCAATCTGTGGTGTACCTAAAGTACATGGAATCAATTTAGAGAGGAAGCAGCTAGGCTGGGGTCCTGGATAGCAGAACCCCAGCCAGACTAAAGTCGAAAAACAGTGTAGCATCAGCAAAAAGTGTGGGTAACCATAAGAGGCAGATCCTACTCTCCTACATCCACTGAACCTTTTTGGGCATTTTCTTAGAAGTTTAGTCATTCAGGGGTGTCACTATTGATCCATACCCCTTGACAAATCTTCTGTAGTACCCAGTCAGACTTAAAAAGGCTCTCACCTGAGTCTGGGTAGTTGGAGCAACCCAGTCCATGATGGTATGGATTTTGCTCTGCAATGGTTGAATATGGCCTCCACCCACAAGGTGGCCCAGGTACACAACCTGACTCTGCCCTATCTGGCACTTGGTGGCCTTGATAGTGAGGCCTGCCTTCTGCCGGGCCTCCAAAACATTTCTGAGGTGGACCAGATGATCCTCCCAGGTGGAGCTAAAGACAGCAATATCATCTAGATATGCTGCACTATAGGCTTCCAGACCTGTAAGGACTGTGTTCACCAACCTCTGAAAAGTGGCAGGTGCATTCTTCAAACCAAAGGGCATCACCACAAATTGGTAAAGCCCACCAGGGGTAGAAAATGCATTTTTTGGCTTTGCATCATCAGCTAGTCTGATCTGCCAGTAGCCAGCTGTCAGGTCAAATGTGCTTAGATACTTGGCTGAGGCCAAAGTATCTATTAGCTCATCTGCCCTGGGGACTGGATGGGCATCAGTCCTAGTGACTGCATTGAGGCCTCTGTAGTCCACAAAAACCTCATCTCTCTCTGACCATCTTTGGTGTGAGGTTTTGGCACCAGGACCACTGGACTAGCCCAAGGGCTATCTGAAGGCTCAATGACACCCAGCTCCAACATTTTCTGGACTTCTGTCCTGATACAGTCCCTGACTTGGTCAGGTTGCCTGTAAATCTTACTTTTAACAGGCAGACTGTCCCCAGTGTCCACTTCATGAGCTCACCAGGTGGTCTGACTTGGAATCAGAGAAAACATGTGTCTGAACTGATTGAGCACCTGTCTACAATCAGTTTGCTGCTGGGGAGGGAGGCTGCCTGCCAAGGCTACACCATCTACTGACCCATCATCAGGGTTCTGTGAGAGCAGGTCAGGGAGAGGGTCACTCTCCTCCTCCTGTCCCTCATCAGTTGCCATGAGCAAGCCCATGTCAGCCCTATCCACATATGGCTTCAGCCTGTTGACATGGAGCACCCTGTGGGGGCTCCTGGGAGTTCCCAGGTCTACCAGATAGGTAACCTCTCCCTTCTGCTCAACAATTGTATGGGGGCCACTCCACTTGTCTTGGAGGGCTGCTGGGGCCACTAGCTCCAACACCCACACCTTCTGCCCTGGCTGGTAAACAGTCAGCACAGCCTTTTGGTCATGCCAGGCTTTCTGTAATTCCTGGCTAGTTTCAAGGTTTTTGGTTGCCTTTTTCATGTACTCAACCATCCTGGAGCGGAGACCAAGTACAAAGTCCACTATGTCCTGTTTAGGGGTTTGAGAGGTAACTCCCAACCTTCCTTCACCAGACACAATGGACCCCTGACAGGATGACCAAACAAAAGTTCAAAAGGCTGTAGCCAACCCCTTTTGAGGCACCTCCCTGTATGCAAATAAAAGGCAGGGCAAGTGTATGTCCCATCTTCGCCTAAGCTTTTCTGGGAGCCCTTTAATCATGCCCTTCAAGGTTTTGTTGAATCTCTCAACTAAACCATTGCATTGTGGGTGATAGGGGGTGGTAAACTTATAAGTCACTCCACACTCCTTCCACATTGCAGTCAAGTAACTGGACATAAAGTTTGCATCTCTGTCAGATACTACCTCCTTAGGAAAGCCCACTCTTGAGAAAATTCCCAGGAGGGCCCTTGCCACCACAGGTGCTGTAGTGGTCCTAAGGGGAATGGCTTCTGGGTACCTGGTGGCATGGTCCACCACCACCAGGATAAACCTGTGCCCAGATGCTGTTTGGGGATCCATGGGACCAACTATGTCAATCCCCATTCTCTCAAAGGGAACCCCCACCACAGGTAGTGGTATCAGGGGGGCGTTTGTGGTGCCACCTGTCTTCCCACTGGCTTGGCAGGTTACACAGGAGTGACAAAACTCCTTGGTGTCTTCAGACATGTGAGGCCAGTGAAATTGAGGGACAATTCTGTCCCAAGTCTTGTTCTGGCCCAGGTGACCTGCTAAAGGAATATCATGGGCTAGTGTCAATAGGAAGCCCCTGAACTTCAGAGGTATAACTGACCTCCTGGCTGCTCCAGGCTTGGGGTCTCTACTTTCTGAGTGCAGGAGTCCATCATCCCAATATATCTTATGGGTGCCACTAGCATTCCCAGCAGCCTCAGCAGCAGCTTGCTGTCTGAGGGGTTCAAGAGAGGGGCAGTTCAGCTGCTCCTGGCTCAGATCTGCCCTGGAAGGGCCCCCTGCCCCCAAGAACTCAACCTGATCAGGTTCAAGCTCCTCTGGGACAGTTCCTTCTTCAGACCTGAGATCATCTTCCTCAAAAGACTGATTTGCTTCCTGAGCCAAGGGGTAAGGCACTGCCTTAACCCTACTGCTCCTCCTCTTGAGAGGCACCTGGTCCATTATACCAGAATCCAGGGTCTGTTCAGCTTTTGACATTTTTGCCTGTGACCTAGTCACAGCAAATACATGTGCAGGGATCCCTAGCATTTCTGAATGTTTCCTGAGCTCCACCTCTGCTCAAGCTGAGGTTTCAAGATCATTGCCAAGCAAGCATTCAACTGGTAGGTCTGCACTCACCACAACCTTCTTAAGGCCAGTTACCCCTCCCCAGGAGAAGTTAACAAGTGACAGAGAATGGTCTGTTCTGACATTGCTAGCATTGGTCACTTGGGGGCATATCATGAAGGCCCCGCGATAAAATTATCGCCGCTTTAGCATCCGTTTTCGGGCGAAAAGCGGCGATAATTTTATCGCACACTCAGCATGGACACGCTAACGCGTGTTCCCGTGCCCCAGCGCCGGTTTCACTAACGCCCATCTTTGCATCACCAATGAGATGCAAAGTGGGCGTACCCTGCCAAAATAACGTGGAGTATGTCGCTAAAAGACATTTCTCCAATTAGCAAGGTAATCGCTAACCTGCTTAGCGATTAGAAAAGTAGCGCTAACCGCGCTTAACGCAGGTTTCTTTACGCCTGCTTAGAATCTGACTTAGCCATAATATCCAATGGGAGGTGGATATTATGGCTAAGTCCGCCCTGCCCTATCAGCAACATATCGCCTGTCTCTGTGCGATTGTCGCTGGATTTCCAGCGATAATCGCACATTTGGCTGCTATCGCTTGGATTATTATCGCTTTTGAGATAAGCGTTGCTGATAGCGTGCTATCTCCGCGATAAAATCGAGCGATAGCCGGCAATAATTATCCTCGCGCTAAGCGCGCTTAGCGATAATTATCATCGGCTTTTGCTGATATGCCCCATAGTACATTTCACCAAGTATAATCTGCCCAGGATCCACAAGATCTTTTGTCACCATGGTGACACTTGCTCCTGTGTCCCTGAATGCCAAAGCCTCTCTTCCATTAATTAAAGGCTGCTGTCTGTATTTGCCCAAATTATTGGGGCTCACTAAGGGGGCATATCCATGCCTCCATCACAGACTAGGACAGCCTGAGTTGGCACTCTGACTAGGCCAGAGCCCATCTCAGTACCCAGGGTCAACCCTACTAAACCCTTATTCTGAGTGTTTCCACCACCATTTATAGCTGGACTAGGGAGAACAGTTGCCTTAGGGGCAATGGTGGCTGGATTAGAGTCTTTGGACTTGGTGCAGTCACTGGTCCAGTGAGTTTTCTGCTTACAGATTTTGCACCATGGTTTCTTTTGGCTTTTTCCTTTAGTAGATTGGGATTCACCACCAGATGCAGATTTTTGGGGACCTTGAGAAGACTTCTGGTCTTTACCCTTTTCCCCACCCTTGTCAGAGTTTTTGGAATCTTGCTTCTTCTGGTCACCACCTTGGTTCTGTACCTTCTGCTTCACCCTGGTTCTGACTCATTTGTCTGCCTTCTTTCCCAATTCTTGGGGAGAGGTCAGATCAGAGTCAACCAGGTACTGATGTAGCAACTGATTCTGACAGTTATTAAGAATCTGCTCCCTCATGATTAAATTATACAATCCTTTGAAGTCACACACCTTACTGCCAAGTAACCAGCCTTCCAGAGCCTTAGTAGCACAATCTACAAAGTCCACCCAGTCCTGTGTCTGTGCCTTTTGGGTATCTCTGAACTTTAACCTGTATTGCTCAGTGGTTAGGCCAAACCCATCTATTAGGGCACTCTTCAGGACTTGGTAATCATCAGCATCCTCTTCTCTTACAGTGAGGAGCTTGTCTCTACCTTTGTCTGCAAAGGAGAGCCACAAGATTGCTGCCCACTGCTCCTGGGGGACCCTCTGAACTTTACAGGCCCTTTCCAGTGCAGTAATCCATTTGTGGATCTCATCCCCACTCTGGTAGGGAGGGACAATCTTGCTCAGGTTTCTATGGTCATAAGACCTCTCCCTACCACTAGGGAAGTTGCTGCCACCATGGGACTCTAGTCCCAACTTTCTTCTTTGTCTATGAAGCTCTAGGGACTCCCTGTCTATAGCCAACAGCTCTCTTCTGATCCTAAGCTGAGCTTCTCCATACTTGAGCAGTCTCTCTTTCCTTTCATGAGAGGATTTCCTCCTATGAGAGGAAGCAGATGTCCCTACTGAGGTGTCAGAATGGTTAGACTCCTGAGAAGGAGATCTTGGCCTTCTAGGCACACTCACAACTCTTCCTGGTGGAATAAAGAGGAGGCCATTTTGGCCATCCTCCTCATCTGCAGGGGGAGCTGGATTTTGAAGGGCAAGATCATTGTCATCTTCCTGGCCAGTCTCAGAGGTCAGGTCCTGGGTATTTTCACCCCTGGTCCCTTCCTCTTCTTCTGCCCCACCCTCTCTGCCTACCCCTTCAGACCCTGGGGGTCTACTGAGATCATCCAACAGAGGCACCTCTATGAGGCTTTGGGTGTTGGCACTTTTGCCTGTCTTCAGCTTCCTAGTACTGCACAATGCTCTCAATTCCAAGAATGGGAGGATGTCATACTTGGATGGTAGAAGCCCATGGGCTTCTGGCAGGGACCCACTGGTTCCTGGCCTTGAAGACATCACTAGTGAGGTGTGGTGTTTGCACTACCTACTCTATTGTGGCCTACTAAACTCTCTTGAGTTGTAGAAAGGGTGTGCTAAGCCCTTGACACACAACTCTAAGTTCAGTAGAACTTACTGTATTTCTCAGCTTGAATTTATATGTACCTGAGGTACCTTTAGTGGGTTTCAGTTAGTCACACACTTGAGATTATCTGGTAAATCAGGGCAAGCTTGAATCCAACCGATGCACACCAATGTGAGAAGTTGGCCTGGTATATGCTGTCCACTAGTTGTAGTGGGCACCTTGCACCAGTCCAAACGACCTTTATTGATGATAGGTTTAAAGACAACCTTTATAGAAAGCTAACGTAGTGGTAGCTATGGAGAGCAGCCTTCCAGGCTAAGTCTTGAAGGAGTGTTAAGCTGTTGTTTTACCAGTTATAATCTCATGAATGACCAAATGAAAGGAGAACCACACCAGGTGTATATATAAAATATATGTATTTATTACCAAACACTACCCAATAGTCTCTTTATGAGGCTAGAGGTGAAAGTACACAAGTTACAACTCGAATAGCACAGTAAAATAGCACAATATACGATTAGCCCTAGGGGCGTACCAAACCATATATTAAAAAAGTGGTATAAGAACCACGACTTAAGTAGACACAAGGCCTAGAGCCTGTAGAATCACTGGGACCCCAAGGAACCACCCAAGGTAGTGACACAGGGGACCCACGGGGGCTGTGTGCACTGTGTGAACACAGCCGCGAGCTCCTTTAAAGTCTATGGGAAAGTCACGGTAAGAGTTTTAGAGTTTAAGGACACTTAGAAATGGACTAGGACCAAACCCTCTTGGACTTAGACAGTTCTAGGGTTAACACCCACGGGAGCACCGGAGTACTCGAGTTACCTCACCAAGGGAAGCCGGGTGCATAGGTGTCGAATGGTGTAGGGTCGCGGCGCCGATTTCAATGGCAGCCTGCAACGAAGTGCTGCTGCCGGGAAGATGCGAAGTGTCCGAAGAGATCCAAGCCTGGATCAGAGATGAGAGGAACCTGAAAGCAGAGGGGACAGAGTCTGGGTCACTTGCCAGTGGCCAGGGGCACGATAGTTGAATGCCCACCGATGTCGGGTACTTCAGGTGAAAGAGGTGAAGCTTGACTCTTCAGCCACGAGGACCAGGAGGCGTCGACGACAACCAGGAGCTGGATTCGTGCTGTACCATGAAGGATGTTGAGTGCTGCAGCGTTGCTGTCTGGATTGAACACAACAAGCGTTGGCAACAGCAACCAACACAGAAAAGAGAAAGATGCTTCGGTGCAGACCAGCAAGGTCTGAGGGACTCACCACTTGGTGGGCAGTTAGGGCATATCTGGAGCAACCAGAAACGCCCAAATAAAATCAGAGTTGCCTTCACAGGGACCCACCAGTCGACAGCCACGGATCGCAAAGGAGCCTCGAGCGGAAATGCAAGAAGCGGGCCCATGGAACACTCGTGGTGTGTAGGCTCACAATCTTCAGTGCAAATGATGCTCGGGGCATGGGCTACAAGCAACCCAAAGCAGGACTTCAACAGTCGTCGAGAAGTTGATGCACTAGCAAATGTGCATGATGTCCAGGGGTTCCGGTTCCATGTCACTCGTGAGGGCTGCAGGTCTCAGCTTTGCTGGGGACTCGGGTCGGACTCTGAGAAGTCTGGAAATCCTCCTCCTGGGCTGCAAGTACTTTGGAGTCTGGCGGGAGCTTCGGAGATGCAGACCGGCAAATGCTTTGTTGGTGCCTGCCAAGCAGGGGAGTCACTCCTTGACCCCAAGGGAGATTTCTTCAGTCCTCTAGTCTTTAGTAGAGCATCGAAGTTCCAGGATTCAGTTGCAGAGTTTCATCCAGGGATATCTAAAATCCTGTTGCCAGGGGTTCCTTACTTATACCTAAGAAAGGGGTTGGACTAACTCTGTGGACCCACCTATGGGAGGGTTTGGAAAGAGGGGTGGCTACACCCATTTCCTTTGTCCAGTTTCACGCCAGAGCAGGGGCCGTCAGCCCCTGCAACCGGTTTGAACTGGGGTATGAACGAGGACACCAAATGTGCCCCCAGTGCAGGACTTCAAAGCACTCTTGGAGTGCACCCACCCAGCTCTAATCCACTAAGGCCTGTCTGGGGAGGTGGTCACACCTCCCTGGGACAGGAAACCTATTGTCCAGGCCTCCCCTGCCGGAGTTTCAGTCAGCAGCAGGAGGCCAGACTCGTGTCTGTGGCTGCAGCATCCATTTTGTGATGCCAGGGCTCTATTTAGTTGGTACCGGGTATAACGGTGCTGTCATGTCTTTCCCTCTAGAAGGGTGGGATCATACTCCCACACCAGTTACTGGTGTGGGGGTATGATTCCAAGGTGTTTGACACCAAACACCACATGTTTCCGTGCAGCCATCCCAAAGTTAGCATTTACCGCGAGGATATAATGCACTTAAGAGTATATGGTCAGGCTGCACTACAGACAACCCCGGAGAGGAGATTCCGAGGGCTGCAGAGGGGCTCTGCTCATGCAGGGGCACCCTCTCACATATAACCAAGCACCTGCCTTCAGGATTAATAAGGCCTGCCATAGGGGTGTCTGAAAGGTTTCTGTGTGCAGTGATAGGTGAGATATAGTGAACCTATATCTCTGTGAGGGGTGCATGCACCACCTCACTCAGGCTGCAGTAGCAGTCCTGTTTTGTGTGTAGGAGAGTAGGATCTGCTTCACATGGGTACCCCCACTTTTTGCTGATGCTTCACTGTTTTTCGACTTTAGTCTGGCTGGGGCCCTGCTAATCAGAACCCCAGCCTAGCTGCTTCCTCTCTAAAATGGTTTCCATGTACCTTAGGTACATCTTTGATTGGAATCTGGAGTGCCCTTATAAGTCCCTAGTATATGGTCTACTATGTACCCAGGGCATAGGTACCCCAGAGGCCTGTCAGGGGCTGAAGCATGTATTATGCCACCCCTGGAAGACCAGCCAAATTGACACCACAGGTCTGCTACTGCAGCCTGGGTAAGGTGGTGCATGCACCCCTTACTGTGATATAGGTTACCTGTATCACTACCAATGCACACACATATAAACCTATAAGTCACTCCTATGGCAGGCGTTTAAAATCCTAAAGGCAGAGTGCTTGGTTTTCATGTGAGAGGGTGCTCCTGCATGAGCAGAGCCCCTCTGCAGTGTATGGAGTCCCTCCTCTGATGCTGTTTGTGGTACAGCCTGACCATATACTCTTAAGTGCATTATATCCTCGCGGTACAATGCTAACTTTGGACTGGCTGCACCAAAACATGTCGTGTTTGGTGTCAAACATCTTGGAATACTACCCCCCCACCAGTCCTGGCGGCAGGTGTAGCATTCCACCCTTCTAGAGGGAGAGACATGTACCCACCGGCCTACCCGGTAACTTCTTTCCAGAGCCCTGGCATCACAAAATGGATGCCGCTGCCACAGACACGGGTCTGGCCTCCTGCTGCTGACTGAAACTCCGGCAGGGGAGGCCTGGACAATAGGTTTCCTATCGAAGGGAGGTGTAACCACCTCCCCAGACAGGATAGTGTGTATTGGGGCTGGGAGGGAGCACTCTCTGGTGCTTTGAAGTCCTGCACTGGGGGCACATTTGGTGTCCCTGTGCATATACCAGTTCAAACCGGTTGCAGGGGCTACCTGCCCCTGCTCTGGTGTGAAACTGGACAAAGGGAATGGGTGTAACCACCCCTCTTCCCTGACCCTCCCATAGGTGGGTCCCCAGAGTATGTCCAACCCCTAACTTAGTATAAGTATGGGACCCCAGTCCTTAGGACTTTAGATATCCCTGGATGAAACTCTGACACTGAATCCTGGACCTTCGACGCTCTACTTCAAGATTAGAGGACTGAAGAATCTCCCTTGGGGTCAAGGAGTAACTCCCTGCTTTGCAGGCACCTAAGAAGCAATTGTCCGGTCTGCATTGCTGAAGTTCCTGCCAGACGCCGAAGTCTTTGCAACACCAGATGTGGATTTCCGGACTTCCCGGGGCTGTCCTGAGTCCCCAGCGAAGCTGAGGCCCGTAGCTGTTGTGGGTAACGTGGAACCCTGACCCCTGGACACCGAGAACTTTTGTAAGTGCATCCTCTTCCTGGTATCCCACAAAGTTGTGCTTTGGGCTTCTAGTAGCCCCCGCCTCCAGCACCGACTGCCTCAAAGATCACTGGCCTCCACTCCTTGAGTGTCCTGTGAGCCAGCTCCAAGTGCGTCCACTCGAGGCTCCTTCGCGGTCGCTAGTCCATTGGCTAGTGGGCCCTCCCGAAGGCAACTCTTCTTCTGCTTGGGCTTCCTGGTTGCTCCAGAAGTGCCCTGATTTACCGTCACTGGGTGAGTCCCTCAGACCTTGCTGGTCTGCATCAACGTCCTTTCTTTGTTTCCACATGACTTGCTGTTGCCAAGGCTTGTTGGGTCCAATACGGTCGTCGACACCTCAGCAATCGACAGAGGTTGTGCGACAGCTCGAATCCAGCTCCTGGTTGTTGTCGACCCCTCCTGGACTTCGTGGCTGAAGAGTCAAGACAACTGTCAACCTACCTGAAAGCACCCGACATTGGTGGGCATCTGCTCATCGCCTTCCTGGTCACTGGCTAGTGACCCAGACTCTGTCCCCTCTGCTTTCAGGTTCTTCAGATCTTCGATCCACCCTTGGATCCACCCGGACACTTTCGACTTGGTCGCCAGCAGCCTGCTGCAGCAGATCGCCATTGAAAACGACGACGAAACCCGACGCCAAAAGACACCTTTTCACCCAGCTTCCCTGGGTGAGGTAACTCGAGTACTCCGGTGCTCCCGTGGGTAATGACTCTAGAACTGCCTAGTTCTAAAGGGATTTGCTCCAAGTCCTCCTCTAAGTGTCCTTTCCTTTTCAAAATCGAACCGCGACTTTCCACATAGAAGTTAACTGTGGTTCGCGGCTGTGTTCTCACACTGCACGCGTCCCCTGTGGGTCCCCTGTGTCACTACCTTGGGTGGTTCCTTGGGGTCCAAGCACTTCTACAGGCTCTAGGCCTTGTGTCTAGCTCAGTCGTGGTTCTTATACCACTTTATTGGTATATGGTTTGGTACGCTCCTAGGGCTCAAACGTGTATTTGTGCTATTACTGTTGATAACTGACTTGTAACTTATGTACTTCAAACTCTAGCCACATAAAGAGACTAGAGGGGTGTGTTTAAGACTAAATACATATATTTTATACATATACCTGGTGTGGTCCTCTTTCATTTGGTCACTCAGGAGATTATAGACTGGTAAAACCAGCTGCTTTACATTCCTTCAAGACTTAGCCTGAAGGCTGCTCTCCATAGCTACCACTAGGATAGCTTTCAATAAAGGTTGTCTTTAACCTATCTCCAATAAGGGGTTGTTTGGACTGGTGCAAGGTGCCCACTATAATTAGTGGACAGCATATACCAGGCCAACTTCTCACAGTGTCATTTTGGAGGGCCTTCCTGGGGTGGCACAATACATGCTTCAGCCTCTGGTAGACCTCTGGGGTACCTATGCCCTGGGTACATAGTATACCATATACTAGGGACTTACAAGGGCACTCCAGAATCCAATATGTGATGTACCTAAAGTACATGGAATCAATTTAGAGAGGAAGCAGCTAGGCTGGGGTCCTGGTTAGCAGGTCCCCAGCCAGACTAAAGTCAAAAAACAGTGAGACATCAGCAAAAAGTGGGGGTAACCATAAGAGGCAGATCCTACTCTCCTACAAACCCTAGTTGAAGACCAAGCTCCAACATGCACAAACCTCCTGCCATAAACTGCAATCTACAGGAGTGCATCATGTCTGACTCTAAGAAGCTGTATGATACGGGGCGTCAACCCTAGCCAAAGGCCAGGATCGAACATGCACAATCCTAGTGCCATAAACTGTAATCTAGAGGAGTGCATCATGTCTGACTCTAAGAAGCAGTATGATACGGGGCATGAACCCTAGTTGAAGACCAAGCTCCAACATGCACAAACCTCCTGCCATAAACTGCAATCTACAGGAGTGCATAATGTCTGACTCTAAGAAGCAGCATGATACGGGGCGTCAAACCCAGCCAAAGGCCGAGCTCCAACATGCCCACACACAGGGGGACAAACTGCAATCTAGAGGAGTGCATCATGTCTGACTCTAAGAAGCAGCATGATATGGGGCGTCAACCCTAGTTGAAAGCCAAGCTCCAACATGCACACACCTAGGGGGACAAACTGCAATCTAGAGGAGTGCATCTTGTCTGACTCTAAGAAACAGTATGATATGGGCGTCAACAATAGCCGAAGGCCAGGCTCCAACATGCACAACCGTAGTGCCATAAACTGCAATCTAGAGGAGTGCATCATGTCTGACTCTAAGAAGCAACATGATACGTGGCGTCACCCTAGCTGAAGGCCAAGCTCAAACATGCACAACCCTAGTGTCATAAACTGCAATCTAGAGTAGTGCATCATGTCTGACTCTAAGAAGCAGTGTGATACGGGCGTCAACCCCAGCCAAGGCCAAGCTCCAACATGCACACACCTAGGGGACAAGCGGCAATCTATAGGAGTGCATCATGTCTGAATCTAAGAAGCAGCATGATACAGGGCGTCAACCCCAGCCGAAGGCCAAGCTCCAACATGCACTACAAACCTAGCAACATGAACTGCAATCTACAGGAGCGCATCATCTCTGACTTTAAGAAGCAGCATGAAATGGGGAGTCAACCCTAGCCAAAGGCCAAGCTCCAACAAGCACAACCCTAGTGCCATAAACTGCAATTTAGAGGAGTGCATCATGTCTAACTCTAAGAAGCAGCATGATATGGG
The DNA here is from genome assembly GCA_963921515.1 of Calotriton arnoldi. Lineage (NCBI taxonomy): Eukaryota > Metazoa > Chordata > Amphibia > Caudata > Salamandridae > Calotriton > Calotriton arnoldi. The sequence continues at coordinate 386,483 of CAWUFW010010607.1, read as the reverse complement.
GCGTCAACCCTAGCTGAAGGCCGAGCTCCAACATGCACAACCCTAGTGCCATAAACTGCAATCTAGAGGAGTGCATCATCTCTGACTCTAAGAAGCAGCATGATACGGGGCGTCAACCCTAGCCAAAGGCCAAGCTCCAACATGCACATACCTAGGGGGACAAACTGCAATCTAGAGTAGTGCATCATGTCTGACTCTAAGAAGCGGTATGATACGGGGCGTCAACCCTAGCCGAAGGCCAGGCACCAACATACACAACCCTAGTGCCATAAACTGCAATCTAGAGGAGTGCATCATGTCTGACTCTAAGAAGCAGAATGATACGGGGCGCCAACCCTAGACAAAGGCCAAGCTCCAACATGCACATACCTAGGGGGACAAACTGCAATTTAGAGGAGTGCATCATGTCTGACTCAAAGAAGCAGTACGATACAGGGCGTCAACCCTAGCCAAAGGCCAGGATCCAACATGCACAACTCTAGTACCATAAACTGCAATCTAGAGGAGTGCATCATGTCTGACTCTAAGAAGCAGTGTGATACGGGGCGTCAACCCCAGCCAAGGCCAAGCTCCAACATGCACACACCTAGGGGGACAAGCGGCAATCTATAGGAGTGCATCATGTCTGAATCTAAGAAGCAGCATGATACAGGGCGTCAACCCCAGCCGAAGGCCAAGCTCCAACATGCACTACAAACCTAGCAACATGAACTGCAATCTACAGGAGCGCATCATGTCTAACTCTAAGAAGCAGCATGATATGGGGCGTCAACCCTAGCTGAAGGCCATGCTCCAACATGCACACACCTAGGGGGACAAACTGCAATCTAGAGGAGTGCATCATGTCTGACTCTAAGAAGCAGTATGATACTGGGCATCAACCCTAGCCAAAGGCCAGGATCCAACATGCACAACTCTAGTACCATAAACTGCAATCTAGAGGAGTGCATCATGTCTGACTCTAAGAAGCAGTGTGATACGGGCGTCAACCCCAGCCAAGGCCAAGCTCCAACATGCACACACCTAGGGGGACAAGCGGCAATCTATAGGAGTGCATCATGTCTGAATCTAAGAAGCAGCATGATACAGGGCGTCAACCCCAGCCAAGGCCAAGCTCCAACATGCACACACCTAGGGGGACAAGCGGCAATCTATAGGAGTGCATCATGTCTGAATCTAAGAAGCAGCATGATACAGGGCGTCAACCCCAGCCGAAGGCCAAGCTCCAACATGCACTACAAACCTAGCAACATGAACTGCAATCTACAGGAGCGCATCATGTCTAACTCTAAGAAGCAGCATGATATGGGGCGTCAACCCTAGCTGAAGGCCATGCTCCAACATGCACAACCCTAGTGCAATAAACTGCAATCTAGAGGAGTGCATCATGTCTGACTCTAAGAAGCAGTATGATACTGGGCATCAACCCTAGCCAAAGGCCAGGATCCAACATGCACAACTCTAGTACCATAAACTGCAATCTAGAGGAGTGCATCATGTCTGACTCTAAGAAGCAGTGTGATACGGGCGTCAACCCCAGCCAAGGCCAAGCTCCAACATGCACACACCTAGGGGGACAAGCGGCAATCTAGAGGAGTGCATCATGTCTGACTCTAAGAAGCAGTATGATACTGGGCATCAACCCTAAACAAAGGTAACCCTGGACATAATACTTGGCTACGCTCACGGAACATGCAAAGTTTGTGTTACTACGCACTACGCAAATTGCACGTAGCAGAGTGAAAAACTGTGCTAATTGACGTAGCATAGCAACAGTAAAATAAACGCCTTCAAATACTTTGATAAAGCACTTTTCTATACTAAATAGCATATAACCAATTCACAACAGTGAACTTTGACTATAAAATATCAACCAATGAGAGAGGTGATGATTTTGGTGTCCCCCCTAACCTAGGGGGAGGACCAAGCAGATGCCTTGAACACAAAAAGCATATCATGTGAACAATTCAGTGGTGGTCCCTTCCTCCTAGGACCACCCCAAGCACAGTTATGGGCAAAAGTACAATCCCAACCAAAGGCCCTGCAAAGCATTATGGGACGAGATTAGCAGTGGGCAATGAATATTATAGAGTCCAATATCAAAATAATTCTACAAAGAGCTGCAGTTCAACTAGTCGTTACTAGATGTCCCTCACGAGTCAAATGCAAAAGCATTGAAATTATTAATACATCAAGCTGCAGTTCCACTAGTCGCTACTAGATGTCCTCACGAGTCAAATGCAAAAGCATTGAAACACTTTCATGAAGCTTTTGCATTTGACTCGTGAGGGACACCTAGTAACGACTAGTGGAACTGCAGCTCTTTGTAGAATTATTTTGATATTGGATACTATAATATTCACTGCCCACTGCTAATCTCGTCCCATAATGCTTTGCAGGGCCTTTGGTTGGGATTGTATTTTTGCCAATAACTGTGCTTGGGGTGGTCCTAAGAGGATGGGACCACCACCGAATCATTCAAAAGATGTGCTTTTTGTTTTCAAGGCATCTGCTTGGTTCTCTCCCTAGGTTAGGGAGTATCCCAAAATCATCACCTCTCTCTCACTGCTTGTTAATTTATCGTTTTCACTTTTGTGAAATAACTATATGCATTTTTAGCATATAAAGACAGAGATAGTTATTTTATCTGACCTTGCACTGTGCAAGATGCCTTTGGCATTTATTATACAGTGTAGTCAAGCACACAGCTACACACTACGCAATTTGCATAGCTACGTGTAGTTCCAAATGTACTTCGCGTAGCTACGTGAAGTGCTACTACGCAAACTACGCCCAGGGTTAACCAGGCTCCAACATGCACAATCCTAGTGCAATAAACTGCAATCTAGAAGAGTGCATCATGTCTGACTCTAAGAAGCAGCATGATACGGGGCGTCAACCCCAGCCAAAGGCCAAGCTCCAACATGCACAACCCTAGTGCCATAAACTGCAATCTAGAGGAGTGCATCATGTATGACTCTAAGAAGCAGCATGATACGGGGCATCAACCCGAGCCGAAGGCAAGGCTCCAACATGCACAATCCTAGTGCCATAAACTGCAATCTAGAGGAGTGCATCATGTCTGACTCTAAGAAGCAGCATGAAACGGGCGTCAACCCTAGCCGAAGGCCAGGCTCCAACATGCACAACCCTAGTGCCATAAACTGCAATCTAGAGGAGTGCATCATGTCTGACTCTAAGAAGCACCATGATACGGGCGTCAACCCTAGCCAAAGGCCAATCTCCAACATGCACAACCCTAGTGCCATAAACTGCAATCTACAGGTGTGCATCATGTCTCACTCTAAGAAGCAGCATGATATGGGGCGTCAACCCTAGCTAAAGGCTAAGCTCCAACATGCACACACCTAGGGGGACAAACTGCAATCTAGAGGAGTGCATCATGTCTGACTCTAAGAAGCAGTATCATACGGGGCATCAAACCTAGCCGAAGGCCAGGCTCCAACATGCACAACCCTAGTGCCATAAACTGCTATCTAGAGGAGTGCATCATGTCTGACTCTAAGAAGCAACATGATACGGGGTGTCAACCCTAGTTGAAAGCCAAGCTCCAACATGCACACACCTAGGGGGACAAACTGCAATCTAGAGGAGTGCGTCTTGTCTGACTCTAAGAAACAGTATGATATAGGGCGTCAACAATAGCCGAAGGCCAGGCTCCAACATGCACAACCCTAGTGCCATAAACTGCTATCTAGAGGAGTGAATCATGTCTGACTCTAAGAAGCAGCATGATACGGACGTCAACCCTAGCCGAGCTCCAACATGCACAACCCTAGTGTCATAAACTGCAATCTAGAGGAGTGCATCATGTCTGACTCTAAGAAGCAGCATGATACGGGGCGTCAACCCCAGCCAAGGCCAAGCTCCAACATGCACACACCTAGGGGGACAAGCGGCAATCTATAGGAGTGCATCATGTCTGAATCTAAGAAGCAGCATGATACAGGGCGTAAACCCTAGCCGAAGGCCAAGCTCCAACATGCACTACAAACCTAGCAACATGAACTGCAATCTACAGGAGCGCATCATGTCTGACTTTAAGAAGCAGCATGAAATGGGGAGTCGACCCTAGCCAAAGGCCAGGCTCCAACAAGCACAACATTAGTGCCATAAACTGCAATCTACAGGAGTGCATCATGTCTAACTCTAAGAAGCAGCATGATATGGGGCGTCAACCCTAGCTGAAGGCCAAGCTCCAACATGCACACACCTAGGGGGACAAACTGCAATCTAGAGGAGTGCATCATGTCTGACTCTAAGAAGCAGTATTGTGAGAAGCTGGCCTGGTATATGCTGTCCACTAGTTATAGTGGGCACCTTGTACCAGTCCAAACAACCCTTATTGGAGTTAGGTTTAAAGACAACCTTTATTGAAAGCTATCCTAGTGGTAGCTATGGAGAGCAGCCTTCAGGCTAAGTCTTGAAGGAATGTAAAGCAGCTTGTTTTACCAGTCTATAATCTCTTGAGTGACCAAATGAAAGAGCACCACACCAGGTATATATTCAAAATATATGTATTTATTGCTAAACACACCCCTCTAGTCTCTTTATGAGGCTAGAGTTCGAAGTACACAAGTTATAAGTTAATTAGACACAGTAAAAGCACAAATACACGTTTGGGCCCTAGGGACGTACCAAACCATATACCAAAAAAGTGGTATAAGAACCACGACTGAGCTAGACACTAGGCCTAGAGCCTGTAGAAGTGCTTGGACCCCAAGGAACCACCCAAGGTAGTGACACAGGCGACCCACGGGGGTTGGCGTGCAGTGTGGGAACACAGCCGCGAATCGCCGTTACCTTCTATGGGAAAAGTCGCGGTTAGGAAATTACAGAAAAGGGACACTTAGGAAGGAACTTGGAGCAAACCCTTTGAGAACTAGGTCGTTCTAGAGTCTCTACCCACGGGAGCACCGGAGTACTCTTGTTACCTCACCCAGGGAAGCCGGGTGCATAGGTGCCTTTCGGTGTCGGGTTTCGTCGTCGATTTGAATGGCGATCTGCTGCAAAGTGCTGCTGGCGACCAAGTGGAAAGTGTCCGGGTGGATCCAAGAGTGGATCGGAGATCTGAAGAACCTGAAAGCAGAGGGGACAGAGTCTGGGTCACTAGCCAGTGACCAGGAAGGCGATGGACAGATGCCCACCGATGTCGGCTGCTTCAGGTGAGTTGAAGGTCATCTTGACTCTTCAGCCACGAGGTCCAGGAGGCGTTGTCGGCAACCAGGAGCAGGATTCGGGCTGGTACACAATGTCTGTCAAGTGCTGAAGCATCGGCGACCGGATTGGACCCAACAAGCCTTGGCAACGGCAAGTCTCGGTGAAGATGAAAGATGATGATGGTGCAGACCAGCAAGGTCTGTGGAACTCACCCAGCAAGGTTAAGTGAGGGCAAACCTGGAGCAACCAGGGAGCCCAAGAAGAAAAGGATTGGCCTTCGTGGAGGGCTACTAGCCAACGGACTAGCAACCGCAAAGGAGCCTCGAGACAGTGCACGTGGAACTGGCTCACAGGACACTCGTGGAGTGGAGGCCAGTGATCTTCGGTGCAGTCGGTGCTGAGGGCGGGGGCTACTCGAAGCTTAAAGCACAACTTCGTGGGAGTCCAGGAAGAGGATGCACTTGCAAATGTGCTCGGTGTCCAGGGGTCACAGTCTCACGTTACCCACGACAGCTACAGGCTTCAGCTTTGCTGGGGACTCAGGGCAGCCTGGGGAAGTCTGAGAATCCACCTCTGGTGATGCAGGGACTTCGGCGTCCGACGGGAGCTTCAGTGATGCAGACCGGACAGATGCTTCTTTGGTGCCTGCCAAGCAGGGGAGTCACTCCTTGACCCCAAGGGAGATTCTTCAGTCCTCTAATCGTGAAGTAGAGCGTTGAAGGTCCAGGATTTTGTATCAGAGTTTCGTCCAGGGAATATCTAAAGTCGTGGTGACTGGGGTCCTATACTTATACCAAGTTTAGGGGTTGGACTAACTCTGTGGTCCCACCTATGGGTGGGTCAGGGCAGAGGGGTGGCTACACCCTTTCCCTTTGTCCAGTTCGCGCCAAAGCAGGGGCTGGAAGCCCCTGATCCGGTTTGAACTGGGGTATGCACGAGGACACCAAATGTGCCCCCAGTGCAGGACTTCAAAGCACCAGAAAGTGCTCCTGCCCAGCCCCAATACACATTATCCTGTCTGGGGAGGTGGTAACACCTCCCTGTGACAGGAAACCTATTGTCCAGGCCTCCCCTGCCGGAGTTTCTGTCAGCAGCAGGAGGCCAGACTTGTGTCTGTGGCAGCAGCATCCATTTTGTGATGCTGGGGCTTCAGAAAGAAGTTACCGGGCAAGCCAGGGTTAACATGTCTCTCCCTCTAGAAGGGTGGAATGCTACCCCCACCACCAGAATTGGCGGGGGATAGTATTCCAAGATGTTTGACACCAAACACGACATGTTTACGTGCAGCCATCCCAAAGTTAGCATTTAACGTTAAGTTATAATGCACTTAAGAGTATATGGTCAGGCTGCACTACAAACAGCATCAGAGAAGGGTCTCCGAACGCTGTAGAGGGGCCCTGCTCATGCAGGGGCACCCTCTCACATAGGAACCATGCACTCTGCCTTCAGGATTGACAAGGCCTGCCATAGGAGTGACTTATAGGTTTATATGTGTGTATGTAGGTAGTGATATAGGTAACCTATATCACAGTAAGGGGTGCATGCACCACCTTACCCAGGCTGCAGTAGCAGACCTGTGGTGTCATTTTGGATGGCCTTCCAGGGGTGGCACAATACATGCTGCAGCCCCTGGCAGGCCTCTGAGGTACCTATGCCCTTGGTACATAGTATACCATATACTAGGGACTTATAAGGGCACTCCAGATTCCACTAGTGATGTGCCTAAGGCACATGGAAACCATTTTAAAGAGGAAGCAGCTAGGCTGGGGTTCTGGTTAGCAGGGCCCCAGCCAGACTAAGGTCGAAAAACAGTGAAGCATCAGCAAAATGTGGGGGTACCCATGTGAAGCAGATCCTACTCTCCTACACAACCCCCCCAAACGCAGGGACATTAAACTAACCTTGACCAGTTAAGTCTTCATGTTCTAAGTGGAAATACCTAGAGAGTCCATCTGCATTGGCATGGTTACTCCCAGGTCTATGTTCCACTGTAAAGTCCATCCCCTGTAGGGAAATGGACCACCTAAGCAGTTTGGGATTTTCACCCTTCATTTGTTTTAGCCATAAGAGGGGCTTATGGTCGGTTTGAACAAGGAAGTGAGTACCAAACAAGTATGGCCTCAACTTCTTCAGAGCCCAGACCACAGCAAAGGCCTCCCTCTCAATGGCTGACCAACGTTTCTCTCTAGGGGTCAGCCTTCTGCTTATGAAAGCTACTGGCTGATCCTGACCTTCTTCATTCAATTGTGACAGTACAGCCCCTACCCCCAATTCAGATGCATCAGTTTGAACAATGAACTTCTTGGAGTAATCAGGACTCTGTAGAATGGGAGCAGTGCACATGGCCTGCTTCAGGTCATCAAATGCCTTTTGACAGTTAGCTGTCCACTGAACTTTCTTGGGCATTTTCTTAGAAGTTAAGTCATTCAAAGGTGTCACTATTGATCCATACCCTTTGACAAATCTCCTGTAGTACCCAGTCAGGCCTAAGAAGGCTCTCACCTGAGTCTGGGTAGTTGGAGCAGTCCATTCCATTATGGTCTGGATCTTGCTCTGCAGTGGTTGAACCTGGCCTCCACCCACAAGGCGGCCCAGGTACACAACCTGACTCTGCCCTATCTGGCACTTAGTGGCCTTGATAGTCAGGCCTGCCTTTTGCAGGGCCTGTAAAACATTTCTGAGGTGGACCAGGTGATCCTCCCAGGTGGAGCTAAAGACAGCAATATCATCAAGATATAACTTGTGTACTTCGAACTCTAGCCTCATAAAGAGACTAGAGGGGTGTGTTTAGCAATAAATACATATATTTTGAATATATACCTGGGGTGGTGCTCTTTCATTTGGTCACTCAAGAGATTATAGACTGATAAAACAAGCTGCTTTACATTCCTTCAAGACTTAGCCTGAAGGCTGCTCTCCATAGCTACCACTAGGATAGCTTTCAATAAAGGTTGTCTTTAAACCTAACTCCAATAAGGGTTGTTTGGACTGGTACAAGGTGCCCACTATAATTAGTGGACAGCATATGCCAGGCCAACTTCTCACATTGGTGTGCAGCGGGTGGGATTCCAGCTTGCTATTGTTTTACCAGATAATCTCAATTGAATTGATCAACTGAAAACCACTAAAGGTACCTAAGGTACATATAATTTAAGTTTACTATACAGTAAGTTCTACTGAACTTAGAGTTGTGTGTTAAGGGATAGCACAACCCTTTCTACAACTCAAGAGAGTTTAGTAGGCCACACTAGAGTAGGTAGTGCATACACCACACCACACTAGTAATGTCTTTAAAGGCAGGACCTAAAGAATCCTTGCCAGAAGCCACTGGGCTTCCTCCCTCCAAGTATGATACACTCCCATTCTTGGAACTGAGAGCATTATGCAATCTGAGGAAATTAAGGACAGGCCAAAGTCCCACCACCCAACACCTTAGAGAGATGTTGGTGACTTTTGACCTCAGCAGCCCCTTAGGGACTGAAGGGGTAGGAGCAGAGTTTGGGGCAGAAGAAGAGGATGGGGAGGGGGGGTAGCAATACCCCCAGCCCTCCCTATGGAGCTGGCCAGGAAGGTGAAAATGACCTTGACCTGGATAACCCAATCCCTCCTGTGGAAGATGAGGATGAGGATCAGAATGACCTCACCTTTGTCCCCCCAGGAAGGATTATGAGTGTGCCTAGAAGGTCTAGATCTCCTTCTCAGGAGTCTAACCACTCTAGCACCTCAATAGGGACCTCTGTCTCCTCTCATAGGAGGGAATCCTCTCATGAGAGGAGAAAGAGGCTGATTCAATATGAGGAAGCTCAGCTTGAACTCAGAAGGAAGCAAGTGGCCTTAGACAGGGAGTCCCTAGATCTCTTTAGAGATAGAAAAAAGTTGGGACTAGAGTCCCATGGTGGCAGCAATTCCCCTAAAGATAGGGAAAGGTCTTATGACCTTAGGAACCTAAGCAAGATTGTCCCTCCCTACCAGAGTGGGGATGACATCCAAAAATGGATAACTGCACTGGAGAGGGCCTGTAAAGTTCAGAAGATCCCCCAGAAGCAGTGGGCAGCAATCTTGTGGCTCTCCTTTGCAGACAAAGGTAGAGACAAGCTCCTCACTGTAAGAGAAGAGGATGCTGACAATTACAAAGTCTTGAAGAGTGCTCTGATAGATGGGTTTGGCCTAACCACTGAACAGTATAGGTTGAAGTTCAGAGACACCCAAAAAGCTCAGACTCAAGACTGGGTTGATTTTGTAGATTGTGCTACTAAGGCTCTGGAAGGTTGGATACATGGCAACAAAGTGCATGACTTTTTAGGATTGTACAATTTGATTATGAGGGAGCAGATCCTTAATAATTGTCAAAACCAGCTTTTGCACCAGTATCTGGTGGACTCTGATCTGACCTCTCCCCAAGAATTGGGAAAGAAGGCAGACAAATGGGTCAGAACCAGAGTAAAAACTAAAAATCAGGGTGGTGACCAGAAGAAAGATTCTACTAAGTCCCAAGAGAAAGGTGGGGATACATCTAAGGATAAGTCCACTACAGGGCCCCAAAATTCCTCTTCTGGGGGTGGGTCCCAAACTCCTTCTTCTCCTGAAAAGAAACCATATTGCCATGTCTGTAAAAAGCCTGGGCACTGGAAATCTGATCCCAGTTGCCCCAGGGTTGGCAATAAAGAAAATGTTCCTCCCACAACTACTACCACCCCTCCTGGTACTACCAGTAGTAATCCTCCAGTTGGGAGTAGTGCACCCAAAAAGTTAGGTGCTTTTGCAAGAGGAACAGAGGTGGGCCCTAGTTTAGACAGGGACCCCTCAACAGACTCCTCTGACTCTGATGGTGGTATAGGATTTGCCACCTTTACCATGGGTCCCACAGCATTGGGCAGGTACAGATTGGAGCCAATAATTAATGGTCAGAAAGCTGTGGCATTTAGGGATACAGGGGCTAGTGTCACCATGGTGGCAGGGAAACTAGTCCCCCCTCACCAGCTTTTACCTGAGTTTAAATACCAGGTGACCAACATTGATGGTGTCAGAACAGATCACCCCATGGCCATAGTCAATCTCAGCTGGGAGGGGGTCACAGGCCCAAAAAGAGTGGCAGTGTCCCCAACCTTACCTGTAGATTGCCTGATGGGCAATGATCTGGAAATTTCAGCCTGGGCTGAAATTGAACACCAAACCCATCTCAGGATGTTGGGTGTCCCTGTAAAGGTTAGTGGGGCTGTGATGGCCACAGCCCCAGCCCAAGATTTTGGAGAGATGGAGCCTGGAAAAATGGCCCACTCTCCCCCAAAAGAGAGCACAAGGGTTGAAGAAAAGTCTTCTTCCCTCCAGACAGTAGGTAAGGGTCAGCCTCCTCAGGGAACTGACCCTACCCCTAGTGAAGGAACTTCCCCAGAGGTAGTCAGGCCTGGCCTGGCCACACCCCTGATGGCAGAGGCACCTTCCAAGGTGGTACCCAGTCTGGAGCAGGTAACCTGCCCCTCTCTACCCTGCCTCAGTCAGCCCAGGGCTGCGAGGTCCGGGAGGTCAGTGGACCACCCAGGGCCCCCTGTCCAGAGGAACCCCCCCCATCAGCAGATTAGGGGCACCCAGGCTAGTAGCCCTAGCCAGGTGAAAATTCCTCTACACACTGAGGGATCCCCCATACCTTTATGTAGGGACCTCCCCCAGAAGGACTCTGGTAGGCAAGGGCAAGTCTGGGACCCAAAGGTTCCAAACCTGCCATGTCCCTCCAGTGTTCCACCCAAAGAGACCCAACCCCCAGCTGTAGGCAGTCAAAGGTTGACCCTTAGAGCAAAGTGCAACTCAGTCATGGAAAGACAGACCTACATGGTGACCAGTGATCTGAGGAAGCTGAGGCCAACATTCCTAGGGCCTCACTTCCCTACTCAGACACCTCACCAGCCTGGTACTTTACCTAAGCACACCAGAGGTAGTGATTCCCCATGGTGGAGACCCTCTCATACCCTTAGGGTGAGGGATTGCTTAGTGGACCATAACACAGGGGGCAACCATGCTAGTGCAGGTTCTTCCTTATATGGCCACTTAGTCAATATAGGCTCAAATGGCCAAGGTTAGCCTTATCTCCTTTCGTTTGGGGGGGGTTATGTAGGAAGGTGGAATCTGACTATATGGTTGCCCCCACTTTTTTCCTGGTGTTTTGCTGGTTTATGACTTAGTTGGACTGGGATCCTGCTATTCAGGGCCCCAGTCTATCTGCTTTCTCTGTAAAATGGTTTCCATGTGCCTTAGGCACATCTCTAATTGGAATCTGGAGTGCCCTTATAAGTCCCTAGTATATGGTATACTATGTACCAAGGGCATAGGTACCTCAGAGGCCTGCCAGGGGCTGCAGCATGTATTGTGCCACCCCTGGAAGGCCATCCAAAATGACACCACAGGTCTGCTACTGCAACCTGGGTAAGGTGGTGCATGCACCCCTTACTGTGATATAGGTTACCTATATCACTACCTACATACACACATATAAACATATAAGTCACTCCTATGGCAGGCCTAGTCAATCCTGAAAACAGAGTGCATGGTTCCTATGTGAGAGGGTGCCCCTGCATGAGCAGGGCCCCTCTGCAGCGTTCGGAGACCCGTCTCTGATGCTGTTTGTAGTGCAGCCTGACCATATACTCTTAAGTGCATTATAACTTAACGTTAAATGCTAACTTTGGGATGGCTGCACGTAAACATGTCGTGTTTGGTGTCAAACATCTTGGAATACTACCCCCCCGCCAATTCTGGCGGCGGGGGTAGCATTCCACCCTTCTAGAGGGAGAGACATGTTAACCCTGGCTTGCCCGGTAACTTCTTTCTTAAGCCCCAGCATCACAAAATGGATGCTGCTGCCACAGACACAAGTCTGGCCTCCTGCTGCTGACCGAAACTCCGGCAGGGGAGGCCTGGACAATAGGTTTCCTGTCGCAGGGAGGTGTAACCACCTCCCCAGACAGGATAATGTGTATTGGGGCTGGGCGGGAGCACTTTCTGGTGCTGTGAAGTCCTGCACTGGGGGCACATTTGGTGTCCTCGTGCATACCCCAGTTCAAACCGGATCAGGGGCTTCCAGCCCCTGCTTTGGCGCGAACTGGACAAAGGGAAAGGGGTGTAGCCACCCCTCTGCCCTGACCCACCCATAGGTGGGACCACAGAGTTAGTCCAACCCCTAAACTTGGTATAAGTATAGGACCCCAGTCACTACGACTTTAGATATTCCCTGGACGAAACTCTGATACAAAATCCTGGACCTTCGACGCTCTACTTCACGATTAGAGGACTGAAGAATCTCCCTTGGGGTCAAGGAGTGACTCCCCTGCTTGGCAGGCACCAAAGAAGCATCTGTCCGGTCTGCATCACTGAAGCTCCCATCGGACGCCGAAGTCCCTGCATCACCAGAGGTGGATTCTCAGACTTCCCCGAGGCTGCCCTGAGTCCCCAGCAAAGCTGAGGCCCGTAGCTGTCGTGGGTAACGTGAGACCATGAACCCTGGACTCCGAGCACATTTGCAAGTGCACCATCTTCCTGGGATTCCACAAAGTTGTGCTTTGGGCCCCTAGTAGCCCCTGCCTCCAGCACCGACTGCACCGAAGATCACTGGCCTCCACTCCACGAGTGTCCTGTGAGCCAGCTCCACGTGCACCATCTCGAGGCTCCTTTACGGTTGCTAGTCTGTTGGCTAGTAGCCCTCCACGAAGGCCAATCCTTTTATTATTGGGCTCCCCTGGTTGCTCTAGACTTGCCCTTACTTACCCTTGCTGGGTGAGTTCCACAGACCTTGCTGGTCTGCACCATTGTCCCTCTTCACTTTGCACAAGACTTGCTGTTGCCAAGGCCTGTTGGGTCCAATCCGGTCGCTGACACCTCAGCAAGCAGCAGACGTCCTGGGCCAGTCTGAATCCTGCTCCTGGTTGCCGACAACACCTCCTGGACATCGTGACTGCGGAGTCAAGATGACCGTCAACTCACCTGAAGCAGCCAACATCGGTGGGCATCGGTCCATCGCCTTCCTGGTCACTGGCTAGTGACCCAGACTCTGTCCCCTCTGCTTTCAGGTTCTTCAGATGTCCGATCCACTCTTGGATCCACCCGGACACTTTCCACTTGGTCGCCAGCAGCACTTTGCAGCCGATCGCCATTCAAATCGACGACGAAACCCGACCCCGAAAGGCACCTATGCACCCGGCTTCCCTGGGTGAGGTAACAAGAGTACTCCGGTGCTCCCGTGGGTAGAGACTCTAGAACGACCTAGTTCTCAAAGGGTTTGCTCCAAGTTCCTTCCTAAGTGTCCCTTTTCTGTAATTTCCTAACCGCGACTTTCCCCATAGAAGTTAACAGCGATTCGCGGCTGTGTTCTCACACTGCATGCGTCCCCCGTGGGTCCCCTGTGTCACTACCTTGGGTGGTTCCTTGGGGTCCAAGCACTTCTACAGGCTCTAGGCCTAGTGTCTAGCTCAGTCGTGGTTCTTATACCACTTTTTTGGTATATGGTTTGGTACGCCCCTAGGGCCCAAACGTGTATTTGTGCTTTTACTGTGTTTAATTAACTTCTAACTTGTGTACTTCGAACTCTAGCCTCATAAAGAAACTAGAGGGGTGTGTTTAGCAATAAATACATATATTTTGAATATATACCTGGGGTGGTGCTCTTTCATTTGGTCACTCAAGAGATTATAGACTGGTAAAACAAGCTGCTTTACATTCCTTCAAGACTTAGTCTGAAGGCTGCTCTCCATAGCTACCACTAGGATAGCTTTCAATAAAGGTTGTCTTTAAACCTAACTCCAATAAGGGTTGTTTGGACTGGTACAAGGTGCCCACTATAATTAGTGGACAGCATATGCCAGGCCAACTTCTCACACTGGGGTCCTGGATAGCATGGCCCCAGCGAGACTAAACTCGAAAAACAGTGAAACATCAGCAAAAAGTGGGGGTAACCATAAGAAGCAGATCCTACTCTCCTATAAAACTGCAATCTAGAGGAGTGCATCATGTCTGACTCTAAAAAGCAGTATGATACGGGGCGTGAACCCTAGCTGAAGTCCAAGCTCAACATTGCACCACAAATCTGGTGCCATAAACTGCAATCTAGTGGAGTGCATCATGTCTGAATGTAAGAAGCAGCATGATACGGGGCGTCAACCATAACCGAAGGCCGATCTCCAACATGCACAACCCTACTGCCATAAACTGCAATGTACAGGAGTGCATAAAGTCTGACTCTAAGAAGCAGCATTATACGGGGCGTCAACCATAGCCGAAGGCCAAGCTCCAACATGCACACACCTAGGGGGACAAACTACAATATACAGGAGTGCCTCATGCCTGACTCTAAGAAGCAGCCTGATACGGGGTGTCAACCCTAGCCAAAGGCCAAGCTCCAACATGCACATACCTAGGGGGACAAACTGCAATCTAGAGTAGTGCATCATGTCTGACTCTAAGAAGCAGTATGCTACGGGGCGTCAACCCTAGCCGAAGGCCAAGCTCAAACATGCACAACTCTAGTGCCATAAACTGCAATCTAGAGGAGTGCATCATGTCTGACTCTAAGAAGCAATATGATACGAGGCGTCAACCCTAGCTGAAGGCGAAGCTCCAACATGCACACACCTAGGGGGACAAACTGCAATCTACAAGAGTGTATCCTGTCTGAATCTAAGATGCAGCATGATACAGGGCGTCAACCCTAGCCAAAGGCCAAGCTCCAACATGCACAACCCTAGTGCCATAAACTGCAATCTACAGGAGTGCATCATGTCTAACTCTAAGAAGCAGCATGATATGGGGCGTCAACCCTAGCTGAAGGCCAAGCTCCAACATGCACACACCTAGGGGGACAAACTGCAATCTAGAGGAGTGAATCATGTCTGACTCTAAGAATCATTATGATCCGGGGCGTTAACCCTAGCTGAAGGCCAAGCTCCAACATGCAGAACCCTAATGCCATAAACTGCAATCTACAGGAGTGCATCATGTCTGACTATAAGAAGCAGTATGATACGGGGCGTCACCCCTAGCCGAAGGCCAAGCTCCAACATGCACAACCCTAGTGCCATAAACTGCAATCTACAGGAGTGCATCATGTCTGACTCTAAGAAGAAGCATGATACGGGGCGTCAACCCTAGTTGAAGGCCAAGCTCCAACATGCACACACCTAGGAGGACAAACTGCAATCTAGAGGAGTGCATCATGTCTGACTCTAAGAAGCAGTATGATACGGGGCATCAACCCTAGCCGAAGGCCAGGCTCCGACATGCACAATCCTAGTGCCATAAACTGCAATCTAGAGGAGTGCATCATGTCTGACTCTAAGAAGCAGCATGATACGGGGCGTCAACCCCAGCCAAAGGCCAAGCTCCAACATGCACAACCCTAGTGCCATAAACTGCAATCTAGAGGAGTGCATCATGTCTGACTCTAAGAAGCACCATGATACGGGGCGTCAATCCTAGCCAAAGGCCAATCTCCAACATGCACAACCCTAGTGCCATAAACTGCAATCTACAGGAGTGCATCATGTCTCACTCTAAGAAGCAGCATGATATAGGGTGTCAACCCTAGCTAAAGGCTAAGCTCCAACATGCACACACCTAGGGGGACAAACTGCAATCTAGAGGAGTGCATCATGTCTGACTCTAAGAAGCAGTATCATACGGGGCGTCAACCCTAGCCGAAGGCCAGGCTCCAACATGCACAATCCTAGTGCCATAAACTGCTATCTTGAGGAGTGCATCATGTCTGACTCTAAGAAGCAGTATGATACGGGGTGTCAACCCTAGTTGAAAGCCAAGCTCCAACATGCACACACCTAGGGGGACAAACTGCAATCTAGAGGAGTGCATCTTGTCTGACTCTAAGAAACAGTATGACATGGGGCGTCAACAATAGCCGAAGGCCAGGCTCCAACATGCACAACCGTAGTGCCATAAACTGCAATCTAGAGGAGTGCATCATGTCTGACTCTAAGAAGCAACATGATACGTGGCGTCACCCTAGCTGAAGGCCAAGCTCAAACATGCACAACCCTAGCTGAAGGCCAAGCTCAAACATGCACAACCCTAGTGCCATAAACAGCAATCTACAGGAGTGCATCATGTCTCAATCTAAGAAGCAGCATGATATGGGGCGTATACCCTAGCTAAAGGCTAAGCTCCAACATGCACACACCTAGGGGGACAAACTGCAATCTAGACTAGTGCATCATGTCTGACTCTAAGAAGCAGTATCATACGGGGCGTCAACCCTAGCCGAAGGCCAGGCTCCAACATGCACAACCGTAGTGCCATAAACTGCTATCTAGAGGAATGCATCATGTCTGACTCTAAGAAGCAGTATGATACGGGGTGTCAACCCTAGTTGAAAGCCAAGCTCCAACATGCACACACCTAGGGGGACAAACTGCAATCTAGAGGAGTGCATCTTGTCTGACTCTAAGAAACAGTATGATATGGGGCGTCAACAATAGCCGAAGGCCAGGCTCCAACATGCACAACCGTAGTGCCATTAACTGCAATCTAGAGGAGTGCATCATGTCTGACTCTAAGAAGCAGTATGATACGGGGCGTCACCCCTAGCAGAAGGCCAGGATCCAACATTGTGAGAAGTTGGCCTGGCATATGCTGTCCACTAATTATAGTGGGCACCTTGTACCAGTCCAAACAACCCTTATTGGAGTTAGGTTTAAAGACAACCTTTATTGAAAGCTATCCTAGTGGTAGCTATGGAGAGCAGCCTTCAGGCTAAGTCTTGAAGGAATGTAAAGCAGCTTGTTTTACCAGTCTATAATCTCTTGAGTGACCAAATGAAAGAGCACCACACCAGGTATATATTCAAAATATATGTATTTATTGCTAAACACACCCCTCTAGTCTCTTTATGAGGCTAGAGTTCGAAGTACAAAAGTTATAAGTCAATTAGACACAGTAAAAGCACAAATACATGTTTGGGCCCTAGGAGCGTACCAAACCATATACCAAAAAAGTGGTATAAGAACCACGACTGAGCTAGACACTAGGCCTAGAGCCTGTAGAAGTGCTTTGACCCCAAGGAACCACCCAAGGTAGTGACACAGGGGACCCACGGGGGACGCTTGCAGTTTGGGAACACAGCCGCGAATCGCCGTTACCTTCTATGGGAAAAGTCGCGGTTAGGAAATTACAGAAAAGGGACACTTAGGAAGGAACTTGGAGAAAACCCTTTGAGAACTAGGTCGTTCTAGAGTCTCTACCCACGGGAGCACCAGAGTACTCTTGTTACCTCACCCAGGGAAGCCGGGTGCATAGGTGCCTTTCGGGGTCGGGTTTCGTCGTCGATTTGAATGGCGATCTGCTGCAAAGTGCTGCTGGCGACCAAGTGGAAAGTGTCTGGGTGGATCCAAGAGTGGATCGGAGATCTGAAGAACCTGAAAGCAGAGAGGACAGAGTCTGGGTCACTAGCCAGTGACCAGGAAGGCGATGGACAGATGCCCACCGATGTCGGCTGCTTCAGGTGAGTTGACGGTCGTCTTGACTCTTCAGCCACAAGGTCCAGGAGGTGTTGTCGGCAACCAGGAGCAGGATTCAGGCTGGGACACGATGTTTGTCGAGTGCTGAGGCATTGGCGATCGGATTGGACCCAACAAGCCTTGGCAACGGCAAGTCTCGGTAAAGATGAAAGATGACGATGATGCAGACCAGCAAGGTCTGTGGAACTCACCCAGCAAGGGTAAATGAGGGCAAGTCTGGAGAAACCAGGGAGCCCAAGAAGAAAAGGATTGGCCTTCATGGAGGGCTACTAGCCAACGGACTAGCAACTGCAAAGGAGCTTTGAGACGGTGCACGTGGAACTGGCTCACTGGGAACTCGTGGAGTGGAGGCCAATGATCTTTGGTGCAGTCGGTGCTGGAGGCGGGGGCTACTTGGAGCCCAAAGCACAACTTCTTGGGAGTCCAGAAAGAGGATGCACTTGCAAATGTGCTAGGTGTCCAGGAGTCACGGTCTCACGTTACCCACGACAGCTACGGGCATCAGCTTTGCTGGGGACGCAGGACAGCCTCGGGGAAGTCTGAGAATTCACCTCTGGTGATGCAGAGACTTCGGCGTCCGACCAGAGCTTCAGTGATGCAGACCGGACAGATGCTTCTTTGGTGCCTGCCAAGCAGGGGAGTCACTCCTTGACCCCAAGGGAGATTCTTCAGTCCTCTAATCGTGAAGTAGAGCGTCGAAGGTCCAGGATTTTGTATCACAGTTTCGTCCAGGGAATATCTAAAGTCGTGGTGACTGGGGTCCTATACTTATACCAAGTTTAGGGGTTGGACTAACTCTGTGGTCCCACCTATAGGTGGGTCAGGGCAGAGGGGTGGCTACACCCCTTTCCCTTTGTCCAGTTCACGCCAAAGCAGGGGCTGGAAGCCCCTGATCCGGTTTGAACTGGGGTATGCACGAGGACACCAAATGTGCCCCCAGTGCAGGACTTCAAAGCACCAGAAAGTGCTCCCGCCCAGCCCCAATACACATTATCCTGTCTGGGGAGGTGGTTACACCTCCCTGCAACAGGAAACCTATTGTCCAGGCTGCCCCTGCCGGAGTTTCGGTCAGCAGCAGGAGGCCAGACTTGTGTCAGTGGCAGCAGCATCCATTTTGTGATGCTGGGGCTTCAGAATGAAGTTACCGGGCAAGCCAGGGTTAACATGTCTCTCCCTCTAGAAGGGTGGAATGCTACCCCCGCCACCAGAATTGGTGGGGGGGTAGTATTCCAAGATGTTTGACACCAAACACGACATGTTTACGTGCAGCCATCCCAAAGTTAGCATTTAACGTTAAGTTATAATGCACCTAAGAGTATATGGTCAAGCTGCACTACAAACAGCATCAGAGAAGGGTCTCCGAACGCTGCAGAGGGGCCCTGCTCATGCAGGGGGACCCTCTCACATAGGAACCATGCACTCTGCCTTCAGGATTGACAAGGCCTGCCATAGGAGTGACTTATAGGTTTATATGTGTGTATGTAGGTAGTGATATAGGTAACCTATATCACAGTACGGGGTGCATGCACCACCTTACCCAGGCTGCAGTAGCAGACCTGTGGTGTCATTTTGGATGGCCTTCCAGGGGTGGCACAATACATGCTGCAGCCCCTGGCAGGCCTCTGAGGTACCTATGCCCTTGGTACATAGTATACCATATACTAGGGACTTATAAGGGCACTCCAGATTCCAATTAGAGATGTGCCTAAGGCACATGGAAACCATTTTAAAGAGGAAGCAGCTAGGCTGGGGTTCTGGTTAGCAGGGCCCCAGCCAGACTAAGGTCGAAAAACAGTGAAGCATCAGCAAAAAGTGGGGGTACCCATGTGAAGCAGATCCTACTCTCCTACAAGTATGATACGGGGCATCAACCCCAGCCGAAGGCCAGGTTCCAACATGCACAACCCTAGTTCCATAAACTGCAATCTAGAGGAGTGAATCATGTCTAACTCTAAGAAGTAGCATGATACGTACGTCAACCCCAGCCGAAGGCCGAGCTCCAACATGCACAACCCTAGTGTCATAAACTGCAATCTAGAGGAGTGCATTATGTCTGACTCTAAGAAGCAGTATGATACGGGGCGTCAACCCCAGCCAAGGCCAAGCTCCAACATGCACACACCTAGGGGGACAAGCAGCAATCTACAGGAGTGCATCATGTCTGAATCTAAGAAGAAGCATGATACGTGGGGTCAACCCTAGCCGAAGGCCAGGCTCCAGCATGCAGAACCCTAGTTCCATAAACTGCAATCTAGAGGAGTGAATCATGTCTGACTCTAAGAAGCAGCATGATACGGACGTCCACCCTAGCCGAAGGCCGAGCTCCAACATGCACAACCCTGTGTCATAAACTGCAATCTAGAGGAGTGCATCATGTCTGACTCTAAGAAGCAGCATGATACGGGACGTCAACCCTAGCCGAAGGCCAGGCTCCAACATGCACAACCCTAGTGCCATAAACTGCAATCTACAGGAGTGCATCATGTCTGACTCTAAGAAGCAGTATGATACGGGGCGTCAACCCTAGCTGAAGGCCAAGCTCCAACATGCACAAACCCAGTGCCATAAACTGCAATCTAGAGGAGTGCATCATGTCTGACTTTAAGAAGCAGTATGATACGGGGCGTCAACCCCAGCTGACGGCCAAGCTCCAACATGCACAAACCTAGTGCCATAAAAAGCAATCTACAGGAGTGCATCATGTCTGACTCTAAGAAGCAGTATGATACGGGCGTCAACCCTAGCCGAAGGCCGAGCTCCAACATGCACAACCCAGTGCCATAAACTGCAATCTACAGGAGGGCATCATGTCTGACTCTAAGAAGCAGTATGATACGGGGTGTCAACCCTAGCTGAAGGCCAAGCTCCAACATGCACAACCCTAGTGCCATAAACTGCCATCTACAGGAGTGCATCATGTCTGACTCTAAGAAGCAGTATACTACGTGGTGTCAAACCCAGCCAAAGGCCAAGCTCCAACATGTACAAACCTCCTGCCATAAACTGAAATCTAGAGGAGTGCATCATGTCTGACTCTAAGAAGCAATATGATACGGGGCGTCAACCCTCGCCGAAGGCCGAGCTCCAACATGCACAACCCTAGTGTCATAAACTGCAATCTAGAGGAGTGCATCATGTCTGACTCTAAGAAGCATTATGATACGGGGCGTCAACCCTAGCCGAAGGCCAGGCTCCAACATGCACAACCCTAGTGCCATAAACTGCAATCTACAGGAGTGCATCATGTCTGACTCTAAGAAGCAGTATGATACGGGGCGTCAACCCTAGCTGAAGACCAAGCTCCAACATGCACACACCCAGTGCCATAAACTGCAATCTAGAGGAGTGCATCATGTCTGACTCTAAGAAGCAGTATGATACGGGGGTGTCAACCCCAGCTGACGGCCAAGCTCCAACATGCACAAACCTAGTGCTTAAAAAGCAATCTACAGGAGTGCATCATGTCTGACTCTAAGAAGCAGTATGATACGGGCGTCAACCCTAGCCGAAGGCCGAGCTCCAACATGCACAACCCAGTGCCATAAACTGCAATCTACAGGAGGGCATCATGTCTGACTCTAAAAAGCAGTATGATACCGGGTGTCAACCCTAGCTGAAGGCCAAGCTCCAACATGCACAACCCTAGTGCCATAAACTGCCATCTACAGGAGTGCATCATGTCTGACTCTAAGAAGCAGTATGATACGGACGTCACCCCTAGCCGAAGGCCAGGCTCCAACATGCACAACCCTAGTGTCATGAACTGCAGTCTAGAGGAGTGCATCATGTCTGACTCTAAGAAGCAGTATTATACGGGGCGTCAACCCTAGCTAAAGGCAAACTTCCAACATGCACAACCCTAGTGCCATATACTTCAATCTAGAGGAGTGCATCATGTCTGACTCTAAGAAGCAGTATGATACGTTGCGTCAACCCCAGCCAAAGGCCAAGCTCCAATATGCACACACCTAGGGGGACAAACTGCAATCTACAGGAGTGCATCATGTCTGAATCTAAGAAGCAGCATGATACAGGGCGTCAACCATAGCCGAAGGCCATGCTCCAACATGCACAACGCTGGTGCCATAAACTGCAATCTAGAGGAGTGCATCATGTCAGACTCTAAGAAGCAGCAGGATGTGGGGCGGCAACCCTAGCTGAAGGCCAAGCTCCAACATGCACACACCTAGGGGGACAAACTGCAATCTAGAGGAGTGCATCATGTCTGACTCTAAGAAGCAGTATGCTACGGGCGTCAACCCTAGCCGAAGGCCAGTTTCCAACATGCACAACCCTAGTGCCATAAACTGCAATCTACAGGAGTGCATCATGTCTGACTCTAAGAAGAAGTATGATACGGGCGTCAACCCTAGCCGAAGGCCGAGCTCCAACATGCACAACCCAGTGCCATAAACTGCAATCTACAGGAGGGCATCATGTCTGACTCTAAGAAGCAGTATGATACGGGGTGTCAACCCTAGCTGAAGGCCAAGCTCCAACATGCACAACCCTAGTGCCATAAACTGCCATCTACAGGAGTGCATCATATCTGACTCTAAGAAGCAGTATGATACGGACGTCACCCCTAGCCGAAGGCCAGGCTCCAACATGCACAACCCTAGTGTCATAAACTGCAGTCTAGAGGAGTGCATCATGTCTGACTCTAAGAAGCAGCATGATACGGGGCGTCAACCCTAGCCAAAGGCCAAGCTCCAACATTCACCACAAACCTAGCGCTATAAACTGCAATCTACAGGAGCGCATCATGTCTGACTCTGAGAAGCAGCATGATACGGGGCGTCAACCCTAGCCAAAGGCCAAGCTCCAACATGCACCACAAACCTAGCACTATAAACTGCAATCTACAGGAGCGCATCATGTCTGACTCTGAGAAGCAGCATGATACGGGAAATCAACCCTAGCCAAAGGCCAAGCTCCAACATGCACAACCCTAGTGCCATAAACTGCAATGTAGAGGAGTGCATCATGTCTAACTCTATGAAGCAGCATGATACGGGGTGTCAACCCTAGCCGAAGGCCAGGTTCCAACATGCACCACAAACCTGGTGCCATAAACTGCAATCTGGAGGAGTGCATCATGTCTGACTCTAAGAAGCAGTATGATACGTGGTGTCAAACCCAGCCAAAGGCCAAGCTCCAACAAGCACAAACCTCCTGCCATAAACTGAAATCTAGAGGAGTGCATCATGTCTGACTCTAAGAAGCAGTATGATACGGGGCGTCAACCCTCGCCGAAGGCCGAGCTCCAACATGCACAACCCTAGTGTCATAAACTGCAATTTAGAGGAGTGCATCATGTCTGACTCTAAGAAGCAGCATGATACGGGGCGTCAACCTAGCCGAAGGCCAGGCTCCAACATGCACAACCCTAGTGCCATAAACTGCAATCTACAGGAGTGCATCATGTCTGACTCTAAGAAGCAGTATGATACGGGCGTCAACCCTAGCTGAAGACCAAGCTCCAACATGCACACACCCAGTGCCATAAACTGCAATCTAGAGGAGTGCATCATGTCTGACTCTAAGAAGCAGTATGATACGGGCGTCAACCCCAGCTGACGGCCAAGCTCCAACATGCACAAACCTAGTGCCATAAAAAGCAATCTACAGGAGTGCATCATGTCTGACTCTAAGAAGCAGTATGATACGGGCGTCAACCCTAGCCGAAGGCCAGGCTCCAACATGCACAACCCTAGTGTCATAAACTGCAGTCTAGAGGAGTGCATCATGTCTGACTCTAAGAAGCAGTATTATACGGGGCGTCAACCCTAGCTAAAGGCAAACTTCCAACATGCACAACCCTAGTGCCATATACTTCAATCTAGAGGAGTGCATCATGTCTGACTCTAAGAAGCAGTATGATACGTGGCGTCAACCCCAGCCAAAGGCCAATCTCCAACATGCACACACCTAGGGGGACAAACTGCAATCTACAGGAGTGCATCATGTCTGAATCTAAGAAGCAGCATGATACAGGTCGTCAACCCTAGCCGAAGGCCATGCTCCAACATGCACAACGCTGGTGCCATAAACTGCAATCTAGAGGAGTGCATCATGTCAGACTCTAAGAAGCAGCAGCATGTGGGGCGGCAACCCTAGCTGAAGGCCAAGCTCCAACATGCACACACCTAGGGGGACAAACTGCAATCTAGAGGAGTGCATCATGTCTGACTCTAAGAAGCAGTATGATACGGGACGCCAACCCTAGCCGAAGGCCAGTTTCCAACATGCACAACCCTAGTGCCATAAACTGCAATCTAGAGGAGTGCATCATGTCTGACTCTAAGAAGCAGCATGATACCGGGCGTCAACCCTAGCCGAAGGCCGTGCTCCAACATGCACAACCATAGTGCCATAAACTGCAATCTACAGGAGGGCATCATGTCTGGCTCTAAGAAGCAGTATGATACGGGGCGTCAACCCTAGCTGAAGGCCAAGCTCCAACATGCACAAACCCAGTGCCATAAACTGCAATCTAGAGGAGTGCATCATGTCTGACTCTAAGAAGCAGTATGATACGGGGCGTCACCCCTAGCCGAAGGCCAGGCTCCAACATCATGCACAACCCTAGTGCCATAAACTGCCATCTACAGGCGTGCATCATGTCTGACTTTAAGAAGCAGTATGATACGGGGCGTCACACCTAGCCGAAGGCCGAGCTCCAACATGCACAACCCAGTGCCATAAACTGCAATCTACAGGAGGGCATCATGTCTGACTCTAAGAAGCAGTATGATACGCGGCGTCAACACTAGCCGAAGGCCGAGCTCCAACATGCACAACCCAGTGCCATAAACTGCAATCTACAGGAGGGCATCATGTCTGACTCTAAGAAGCAGTATGATACGCGGCGTCAACCCTAGCCGAAGGCCGAGCTCCAACATGCACAACCCAGTGCCATAAACTGCAATTTACAGGAGGGCATCATGTCTGACTCTAAGAAGCAGTATGATACGGGGCGTCACCCCTAGCAGAAGGCCAGGATCCAACATTGTTAGAAGTTGGCCTGGTATATGCTGTCCACTAATTATAGTGGGCACCTTGTACCAGTCCAAACAACCCTTATTGGAGTTAGGTTTAAAGACAACCTTTATTGAAAGCTATCCTAGTGGTAGCTATGGAGAGCAGCCTTCAGGCTAAGTCTTGAAGGAATGTAAAGCAGCTTGTTTTACCAGTCTATAATCTCTTGAGTGACCAAATGAAAGAGGACCACACCAGGTATATATATAAAATATATGTATTTAGTCTTAAACACACCCCTCTAGTCTCTTTATGAGGCTAGAGTTCGAAGTACATACTTTACAAGCCAAATATCAACAGTAATAGCACCAATACACGTTTGAGCCCTAGGGGCGTACCAAACCATATACTAAAATAGTGGTATAAGAACCACGACTGAGCTAGACACAAGGTCTAGAGCCTGTAGAAGTGCTTGGACCACAAGGAACCACCCAAGGTAGTGACGCAGGGGACCCACGGGGGACGCGTGCAGTGTGTAAACACAGCCGCGAATCACCGTTAACTTCAATGGGGAAAGTCGCGGTTGGAAATTTAAAGAAAAGGGACACTTAAAGAAGGACTTGGAGCAAACCCTTGAGAACTAGGACTTTCTAGAGTCTCTACCCACGGGAGCACTGGAGTACTCTTGTTACCTCACCCAGGGAAGCCGGGTGCATAGGTGCCTTTCGGGGTCGGGTTTCGTCGTCGATTTGAATGGCGATCTGCTGCAAAGTGCTGCTGGCGACCAAGTGGAAAGTGTCCGAGTGGATCCAAGAGTGGATCGGAGATCTGAAGAACCTGAAAGCAGAGGGGACAGAGTCTGGGTCACTAGCCAGTGACCAGGAAGGCGATGGACAGATGCCCACCGATGTCGGGTGCTTCAGGTTGGTTGACCGTCGTCTTGTCTCTGCAGCCACGAGGTCCAGGAGGTGTTGTCGGCAACCAGGAGCAGGATTCTGGCTGGTACACATTGTCTGTCGAGTGCTGAGGTGTCGGCAACCAGGTTGGACCCAACAAGCCTTGGCAACGGCAAGTCTCGATGAAGATGACGATTGACGATGGTGCAGACCTGCAAGGTCTGAGGAACTCACCCAGCAAGGGTACGTGAGGGCAAGCCTGGTACAACCAGGGAGCCCAAGAAGAAAAGCATTGGCCTTCGTGAAGGGTTACTAGCCAACGGACTAGCAACCGCAAAGGAGCCTTGAGACGGTGCACGTGGAGCTGGCTCGCAGAACACTCGTTGAGTGGAGGCCAGTGATCTTCGGTGCAGTCGGTGCTGGAGGAGGGGGCTACTGGGAGTCCAAAGCACAACTTCATGGGAGTCCAGGAAGAGGATGCACTTGCAAATGTGCTCGGTGTCCATGGGTCACGGTTCCACGTTACCCACGACAGCTACGGGCCTCAGCTTTGCTGGGGACTCAGGGCAGCCTCGGCGAAGTCTGGAAATCCACCTCTGGTGATGCAAAGACTTCGGCGTCCGACGGGAGCTTCAGAGATGGAGACCGGACAGATGCTTCTTTGGTGCCTGCCAAGCAGGGGAGTCACTCCTTGACCCCAAGGGAGATTCTTCAGTCCTCTAATCTTGAAGTAGAGCGTCGAAGGTCCAGGATTTTGTATCAGAGTTTCGTCCAGGGAATATCTAAAGTCCTAGGGACTGGGGTCCTATACTTATACTAAGTTTAGGGGTTGGACTTACTCTGTGGTCCCACCTATGGGTGGGTCAGGGTAGAGGGGTGGCTACACCCCTTTACCTTTGTCCAGTTCACGCCAAAGCAGGGGCTGGGAGCCCCTGATCCGGTTTGAACTGGGGTATGCACGAGGACACCAAATGTGCCCCCAGTGCAGGACTTCAAAGCACCAGAAAGTGCTCCCGCCCAGCCCCAATACACATTATCCTGTCTGGGGAGGTGGTTACACCTCCCTGCGACAGGAAACCTATTGTCCAGGCCTCCCCTGCCGGAGTTTCGGTCAGCAGCAGGAGGCCAGACTTGTGTCTGTGGCAGCAGCATCCATTTTGTGATGCTGGGGCTTTGGAAAGAAGTTACCGGGCAAACCAGGGTTAACATGTCTCTCCCTCTAGAAGGGTGGAATGCTACCCCCGCCGCCAGAATTGGCGGGGGTAGTATTCCAAGATGTTTGACACCAAACACGACATGTTTACGTGCAGCCATCCCAAAGTTAGCATTTAACGCGGGGTTATAATGCACTTAAGAGTATATGGTCAGGCTGCACTACAAACAGCATCAGAGAAGGGTCTCCGAACGCTGCAGAGGGGCCCTGCTCATGCAGGGGCACCCTCTCACATAGGAACCATGCACTCTGCCTTCAGGATTGACAAGGCCTGCCATAGGAGTGACTTATAGGTTTATATGTGTGTAGGTATGTAGTGATAGGTAATCTATATCACAGTAAGGGGTGCATGCACCACCTTACCCAGGCTGCAGTAGCATACCTGTGGTGTCATTTTGGATGGCCTTCCAGGGGTGGCACAATACATGCTGCAGCCCCTGGTAGGCCTCTGAGGTACCTATGCCCTTGGTACATAGTATACCATATACTAGGGACTTATAAGGGCACTCCAGATTCCAATTAGAGATGTGCCTAAGGCACATGGAAACCATTTTAGAGAGGAAGCAGCTAGGCTGGGGTTCTGATTAGCAGGGCCCCAGCCAGACTAAAGTCGAAAAACAGTGAAGCATCAGCAAAAAGTGGGGGTACCCATGTGAAGCAGATCCTACTCTCCTACACAACCCCCCCAAACGTAGGGACATTAAACTAACTTTGACCAGTTGAGTCTTCATGTTCTAAGTGGAAGTATCTAGAGAGTCCATCTGCATTGGCATGGTTACTCCCAGGTCTATGTTCCACTGTGAAGTCCATCCCCTGTAGGGAAATGGACCACCTAAGCAGTTTGGGGTTTTCACCCTTCATTTGTTTTAGCCATAAGAGGGGCTTATGGTCGGTTTGAACAAGGAAGTGAGTACCAAACAAGTATGGCCTCAACTTCTTCAGAGCCCAGACCACAGCAAAGGCCTCCCTCTCAATGGCTGACCAACGTTTCTCTCTAGGGGTCAGCCTTCTGCTTATGAAAGCTACTGGCTGATCCTGACCTTCTTTATTCAATTGTGACAGTACAGCCCCTACCCCCAATTCAGATGCATCAGTTTGAACAATGAACTTCTTGGAGTAATCAGGACTCTGTAGAATGGGAGCAGTGCACATGGCCTGCTTCAGGTCATCAAATGCCTTTTGACAGTTAGCTGTCCACTGAACTTTCTTGGGCATTTTCTTAGAAGTTAAGTCATTCAAAGGTGTCACTATTGATCCATACCCTTTTACAAATCTCCTGTAGTACCCAGTCAGGCCTAAAAAGGCTCTCACCTGAGTCTGGGTAGTTGGAGCAGCCCAGTCCATGATGGTCTGGATCTTGCTCTGCAGTGGTTGAACCTGGCCTCCACCCACAAGGTGGCCCAGGTACACAACCTGACTCTGCCCTATCTGGCACTTGGTGGCCTTGATAGTCAGGCCTGCCTTTTCAGGGCCTGTAAAACATTTCTGAGGTGGACCAGGTGATCCTCCCAGGTGGAGCTAAAGACAGCGATATCATCAAGATATGCTGCACTATAGGCTTCCAGGCCTGTAAGGACTGTATTCATCAACCTCTGAAAAGTGGCAGCTGCATTCTTCAGACCAAAGGGCATCACCACAAACTGATAATGCCCACTAGGGGTTGAGAATGCTGTCTTTGGCTTTGCACCATAAGCTAGTCTGATCTGCCAGTAGCCAGCTGTTAGGTCAAATGTGCTGAGATACTTGGCTGAGGCCAAAGTGTCTATTAGCTCATCTGCCCTGGGTATTGGATGGGCATCAGTCCTAGTGACTGCATTGAGACCCCTGTAGTCCACACAAAACCTCATCTCTCTTTTTCCACCACTGGTGTGAGGTTTTGGCACAAGGACCACTGGACTAGCCCAAGGGCTATCTGAGGGTTCAATAACTCCCAAATCCAACATTTGCTGGACTTCTGTCCTGATACAGTCCCTGACATGGTCAGGTTGCTTATAAATCTTATTTTTAATAGGCATACTGTCCCCAGTGTCCACTTCATGAGTGCACCAGGTGGTCTGACTGGGTGTCAGTGAAAACATGTGTCTAAACTGATTGAGCACCTGTCTACAATCAGTTTGTTGCTGGGTAGTGAGGCTGCCTGCCAAGGCTACACCATCTACTGACCCATCGTCAGGGTTCTGTGAGAGCAGGTCAGGGAGTGGGTCACTCTCTTCCTCCTGCCCTTCATCAGTAGCCATGAGCAAGCCCATGTCTGCCCTGTCCACATATGGTTTTAACCTGTTGACATGGAGAACCCTGTGGGGACTCCTGGGTGTTCCTATTTCTACTAAGTAGGTAACCTCACCCTTCTGTTCAACAATAGTGTGGGGTCCACTCCATTTGTCTTGGAGAGCTGCTGGGGCCACTGGCTCCAACACCCACACCTTCTGTCCTGGCTGGTAAACAATCAGCATCAGCCTTTTGGTCATGCCAAGCTTTCTGAAGTTCCTGGCTAGCCTCAACGTTTTTAGTTGCCTTTTTCATATACTCAGCCATCCGGGAGTGGAGACCAAGTACGTAGTCCACTATGTCTTGCTTTGGGGCCTTGAGAGGTAACTTCCATCCTTCCATCACCAAGCACAGTGGACCCCTGACAGGGTGACCAAACAAAAGTTCAAAAGGGCTGTAGCCAACCCCCTTTTGAGGCACCTCCCTGTATGCAAATAAAAGGCAGGGCAAGAGAATGTCCCATCTTCGCCTAAGCTTTTCTGGGAGCATTTTAATCATGCCCTTCAAGGTTTTGTTGAATCTCTCAACTAAACCATTGCATTGTGGGTGATAGGGTGTGGTGAACTTATAAGTCACTCCACACTCCTTCCACATTGCTTTTAAGTAACCAGACATAAAGTTTGCCTCCCTGTCTGATACAACCTCCTTAGGAAAGCCCACTCTTGAGAAAACTCCCAGGAGGGCTCTTGCCACCACAGGTGCTGTAGTAGTCATAAGGGGAATAGCCTCTGGGTACCTGGTGGCATGATCCACTACCACCAGGATAAACCTGTGCCCAGATGCTGTTTGGGGATCCATGGGACCAACAATATCAATCCCCACTCTTTCAAAGGGCACCCCCACCACAGGTAGTGGTATCAGGGGGGCCTTTGTAGTGCCACATGCCTTGCCACTGGCCTGGCAGGTTACACAGGAGCGACAAAACTCCTTGGTGTCTTCAGACATGTGGGGCCAGTGAAAGTGAGGGACAATTCTGTCCCAAGTCTTGTTCTGGCCCAGGTGACCTGCTAAGGGAATATCATGGGCTAGGGTCAATAGGAAGCCCCTGAACTTTAGAGGTATAACCAACCTCCTGGTGGCACCAGGCTTGGGGTCTCTACACTCTGAGTACAGGAGTCCATCATCCCAATACACTGTATGGGGACCACTAGCTTTCCCATCAGCCTCAGCAGCAGCTTGCTGTCTGAGGGGTTCAAGAGAGGGGCAGCTCTGCTGCTCCTGGCTCAGATCTGCCCTGGAAGGTCCCCCTGTCCCCAAGAACTCAACCTGGTCAGGTTCAAGTTCCTCTGGGACAGTTCCTTCCTCAGGACTGAGATCATCCCCCTCAAGAGACTCATCTTCCTTCTGAGCCAAGGGGGAAGGCACTGCCTTTACCCTACTACTCCTCCTCTTGGAAGGCACTTGGTCCATTATTCCAGAATCCAAGGCCTGTTCAGTTTTAGACATTTTGGCCTGTGACCTGGTCACAGCAAACACATCTGCAGGAATGCCCAGCATTTCTGCATGAGTCCTGAGCTCCACTTCTGCCCAAGCTGAAGTTTCTAAGTCATTGCCAAGCAAGCATTCGACTGGTAGGTCAGCACTTACCACAACCTTCTTAAGGCCAGTTACCCCTCCCCAGGAGAAGTTAACAACTGCCAGAGTATGGTCTGTTCTGACGTTGCCAGCATTGGTCACTTGGTACATTTCACCAAGTATAACTTGCCCAGGATCCACAAGGTCTTGTGTCACCATTGTGACACTTGCCCCTGTGACCCTAAATGCCAAAGCCTCTTTTCCATTGATTAAAGGCTGTTGTCTGTACTTGCCCAGATTACTGGGACTCATAGAGGAGGTCACATCCATGCCTCCATCACAGACTAACACAGCCTGAGTGAGTTCTCTGACTAGGTCAGAGCCCATCTCAGTACCCAGGGTCAACCCTACTAAACCCTTGGCTGTAGTACTCCCACCACCAACTGTAACTGTACTAGGGGGAACAGGTGCCTTAGGGGCATTGGTGGGGGCTGGATTAGAGTCTTTGGACTTGGTGCAATCACTGGTCCAGTGGGTCTTTTGCTTACAGACCTTGCACCATGGTTTCTTTTGGCCTTTCCCTTTGTTAGACTGTGAATCCCGACCTGAAGAAGATTTTTGGGGCCCTTGTGAAGACTTCTGGTCTTTACCCTTCTCCCCACCCTTATCAGAGTTCTTAGAATCTTGCTTCTTAGGGTCACCACCTTGGTTCTGTACCTTCTGCCTCACCCTGGTTCTGACCCATTTGTCTGCCTTCTTTCCCAATTCTTGGGGAGCGGTCAGATCAGAGTCCACCAGGTACTGATGCAACAGCTGATTTTGACAGTTATTAAGAATCTGCTCCCTCATTATCAGATTATACAATCCTGTGAAGTCACACACCTTACTGCCCATCAACCAGCCTTCCAGAGCCTTAGCAGCACAATCCACATAGTCTACCCAGTCTTGAGTCTGTGCTTTTTGGGCATCTCTGAACTTTAACCTGTATTGTTCAGTTGTTAGGCCAAACCCATCAATAAGAGCTCTCTTCAAGACCTTGTAATTATCAGCATCCTCTTCTCTTACAGTGAGGAGCTTATCTCTACCTTTGTCTGCAAAGGAGAGCCACAAGATTGCTGCCCACTGCTCCTGAGGGACCCTCTGTACTTTACAGGCCCTCTCCAGTGCAGTTATCCATTTGTGGATGTCATCCCCACTCTGGTAGGGAGGGACAATCTTGCTCAGGTTCCTATGGTCATAGGATCTTTCCCTATCTTTAGGGGATTTGCTGCCACCATGGGACTCTAGTCCCAACTTTTTCTCTCTCTAAAGAGATCTAGGGACTCCCTGTCTAAAGCCAATTGCTGCTTTCTGAGTTCAAGCTGGGCTTGTTCATACTGAATCAGCCTCTTTCTCCTCTCATGAGAGGATTCCCTCCTATGAGAGGAGACAGAGGTCCCTACTGAGGTGTCAGAGTGGTTAGACTCCTGAGAAGGAGATCTAGACCTTCTAGGCACACTCTTAATTCTTCCTGGGGGGACAAAGGGGAGGTCATTCTGATCCTCCTCTTCCTCTTCCACAGGAGGGATTGGGTTATCCAGGTCAAGGTCATTTTCACCTTCCTGGTCAGCTCCAGAGGGGGGGTTGGGGGTGTTGCTACCCCTTTCCCCATCCTCTTCTTCTGCCCCACCCTCTGCACCTACCCCTTCAGTCCGTAAGGGCCTGTTGAGATCATCAGCCATTAACATCTCTCTAAGATGTTCGGTGGCGGGACTTTGGCCTGTCTTCAATTTCCTCAGATTGCATAATGCTCTCGATTCCAAGAATGGGAGTGTATCATACTTGGAGGGAAGAAGCCCAGTGGCTTCTGGCAAGGACTCTCTGGGTCCTGGCTTTGAAGACATTACTAGTGTGGTGTGGTGTATGCACTACCTACTCTAGTGTGGCCTACTAAACTCTCTTGAGTTGTAGAAAGGGTTGTGCTATCCCTTAACACATAACTCTAAGTTCAGTAGAACTTACTGTATACTAAACTTAATTTATATGTACCTTAGGTACCTTTAGTGGTTTTCAGTTGATCAATTCAATTGAGATTATCTGGTAAAACAATAGCAAGCTGGAATCCCACCCGCTGCACACCAATGTGAGAAGTTGGCCTGGTATATGCTGTCCACTAATTATAGTGGGCACCTTGTACCAGTCCAAACA
This sequence comes from Calotriton arnoldi, assembly GCA_963921515.1. Taxonomy (NCBI): domain Eukaryota; kingdom Metazoa; phylum Chordata; class Amphibia; order Caudata; family Salamandridae; genus Calotriton; species Calotriton arnoldi. Next base: position 353,733 of record CAWUFW010010607.1, on the reverse strand, counting down.
ACCCTTATTGGAGTTAGGTTAAAGACAACCTTTATTGAAAGCTATCCTAGTGGTAGCTATGGAGAGCAGCCTTCAGGCTAAGTCTTGAAGGAATGTAAAGCAGCTTGTTTTACCAGTCTATAATCTCTTGAGTGACCAAATGAAAGAGGACCACACCAGGTATATATTCAAAATATATGTATTTATTGCTAAACACACCCCTCTAGTCTCTTTATGAGGCTAGAGTTCGAAGTACACAAGTTATAAGTTATTTAAACACAGTAAAAGCACAAATACACGTTTGAGCCCTAGGGGCGTACCAACCCATATACCAATAAAGTGGTATAAGAACCACGACTGAGCTAGACACTAGGCCTAGAGCCTGTAGAAGTGCTTGGACCACAAGGAACCACCCAAGGTAGTGATGCAGGGGACCCACGGGGGACGCGTGCAGTGTGTAAACACAGCCGCGAATCACAGTTAACTTCAATGGGGAAAGTCGCGGTTGGAAATTTAAAGAAAAGGGACACTTAAAGAAGGACTTGGAGCAAACCCTTTGAGAACTAGGACTTTCTAGAGTCTCTACCCACGGGAGCACTGGAGTACTCTTGTTACCTCACCCAGGAAGCCGGGTGCATAGGTGCCTTTCGGGGTCGGGTTTCGTCGTCGATTTGAATGGCGATCTGCTGCAAAGTGCTGCTGGCGACCAAGTGGAAAGTGTCCGGGTGGATCCAAGAGTGGATCGGAGATCTGAAGAACCTGAAAACAGAGGGGACAGAGTCTGGGTCACTAGCCAGTGACCAGGAAGGCGATGGACAGATGCCCACCGATGTTGGGTGCTTCAGGTTGGTTGACGGTCATCTTGTCTCTGCAGCCACGAGGTCCAGGAGGTGTTGTCGGCAAACAGAAGCAGGATTCGGGCTGGTACACTACGTCTGTCAAGTTCTGAGGTGACGGCAACCGGATTGGACCCAACAAGCCTTGCCAACGGCAAGTCTCGATGATGATGAAGATTGACGATGGTGCAGACCAGCAAGGGCTGAGGAACTCACCCAGCAAGGGTAAGTGAGGGCAATCCTGGCGCAACCAGGGAGCCCAAGAAAAAAAGGATTGGCCTTCGTGAAGGGCTACTAGCCAACAGACTAGCAACCGCAAAGGAGCCTCAAGACGGTGCACGTGGAGATGGCTCGCAGGACACTCGTGGAGTAGAGGCCAGTGATCTTCAGTGCAGTCAGTGCTGGAGGCGGGGGCTAATAGGAGCCCAAAGCACAATTTTGTGGGAGTCCAGGAAGAGGATGCACTTGCAAATGTGCTCGGTGTCCAGGGGTCACAGTTCCACGTTACCCACAACAGCTACGGGCCTCAGCTTTGCTGGGGACTCAGGGCAGCCTCGGAGAAGTCTGGAAATCCACCTCTGGTGATGCAAAGACTTCGGCGTCCGACGGGAGCTTCAGAGATGCAGACCAGACAGATGCTTCTTTGGTGCCTGCCAAGCAGGGGAGTCACTCCTTGACCCCAAGGGAGATTCTTCAGTCCTCTAATCTTGAAGTAGAGTGTCGATGGTCCAGGATTTTGTATCAGAGTTTCGTCCAGGGAATATCTAAAGTCCTAGGGACTGGGGTCCTATACTTATACTAAGTTTAGGGGTTGGACTTACTCTGTGGTCCCACCTATGGGTGGGTCAGGGCAGAGGGGTGGCTACACCCCTTTCCCTTTGTCCAGTTTGCTCCCCTGATCCGGTTTGAACTGGGGTATGCACGAGGACACCAAATGTGCCCCCAGTGCAGGACTTCAAAGCACCAGAAAGTGCTCCCGCCCAGCCCCAATACACATTATCCTGTCTGGGGAGGTGGTTACACCTCCCTGCGACAGGAAACCTATTGTCCAGGCCTCCCCTGCCGGAGTTTCGGTCAGCAGCAGGAGGCCAGACTTGTGTCTGTGGCAGCAGCATCCATTTTGTGATGCTGGGGCTTTGGAAAGAAGTTACCGGGAAAGCCAGGGTTAACATGTCTCTCCCTCTAGAAGGGTGGAATGCTACCCCCGCCGCCAGAATTGGCGGGGGGTAGTATTCCAAGATGTTTGACACCAAACACGACATGTTTCTGTGCAGCCATCCCAAAGTTAGCATTTAACGCGGGGTTATAATGCACTTAAGAGTATATGGTCAGGCTGCACTACAAACAGCATCAGAGAAGGGTCTCCGAACGCTGCAGAGGGGCCCTGCTCATGCAGGGGCACCCTCTCACATAGGAACCATGCACTCTGCCTTCAGGATTGACAAGGCCTGCCATAGGAGTGACTTATAGGTTTATATGTGTGTAGGTATGTAGTGATATAGGTAATCTATATCACAGTAAGGGGTGCATGCACCACCTTACCCAGGCTGCAGTAGCAGACCTGTGGTGTCATTTTGGATGGCCTTCCAGGGGTGGCACAATACATGCTGCAGCCCCTGGTAGGCCTCTGAGGTACCTATGCCCTTGGTACATAGTATACCATATACTAGGGACTTATAAGGGCACTCCAGATTCCAATTAGAGATGTGCCTAAGGCACATGGAAACCATTTTAGAGAGGAAGCAGCTAGGCTGGGGTTCTGATTAGCAGGGCCCCAGCCAGACTAAAGTCGAAAAACAGTGAAGCATCAGCAAAAAGTGGGGGTACCCATGTGAAGCAGATCCTACTCTCCTACACACATGCACAAAACTAGTGTCATAAACTGCAATCTAGAGGAGTGCATCATGTCTGACTCTAAGAAGCAGTATCATACGGGGTGTCAACCCTAGCTAAAGGCCAACCTCCAACATGCACAACCCTAGTGCCATAAATGTCAATCTAGAGGAGTGCATCATGTCTGACTCTAAGAAGCAGCATGATACGGGGCGTCAACCCTAGCCAAAGGCCAGGCTTGAGCATGCACAACCCTAGTGCCATAAACTGCAATCTACAGGAGTGCATCATATCTGACTCTAAGAAGCAGCATGATACGGGGTGTCAACCCTAGCTGAAGGCCAAGCTCCAACATGCATAACCCTAGCGCCATAAACTGCCATCTACAGGAGTGCATCATGTCTGACTTTAAGAAGCAATATGATACGGGGCATCACCCCTAGCAGAAGGCCAGGCTCCAACATGAACAAACCTAGTGTCATAAACTGCAATCTAGAGGAGTGCATCATGTCTGACTCTAAGAAGCAGTATGATATGTGGCGTCACCATAGCTGAAGGCCAGGCTCCAACATGCACAAGCCTAGTGCCATAAACTTCAATCTAGAGGAGTGCATCATGTCTGACTCTAAGAAGCAGCATGATATGGGGCGTCAACCAAAGCCAAAGGCCGGGCTCCAACATGCACAACCCTAGCGCCATAAACTGCAATCTACAGGAGTGCATCATGTCTGACTCTAAGAAGCAGTATGATACGGGGCGTCAACCCTAGCCGATTGCCAGGCTGCAACATGCACAACCCTGGTGCCATAAACTGCAATCTACAGGAGTGCATCATGTCTGACTCTAAGAAGCAGTATGATACGGGGCGTCAACCCTAGCCGATTGCCAGGCTGCAACATGCACAACCCTGGTGCCATAAACTGCAATCTACAGGAGTGCATCATGTCTGACTCTAAGAAGCAGTATGATACGCCCGTAACACATCAGATGTTCTCATATAAAGCCGCACTTTAACAGTAAGGGATTCTGACCACTGGACAGCTAAGCCCCTTCATCAGGCACAGCAAATAATAATTTTGTTTCAAACCCTACTTTCGTAACAGCAGAAAAAAAGCTACAAGCAACGAAATGTTTTAAAGTCACCATAATTAAACAGGCAAATAAAACAAGGCACAACAGCTTGTATGTTGGATTCCTAAGATTATTTAAAAAAAATAGGTTTATTGTGCGGGTCTCTCAATGCGAAAACATCATTAAACAAGTTGTCGCCGTTTTAAACCAGGCTGACATGGTAAACCAGATTCATGATTTGAATGGGCCTCCTTGAACTGGTAAAAGTCAGCTTTTTAAATAACAGGTTAAAGTGATCATCAAGACTCCTTCCGTGTGCGGTGCCGACGTGAGACACGACTAGAATAGTCGCTTCAGAAGGCAAGCTTGTGCAAGAAGAAAGCATTAAACGCATGGATTCTGCGTCGAGTACTTTAGTCCTGCAGCCCACCACCTTCCATTCACCCTAACAGCACCTCCATGACTTACCCTTCCTCGGCCATCGTTGGACGGTTGTCAGGCGGGTTTCACTGAGAGAGTAGAGAGTGTTGTGTTCTGGGTGGGCACCCACTCACTTGTTTCTCGGGTAAGGTTAGGAGAGCAATGGAGGCATTATAGCTGGTCGGACTCGGGCTCATGGGTACTTAGGTTGTATGGTGACTCAGACCCTACATACTGATGTTCTATGGTCCAAAGCATAGTTCTGTTCCAGAGCAGAATCCCTGCAACAGTATGTAGGGGTAGGTGACACTAAGATATCTCAGGCAGATATGAATGGGTTGGTCTGAGACACCGCTTCCAGGTATGCAGGGGTAGGTGACACATACACCGCTGCCAGGTACATAGGGGTGGGTGACACTGAAACACATCTGACAGGCATGTAGATGAGTGACGCTGAGATTTCTCTGACAGGTATGTAGGTATGGGCGACAATGAGACACCTCAGGCAGGCATATAGGGGGAGGTGACACTGAGACACCTCAGGCAGGCATATAAGGGTAGGTGACACTCTGCCAGCATATAGGGGTGGATGACACAGAGAGCTCTGGGAGAATGTAGTGGTGGGTGATACTTAGACACCTCGACCAATATGTAGGAGTAGGTGACTGAGAAACCGCTGCCAGATTTGTAGAGGTGGGTGGCACTGAGATAACGCTGCCACATATGGAGGGGTAGGTGAAACTGGGGCACCTTTACCAGCATGTAGGGGTAGGTGACACTGAGAAACCTCTGCTAGTGTGCGTGGGGGGTTGACACTGAGACACCACTGCCATCACATAGGGGGAGGTGACACTGAGACACCTCTAGCAGCATGTAGGGGTGGATGACACTGAGACACCTCTGGCAGCTGTGGGATTAGGTGGCACTAAGACACCTCTGGCAGAAGGTAGGGATAGGTGACACTGAGGCACCTCTGCCAGTTATGTAGGGGTGGGTCACAGTTAGACACTGCTGCCAGGTATGTTGGGGTAGTTGACACTGAGACAACGCTGCCTGGTATGTAGAGGTAAATGACAAATACACCGCTGCCAGTTATGTAGGGATGGGTGACACTGAGGCACCTTTACTAGCATGTAGGGGTAGGTGACACTGAGACACCTCAGGCAGGTATGTAGGATTAGGTGACACAAAGACACCTCTGACAGATAATTAGGGCTAGCTGATACAGACACTGCTGCCTGGTATGTAGGGGTGGGTGACACTGAGACACCGCTGCCACGTATGTATGGGGTAAACGGCACAGACACTGCTGGCAGCTATGTAGGGTTCGGTGACACTGAGACCCCTCTGACAGGTATTTAGGGGTGGGTGACACTGAGACACCTCTGCCAGGTATATAGGGGGGTGACACTGAGACACCTCTGACAGATAAGAAGGGATAGCTGATACAGACACTGCTGCCTGGTATGTAGGGGTAGGTGACACTGAGACACCTCTGACAGGTATGTAGGGGTAGTTGACACTGAGACACCGCTGCCAGGCATGTAGGGGTGGGTGACACTGAGACACCTCTGCCAGGTATATAGAAGTGGGTGACACTGAGACACCTTTGGCAGCATGTAGGGGCAGGTGAAACAGACACTGCTGCCAGGTACGTAGGGATCAGTGACACTGAGATACCTCTGACAGGTATATAGGGGGTGACACTGAGACACCTCTGACAGATAAGAAGGGATAGCTGATACAGACACTGCTGCCTGGTATGTAGGGGTAGGTGACACTGAGACACCTCTGACAGGTATGTAGGGGTGGGTGACACTGAGACACCTCTGCCAGGTATATAGGGGGGGTGACACTGAGACACCTCTGACAGATAAGAAGGGATAGCTGATACAGACACTGCTGCCTGGTATGTAGGGGTAGGTGACACTGAGACACCTCTGACAGGTATGTAGGGGTGGGTGACACTGAGACACCTCTGCCAGGTATATAGGGGTGGGTGACACTGAGACACCTTTGGCAGCATGTAGGGGCAGGTGAAACTGAGACACTGCTGCCAGGTACGTAGGGATCAGTGACACTGAGATACCTCTGACAGGTATATAGGGGGGGTGACACTGAGACACCTCTGACAGATAAGAAGGGATAGCTGATACAGACACTGCTGCCTGGTATGTAGGGGTAGGTGACACTGAGACACCTCTGACAGTTATGTAGGGATGGGTGACACTGAGGCACCTTTACTAGCATGTAGGGGTAGGTGACACTGAGACACCTCAGGCAGGTATGTAGGATTAGGTGACACAAAGACACCTCTGACAGATAATTAGGGCTAGCTGATACAGACACTGCTGCCTGGTATGTAGGGGTGGGTGACACTGAGACACCGCTGCCACGTATGTATGGGGTAAACGGCACAGACACTGCTGGCAGCTATGTAGGGTTCGGTGACACTGAGACCCCTCTGACAGGTATTTAGGGGTGGGTGACACTGAGACACCTCTGCCAGGTATATAGGGGGGTGACACTGAGACACCTCTGACAGATAAGAAGGGATAGCTGATACAGACACTGCTGCCTGGTATGTAGGGGTAGGTGACACTGAGACACCTCTGACAGGTATGTAGGGGTAGTTGACACTGAGACACCGCTGCCAGGCATGTAGGGGTGGGTGACACTGAGACACCTCTGCCAGGTATATAGAAGTGGGTGACACTGAGACACCTTTGGCAGCATGTAGGGGCAGGTGAAACAGACACTGCTGCCAGGTACGTAGGGATCAGTGACACTGAGATACCTCTGACAGGTATATAGGGGGTGACACTGAGACACCTCTGACAGATAAGAAGGGATAGCTGATACAGACACTGCTGCCTGGTATGTAGGGGTAGGTGACACTGAGACACCTCTGACAGGTATGTAGGGGTGGGTGACACTGAGACACCTCTGCCAGGTATATAGGGGTGGGTGACACTGAGACACCTTTGGCAGCATGTAGGGGCAGGTGAAACTGAGACACTGCTGCCAGGTACGTAGGGATCAGTGACACTGAGATACCTCTGACAGGTATTTATGGGTGGGTGACACTGAGATACATCTGCCAGCATGTAGGGGTAGGAGACACAGACACCTCAGCCAGATATGTAGGGGTAGGAGACACAGACACCTCAGCCAGATATGTAGGGGTAGGAGACACAGACACCTCAGCCAGATATGTAGGGGTAGGAGACACAGACACCTCAGCCAGATATGTAGGGGTGGGTGACACAGACACTTTTGCCAGGTATGTAGGGGTAGGTTACATTGAGGCACCTCTGACAGGTATGTAGAGATGGAGGACACTGACACACCGCTGCCAGTTTTGTAGGGGTAGATAACAGTGAGACACCTCTGACAGGCATGTAGGGGTAGGTGACACTGAGACAGCCCCGACACGTATGTAGGGATAAATGGCCCGGACACCGCTGCCAAGAACCGCACCCAATGCCTACATCTGCTTCAGTAAAAGAATTGTAACAGTGTTTGTAAATCTGAAATGTTTAAATGCAACAGGCTTCAAACGCTAGTATCTTACAGTGCCCACAGGACCCTACATGACACATCCTTTCTGAATTTAAAATGTACAAACTGATGTCCTCAAATTGACCGTGTATTTGGTAAGAGCGCAGTATGGCTTCTGATGTGTGTTTGGTGACAGCGCAGTATGGATGCTGGAGGGTATTTGCTAACAGCACAGTATGGATGCTGGCATGTATATGGTAACAGCGCAGTATGGATGCTGCTGTGTATTTGGTAACAGCGCAGTATGGATGCTGGCGTGTGTTTGGTAACAGCGCAGTGTGGATGCTGGCATGTATTTGGTAACAGCGCAGTGTGGATGCTGGCGTGTATTTGGTAACAGTGCAGTGTGGATGCTGGCGTGTATTTGGTAACAGCGAAGTGTGGATGCTGGCGTGTATTTGGTAACAGCGCAGTGTGGATGCTGGCGTGTATTTGGTAACAGCGCAGTATGGATGCTGGCGTGTGTTTGGTAAGAGCGCAGTGTGGATGCTGGCGTGTGTTTGGTAACAGCGCAGTGTGGATGCTGGCGTGTATTTTGTAACAGCGCAGTATGGATGGCGGCGTGTATTTGGTAACAGCGCAGTATGGATGCTGGCGTGTATTTGGTAACAGTGCAGTATGGATGCTGGTGTGTATTTGGTAAAAGTGCAGTATGGATGCTGGCGTGTATTTGGTAACAGCGCAGTATGGATGCTGGTTTGTATTTGGTAACAGTGCAGTATGGATGCTGGTTTGTATTTGGTAACAGCGCAGTATGGATGCTGGCGTGTATTAGGTAACAGCGCAGTATGGATGCTGGTTTGTATTTGGTAACAGTGCAGTATTGTAGTGTAGCTCCTATTTCCCTAATAGGCTCTGCGCATTGGAATAATATATCCTATAGGTTTGACATAGGACTAAGGTCGGTATGTCCCTATCGAGTATATTAAACTTAATTACTTGTGCCAGCTAGCTCAGAGGCCACTAGAAACTTCTTGACAACAAGAAGGGAGTAGTTTCTGGCAGCCGCAAAACATGACCACTGTGTTTCCCTTACAGAATCAGGACGTGTCCCAGAGTCGTAGAAACAATAGATAACTATTTCACTCAGCTCAGTCGTGCCTGGTTCAGTTACTCTCAAAGTTTACACAGAAATAACAGACGGGCGTTTCAATAAAATGGTTTATTGAACAGTCTTGTTTCTGTTGTAAGTTAGATGTGCTGTTACGATCACAAGACAGTATGCGAGATAAATAATGTACAGAGTGAGCAGTAGAAATAAATAATACTGCGTTAGCATTATCTTTTCAGCATATATGCATTTACATAAAATGACACAGCCTAAAAATGCGAGTACTCATACGATGCGTTTCTAGCCTAGTTCTACCCAGTGTGCCTAACCTTTCCTAGGTGTAGGGAGAAGTAGAAGTAGGTGATGTATTCCTGACTAGAGTATACTAAGAGTAAATTACGCCTAGTATGCCAAGAGTCTAGTATGCCAAGAGTCCCTCTAGGTTCTAGTCGGCTCCATACCTGAAGAATGAGAGAGGTAGGAATCTCTTTCCAAACTCGAACTCCAACACCCCGCAAGGGAAGTTAGATCACTGGAAGCTGGACTCTCTGCGTGCAGGAATGACAGCGTCTTCTCAGTGCGTCCGGCCGGGAAACGGGCTCCTCTGAAGTCGAGGTCTCCTCTGATTTACAGGGGTTTGGGAAGGTATATTTATACCTGAAAATGTTAGCATTGACGTGAGTTGGCCAGCGAAAGACGTCATGAATGAACCTCTAGGGATTAATGGTTCATGCATAATGTATGAGTCCTTGAAGAAATCAATAGTCCTGGGCAAGGGAAACTCCCGCAGCCTGAGGGTCTGTTTTTTTCATGGACTCGTTGAGACGCTAGGGTGGACGGATGCCGGAATCCATGCCTGTATTTGGAGAGCATGGTTTATGCCTAAATAAGGTCTGGGATTTTATGCCTATATAAGGGCAAGGTGAATTGTGCCTATATAAGGACATGATTCTAGAAAGCCCGTTTATGGACAACCTATAAAGTATACAACACCCACTCCTCTTTCGTGTAAACGATGATACTAAAATGCTAAACATAAAAATGGAGTACTGCATATTAAAACATATCCTAAAAAAGCTTTAAAAGACACATTAAAAATGCAATCGTTTCTGTACATCATTAAGCAGTGCTTTCCATTTCCAGCATAAAGTACGAAATAAATGCAATTGGAATGAAACATAAAAGCAATATTTACATATGACGAAAATGATCGATAAGTTTGTTCAAAATCAAAGTCATTTCCTGTCATGAGATTTAAATGAACTGATTTAGACACACAAGATGACTAAGTGTCCCCGGAAGTACTGCCAAGTCTGTATTATAAGGCTAGTTCTACTTTAAGCAGATTGAAGTGCCATTTTCGTTAAAAAAATGGGACAAAAGTTCAAATTTGGAAAAGTTCCAAGTTTTCGAAAAATGAAGGCCAAATTGTTGCTGTTTCTCTGGAACATAGTATGCCAAATCAGAGTCAGTTTACGGGTCTGGTGTAAACATGAGATCATCTATTTCAATAGACAAAACATCATCTACTGCCGCTGGTGTAAGTTGGAACACCTCGTGTAGAAGATTGATCGCACAAAGATGGGAAGCATCGCTCTCAGCATTAGTCGCCACAGCAATGTTCGCGTCCGTTGTTACCTGTGTGCCTGGAGTTGTTTCTCGTACCTCAGCAGCAGCAGGAGGCGACTGTGAGATCTCAATGAATGCCGACATCAGAATTGGGAGCCTCTGGGGACAACACAGAGCATGGGCCGTTATCGGGGCCAGCAAAGTATCGACGTCCTTTGGCGCAGCTGATGGATATGTTAGACAAGCGTCCAACACGCATTCTTTACCGCATAGCAGGCAGCGTAGAACAGGTAAGATGCAATCTTGCCAGATTGGTCTAAACGACAGGAACCACGTGGTATTAAGGTCCCGTAGACGAGTCATGCCCAATAGCTGTACTATTTGCTCACGGCACTGTCTTTCAAGGAGAGCTTTCTCCATTTCGCTCAGAGTGATGTCGGCGAATAGGCTGGCCATAGCGCAATAGCAGACAGATGAATAAAATTCCGGCAACAAGTGCGAGAATTAATGGTATGCCACCAAACACCGAATGTGCAAAGTTAGGGATGATTCCAAGTATAGCCTGGAAATGTGCTAACAGACCGGAGCAAATGCTCTTAAATACATGTACAATTCCGGACGTATCTGACATGTTAAAGATACGTGATATCATTTCTACGAAATGTATAGGGCAGTTTGTTCGTATTAGAGTCTGTATCTCAGCCGAAGTCCTTGCTACTTGTAGATCATAGGATTCTTTGGCTGAGGTCAAAGGCACTGTTTGCTGTAAAAGCATGGCTTTCATTCTGCTCAAAGTATTAAATCTTATAAAAGAGACGCTCAGCGAAGGCCATAAAGGCGACTCCCTGACTGTGTCTATTGGGGGAAACAATACTTGCATACAGCAAGTGACCCTGGAGTTGACCGTTACTAGATATGGGATGCCTGGCAACATTCCACAGCAACTCTGATCATTCAACATGAGGTAACTCCCATTAGAAAGTTGTCCAAACGTTGGATTAATCACAGCAGCTGGTGTACCCGCTGGTGGCAAGACAAGTTTGCCACAGAACCATTACAAGCCCCGTGTAAAGAAATGTCCTGACATATGAGTGAACCGGTCAGTGCATGTTTACAGTTGGTACCGCTAAGAAACACTTCACGATCCCCACTCCAACATCTATGTGTATACGGTAAATCCCAAGATGTCTTAATGTATTCCTTACCCAACCTTTCATATTTGCCTGCTTGCATCTGTCTGAGGCAATACTGAAACTGAAAAGTAGTCACAGGTAATGTTATTTTGCCATGAATGACCCATTCTGTAGCTGGTTTTTCTGCCACTGTAAATGGTAATTTCTCCAGTTTTTCTAAGCTCAGCACTGTATACCTTGCTCCTCTTTGTGCCAGTTCGATCTGTTTATCAGTTAGATTGTATATTGCAAACAGAGACGACGTGTTGATGAAACGCCAAGGCACATAGCCCGCTCGCAAAGATTGCAGCGTCCATGTCAATAACACTATAGAACGTAATTGGGATTGACCTTGTTGTAACATAGCCAGATCTGGTTCTAGAATGTCGATAGCAGAGGATACAATGCCATCCAATTAATATATTCTGGAGGACAAAGTAGTTAACCCATTGTCGACCACAGAGAGTGATTTCTCTAAATTAATACGATCAAGTTCACGTATTCGTTCTGCAGCCTCTATCTGTGACACTTTCCATGCTTCGTTATAAGCAGCATAGATGCCGGCATATATGAAATGTTTTTGACGCGGTTTTCTTGGTCCAAGCAAGAATTCCCTAAGATCTGCGTCCTCTTTAAGTAAGGTTAAGTGTTGCTTCAGATCCTGTAGTGTAGATTTATGCAGCCAATCGAGGCATAATTTTCCTACACTGTATGTTGTTACTACCCCCGGATGTTGTCTTTGGACATATCTTGGGTCTGGCCTATGAATAGTAAAGCCCTGAGTATTGTTCAAGAACCTTTCCTGACAGTTGTTTGTGTCTGTGGGCCAGATCAACCATTTTTTCCAAATTTGATGAGTTCTGTTGAGTTGTAGTATATTGTCAACTGTCACCACTGCCTTTATATTATTATCACTGGCAGGTGTTGGCACAGAAGGTGTTTTCATCTCTTTGATCTTGGCTAATCCAAGACAAGATGGCTGTTGGACGGTGTCATTCAAAAACAGTATTTGTTCAGGGATTATACAGGCTCTAAATAAAGCTTCTATACCCTGTACTTGCCAATCTTTACTACCCCAGACAGATTTTGTCTCAATTGTGTCTTTCCATAAGTCGAAACCCTGTGTAGACAGTTGGGCAATAAATGCTTCAGAATAAATCTGTTTCGTATTTGTTAACATAATTTTCAGTCCTGTTTTGTTTACATTTCTATAGTAAAACGTTTCTGGGTCAGATGTATTATAACCTGAAAAATATGGAAATTTACTAGCAAACGTTTTCGAACTACCTTTTGGTGGTGTAGGACAATGTTCCCATTGGTTAAACATAAACACATTTCTTGGATATGCAGTTTTATGCAAATAATGATGACCATAGTGGTTATAACAATACAGTTGTTCATAGTCTGAAGAACCTTCCAAAAATTCATTTTTAGAAAATGCAGCAGATTTTTCTAGATCAAACATTATATCGGTCACAGTCTCAAAGTCCCAATCATCTGAATAGGTACTGGACGTAATTAAATCACTTAGTGAAATTTTAAACAAATGTGGAATGTTCAATTGTTCACTTGGACCGAAGATTTCATAATCTGTTTTGTCCCACACTATACCATCCTGTATAGGAACAGCTGTGATGTTCACTGATGACAAGTCTCTTGCTTCACGATGGGAAGATTTATGTGGTTTCAAAAGTACATTCACGTCTTTTCCTTCACTGTTCACATGGATGTATCTGCCATTTATAAGCATGCTTACAGTTGTTACCAAAGCTAGCCAGAGCAGGAAAACAAAAAGTCCAGATGTAATCCAGAGCTCAATCCATGGAGAAACCAGATAAGTCTTTTTCAGAAAGTGAATAAAGTCTTGTACTTGCTGCTTGAGTTTTGATGATGCTGGCGTCGTTTCAGGTTCACTTGCATCTTCTGAGAACGTATCAAAGTCAATGAAATAGCCAGAAGCAGTTCTGTCAATTGTTGGAATTGCATCAGGATTCGTTGAAATCACAGGAACCAGTTCTTCACGAGTCACGTTGGTGTAGACAGGTGTATTTGGACGAACTGTTACTTGGTTGTCAAGAGGGATGAGTTCCATAGCCTGGTTGCTTAGTCCCTCATTTGTTACAGCTGAATTCTCGATCGTGATCAGTCTTTCAGTCTGAACCTCTTGAATAGTAGCGAGAGGAGTGCGTCTGCTACTAGGTCGGAGTCCACGAGGCCTACTGCTTAGTATTGGCCACATACTGTGGTTTGATCAGGTCGATTGACACAAATCGTTTCTCCTTTCTTCCAGCAAGAGGCGGCAGAAGTACTGTCCTTGTTCCTTGAACAGCTAGAACAGGTACCGGTTGTCTGTAAGAAGGTCCAAATTCCTTCTTGCCCGCTATGTTTTCTCTGACTAGATCCCCAACTTTTGGAATCCAGACAGGCCTTGCTGGGACCGCCGATGTTTCCCCAGTGGTGGTTGGCTGTAGGGATACGTTGCTTTGTTTCGTTCTTAATTTGTTAAGATCCTGCAAAACAGCCAAACGATCTTTGATATCAAATGGTTTCATGTCCACCACTGTGCCTACGTGTTCTAAGTCTGGAACCCACATTCTTGTCCCAAATAGGACCTCATATGGAGTGACCCCCCCTAGAGAACTTCTTGGCAGGTTGCTGAGAGCGCGCTGCACGCTATTGAGGTGTTTGACCCACCCATCACCCGAGCCTAATACCCTAGCTGTTATAGACTGCTTTATGTCCCGGTTTTTCCTTTCCACAACAGAATTTCCCTCAGGATGGAATGGAGAGGAGTACCGCAATGCAACGCCCAGACTGGCCATGGCCTCCTTGTAAGCCCTAGAGCTAAACGCAGGACCCTGGTCAGAATGTAGTGTGCCTATTGCGTATGTGCCGATAAAGACTCGCAAATCTTTTATAACAGTTCGAGCGTCAGCCGAGCGCTGAGGCCATAACCATAGGAACCTAGATTTAGTATTTGCGGGAATGCCTTTGTCCAGTGGGACGCAGGTGAGTAGATAGCCTAATGCTGTCTAACAGTGGTGTCTGTACTGGGCTGCCGCATTCGCAGCATGGTGTCTGGTGGCTCTCTCGCTGTAATTTACAGTCTAAGCAATTGTTGATAAATATGTGAATTTCAGTTTTCATTCCAGGCCACCAGTACATCTCTTTCAATGTCAAAATTGCTTTAGAGATCCCTTGATGTGACATACCCTCCCCGAAATGTGTTTCATAAATCAAGGCTGCTCTTCGTTCCATGTTTGGAATTACCCTATCCCCCACTCCAGGGATTCGAGCAAAAGGAACGTTGTTCGCATCAATTACATAAGAGTACTTGAGTAGAAACTTTTTTGTTAACGCTGCACCACTGCCTTTGCTTGAAGCATTGACAGCTAACATTATCTCACCGTCTATTTTTGTTTTGGAACGAGTGATCGCAGCTACGGAAGCCGTTTGCACAGCCCCCTTTGCGGCTTCGTCAGCCAATGAATTCCGTGCAACGTGAACGCCATCACGCTGATGACTCAGTGTGTGAATCACGTGAGCCTTTGGTAGTTCGTTTTTCAACTGAACTACTTGTTCCCAAAGCAATTTGTGCTTTATTGTGTCACCCTTCGCATCTTTGAAACCATTTTCAAGCCAGGTTCGTATATAGTCATTATTCGAATGAACACAGTAATAGGAATCGCACACTATCAGTGTGAGGAATTCTCGATCCGTACTCTCAAGTGCCAGTTTGAATGCTTGTAGTTCAGCTCGCTGAGCTGTA
Source organism: Calotriton arnoldi (assembly GCA_963921515.1). Taxonomy (NCBI): domain Eukaryota; kingdom Metazoa; phylum Chordata; class Amphibia; order Caudata; family Salamandridae; genus Calotriton; species Calotriton arnoldi. The sequence continues at coordinate 338,472 of CAWUFW010010607.1, read as the reverse complement.
CAATCACCTAGTGACTGAGTTTTTGTGACCATAGGTCTGAAGATGCCATTTCGCATGCGACCTTTAACGATAGCACACGCTGCACTGTAAGCTTGCTAACTCCCTGTTGCGGGCTGTGCGGATCCGTCAGTGTAAATTACGAACTCATACTGATCGAGAGGCAGAATCTCAGTGGGCAGAGGACATACTTGTTCATATTGGAGAAATGCCTGTTTTTAAATCTGGATTAAAAACATATTGAACATCAGTTGCAGCAAGAGAATTAACCCATTGTATCCATCTCGGATGTAAAGCTTTAGCATTTGGAATGCTTGCTTTTGTGACCGCTTCTAAAGCTGGTACTGGGGTAACGACAATAATGCGTTTCACTTGGGCTAAGGCTCTTTCTTTTGCTACAGTGGTTTGAACTGCTGTCAGAATTTTTTCAGTTGAACTGAAGCGCATTTCTGCTTGTGTATACAAATGTGATTTGTATGCGATTGGTACTTTCTCACCCTCATTAAAGGTTAAGTAAGTGAATCCACATTGACCCGAAATTATTCGAATCACCACATTTCTTTGACTTACGCGTGTTTGTAAGTGATTTGTTGCTAACATGTTAGCCTGGAGTGAACGCAAAATTTCTGTGTGTTCCTGTGTCCAGTTTTTAATTGAAAAATCAGGTTTGATTAATGCGTAGAGAGGTTTAACCCTTTCTACGTAGTTTAGAATGTATGTTCTTCCAAAATTTAGGAATCCCAGGATTGATTGTAAGTTTTTTAGCGTCTTTGGAGGTTGGAGCAGCGCACATTTCTCTAGAAAGTTAGCTGCCAAGCTCTTGCCTTCACTTGAAAGCTCTTATCTCAAAAATAGGACATTGAGATGGGCAATTCGGGACTTTTTAAAGTTGAACTTGTAGCCCTCAGAGGCGAATCCCAGTATAATGGTGCTCACCCTGTTCAAGTGTTTGTCCAGGTCATCGTCTGTCAGATAGATGTCATCGACATAGGACAATGCCTCGTTATCATAAATTTGTAGTAACTCCGTTACTCTCGCTGAGAATAAACCTGGGCTGTTCTTGAACCCTTGTGGGAGTCGACAAAAGTGACGCTGGGTCCCCATTATGGAGAATGCCGTTAAGTACCTACTTTCCGGTGCTATATTTTGACAAAAGAAACCGTTTGAGATGTCTAATGTTGTTTTGTATTTTTTACGCACTATGTTATTCATTAATGCTGTGCTATGTGCATTTTGCACTGCAAAAGTTTTAGAACAAGTGTTTAAATGTCTGTAGTCCAAAACTAGACGATATGTATTGTCTGGTTTGGAGACAGGAAACAAAGGATTGTTCATGGAGGAGGTGCATGTTTCAATCACCCCTTGGTATTCAAGTTGATTTAAAATCTCCCTGACCTGTTTTTTAGCTTCTTGCTTAATAGGATACTGCCTCTGAGCAGTAGGTTCATGCTTCAGATGTATTTTATGGTGAGGTGTGTCCTCATCCCATCCTACATGATTTTTATATAATGCTGGAACCTGGGCCACTGCCCATTTTCTGGCATATGTATATTTTAAGTGAATTGGAATGTGATTGGAGAAGGCAGGCATAATCATGTCCTCGCCGTGTGGGCACTCCCTGACAAATTGTGGTGGCCAGTCTTTTTCTGCTAGAAGTATGTCATAACCCTTTGATAGTTTTTCCCAAAAAGTGCTTTAACCTGTCTAGGTTTGTCTCCCTCCATCCGGAGTGTTATGTCATATAACTTTTGTGGAGTACTAACCCTGGTATCTACAGTTTCAACTGTAATGTACTCATTCAAGTCCACTATCTCCAGAAGTTCCATCAGGTTCTGGCGAGCTATTGTGACTTCTACTGCACTGTCCAGCATTGTCTGAGCCCATTCTCCGTTCTTGAGTTGCGTTCTCAGAATTCTCGGCATGTCTTACTATTAGACCTGCTACTTTCTTTTTGGAGAATTGAGATTTAGCTTTAGTTTTTGTTGCGTGCTTGTCGTCTTTCGATTTCACGCGTTCTTCTCTATGTTCTGTTCGTCCTCTTCTTTCCGAAGTCTGTGATGAGTCCTGAAAGGGACGAGAGGAACGTGTATCAGTATCTTGATACCTATCAGGTTTTTTCAAATTATCCCTATTCCTGAGGTTAAACCTCCTTTCAGAGGGCTCCTTTTGAGGAGACCTACCTCGGGATTGAGAATGTTTCTCGTTTGAATTTTGTTTGTTAGTCTCCCACTTCTTTTTAGAAGATGTAGGAGTTTGTTTAGTTGAGTCCTTCTCAGGACTTTCAGATAGTTTCGGTTTAACTGGTCTCCCACCCAAACTATCTCTGCCTAATTCTGCATAAGATTGTTCTATAATTCTGGGTAGCTCTGTTTGATGTTCTGTAACATCAAATTCCCTTAGTTTTTGTCGGATCGCCACTGCTGCTGCCTCCCCTTTAATATTTGATAATATTATTGTTGAGACCTGGTCGAAATTTTTCAGTAATTTCATACCTAAATTTAAAGCAGGCCCTGCCCCGTATTCGTTTTGAATTTGTTTTAGGACATCAGGTATTACCGCAATTGACGGAATGCCGTGTGTTTTAGTGTAGATGGCAGCAAAGACTAAGCCCCAAGTGGTGCAGTCTTCCAGTTGTGGTGTGATCCCCATTGGTAACTAATGGTTAGGATTCTGTGTTTCTCATGCGGGCTAGTATTTGGAAATACTGCTTCGATTTGAGTCATTTTTTTAGCTATCCAAAATGGAATTTGCTCCCGCTTAGTGGGCATTTTACCCATGACTGCGTATAGAGTCTGTGGTGTAATTTTTAGATTGTTCCCCTGGTGAGGGGTTTGATTTGGAAGTGTTAATGGTGGTTGGACTGTGAAAGTCCGCATGACATATTGAACCAATTGTCTGTAGATTTTTATTAACTCTGCGAGTTGAACAAGTAGTTCCTGATCTGACATTATATCTAGATCAGGATGAGGTGTGTAGCCGGCTAGAATCGGCCATGTTGCTCCTGGTCTACCTAGTGGACCGAGCCTGGTTATATTTCTGTGATGTTTTAGGGCGCCTTTAAACCAGAGTTGATGCTCTTGGTATGTTAATGGAATCTCTATATCCTCAAAAGGAATGTATTCCTCTGGTGGTTCATCTTCTTTGTAGAAGTGAAACATGTGTGTTACTGAATTGGATTCAGGAAATATTACCCATGAATAGAATACCTCTGTCTGAAAGGATTCATGTGCCTCAATCACGAAAACTGCTCTACCGCCTCTTGGCGATAGGCCATGTTTTATAAGTTTTAGAGTAATGGCTCTTCTTAAGTTTGGAGCGATGTCGATGACACCCTCCTCGGTTTCATTTAAACCGGTGAAGTTAAAAAGTGCTGGTTGGGCTGGATCAGCCTCAGCTACACCGTTTCCCCCGTCATTGTCAGTGCCTGACATTTTTCTGCTTGAAAAATTGTAAAACAAGTTTCAAGGAAACAAAGATAAGGTGCACAATATTTGTGGAACACTGTATCCTTCAACGTTGAGCAAACCAAACAGCTAATATATATAGGGTACTACCCTATGTAGCCGTGGCGGATATTCACCCTGCCCACTCCAGACGTCTTTTGGAGTATATGGGTAGGGGTCTCTGAGAGAGAAAAAAAGAAGCACGAATTACTGCCTTACCAAACCGTTGGGCGCCATGTAGTGTAGTTCCTATTTCCCTAATAGGCTCTGCGCATTGGAATAATATATCCTATAGGTTTGACATAGGACTGAGGTCAGTATGTCCCTATCGAGTATATTAAACTTAATTACTTGTGCTAGCTAGCTCAGAGGCCACTAGAAACTTCTTGACAACAAGAAGGGAGTATTTTCTGGCAGCCGCAAAACATGACCACTGTGTTTCCCTTACAGAATCAGGACGTGTCCCAGAGTCGTAGAAACAATAGATAACTATTTCACTCAGCTCAGTCGTGCATGTTTCAGTTACTCCTCAAAGTTACACAGAAATAACAGACGGGCGTTTCAATAAAAAGGTTTATTGAACAGTCTTGTTTCTGGTGTAAGTTAAATGTGCTGTTACGATCACAAGACAGTATGCGAGATAAATAATGTACAGTGTGAGCAGTAGAAATAAATAATACTGCGTTAGCATTATCTTTTCAGCATATATGCATTTACATAAAATGACACAGCCTAAAAATGCGAGTACTCATACGATGCGTTTCTAGCCTAGTTCTACCCCAGTGTACTTAACCTATCCTAGGTGTAGGGAGAAGTAGAAGTAGGTGCTGTATTCCTGACTAGAGTATACTAAGAGTCTAGTATAGTATGCCAAGAGTCCCTCTAGGTTCTAGTCTGCTCCATACCTGAAGAATGAGAGAGGTAGGAATCTCTTTCCGGACTCGAACTCCAACACCCCGCAAGGGAAGTTAGATCACTGGAAGCTGGACTCTCTGCGTGCAGGAATGACAGCGTCTTCTCAGTGCGTCCGGCCGGGAAATGGGCTCCTCTGAAGATGAGGTCTCCTCTGATTTACAGGGGTTTGGGAAGGTATATTTATACCTGAAAATGTTAGCATTGACGTGAGTTGGGCAGCGAAAGACGTCATGAATGAACCCCTAAGGAATAATGGTTCATGCATAATATATGAGTCCTTGAAGAAATCAATAGTCCTGGGCAAGGGAAACTCCTGCAGCCTAAGGGTCTGTTTTTTTCATAGACTCGTTGAGACGCTAGGGTGGACGGATGCCGGAATCCATGCCTGTATTTGGAGAGCATGGTTTATGCCTAAATAAGGTCTGGGATTTTTTGCCTATATAAGGGCAAGGTGAATTGTGCCTATATAAGGACATGATTCTAGAAAGCTCGTTTATGGACACCCTATAAAGTATAGAACAGTATGGATGCTGGTTTGTGTTTGGTAACAGCGCAGTATGGATGCTAGAGTGTATTTGGTAACAGCACAGTATCGATGCTACAGTGTATTTGGTAACAGCACAGTATGGATGCTGGTGTGTATTTGGTAACAGTGCAGTATGGATGCTGGTTTGTGTTTGGTAACAGCGCAGTATGGATGCTGGTGTGTATTTGGTAACAGCACAGTATGGATGCTAGAGTGTATTTGGTAACAGCACAGTATGGATGCTGGTGTATATTTGGTAACTGTGCAGTATGGATGCTGGCGTGTATTTGGTAGCAGCGCTGTGTGGATGCTGGCGTGTATTTGGTAACAGCGCAGTATGGATGCAGGTGTGTGTTTGGTAACAGCGCAGTATGGATGCTGGCGTGTATTTGGTAACAGCACAGTATGGATGCTGGAGTGTGTTTGGTAACAGCACAGTATGGATGCTAGAGTGTATTTGCTAACAGCGCAGTATGGATGCTGCTGTGTATATGGTAACAGCGCAGTATGGATGCTGGCGTGTGTTTGGTAACAGCGCAGTGTGGATGCTGGTGTGTATTTGGTAACAGCGCAGTGTGGATGCTGGCGTGTATTAGGTAACAGCGCAGTATGGATGCTGGCGTGTATTTGGTAACAGCGCAGTGTGGATGCTGGCGTGTATTTGGTAACAGCGCAGTATGGATGCTGGCGTGTGTTTGGTAACAGCGCAGTGTGGATGCTGGCGTGTGTTTGGTAACATCGCAGTGTGGATGCTGGCGTGTATTTGGTAACAGCGCTGTGTGGATGCTGGCGTGTATTTGGTAACAGCGCAGTATGGATGCAGGTGTGTGTTTGGTAACAGCGCAGTGTGGATGCTGGCGTGTGTTTGGTAACAGCGCAGTGTGGATGCTGGCGTGTATTTGGTAACAGCGCAGTATGGATGGCGGCGTGTATTTGGTAACAGTGCAGTATGGATGCTGGCGTGTATTTGGTAACAGCGCAGTATGGATGCTGGTGTGTATTTGGTAACTGCGCAGTATGGATGGCGGCGTGTATTTGGTAACAGTGGAGTATGGATGCTGGCGTGTATTTGGTAACTGCGCAGTATGGATGCTGGCGTGTATTTGGTAACAGTGTAGTATGGCTTCTGGCGTGTATTTGGTAACTGCGCAGTATGGATGGCGGTGTGTATTTGGTAACAGTGCAGTAGGGATGCTGGCGTGTATTTGGTAACAGTGCAGTATGGATGCTGGTGTGTATTTGGTAGCAGTGTAGTATGGCTTCTGGCGTGTATTTGGTAACTGCGCAGTATGGATGGCGGTGTGTATTTGGTAACAGTGCAGTATGGATGCTGGCGTGTATTTGGTAACAGCGCAATGTGGATGCTGGTGTGTATTTGGTAACTGCGCAGTATGGATGGCGGCGTGTATTTGGTAACTGCGGAGTATGGATGGCGGCATGAATTTGGTAACAGTGCAGTATGGATGCTGGCGTGTATTTGGTAACAGCGCAGTATGGATGCTGGTGTGTGTTTGGTAACAGCGCAGTATGGATGCTGGTGTGTGTTTGGTAACAGCGCAGTGTGGATGCTGGCGTGTATTTGGTAACTGAGCAGTATGGATGGCGGCGTGTATTTGGTAACTGCGGAGTATGGATGGCGGCATGTATTTGGTAACAGTGCAGTATGGATGCTGGTGTGTATTTGGTAACAGTGTAGTATGGCTTCTGGTGTGTATTTGGTAACTGCACAGTATGGATGGCGGTGTGTATTTGGTAACAGTGCAGTATGGATGCTGGCGTGTATTTGGTAACAGCGCAGTGTGGATGCTGGCGTGTATTTGGTAACTGCGCAGTATGGATGGCGGTGTGTATTTGGTAACTGCGGAGTATGGATGGCGGCATGTATTTGGTAACAGTGCAGTATGGATGCTGGCGTGTATTTGGTAACAGCGCAGTGTGGATGCTGGCATGTATTTGGTAACTGCGCAGTATGGATGGCGGTGTGTATTTGGTAACTGCGGAGTATGGATGGCGGCATGTATTTGGTAACAGCGCAGTATGGATGCTGGTGTGTGTTTGGTAACAGTGCAGTATGGATGCTGGCGTGTATTTGGTAACAGCGCAGTATGGATGCTGGTGTGTGTTTGGTAACAGTGTAGTATGGATGCTGGCGTGTATTTGGTGACAGCGCAGTATGGATGCTGGTGTGTATTTGGTGACAGCGTAGTATGGATGCTGGCGTGTATTTGGTAACTGCGCAGTATGGATGCTGGTGTGTATTTGGTGACAGCGCAGTATGGATGCTGGCGTGTATTTGGTAACTGCGCAGTATGCCTTGCCAGGTAGGTCGCTCCCCCACCACACAGCTCCGCCTGTGCTGTCTGCCCGCTGCTCCTGTAGGTAAGATCGCCCTCCGCTTGTGGCCCCGGTGCCAGTTTTGTCTGCTTGTCTCCCCTTTCCTTTCTGTGCCCCTCGCTGCCCCACTGTTGTTGTGCCCGTGATTTGCCTGCTTTCCCCCCCGTTTTTCCTTCTGTGCCCCTCGCTGCCCCACTGTCGTTGTGCCCGTGATTTGCCTGCTTTCCCCCCGTTTTTCCTTCTGTGCCCCTCGCTGCCCCACTGTTGTTGTGCCCGTGATTTGCCTGCTTTCCCCCCGTTTTCCTTCTGTGCCCCTCGCTGCCCCACTGTTGTTGTGCCCGTGATTTGCCTGCTTCCCCCGTTTTTCCTTCTGTGCCCCTCGCTGCCCCACTGTTGTTGTGCCCGTGATTTGCCTGCTTTCCCCCCGTTTTTCCTTCTGTGCCCCCGCTGCCCCACTGTTGTTGTGCCCGTGATTTGCCTGCTTTCCCCCCGTTTTTCCTTCTGTGCCCCTCGCTGCCCCACTGTTGTTGTGCCCGTGATTTGCCTGCTTTCCCCCCGTTTTCCTTCTGTGCCCCTCGCTGCCCCACTGTTGTTGTGCCCGTGATTTGCCTGCTTTCCCCCCGTTTTTCCTTCTGTGCCCCTCGCTGCCCCACTGTTGTTGTGCCCGTGATTTGCCTGCTTCCCCCCGTTTTTCCTTCTGTGCCCCTCGCTGCCCCACTGTTGTTGTGCCCGTGATTTGCCTGCTTCCCCCGTTTTTCCTTCTGTGCCCCTCGCTGCCCCACTGTTGTTGTGCCCGTGATTTGCCTGCTTTCCCCCCGTTTTTCCTTCTGTGCCCCTCGCTGCCCCACTGTTGTTGTGCCCGTGATTTGCCTGCTTTCCCCCCGTTTTTCCTTCTGTGCCCCCGCTGCCCCACTGTTGTTGTGCCCGTGATTTGCCTGCTTTCCCCCCGTTTTTCCTTCTGTGCCCCTCGCTGCCCCACTGTTGTTGTGCCCGTGATTTGCCTGCTTTCCCCCCGTTTTTCCTTCTGTGCCCCTCGCTGCCCCACTGTTGTTGTGCCCGTGATTTGCCTGCTTCCCCCCGTTTTTCCTTCTGTGCCCCTCGCTGCCCCACTGTTGTTGTGCCCGTGATTTGCCTGCTTTCCCCCCGTTTTTCCTTCTGTGCCCCCGCTGCCCCACTGTTGTTGTGCCCGTGATTTGCCTGCTTTCCCCCCGTTTTTCCTTCTGTGCCCCTCGCTGCCCCACTGTTGTTGTGCCCGTGATTTGCCTGCTTTCCCCCCGTTTTTCCTTCTGTGCCCCTCGCTGCCCCACTGTTGTTGTGCCCGTGATTTGCCTGCTTTCCCCCCGTTTTTCCTTCTGTGCCCCTCGCTGCCCCACTGTTGTTGTGCCCGTGATTTGCCTGCTTTCCCCCCCGTTTTTCCTTCTGTGCCCCTCGCTGCCTATCGCCATTCCCGCCGCTGCGTCCCCTGCGGCCCCGCCCCCTGACTGCCCATTCGCTGCCCCTGCCTCCCGCCTCCCAGCTGCTCCTCCCTCCCACCTCCCCATAAATGGCGGCCGCTGCGCGGCCGCGCCGCTGGCGCGCCGAAGGCGCGCCTAAGGCAAGCCCGTCTGCGCCCGTCCGCGACTGGACCGCGCCCAGCGCCAGAACCCCTGGATCCCACCGATGCAACACCACTCGACGGACCTACGACGCCGCCACACTCACCGCACTCAATGCCGGCCGGAACCCTGCCTGCTACCGAGCCTCACCGAGACGCACCCACGGACCCTTCACCTGCCAAACCTGCCGATTCACCTGCCCCCTGACGTGCACCACCTCCGCCAAGTCGAGCAACAGCAGCAACCACCTGAAATGCATCCTGCTGAACACCCGCTCCGTCCACAGGCACGCCGTGGAACTCTGGGACCTGCTCGACGCAACAGCACCGGACATCGCCTTCCTCACCGAAACCTGGATGAACGCCTCCTCAGCGCCTGACATCGCCATAGCCATCCCGGATGGATACAAGATCACCCGGAAGGACCGCGTCAACCAGACGGGAGGAGGCATCGCCATCGTACACAAGAACACCATCCGCATCTCGACTAACTCCGACGAGACCTTCACCGCCGCCGAACACCTACACTTCCAGATACACACGGACCCCAAGACCACCCTCCGAGGCACCCTCATCTACAGACCCCCGGGACCACGCACACTATTCAGCGAAGACATCGCAGACTTCATCAGCCCGCACGCCATGCCCTCCGCCGACTACATCCTCCTAGGGGACCTCAACTTCCACCTGGAGAACAACAACGACAGAAACACCACCGCCCTGCTGGACAACCTCGCCAACCTCGGACTCAAGCAACTGGTGAACACGCCCACCCACTACGCCGGCCACACGCTTGACCCCGTCTTCTCGTCCAGCAAGCACATCTCCTTCAGCCACGCCACCGGACTCCACTGGACCGACCACAGCTGCGTCCACTTCAGCTTCAGAAAGACTGCGACCCACCACCACCCGCAACAGGCTCCCCGCCGGAGCTGGAGCAAGATCACCGCCGAGCAGCTCACCGCCTCCCTCAGCCAGAACACACCCACCGACACAACGGACCCAAACGAAGCAGCCAGCAACCTCGCCAAGTGGCTGACCGCCTGCGCCGACGACCTCGCACCACTAAAAACCCTCCCAGCAGACCCGGAAGCAAGAAAACCCCTTGGTTCACCAACGAACTCAAGGAATCCAAGAAGAACTGCCGCACTCTCGAGAAAACCTGGCGACTCGACCAGACCACAGACAACAGGACCGCCCTCAAGCACGCCACCCGCAAACACCACCAGCTGATCCGTGCCACCAAGAAGTCGGCACTCAAAGAACGACTGGACAACAACGCCCATGACAGCAAGGAACTTTTCAGCATCGTCAAAGAGTTCTCCAACCCCAGCGCCGGAAACAACGACATCACCCCCTCGCAAGACCTCTGCAACTCACTCTCCGCGTTCTTCCACCGCAAGATCACCGACATACACAACAGCTTCAACGCACAAACAACGCACCCTACCGCCGAACCAATGCCCGCCACCACCACCCTCTGCAACTGGACCCCGATCAACTCCGAAGACACCACCCGCACGATGAACTCCATCCACTCCGGATCACCAACCGACCCCTGCCCACACCACGTCTTCAACAAAGCCGACGCCACCATCGCACCCCATCTCCGGGACATCATCAACTCCTCCTTCCGCACCGCCACCTTCCCGGAGAGCTGGAAGCACGCCGAGCTTACCGCCCTCCTTAAGAAACCAACGGCGGACCCCACCGACCTCAAGAACTACCGCCCCATCTCGCTCCTTCCGTTTCCGGCCAAAGTCATCGAGAAGACCGTCAACAGACAGCTTGCCGCCTTCCTCGAGACGAATGGATCCCTCGACCCCTCGCAGTCCGGGTTTCGGGCCAACCACAGCACCGAGACCGCCCTTATCGCAGCCACCGACGACATCAGAACCCTAACCGACAACGGGGAAACAGCTGCCCTCATCCTCCTGGACCTCTCCGCGGCGTTCGACACCGTCTGCCACCGCACCCTAGTGAAGCGCCTCAGCAACATCGGAATCCGAGAGAAAGCACTGGAATGGATCATCTCGTTCCTCGCCGGAAGAACCCAGAGAGTCCGCCTCTCCCCGTTCAGATCCGAAGCCACCGAAGTCATCTGCGGCGTTCCACAAGGATCCTCACTCAGCCCGACCCTCTTCAACGTCTACATGAGCCCCCTCGCAGCCATCGCACGCCGACACAACCTCAACATCATCTCCTACGCCGACGACACCCAGCTAATCCTCTCCCTCACCAACGACCCCACTACCGCCAGAGCCAACCTGCACGACGGGATGAGAGACGTCGCCGACTGGATGAGGAACAGCCGCCTTAAACTGAACTCAGACAAGACGGAAGTCCTCATCCTGGGCTCATCACCCTCCGCCTGGGACGACTCCTGGTGGCCCCCGGCCCTGGGCACCGCACCCAAGCCAACGGACCACGCACGCAACCTGGGCTTCATCCTGGACTCCTCCCTATCGATGACCAAACAAGTCAACGCCGTCTCATCTTCATGCTTCAACACCCTGCGCATGCTCCGCAAGATCTTCAGATGGATCCCCACTGAAACCAGGAAGACCGTCACCCAGGCACTCGTCACCAGCCGACTGGACTATGGGAACACCCTCTACGCCGGAACCACAGCCAAACTTCAAAAGAGACTCCAGCGCATCCAGAACGCCTCCGCACGACTCATCCTGGACATCCCCCGACACAGCCACATCACCGTACACCTGAAAGACCTGCACTGGCTCCCCGTCAGCAAGAGAATCACGTTCAGACTCCTCACCCACGCACACAAGGCCCTCCACGACCTGGGCCCAAAGTACCTCAACGACCGCATGTCCTTCTACACGCCCACACGCCAGCTACGATCAACCAGCCACGCCCTCGCCACCGTACCACGCATCCGCAGAACCACCGCCGGAGGAAGATCCTTCTCCTACCTGGCGGCCAAGACCTGGAACTCCTCCCCACTCACCTTCGGCGAACCCAGGACCATCTCGCCTTCAGGAAGCAGCTCAAGACCTGGCTGTTCGAGCAGTAACTTACCCCCTCCCCCAGCGCCTTGAGACCCTCCCGGGTGAGTAGCGCGCTCTATAAATGCCGTGATTGATTGATTGATTGATATGGATGCTGGTGTGTATTTGGTGACAGCGCAGTATGGATGCTGGTGTGTATTTGGTAACTGCGCAGTATGGATGCTGGTGTGTATTTGGTGACAGCGCAGTATGGATGCTGGTGTGTATTTGGTAACAGCGCAGTATGGATGCTGGCGTGTATTTGGTAACAGCGCAGTATGGATGGCGGCGTGTATTTGGTGTCAGCGTAGTATGGATGCTGGCGTGTATTTGGTAACAGCGCAGTATGGATGCTGGCGTGTATTTGGTAACAGCGCAGTATGGATGCTGGCGTGTATTTGGTGTCAGAGTAGTATGGATGCTGGCGTGTGTTTGGTTACAGCGCAGTATGGATGCTGGGGTGTGTTTGGTTACAGCGCAGTATGGATGCTGGCGTGTATTTGGTGATAGCGCAGTATGGATGCCGGCGTGTATTTGGTGACAGCGCAGTATGGATGCTGGCGTGTATTTGGTGATAGCGCAGTATGGATGCTGGGGTGTATATGGTAACAGCGCTGTGTTTATTCTACTCATGCGCGCAGGATGTGTGGTGACTGTTTTCATGGGACGGTATTTTGTGAGGCAGAATCCCGGCCACCCCCAGCCTCATCCCTGTCTTCCTCGGCACATGCTGTCCGCTCCCCTCTGACACGTCCCTGTTTTTCTTTCCACAGATTGCTCTGGTCGGACGGACATAGAGGCGGACGTCTTGCTTTTAGCCGATGGTGATTTCCTTCCATTCTATCCTGATCGCCTCCTGGGGCCCTTCTTTCAACCGGTGGTGAGCGGCTTCCACATGTCACCGGACTCCGTGCGGTTCAGCCTGGTCCTGTACAGCGGTGATTCCTGGACAGAGGTCCCCTTCAAGGAGTCTCACAACGCCAGTCACCTGATCCACGCCCTGCGGAGTGAGACCTTTAAACTGATGCCCACTGACACTACCACGGGGGAAGCCCTCACCTACGTCAGACAGAGGGTGCTAGCCGAGAGCGGGGGGGCCCGGCCCCACGTGCCCAGGGTCCTGATCCTCTTCACAGACTGGGGGCCACATGCCGATGCTGCAGGTCCGGCCCGGGAGCTCCGGGGGGCCGGGGTGGAGGTCTTTGTTGTTGCTGAGAGGGGGGATGAGATGTACATGAGTGATGAGCTGGAAGCCATCGCCAGCCCCCCCCCCGCTGCAGACCACCTGTTCATATGGGACCACTATAGAGACCTTCATCGCATCCTGTCAGAGCTGACAGAGTCCGTCTGCCTCAGGGTTCAGTACACAATGAAAACCATAAAACACAACCTGATGGTATCCAAGGAGGACACTGATGCAGGAGAACCTTAAACCACAGTAGCCCCCCTGGGCCCTGTCTGTCACTCCCTCCACACCGGAAATCCCACCCTCGGACTTCCGGCAGACAGGAAAGGAGACAGATGGGGCTGCAGAAGAAATAATGGAAGGCAGTTGTCTCTCACCGCCCTACATTTAGGGAACAATGTGTGTGTGTGTGTGTTTTAAAAGGGATTTTAGCGTCTATTTAAAATTTCAGGGAGATTGGAGAACTTTACGTTTAGGATTAGAATTTAATGATGGAAATTTATTTAAGACTAAACTTTTCTTCTAGAAGAGAGAATTGGCACTCCCCCTCATCTCATGTCTCATTGCAGCTGAAACATGAGATGTGACTAAATATTCTGAACCTCATTGACTCATGGCAGCTGCATTGCCGTGCGTCAAAAGAAAAGGGCAGGAAGTGCGCCGTGACAGTGCATCCCTGTCCTTCTCCCCTGCGCCAGCGCACAAACAGCAGCCGAGCGCCAACGCAGACACACTGGCGTCATGATGGTCCATTCCTGTCCTTCTCCCCTGCGCCAGCGCACAAACAGCAGCCGTGTGCAACGCAGACACCCTTGCGCCGTGATGGTGCATTCCTGTCCTTCTCCCCTGCACCAGCGCACAAACAGCAGCCGAGCGCAACGCTGACACCCTTGCGTCATGATGGTGCATCCCTGTCCTTCTCCCCTGCGCTGGCGCACAAACAGCAGCCGTGCGCCAACGCAGACACCCTTGCGTCATGATGGTGCATCTCTGTCCTTCTCCCCTGCACCAGCGCACAAACAGCACCCGAGCGCCAACGCAGACACCCTTGCGTCATGATGGTGCATCCCTGTCCTTCTCCCCTGCGCCAGCGCACAAACAGCTGCCGTGTGCAACGCAGACACCCTTGTGTCATGATGGTCCATTCCTGTCCTTCTCCCCTGCGCCAGCGCACAAACAGCAGCCGTGCGCCAACGCAGGCACCCTTGCGTCATGATGGTGCATCCCTGTCCTTCTCCCCTGCACCAGCGCACAAACAGCAGCCGTGCGCCAACGCAGGCACCCTTGCGTCATGATGGTGCATCCCTGTCCTTCTCCCCTGCACCAGCGCACAAACAGCAGCCGTGCGCCAACGCAGGCACCCTTGCGTCATGATGGTGCATCCCTGTCCTTCTCCCCTGCACCAGCGCACAAACAGCAGCCGTGCGCCAACGCAGACACCCTTGTGTCATGATGGTCCATTCCTGTCCTTCTCCCCTGCGCCAGCGCACAAACAGCAGCCGAGCGCCAACGCAGACACCCTTGCGTCATGATGGTGCATCCCTGTCCTTCTCCCCTGCACCAGCGCACAAACAGCAGCCGTGCGCCAACGCAGACACCCTTGTGTCATGATGGTGCATTCCTGTCCTTCTCCCCTGCACCAGCGCACAAACAGCAGCCGTGCGCTAACGCAGACACCCTTGTGTCATGATGGTGCATTCCTGTCCTTCTCCCCTGCACCAGCGCACAAACAGCAGCCGTGCGCCAACGCAGACACCCTTGCGTCATGATGGTGCATCCCTGTCCTTCTCCCCTGCGCCAGCGCACAAACAGCAGCCGTGCGCCAACGCAGACACCCTTGCGTCATGATGGTGCATCCCTGTCCTTCTCCCCTGCACCAGCGCACAAACAGCAGCCGTGCGCCAATGCAGACACCCTTGCGTCATGATGGTCCATTCCTGTCCTTCTCCCCTGCACCAGCGCACAAACAGCAGCCGTGCGCCAACGCAGACACCCTTGCGTCATGATGGTGCATCTCTGTCCTTCTCCCCTGCACCAGCGCACAAACAGCAGCCGTGCGCCAATGCAGACACCCTTGCGTCATTATGGTCCATTCCTGTCCTTCTCCCCTGCGCCAGCGCACAAACAGCAGCCGTGCACCAACGCAGACACCCTTGCGTCATGATGGTGCATCCCTGTCCTTCTCCCCTGCACCAGCGCACAAACAGCAGCCGTGCGCCAATGCAGACACCCTTGCGTCATGATGGTCCATTCCTGTCCTTCTCCCCTGCACCAGCGCACAAACAGCAGCCGTGCGCCAACGCAGACACCCTTGCGTCATGATGGTGCATCTCTGTCCTTCTCCCCTGCACCAGCGCACAAACAGCAGCCGTGCGCCAACGCAGACACACTTGCGCCGTGATGGTGCATCCCTGTCCTTCTCCCCTGCACAAGCGCACAAACAGCAGCCGTGCGCCAACGCAGACACACTTGCGCCGTGATGGTGCATTCCTGTCCTTCTCCCCTGCACCAGCTCACAAACAGCAGCCGTGCGCCAACGCAGACACCCTTGCATCATGTTGCAACGGTGCCTGCGTTGTGGGGATGATTGTTTTTGTGCAGGAAGGGGCACCGTCCTGCACAACAACAACCATTAATGACGTTCTCCTCTTTCTGTGTGCGCTGCAGAATGCAGCACTCATAGAAAGAGAAAAAAACTAGGAGAAATAAAAGTATTTCTCCTCGTTGCACCACTCCTACGCCTCCCCTGGGGACACGCAGGAATCTGATGCGTTCCCAGGTCTACGATCCCTCGTAAATCTGGGATTGCTTCAGATTCCATCGGTGTTGCGTCTGAACACCCACAGCAACACCCATGGAACGCCCCTTTCACGCAGTGTTCTGCATGAAAGGGGCACACATTTGCAAGGCCGTGATAAGCCACGTAAAGTGGCCTCGCGGGGCCTTGTAAATATGCTGCTGCACATTGCACCACCAGAGCTTTAAAAAAGTAATGCTCCAGCGGCGCAAAAGTGCCGCTAGGGCCTGGTAAAGGAAGCCTCTGTTTTGCAATGTCTTCCTGTATTCCTTACACCGAACATCAGCGACCTGATCCCGCAGCCAGTAGATCTCATTTGACCCTTCCTGGTTTCTTGGTAAAACATCATTTTAGGGAAGGGAATGAGGTTACAGAGTTTCACTAACTTCTTTACCGGATGAGCCAGTGGTAAAGTCAAAGATGGGTTTCTGCACACAGAAGAGTAAGGGAAACTTAGTCAGGACAACCTAACTTGGCACCCTGCCTCAGTCCGGCCCCTATTAGTGCCTGTCCAATCAGGAACCAGAATCTTCTGAATTCTTTCTCCTTATTGTTTGCCAGCAGATACTGCCTGTCTCCTTGTACCAAACTCCCTGAGAAATTTGAATATGATGAAATGACCCAATTCAGGATTTTAAGTGTGTTTGAGAAATGGGCTGATCTGAGGGCCCAACGCTTTTACCGTGCTGTTATGTATTCTTTCCAGGATTGGTGGCATGTTCCACTTTGTATTGTACCAGAGATTGTTTTGCTGCCATTTTGGTAGTCCTTCTGTCATTTGATATTGTGTTGTAATCCACCTATTATTTCTGTTCTTGGTGCATTTAATTGTTTGTGTCTAAACACGCCTGATGCTATGATCTTCAAGCTGAAGTGTATTTAATAAAGAATTAAGCAAAATATTGAAGTGTCCATGTTTAGTGTAAATTAGGGATACCTGTGGTTATTTAAATGTGTTTAAAGTTATTATACCGAATGTGCTTGTTCTTTATGTGGTTCCCCCACAGGTAAATAACTGGAAATGTCCTGCTTTTCTCCGTCGACAGCTCTTTCAGGCATTGTGGACCTTGGCTGTGCCCCTACATAAGAACCCCTCAGGTGAAAATAGTAGCGTACAATGGAGCCCAGCAGGTCCCCCCAAAGCAGAGGCTTAAGAATAGGCAACCGCAGTATTGGCCCAGTCTTGGGCTCTGACCTCTGACTTGAGAGTCGCTATACACCATATATTGGAATCTATTCTGAATCTGCTGATTTTTTTGTAATGTTATGCAGATTTGTGGAGCTCATTAATCACCCTTGAGAGTATCCAGGCGCTTGAGCAGGTGTGTGGGTGCCTGGTCCCCGTGGACCACATTATTCGAAGAGCCAGGAGTTCAGCCTCTTGCAGAACTCAAGAGGTGAGGAGAGGCCCTGATGTGTTGAGGGAGGTCGTTCCATGTGTTGGGTGCAATGTAGGAGTACAAGCGACCACCTGCTCTACTGTGACTGCAGAGTGTGGGTGCGAGTGATAGTGAGGCAGAGCATGAGCGTTTCACAGAGTCGTGAAAGTGTGTGCGGCTGTTTAGGTATGCTGGTCCTATCTTGTGTAAGGCTTTGTATGTGTACAGGAGGAGTTTGAATTGGCTGAATTGAATGGGGAGCCAGTAAAGTTCCTTGAGGTGAGGTGCGATGTGGGTGTGGCGCTAGAGGTCCAGTATGAGTCTTTCGGCGGCGTCCTGGATGGTCTGAAGTCTTTGTAGGAGTTGCTTGGAGATTCCGGCATAAAGTGCATTGCCATATTCGAGCCTGCTGGTGATGAATGCTTGCATGATGGTCCGTCTGGTGTTCCGTGGCAGCCATTAAAAGATCTTATGTAATGTAGTATGTGTAGCATGTGGAGGTGCTTACAGGGTTGACTTGTGCGGTCATCTAGGATCATCCCAGATTTCTTGAGGAGTTGGTGTTTGTTGGTATTGGTCCTAGCACCGATGGCCGCCAGGTGAAGTCCCATGGGGAGGTCTTGTTACCAAAGAAACATGTAGTTAAAAACTCTGACCATAAAGTCTTCAGCAATTTTAAAACATCCTTTAGAGCTTAACTGAGGGCTTTTTAAAGGCGATAAAGCTAAACTGACCAACCCCTCTGCAACTGACAAAGGATCTCAAACTCCTGTAAGCCCTTCTAAGTTTTTTAAAATCAAAAAAAGATATAATGGTTCAGATGGAGGGCACAGGCAGTTTAGGTAGCAAAAATAATTTAGCAGGTTCATTTGCTCAAATTGATAAAGTGATGGATAATCAAGAAATTGTAAATACAAGTATTGACAATACTGACCCCTCAACTTATACGAAACAGGAAAGTGTCAATAGTACAAAGACATCTGAGGAATTCATATAATTTAAGGAAAATATAGAAGTTTACTTGATTTTCCAAGGGAAAATACACCGGAAGAGTGGGCATAAATCTAAAATAAGGAAAAGGAAGATTACAAAGAAAAGGCCTCCGGTTGTTGTGCTGGGATAATACTCATGCAAGTTATACAGAAGAGCCGGATCTCATACTAAATTTAAGCAACCCAGTAAATGCTTCTCCACCTGAAAGACGTAAGGTGGGTATAAATAAAAAAAAGTGAAAATAAAATAAATGTTAATGAAATTGCGCAGTGAATGTGCCGGAATCTCCACAACCGGCCGGAATCTCCACCATCGGGCCGGAATCTCCACCATCGGGCCGGAATCTCCACCAAAGGGCCGGAATCTCCACCAAAGGGCCGGAATCTCCGGTCCGAGTGCGGACATAAAGTTAGTATGAGTAAGTGCATTCTGTGAATACCAAAATGACTAAGTGCATTCTGTGAATACCAAAATAACTAAGTGTATTCTGTGAATACCAAAAAGTACTAACTTTACGTTTTTGACGTAAGTTAGTTCTGTGAATTAGGCCCTAGGTACCTGAGATGTAAAGGGGCACGGCACGCAACCTCACAAGGAAGCCGCGGTGATGACAGGCGGACTCGCAGTGGCCACAGCTCCCGGCTGTAGCAGTCCGCGGCGTGCACTCACGATAATCCTGGGACGGGGCTTTAAGGTGGGCACCCAGCGGTACCCGCAGGTGGTAACAAGATCCTGAAAGTGGTGACTAGTGCGGGCACTCAGCGGCACAGCTCCTCAGCTGCAGCGGCCCACAATAGCGATAGCAATGATTCTCGTAGGACGGCAAATGCGAGCACTCAGCAGCACAGCTCCTCAGCTGTAGCAGCCCACAACAGCGATAGCGATGATTTCCGTAGGATGGCAAATGCGGGCACTCAGCGGCACAGCTCCTCAGCTGCAGTGGCCCACAATAGCGATAGCGATGATTTTCGTAGGATGGCAAATGCGGGCACTCAGCGGCACAGCTCCTCAGCTGCAGCGGCCCACAATAGCGATAGCGATGATTTCCGTAGGATGGCAAATGCGGGCACTCAGCGGCACAGCTCCTCAGCTGCAGCAGCCCACAATAGCGATAGCGATGATTTTCATAGGATGGCAAATGCGGCCACTCAGCGTCACAGCTCCTCAGCTGCAGTGGCCCACAATAGCGATAGCGACTTTCAGCCCGCGTTCCCCGCAGTAGAACCAGAGGCTCTGGAATTCTCAACAGAGGCCTCACCTGCGTGTAAAATCCCCCTCAAATAGGAATCCAGATGGCTGATGGGTAAAGTCTAATGTCCCTGAGACTTCAGCAGGAGGCGAGCTCAAATCAGGCCCTTGGGTAGTTGCTTCAGCAAGATGGATGAAAGTTTCCCTCTAGTTACACGGACAGAGGTTCGTCTTGGCATCCAGAAGTAACACACCCTTGGGGGTTTTCGCGCACATCTTTATACCCCCCTCGCCTTTGTTCTCTCAAAAGTCCCAAGTCACTGAACCCAATCAGAACCAGTTCGGGGAGGTCCTGGGGGCACGTTGGTTACGAGGCGGCATCCTGCCCTTTAGGAGAGGGGGTCTGCCATCAGACGCACCGTGGGAGGGGGAGCCATCATTCACCTTGCCAGGTGCAGCCCTGCTCAGATCAAAGGGTCACCTCTCCCCATACTCCAGCTGCAGACCCCTCTACTCGACCCAGGTCGGGTTTAGCCTATCCTGTCCCTCCAAAACCAGACAGTCAATACACATAACAGCAGAGCACACTGGAAGACTTAGGCAAGAAAATACCCACTTTCCCAAAGTGGTATTTTCAGACACAGAATATAGAAATAACCCTCATTAAAAGATGTACTTTAATATTCTGAGCTCAGGCATACTAAATTCGACTTTCCACTTTACAAGCTGCTTCTGTGGGTAGCGCAATCAGCGCTGCAGGCCCACCAGCAGCATTCGGTCTACCAGCCCTGGGCACGCATGGTGCACTATACTAGAGACTAACAGGTAAACCAAATGAGCCAATTATGGGAACATCAATTCATACAGTCAATTTACCATAGGGAGCATTCACGCTGTGGCACGGAATGGCCATGGCACACTGCCCAGGGCATCTAACACCAGCAAACACAGAGGAGACAAAAAGCGAGAAATGGAGGGGAGACCCACGCCAATGGTGCCAGGTCTAAAACGTGTCCCCTCCAGCTGAAATGTGGGGAGAACTACCCACCCACTTGGGAGTTCTCATCAATAAGGCGGAAAAATCTGGACAGACCATCAGCATTGGCGTGCTCTATACCAGGGCGGTGTTCCACCGTAAAGTCCATACCCTGTAGGGAAATGGACCACCTCAACAACTTTGGATTCTCTCCCCTTATCTGCATCAATCATCTGAGGGGCCTGTGGTCTGTCTGAACCCGAAAGTGAGTCCCAAACCGGTATCTTCAGTGCACAGACCACAGCAAATGCTCACGCTCAATTGCACTCCACCTCTGTTCCCGTGGGAGTAACCTCCTACTAATGAAGGCTACAGGCCCTCCTCATTGATCTGTGACAGAACGGCCACCACACCATGCTCTGAAGCGTCTGTCTGGACAACAAATTCTTTTGAAAACTTGGGTGCCTGAAGTACAGGTGCTGTGCACATGGCAGTCTTCAGGGCGTCAAAAGCGTTCTGACAGGTGTCAGTCCAGTTCACCATCTTGGGGTGCTTCTTAGAAGTCAGCTCAGTCAAGGGTGCAACAATGTTGCCATATCCCTTGACAAACCTGTAATAACCCGTGAGTCCTAAAAAGGCTCTCACCTGTGTCTGGGTCTTGGGGGTTCCCAAGCCAGGATGGTTTCAATCTTGGGCTGTAGGGGCGCCACCTGGCCTCTCCCCACCTGATGTCCAAAGTACACCACAGAACCCTGCCCAATCTGGC
Organism: Calotriton arnoldi; assembly: GCA_963921515.1. Taxonomy (NCBI): domain Eukaryota; kingdom Metazoa; phylum Chordata; class Amphibia; order Caudata; family Salamandridae; genus Calotriton; species Calotriton arnoldi. The sequence continues at coordinate 317,370 of CAWUFW010010607.1, read as the reverse complement.
ACTTACTGGCCTTGATTGTGAGGCCTGCTCTGCGCAGCGCCATCAACACTTCCCAGAGGTGGTGCAGGTGGTCCTCCCATGAGGAACTAAACACTGCAATGTCATCCAGGTAGGCAGCACTGAAATGTTCCAGGCCATCCAACACCCTGTTGACCAACCTCTGAAAGGTGGCAGGGGCATTCTTCATCCCAAAGGGCATCACTCTGAACTGGTAGTGCCCATCTGGTGTGGAGAATGCGGACCTCTCCTTTGCCCCATCAGTTAAGGCGATCTGCCAATACCCAGACATCAAATCAAACGTGCTGAGGTACCGTGCAGCCCCTAGCCGATCTATGAGCTCATCAGCTCTGGGGATGGGGTGCACTTCAGTCTTTGTGACTGAATTGAGACCTCGGTAGTCCACGCAGAACCAAAGTTCTGGGGTGGCACCAGGCGCTGCAGCTTTTGGTACCAACACCACTGGGCTGGACAAAGGGCTGCTAGAGGACTCAGTCACCCCTAAAGCAAACATTTTGGAAACCTCTTCCTTAATGGATGCTCTAACCCGGTCAGTCACTCGGTAAGCCTTGTGCTTAACAGGAGGACCGTCCCTAGTGTCCACTTCGTGGACACACTAATCAGTGACACTAGGCACCAGGGAGAACAGATCACTAAATTGTTCCAACAGTTGGCGACAATCACTCTGTTGCTCAGGGGTCAGTGTGGCAGGGAGGACCACACCCTCCACTGACTCGTCTTGCTCCTTTGCACACAGGGGGTCAGGAAGAGGCTCACTCTCCTCCTCCATCCCAGCATCTGTGGCCAGGAGCATGCCCACTTCGGACCTCTCAAAGTGGGGCTTCAGGCGATTGACATGCAGGACCCGCAAGGGGTTCCGGGGAGACCGCAAGTCCACCAAGTAGGTAACAGGACTCTTGCGCTCCACCACCTCAAATGGTCCGGTCCACTTATCTTGGTATCTTGGAGTGCACAAGGCTCCACTGGGGCCATGACCCAAAGCTTTTGACCAGGCTGAAACTCAATCAGAGTGGCATTCTGATCGTGCCAACGTTTCATCTCTTCCTGGCTGGCTTCCAGATTTGCCTCAGCAAGCTTTCTGAAACGCCGAGTCTGGTTCCTGAAGGCCAGCATGTAACTAAACACATCCTGGGGAGGTTTCCTGGGAGATTGCTCCCAGCCTTCCTTGATCAGACTCAGAGGCCCTCTTACCGGGTGACCATAGAGTAGTTCAAAGGGGCTGAACCCTAGGGACTTCTGTGGCACCTCACGGTAAGCAAACAACAGGCATGGCAAGAGGACGTCCCACTTACACCTCATGGGGGTATATCTACAAGGCCCCACGATAAAATTATCGCCGCTTTAGCGTCCGTTTTCGGGCGAAAAGCGGCGATAATTTTATCGCCCTATCAACAAAGACACGCTAGCGCGTGTTTGTATGCCTCCGCGCCTGTTTCCTCAACGCCCAGCTCTGCAACGTTAATGATATGCAAAGTGGGCGTAACTGACAGAAATAACGTGGAAAATGTCACTAACCGACATTACTCCAATTATCTATCTGCACGCTAACCTGTGTAGCGACGGTAAAAGTAGCGCTAACCGCTCTTATCGCAGGTTTCATTAAGCCTGCTCTGACTCTTACTAAGCCATTATAGCCTATGGGTGGTGGATTATAAGGTTGAGACCACCCGGCCCTATCTACAAGGATTTGCCTATCGCTGTGCGATTATCGCTGGATTTCCAGCGATATTGCCACATTTTGCCTCTATCGCTGGATATTATATCGCATTGGAGATAGGCGTTGATGATAACGCGCTATCTCTGCGATATTATCCAGCGATAGCCGGCGATAATTATACTTGCGCTAAGTGCGCTGAGCGATAATTATCGCGGGGCCTTTTAGATATGCCCCATGGTCTCTTCTAGGCCTATAATCATGCCTTTGAGGGTCCGGTTGAATCTCTCAACCAGCCCATTCCCTTGGGGGTGGTAAGGGGTGGTAAACTTATAAGTTACCCCACACTCCTCCCACAGAGACTTCATATATTTGGAAATGAAGTTAGTTCCCCTATCAGACACCACCTCTCTGGGGAACCCCACACAGGAGAAAATCCCCATCAGTGCACGTTCCACCACAGGGGCCGTCACTGTCCGGAGTGGGATGGCTTCAGGGTACCGGGTGGCATGGTCCACCAAGACCAGGATGAACCTGTTGCCCATGGCTGTCTTGGGGTCCAGAGGCCCCACAATGTCAATGCCCACTCGCTCGAACGGGGTACTGACAACTGGAAAGGGCTGGAGTGGGGCTTTGATCTTCCCCCCACTCTTCCCACTTGCCTGGCAAGTCTCACATGTCCTGCAGTGAGCATCTGAGCTCCTGCATATCTGGGGCCAAAAAAAGTGGGTGACCAGCCTCTCGAAGGTCTTGGTCTGCCCCAGATGTCCTGCCAATGGCACAACATGAGCCAACCCCAGTAGGAAGGCTCTGAAGCACTGGGGTACCACCAGCACATGGGCTGACCTAGGCTCAGCAACCTTAGGCTCGCTGTAAAGGAGGTCATTCTCCCAATAGATCAGATGTGACCCTGACTGATCACCTGCTGCTTAGGCTGCAGCCTGTCGCCGCAGCCCGAGAGAAGGGCACGTTTTCTGCTGTTCACAAAATTCCTCCCTGGTGGGCCCTCCTTCCTGCTGCCAATGGGTCAGCTCAGGCAGGTCCCCCAGTTCGGCTACCTGTTCCCCTGTAGGCTCCAGGGTATCCCCCTCAAGTTCTGCTCCTTCCTGGACCGTGGGAACTATGGGGGGCGGTTTCCCGCGCCCCCTACCCCTTCTCAGTAAGGCAGGGGCATGGGCCATACTTTCAGGCTCCAGGTCCTTCTGAACATCCTTACTGGCTGCCATGGACCGAGTGGTCGCACACACCCACTCAGGCAGACCCAACATTTCCAAGTGAGATTTCCTCTCCACCATAGCCCACGGGGAGTTTTCTAAATCGTTGCCCAACAGACAGTCTACCGGCATGGCTGGCCTCACAGCTACTTGAAGAGTTCCTGAGACCTCCCCCCACTCAAAGGGAACCTGAGCCACCTCACACTGGCTCTCAGAGTTGTCTGCTGACACTACTGGGCAGAATGCATGGGGGACAACCTGCTCTTTGGATACCAACCGGGAGCTGACAGCAGTCACACTAGCTCCGGTGTCCCTCAGAGCTTCCACCCTATGGCCATTGATGGTCACCCACTGCCTGTACTTCTTAGTGTTATCAGGCAGCATGGGGTTAGGGACCTTCTCAAAGTCTCCTAGCGAGACAAGGGTCAATTCCATGGGATCCCACCCACCTTGGGCACCCATCTCCTCCCCTTCCAGGGCTACACTAGCAAGCTGGCGGGGTGGTGTGCGGGGTGGGGCATTGAGGTCCCTCTGGGGACACTGGGGATCATAATACCGGTGGCCCACTTGACCACATTTAAAACAAGTAAGGGGCCCCCTATGAACAGGCCTACCTGTCGGGGGCACTGGCTTCTTCTCAGGGGGAGACTGGGACACCACTCCTTGCTTCCCTTGGGAATTACTTTGGGGCCCTCTCTGGAACTCCCTTGGTTTACCCCTGTCCCCCCCACTTCTCTGCTGGGGACCCTGCCCACCTTTGGCGAAGTCTCCCATAGGACCCTTGCGAACCCGGGTGCTCACTGTAGGAGAGTAGGATCTGCCTCTTATGGTTACCCCCACTTTTTGCTGATGTTACACTGTTTTTTTACTTTAGTCTGGCTGGGGCCCTGCTATCCAGGACCACAGCCTAGCTGCTTCTTCTCTAAATTGATTCCATGTACCTTAAGTACACTTCAGATTGGATTCTTGGGTGCCCTTATAAGTCCCTAGTATATGGTATACTATGCACCCAGGGCATAGGTACCCCAGAGGCCTACCAGGGGCTGAAGCATGTATTATGCCACCCCTGGGCAGCCTTCCAAAATGACACCACAGGACTTCTACAGCAGCCTGAGTAAGCTGGTGCATGCACCCTTTGCTGAGATATAGGTTCACTATATCTCACCCTAACACTGCACATATACTCCTATCAGTCACCCCTATGGCAGGCCTTATCAATCCTGATGGCAGGGTGCTTGGTTTTATGTGAGAGGGTGCCCATGCATGAGCAGAGCCCCTCTGCAGCCTTCGGAATCTCCTCTCCAGGGTTGTCTGTGGTGCAGCCTGACCATATACTCTTAAGTGCATTATATCCTCGTGGTAAATGCTAACTTTGGGATGGCTGCATGGAAACATGTCATGTTTGGTGTCAAACACCTTGGAATCATACCCCCACACCAGTAACTGGTGTAGGAGTATGATCCCACCCTTCTAGAGGGAGAGACATGACAGCACCAGTATACCCGGTACCAACTAAACAGAGCCCTGGCATCACAAAATGGATGTTGCAGCCACAGACACGAGTCTGACCTCCTGCTGCTGACCGAAACTCCGGCAGGGGAGGCCTGGACAATAGGTTTCCTGTCACAGGGAGGTGTTACCATCTCCCAGACAGGCCTTAGTGGATTGGGGCTGGGTGGGTGCACTCCAAGAGTGCTTTGAAGTCCTGCACTGGGGGCACATTTGGTGTCCTAGTGCATACCCCAGTTCAAACCGGTTGCAGGGGCTGCCAGCCCCTGCTCTGGCGTGAAACTGGACAAAGGAAATGGGTGTAGCCACCCCTCTTTCCAAATCCTCCCATAGGTGGGTCCCCAGAGTTAGTCCAACCCCTTCCTTGGTTATAAGAAAGGAATCCCTGACAACAGGACTTTAGATATCCCTGGACGAAACTCTGCAACTGAAACCTGGAACTTCGATGCTCTACTCAATACTAGAGGAATGTAGAAATCTCCCTTGGGGTCAAGGAGTGACTCCCCTGCTTGGCAGGCAACAATGAAGCAATTGCCGGTCTGTATCTCCAAAGCTCCCACCAGACTCCGAAGTGATTGTAGCCCAGGAAGAAGATTTCCGGACTTCGCAAAGGCCGGCCCGAGTCCCCAGCAAAGCTGAGACCCACAGCCCTCACGAGTGATGTGGAACCGGAACTCCTAGACACCGTGTACATTTCCTAGTGCATTGACTTCTCCATGTCTATTGAAGTCCTGCTTTAGGTAACTTGTAGCCCAGGCCCCGAGCACCATTTGCACTGAAGATTGTGAGCCTACACTCCATGAGTGTTCCGTGGGCCCGCTTCCTGCATTTCCGCTTGGGGCTCCTTCGCGATCCCTGGTCCATCAACTGGTGGTTCCCTGTGAAGGTAACTCTGATTTTCCTTGGGCTTTCCTGGTTGCTCCAGATGTGCCCTGACTCCCCACCATGTGGTGAGTCCCTCAGACCTTGCTGGTCTGCACAGAAGCATCTTTCTCCTTTCTGCATGGGTTGCTGTTGCCAAGGCTTCTTTTGCTCAATCCGGACACCAACACTTCAGCACTCGACACCCTTCATGGGACAGCTGGAATCCAGCTCCTGGTTGTCGTCGATGCCTCCTGGGCCTCATGGCTGAAGAGTCAAGCTTCACCTCTTTCAACTGAAACACACGACATCGGTGGGCATTCGACTATCGTGCCCTTGGTCACTGGCAAGTGACCCAGACTCTGTCCCCCTCTACTTTCAGGTTCTTCTCATCTCTGATCCAGGCTTCGATCTCTTCGGACACTTTGCATCTTCCTGGCAGCAGCACTTCTTTGCAGGCTGCCATTGAAATCGACGTAGCGACCTGACACCATTCGACACCTACGCACCCGGCTTCCCTGGGTGAGGTAACTCGAGTACTCCGGTGCTCCCGTGGGTGTTGACCCTAGAACTGTCTAAGTCCAAGAGCGTTTGGTCCTAGTCCATTTCTAAGTGTCCTTAATCTTTAAAACTCTAACCATGACTTTCCCACAGACTTTCACAGAGCTTGCGGCTGTGTTCACACACTGCACACGGCCCCCATGGGTCCCCTGCGTCACTACCGTGGGTGGTTCCTTGGGGTCCCAGCGATTCTACAGGCTCTAGGCCTTGTGTCTACTTAAGTCGTGGTTCTTATACCACTTTCTTAATATATGGTTTGGTACGCCCCTAGGGCTAATCGTATATTGTGCTAATGTACTGTGCTATTTGACTTGTAACTTGTGTACTTTGACTTCTAGCCTCATAAAGAGACTATTGGGTAGTGTTTAGTAATAAATACATATATGTTGTATATATACCTGGTGTGGTTCTCCTGTCATTTTGGTCATTCATGAGATTATAGACTGGTAAAACAAACAGCTTAACACTCCTTCAAGACTTAGCCTGAAGGCTGCTCTCCATAGCTACCACTAGGATAGCTTTCAATAAAGGTTGTCATTAAACCGATCAATAGAGGTCGTTTGGGTTTGGTGCAAGGTGCCCACTATAACTAGTGGACGGCATATACCAGGCCAACTTCTCACATTGGTGTGCAGCGGTTTGATTCAAGCTTGCCTTTGTTTTACCAGATAATCTCAAGTGTGTGACTAACTGAAACCCACTAAAGGTACCTCAGGTACATATAAATTCAAGCTGAGAAATACAGTAAGTTCTACTGAACTTAGAGTTGTGTGTCAAGGGCTTAGCACACCCTTTCTACAACTCAAGAGAGTTTAGTAGGCCACACTAGAGTAGGTAGTGCATATACCACACCTCACTAGTGATGTCTTCAAGACCAGGAACCAGAGGGTCCCTGCCAGAAGCCAATGGGCTTCTACCATCCAAGTATGACAACCTCCCATTCTTGGAATTGAGAGCACTGTGCAGTACTAGAAAGCTGAAGACAGGCAAAAGTGCTAACACCCAACGCATCATAGAGGTGCTTCTGTTGGATGATCTCAGAAGACCCACAGGGTCTGAAGGGGTAGGCAGAGAGGGTGGGGCAGAAGATGAGGAAGGGACCACGGGTGAAGAAACCCAGGACCTGACCTCTGAAACTGGCCAGGAAGATGACAATGATTTTGCCCTGGAAAATCCAGCTCCTCCTGCAGATGAGGAGGAGGATCAGAATGGCCTCCCCTTTGTCCCACCAGGAAGAGTTGTGAGTGTGCCTAGAAGGTCAAGATCTCCTTCTGAGGAATCTAACCATTCTGACACCTCAGTAGGGACCTCTGTTTCCTCTCATAGGAGGGAATCCTCTCATGAAAGGAAAGAGAGACTGCTCAAGTATGAGCAAGCTCAATTGAGAATCAGAAAAGAGCAGTTGGCGATAGACAGGGAGTCCCTAGAGCTTCATAGACAAAGAAGAAAGTTGGGACTAGAGTCCCATGGTGGCAGCAACTTCCCTAGGGATAGGGAAAGGTCTTGTGACCATAGAAACCTGAGCAAGATTGTCCCTCCCTACCACAGTGGGGATGACATCCACAAATGGATTACTGCACTGGAAAGGGCATGTAAAGTTCAGAGGGTCCACTAGGAGCAGTGGGCAGCAATCTTGTGGCTCTCCTTTACTGACAAAGGTAGAGCGAAGCTCCTCACTGTTAGAGAAGAGGATGCTGATGATTACCATGTCCTGAAGAGCGCACTGATAGATGGGTTTGGTCTAACCACTGAACAATACAGGTTAAAGTTCAGAGATACCCAAAAAGCACAGACTCAATACTGGGTGGACTTTGTTGATTGTTCTGCTAAGGCTCTGGAAGGGTGGTTGATGGGCAGTAAGGTATGTGACTTCACAGGATTGTACAATCTTATCATGAGGGAGCAGATTCTTAATAACTGTCAAAATCAGCTGTTGCATCAGTACCTGGTGGACTCTGATCTGACCTCTCCCCAAGAATTGGGAAAGAAGGCAGACAAATGGGTCAGAACCAGGGGGATGCAGAAGGTACAGAACCAAGGTGGTGACCAGAAGAAACAAGATTCCAAAAACTCTGACAAGGGTGGGGAAAAGGGTAAAGACCAGAAGACTTCACAAGGTCCCCAAAAATCTGCATCTGGTGGGGATTCCCAATCTAATAAAGGAAAAGGCCAAAAGAAACCATGGTGCAAAATCTGTAAGCAGAAAACTCACTGGACAAGTGAATGCACCAAGTCCAAAGACTCTAATCCATCCACCATTGCCCCTAAGGCAACTGTTCCCCCTAGTCCAGCTACAATTGGTGGTGGAGGTACTCAGAATAAGGGTGTAGTAGGGTTGACCCTGGGTACTGAGATGGGCTCTGGCCTAGTCTGAGTGCCAACTCAGGCTGTCCTAGTCTGTGATAGGGGCATGGATATGTCCTCCTTAGTGAGTCCCAATAATTTGGGCAAATACTGACAGCAGCCTTTAGTTAATGGAAGAGAGGCTTTGGCATTCAGGGACACAGGAGTAAGTGTCACAATGGTGACAAAAGATCTTGTGGATTCTGGGCAGATTATACTTGGTGAAATGTACCAAGTGACTAATGCTAGCAATGTTAGAACAGACCATTCTCTGGCAGTTGTTAACTTCTCCTGGGGAGGGGTAACTGGCCTTGAGAAGGTTGTGGTGAGTGCAGACCTACCAGTCTAATGCTTGCTTGGCAATGATCTTGAAACCTCAGCTTGGGCAGAGGTGGAGCTCAGGACACATGCAGAAATGCTAGGGATCCCTGCACATGTCTTTGCTGTGACTAGGTCACAGGCCAAAATGTCAAAAGCTGAACAGGATTCTGGAACAATGGACCAGGTGCCCCCCAAGAGGAGGAGCAGTAGGGTTAAGGCAGTGCCTTCCCCCTTGGCAAAGGAAGCAGATCAGTCTCTTGAGGGAGATGATCTCAGGCCTGAAGAAGGAACTGTCCCAGAGGAGCTTGAACCTGATCAGGTTGAGTTCTTGGGGACAGGGGGCCCTTCCAGGGCAGATCTGAGCCAGGAGCAGCTGAACTGCCCCTCTCTTGAATCCCTCAGACAGCAAGCTGCTGCTGAGGCTGCTGGGAATGCTAGTGGCACCCATAAGATATATTGGGATGATGGACTCCTGTACTCAGAGAGTAGAGACCCCAAGCCTGGAGCAGTCAGGAGGTTGGTTATACCTCTGAAGTTCAGGGGCTTCCTATTGGCACTAGCCCATGATATTCCTTTAGCAGGTCACCTGGGCCAGAACAAGACTTGGGACAGAATTGTCCCTCACTTTCACTGTCCCCACATGTCTGAAGACACCAAGGAGTTTTGTCGCTCCTGTGTAACCTGCCAAGCCAGTGGGAAGGCAGGTGGCACCACAAAGGCTCCCCTGATACCACTACCTGTGGTGGGGGTTCCCTTTGAGAGGGTGGGGATTGACATAGTTGGTCCCATGGATCCCCAAACAGCATCTGGGCACAGATTTATCCTGGTGGTGGTGGACCATGCCACCAGGTACCCAGAAGCCATTCCCCTTAGGACCACTACAGCACCTGGGGTGGCAAGGGCCCTCCTGGGAATTTTCTCAAGAGTGGGCTTTCCTAAGAAGGTAGTATCTGACAAAGGTGCAAACTTTATGTCCAGTTACTTGACTGCAATGTCGAAGGAGTGTGGAGTGAATTAAAAGTTCACCACACCGTTTCACCCACAATGCAATGGTTTAGTTGAAAGGTTCAACAAAACCTTAAAGGGCATGACTAAAGGGCTCCCAGAAAAGCTTAGGTGAAGATGGGACATACTCTTGCCCTGCCTTTTATTTGCATACAGGAAAGTGCCTCAAAAGGAGATTGGCTACAGCCCCTTTGAACTTTTGTTTGGCCACCCTGTCAGGGGTCCATTGTGTCTGGTGAAGGAAGGTTGGGAGTTACCTCTCAAACCCCCTAAACAGGACATAGTGGACTATGTACTTGGTCTCCGCTCCAGGACGGCTGAGTATATGAAAAAGGCAACCAAAAACCTTGAGGCTAGCCAGGAATTACAGAAAGCCTGGCATGACCAAAAGGCTGTGCTGACTGTTTACCAGGCAGGGCAGAAGGTGTGGGTGTTGGAGCCAGTGGCCCCAGCAGCCCTCCAAGACAAGTGGAGTGGCCCCCATACAATTGTTGAACAGAAGGGAGAGGTTACTTATCTGGTAGACCTGGGAACTCCCAGGAGCCCCCATCGGATGCTCCATGTCAACAGGCTGAAGCCATATGTGGACAGGGCTGACATGGGCTTGCTTATGGAAACTGATGAGGGACAGGAGGAAGAGAGTGACCCACTCCCTGACCTGCTCTCAGAGAACCCAGTAGATGGTGTAGCATTGGCAGGCAGCCTCACTGCCCAGCAGCAAACTGATTGTAGACAGGTGCTCAATGAGTTCAGACACATGTTTTCTCTGACTCCAAGTCAGACCACCTGGTGCACTCATGAAGTGGACACTGGGGACAGTCTGCCTATTAAAAATAAGATTTACAGGCAACCTGACCAGGTTAGGGACTGTATCAGGACAAAAGTCCAGAAAATGTTGGAACTGGGTGTCATTTATTTATTTATTTTATTTATTTATTTAAATTTATATATGGCGCACAGCTACCCGGAGGTTTCCCGGTGCCTATGGACACGACGTAACAAGAGAGGAGCACGCGAGACAGAATCTATTGATTAAAGAGCCAGGTATTCAGTTGTTTGCGAAATTTAAGATGGTGTTTTTCCGCGCGGAGGTGCATTGGAAGGGAGTTCGAAAGGGAGGGAGCCAGATAGGCAAAGGACCGTCCTCCCATTCTGGCTCATTTGATCCTGGGTACTTGAAATTTTAATTGAGTCGAGGAGCGAAGTAGACGTTAGGGGCGATAGTGTTGCACTAGGGCATTTAAATAGTGGGGGGCTAATCCTTAATTTATTTTGTGCATATAGCAGAGGGCTTTAAACTTGGCTCAATTGTCAATATGCAGCCAGTGCAGTTTGCGAAGCGCTCCTGATGCGGAGGCTGTTCTGGGAAGTTGGCATAGTAGTCGTGCTGCGGAATTTTGGATCACCTGAAGTTTACGAAGGTTTTCTTTGCTGGCACACAGGTAGAGCACGTTGCCATAGTCCAGCCTGGACATTATCAAGGCCTGAATGACGGTTCTCTGTGTAGTGGTGGGAAGCATCCAGAGAATTTTTCTAAGCCATTTTAAGATGACAAAGCAGGTGGAGGCTACCTTAACTATTTGCTGCCGCATGGATAATTGGTCGTCAACGATGACGCCCAAATTGCAGGCTGATTGAGATGGGAGAGGGAGGTCGCCCATTTGCGATGGCCAATGCTGGGGGCCCCAAAGCTTTTTATTGTTCCCAAAAATGATGAGTTCAGTTTTCCCCCCGTTGAGTTTTAATTTATTGAAGTGCATCCAGTCAGCAATCTTTTTTAGCCCCATCTGAAGAGAGGATGCTTTAGTGGTCTCCTTCGAAGAAAGCGAAAAGATAAGTTGGGTATCGTCCGCGTACAAATAGATTGTTAGCCCAGCTTGCTCTGCTAGCATGGCTAGTGGACTGACATAGATGTTGAAGAGCAGTGGGCTTAGAATGGAGCCCTGGGGGACTCCATACGAGGAGATCAATGTTTTGGACTGAACTGCGGAAGAGAAGACCTGAATGTCCTATTGGACAGGAAGCTGGACAACCATTCAAGTGCCGTGCCGCAGATGCCTTTAGAATGAAGGGTTTTTAAAAGTGTATTATGGGAGACAGTGTCGAAAGCGGCACTCAAATCAAGAAGAATGAGTGCCACAGTATCTCCTTTATCGACCTGTTGGCGGATATTCTCAGTGACTCCAAGGAGAGTCGACTCTGTAGAGAATCCTGCTCTAAATCCTGACTGCGACGGGTGAAGAATGTTTTGAGATTCAACATATTTCGTCAACTGGGAATTAGTGTGTTTTTCAAGGATCTTGGAGAACACAGGAAGTAAGGAAATGGGACGAAAATTTGAAAGGATCTTGGGGTCTGAATCTGATTTTGTTAGTAGTGGAAGCACCATTGCATGTTTCCAAGCTGCAGGAACTTTAGCTTCAAGTAGTGATGCATTAAGGAGCTCCATAATGATATTAAGGATAGAGGAGTCTAGTTTCAGAAGGATGGAGGGAGGGAGAGGATCATTGGGAGAACCAGATTTGATACTCGAAAGAATGTAATAAAAGGTGGGCATATCAAGGGGAGACCATTTATCTAGCGGAGTGTTAATGTTCCCTTGTCCAACTTTTAGGGAGGGGCACGGTGTCAGTGGGTCATTGATATGCGGGTTAGCTGGTGGTTGTTTGTCAAAGTCCAAGTAGATTTCCTCAATTTTGGCAACAAACAACTCCGCCAGGTCGTCGCATTGTTTCGAGTCGAGAACCGGTGGCTCAGATCGGCAGTTTACACCTGATAATTCTTTCACTACTTTAAACAGGACTTTGGGGCAGTTTTGTGAGAGTAGGATGGTATGATTGGCGTGTTCGGCACGAGCCGCCTTGCATAAAGAGTGATAATTATTTAAAGCTAATTTATACTGAATTTTCTTGTCTGGTTCATAGTTTTTTCGCCAATGTCTCTCGAGTTGTTTGCATTTGGTTTTCTCTATTTTCAGAGTCTCTGAGAACCAGGGGGCAGGAGAGCGATGTTGGCCTATTTTTATTTTAGACTCTGGGAGGCATACATCAACAGAGGCCGTTAACCATTTCTGGATGATCGCATTTTCCTCTACTCTGGAGATTGACGAAAGCGGCAGGGTGTGATGCATAAGAAGGTTCAGAGCATCTATATCTAATTTTTTCCAATTTCTCCCATTTTTTGTCACAGGGGGAGGAAGTAAATTCAAAGGGTCCTGTTTGATTGTGAATTCAACCAGAAAGTGATCGGACCAGGGAATCGGGAGTGCGGGCTTACAAGAGATGGAGGAAAAATTTGAAAAAATGGGGTCCAGTAAGTGTCCTGCCTTGTGGGTAGGACCAGAGTTGACCAGAGTGACATTCAGGGCAGCTAGATCAGTAATAAGCATGGAGCACGTGTTGCAAGAGATATCATCAAAGTGCAGATTTAGATCGCCAAGGATCAGGAAGTTGGGGGCTTCTAGCAGTAGCGGGGTGATAAAATCCGGAAAAGTGGTTGCCCAGGAGCCTGCAGGCCCCGGAGGGTGATAGATTAAAGTTCCGGACAGGGTGTAGTTCGGGGATAGAAGGAGTTTAAACTGACCAATTTCACAGTCCTTAAGAACTAGGTCGTCCCATTTGCACGTTTAGGATGATTTAAAAATTACTGCTATCCTGCCACCACTCCTAACTGTGCGATTCTTACCAAGATAAGTATAATTGGGGGGGAGCGCATAGGCCATATCTGGTCCAGAACTTTCGGTTAGCCAGGTTTCGGTTAGAAAGATGGCATCAGGTTGTGACTCAGTGAGAAGATCATGAATACTACCCTTGTGTTTTGGGAGCGACCTACAGTTAAGACTAAAAAAAGTAAATTCAAAATGAGAGTCTTTAGTCTTTTTGCTCAGAATTGAAGTTTTATTCGAGTTGCAGCCGGTGGGTTTCAAAATGGGTTGAGATGTAAGAGAAAGACCACATTCGAGACAGTTGGAGGGGTCATAGTCAGGAGTAAGAAGTGGGCAGTGCAGAGCTAGCTTGGGTCTGAGGGTCAGGAGTGTTGAGCAGGAATACGTGCTCTGGGCGCTATGAATTTGGGCATAGTGACAAGCCCACGGCCCCTTCCGGCCGCGGACGGGCGCAGACGGGCTTGCCTTTGGCGCGCCTTCGACGCGCACGCTGCGCGGAGTGAAAGGCATCAATTATATAGAGAGGGCGATCAGCTTCTCCTGCAGCTGATTGGCGCCTGGCCGGAAGTAGGAGTGCTTCCTGTAGCACACGTGACCTCTCTACGCAATCCGAAGAATCGGTGGTGGACCGGGGGTCTGGTGCAAGTTACAGCGTGAGAATTGTTAAAAACACACAGTAGGTTAAAAAACACAAAATCGGAGGACAAGAGTGACAGACAATATACTAAGAGGTGAAGTTCTAATTATGTAATAAAAACAGTAACTAGCGAGCAGGGAGCCCTTTACCAGGCGCTCCGTAAAATGATTATCTCAGCGTTAGCAGCAGTCCGTCTCACATCACGCGCGTCCGCTGCGCGGAGTGAAAGGCATCAATTATGTAGAGAGGGCGATCAGCTGCAGGTGCCTGGCCGGAAGTAGGAGTGCTTCCTGTAGCACACGTGACCCCTCCACGCAATCCGAAGAATCGGTGGTGGACCGGGGGTCTGGTGCAAGTTACAGCGTGAGAATTGTTAAAAACACACAGTAGGTTAAAAAACACGAAATCGGAGGACAAGAGTGACAGACAATATACTAAGAGGTGAAGTTCTAATTATGTATTAAAAACAGTAACTAGCGAGCAGGGAGCCCTTTACCAGGCGCTCCGTAGAATGATTATCTCAGTGTTAGCAGCAGTCCGTCTCACATCACGCGTGTCATTGAGCCCTCAGATAGCCCTTGGGCTAGTCCAGTACTCCTGGTGCCTAAACCTCACACCAAAGATGGCAAGAGAGAGATGAGGTTTTGTGTGGACTACAGGGGCCTCAATGCAGTCACTATAACTGATGCCCATCCAATCCCCAGGGCAGATGAGCTAATAGACACTTTGGCCTCAGCCAAGTATCTAAGCACATTTGACCTGACAGCTGGCTACTGGCAGATCAGACTAGCTGATGATGCAAAGCCAAAAACTGCATTTTTTACCCCTGGTGGGCTTTACCAATTTGTGGTGATGCCCTTTGGTTTGAAGAGTGCACCTGCCACTTTTCAGAGGTTGGTGAACACAGTCCTTACAGGTCTAGAAGCCTATAGTGCAGTGTTAGAAATGGGGGTCTCTAGTTGGCCATGGCTGGCGCCAATGTCCAAATAGGGACCATTCTTCCTAAGTCAGGGCAAGTGGGCTAGCCCCTTTGATAACCCCTGCTCAACCCTGTGGTAACGTAGCACGAGCAGTTAGGCCTATCTCAGAGGCAGTGTGTGAAGCATTTATGACCATACACAATAACACAGGATTGACGCTACAAACGGACACCACAAGTAGTTATAGAAAAATAGTTATCTTTATATAGACTAAACACGAGGCTAAAAGCACTCAAGGAGCCACAATCCACACAATTACAGATTCACTTCCAAAGCAATAAAGGCACTCGAAACGGGGGTGGAACGGACTTAGTTCGGGGTTGGGGTCCACGCGACCCGGTGATGCACAATGTACCTGAGATGCAAAGGGGCACACAAGGAAGCCGCGGTGATGACAGGTGGACTCGCAGCGGCCACAGCTCCCGGCGGTAGCGGTCCGCGACGTGCACTCATGATAATCCTGGGACGGGGCTTAAAGGCGGGCACACAGCGGTACCCGCAGGTGGTAACAATATCCTGGAAGTGGTGACTAGTGCGGGCACTCAGCGGCACAGCTCCTCAGCTGCAGCGGCCCACAATAGTGATAGCGATGATTCTCGTAGGACGGGAAATGCGGGCACTCAACGGCACAGCTCCTCAGCTGTAGCGGCCCACAACAGCGATAGCGATGATTTCCATAGGATGGCAAATGCGGGCACTCAGCGGCACAGCTCCTCAGCTGCAGCGGCCCACAATAGCGATAGCGATGATTTTCATAGGATGGCAAATGCGGGCACTCAGCGGCACAGCTCCTCAGCTGCAGCGGCCCACAATAGCGATAGCGATGATTTCCGTAGGATGGCAAATGCGGGCACTCAGCGGCACAGCTCCTCAGCTGCAGCGGCCCACAATAGCGATAGCGATGATTTTCATAGGATGGCAAATGCGGGCACTCAGCGGCACAGCTCCTCAGCTGCAGCAGCCCACAATAGCGATAGCGACTTTCAGCCCGCGTTCCCCGCAGTAGAACCAGAGGCTCTGGAATTCTCAACAGAGGCCTCACCTGCGGGTAGCATCCCCCTCAAATAGGAATCCAGAGGGCTGATGGGTGAAGTCTAATGTCCCTGAGACTTCAGCAGGAGGCGAGCTCAAATCAGGCACTTGGGTAGTTGCTTCAGCAAGATGGATCAAAGTTTAAAAGTCCTTTCCCTCTAGTTACACGGACAGAGGTTCGTCTTGGCATCCAGAAGTAACACACCCATGGGGGTTTTCGCGCACATCTTTATACCCCCCTCGCCTTTGTTCTCTCAAAAGTCACAAGTCACTGAACCCAATCAGAAGCAGTTCGGAGAGGTCCTGGGGGCACGCTGTTTACGAGGCGGCATCCTGCCCTTTAGGAGAGGGGGTCTGCCATTAGACGCAACGTGGGAGGGGGAGCCATCATTCACCTTGCCAGGCGCAGCCCTGCTCAGATCAAAGGGTCACCCCTCCCCATACTCCAGCTGCAGATCCCTCTACTCGACCCAGGTCGAGTTCAGCCTACTCTGTCCCTCCAAAACCAGATGGCCAATACACATAACAGCAGAGCACACTGGCAGACTTAGGCAAGAAAATACCCACTTTCCCAAAGTGGTATTTTCAGACACAGAATATAGAAATAACCCTCACTAAAAGATGTACTTTAATATTCTGAGCTCAGGCATACTAAATTCGACTTTCCACTTTACAAGCTGCTTCTGTGGGTGGCGCAATCAGCGCTGCAGGCCCACCAGCAGCATTCGGTCTACCAGCCCTGGGCACGCACGGTGCAATATACTAGAGACTAACAGGTAAACCAAATGAGCCAATTATGGGAACATCAATTCATACAGTCACTTTATCATAGGGAGCATTCGCGCTGTGGCACGGAATGGCCATGGCACACTGCCCAGGGCATCTAACACCAGCAAACACAGAGGAGGCAAAAAGCGAGAAATGGAGGGAGACCCACGCCAATGGTGCCTGGTCTAACACCATGTAAGGACGACCCTACAATCAATCAAGAGTTATAAAACATGGCTGATCACTCAATAGGGTATCCAGGCACTTGCAGGTCCTGGAGGCTTATTTGAACAGCAAGGTCTTGAGGGTCATTCATAATTCCGGAAGTGAGGTGATTGTCCAGAGGTGCATGGGGAGTCTGTTCCAGGTCTTTGCTTCTATGCGGAAGAAGGAGCATCCTCCACTTCTACTTCGGTAGATACGGGAAGTATGGGCATGTGAAAGAGAGGCGGAGCATAGTCTTCTAGACGGTTGGTGTAAGTTCAGGCGGTGGGTAATATATGTGGGTCCTTGGTTGTGTAGAGCCTTGTGTGCGTGGGTCAGCATCTTGAATTGGCATCTCTTCTGCATGGGGAAGCCAGTGGAGTTGCCTGAGGTGAGGTGTGGTGTGGGTTTGTCGGGGAAGGCTGAGGATGATTCTTGCTGCAGTGTTCTGTATGGTCTGAAGCCTCTGTGGGAAGTGTGTGGCGATTCTTACGTAGAGGGCATTGCCGTAGTCCAGTCAGCTGGTGATGAGGGCCTGTGCCACGGTGCATCTCGTGTGTAGGGGTAGCCACTTGAAGACCTTACGTAGCATGCGCAGAGTGAGGAAGCAGGTGGAGGAGAGGGCATTGATCATGGTGAGCTTGTCAATGATGATTCCGAGGTTTCTGGTGTGGTTGGAGGGAGTGGGTGTGGGTCATAGGTCTGATGGCCTATCAGGAGTCATTCCATGTGTTGCTACTGTTGCCAAAGATCAGCACTTCCCTCTTGTCTGTGTTCAGCTGCAGGCAGTTGTTTTTCATCCAGTCAGTGATGTTTGTCATGTGTCTGTGGAAGCTGGTTCTGGTGGTGGTGTGGTCGCCGGTGAGTGAGAGGATGAGTTCTGTGTTGTCTGCATAGGAAATTATGTTGAGACCGTGGGATCTGATGATGTTGGCCAGTGGGGTCATATATGCATTGAAGAGTGTGGGGCTGAGGGATGAGGGATGAGCCATGGGGACCACTTCAGGTGATCTACTTGGGTTCAGTGGTGAAAGGTGGGAGATGGATTCTCTAGGTTCATCCTGTGAGGAAGGAGATGATCCATCTATGTGTGTCCCCTTAAATGTCGATGTCCTGGAGTCTTTTGATCAGTGAGTGGTGGGACACAGTGTTGAAGGCTGCTGAGAGGTCGAGAAGGATCAAAGCTGCTTTTTCCCCTTGGTAGAGGAGGGTTCGGATGTCATCGGTGGCTGCAATCAGGGCGGTTTTGGTGCTGTGATTGCTGCAGAAGCCGTATTGGGAGGCGCTGAGTAGCTGGTTCTGCTGCAGGTGTGTCATGGGTTGATTGTTGATGATCTATTCCAGTACCTTCACTGGGAATGGGAGATTGGCCGTCAGTTTTTGGGCTCGCTGGGGTTGGCGGAGCATTTTTTGAGTAGTGGTCTGACTTCAGTGTGTTTCCAGGCATCAGGAAATGTTGCGGTGGTGATAGAGGTTTTAAGTAGGGTGGTGAGTTCCTGGCCGACCCTTTGGTTTCCGAGGTTGAAGATGTGGTGCAGGCATGGGTCTGTGGGAGCTCCTGAGTGGATGGATTTTATGATGGAGGTGGTGTCCAGGATGCAAAGGATGTTCCAGGTGGTCAATATGTGGTTTGTGTCTGTTAAGGTGTCAAAGAAGTGCCTAGTGTGAGAAGTTGACCTGGTATATGTTGTCCACTAATTATAGTGGGCACCTTGCACCAGTCCAAACAACCCCTTATTGGAGATAGGTTAAAGACAACCTTTATTGAAAGCTATCCTAGAGCAGCCTTCAGGCTAAGTCTTGAAGGAATGTAAAGCAGCTTGTTTTACCAGTCTATAATCTCTTGAGTGACCAAATGAAAGAGGACCACACCGGGTATATATTTAAAATATATGTATTTAGTCTTAAACACACCCCTCTAGTCTCTTTATGAGGGTAGAGTTCAAAGTACATATGTTACAAGTCGAATATCAACAGTAATAGCACAAATACACGTTTGAGCCCTAGGGGCGTACCAAACCATATACCAATAAAGTGGTACAAGAACCATGACTGAGCTAGACACAAGGCCTAGAGCCTGTAGAAATGCTTGGACCCCAAGGAACCACCCAAGGTAGTGACACAGGGGACCCACGGGGTACGCGTGCAGTGTGAGAACACAGCTGCGAGCTGCCGTTGACTTCTATGGGGAATGTCGCGGTTGGAGTTTTAAAGAAAAAGGGCACTTGGAGGAGGACTTGGAGCAAACCCCTTTAGAACTAGGTCGTTCTAGAGTCAATACCCACGGGAGCACCGGAGTACTCGAGTTACCTCACCCAGGGGAGCCGGGTGCATAGGTGTCTTTCGGGGTCTGGTTTCGTCGTTGTTTTCAATGGCGATCTGCTGCAAAGTGCTGCTGGCGACCAAGTCGAAAGTGTCCGGGTGGATCCAAGGGTGGATCGAAGATCTGAAGAACCTGAAAGCAGAGGGGACAGAGTCTGGGTCACTAGCCAGTGACCAGGAAGGTGATGAGCAGATGCCCACCGATGTTGGGTGCTTCAGGTATGTTGATGGTTGTCTTGACTCTTCAGCCACGAGGTCCAGGAGGCGTTGTCGGCAACCAGGAGCTGGATTCGAGCTGTCCCACAACGTCTGTCGATTGCTGCAGTGTCAGAGACCAGATTGGACCCAACAAGCCTTGGCAACGGCAAGTCTTGAAGAAACAAAGAAAGGATGATGTTGCAGACCAGCAAGGTCTGGGGGACTCACCCAGCAAGGGTAAGTCAGGGCACCTCTGGAGCAACCAGGAAAGTCCAAGCAGAAGAATAGTTGCCTTTGGGAGGGCCCACTAGCCAACGGACTAGCGACCGCGAAGGAGCCTCAAGTGGACGCACTTGGAGCTGGCTTACAGGACACTCGTGGAGTAGAGTCCAGTGATCTTCAGTGCAGTCGGTGCTGGAGGAGGGGGCTACTTGGAGCCTAAAGCACAACTTCGTGGGAGACCAGAAAGAGGGTGCACTTGCAAATGTGCTCGGTGTCCAGGGGTCATGGTTTCACGTTACCCACGACAGCTACGGGCCTCAGCTTTGCTGGGGACTCAGGGCAGCCTCGGGGAAGTCTGGAAATCCACCTCTGGTGATGCAAAGATTTCAGCGTCTGGCGGGAGCTTCAGCGATGCAGAACAGACAATTGCTTCTTAGGTGCCTGCCAAGCAGGGGAGTCACTCCTTGACCCCAAGGGAGATTCTTCAGTCCTCTAATCTTGAAGTAGATCATCGAAGATCCAGGATTCGGTGTCAGAGTTTCTTCCAGGGTAATCTAAAGTCCTAAGGACTGGGGTCCCATACTTATACCAAGTTAGGGGGTTGGACATACTCTAGGAACCCACCTATGGGAGGGTCAGGGAAGAGAGGTGGTTACACCCATTCCCTTTGTCCAGTTTCATGCAGAGCAGGGGCAGGTAGCCCCTGCAACCGGTTTGAACTGGCATATGCACAGGGACACCAAATGTGCCCCCAGTGCAGGACTTCAAAGCACCAGAGGGTGCTCCCGCCCAGCCCTAATACACACTATCCTGTCTGGGGAGGTGGTTACACCTCCCTGTGACAGGAAACCTATTGTCCAGGCCTCCCCTGCCGGAGTTTCAGTCAGCAGCAGGAGGCCAGACCCGTGTCTGTGGCAGCGGCATCCATTTTGCGATGCCAGGGCTCTGGAAAGAAGTTACCGGGTAGCCCGGTGTGTACATGTCTCTCCCTCTAGAAGGGTGGAATGCTACCCCTGCCACCAGAATTGGTGGGGGGGTAGTATTCCAAGATGTTTGACACCAAACACGACATGTTTCTGTGCAGCCATCCCAAAGTTAGCATTTACCGCGAGGATATAATGCACTTAAGAGTATATGGTCAGGCTGCACCACAAACAGCATCAGAGGATGGACTCCGAACGCTGCAGAGGGGCCCTGCTCATGCAGGGGCACCCTCTCACATAAAAACCAAGCACTCTGCCTTCAGGATTGTAAAGGCCTGCTGTAGGAGTGACTTATAGGTTTATATGTGTGTGCAATTGTAGTGATATAGGTAGCCTATATCACAGTAAGGGGTGCATGCACCACCTTACCCAGGCTGCAGTAGCAGACCTGTGGTGTCATTTTGGCTGGCCTTCCAGGGGTGGCATAATACATGCTTCAGCCCCTGGCAGGCCTCTGAGGAACCTATGCCCGGGGTACATAGTATACCATATACTAGGGACTTATAAGGGCACTCCAGATTCCAATCAAAGATGTACCTAAGGTACATGGAAACCATTTTAGAGAGGAAGCAGCTAGGCTGGGGTTCTGATTAGCAGGGCCCCAGCCAGACTAAAGTCGAGAAACAGTGAAGCATCAGCAAAAAGTGGGGGTACCCATGTGAAGCAGATCCTACTCATCCTACACCTAGGTGTTGGTAGGGGTTCGAAGTTTCTGTATATGGTTGCAATCTTGTTGTGGAAAAGTGGGCAAAGTTGTCACACAGCTCCTGTAAGGGTACAATGTCTAGTTCATTCTTGGATATTGTAAGTGCACAGGGAAGCCTTAGAGAGTATATGGGCTGGATACTGGTCAGAACGAGTTTCCTAGCTCCATGATGTCTTCACTGTACCCTAACATGTTTGGTACCAAACATCTTGTCTTAATAAATCCTCACTGATACAAGTGTTGGGTTTCTAATAAATGCACACATGTTAGATCTGTCAGAAAAACCAGATAGGAATACCACTAACCTAAATATCTGACCAGCAGGGGTGATGGAGATGCTTGTTCCGCTATTCCCCCCCAGTGCTTCCACCAAGAGCAATTTTAAAGCACTCTCGTGAGAGATACCACATAGGGGAAAAGGGGAATGGGATAAAACAAAAAAAGGGCTGCCGACGACACTAACAGTACACCGCTTCTGTGTTCTGGAAGAAGCAGGGTAGTTTGCTGTTACCTCTGTGTATGCATGTGCCTAAAACAGGAAAGAAAAGAACAGCAATTCAACAGACATTACAGAATATTCAAATGCAATTATAAACATCTGCATATGCATGTTTATTGTTCATAACAGGTTGTATTCACTACACACTCTGCAGCCGTCAGCACTGAAGATAAATCCAGAACTCATAATATAGGACAGGCTGAGTATTCAACAGTGTCTCGAGTTGAGGGTCTCTCAATAACAGGGCATACTTAAGCGAAAGGTTTGAATATCGCAAAACAAAATATAAGCACAGGAATATAACAAAGTACTTAGCTCTTCCTCATTTGGTTCTGTCCTGACTCAGAACTCCAACACGGTGAAGAAATACGGGCTCCTGCTGAAACAGCCTCCCAGCCACTCATATACCAACGGACGGCAGGAAGCGAGCACCCACAGCTGTCTCATTACTGCTGGCAGCACATCTATTAGACTCCAAGCCACTCGTTAACCTGACGGACGGCGCGGTCTTGTTTGATCAGGCAACACAATGACAGACTCCCAGCTGCTTGTTATCCTGACGAGCGGCGGAAGAGAAACAAAAATAATAAATCGAAGGAGCCAAACATAAGCATCGGCTCCCGATGTAACCGGTAAAAAACACAATGGCTTTCCTTCGGCCGGCATCTCGCAGTGCAGAGGCTTCCTCGAAGAGACGCAGCAAACACGTCCCCCACCTTCTGGGAGCGGAACAAACAAAGGAACGGAATCCAGGAAATGAGAGGAATCCTCATGGCGGACTGACTCGCACATAGAACAGAATCCTAAGTGGATTGTCAAGCACTGGACAATCCCTTAGGTGTGCTTTTTCTACTGTTCGGAGGCGTTTCTTACTGGACCACCCTGAGGGTTTCTGGGAAACGTAGTTTTTTAGTTTGGGCACATTTATTCCACATCCGAATCCCAGTCAAACCATGATATAGGAGGGGTGTTAACTTTTGTGTGGTGCATTCGCCTATGCTGTGGCGTCTGACTCTCTTGTCCCTGTATACCACCCTAACAGAACCCACCCGCAAGGACCGTCATCTCAGCAGTCTCCCAGGTCTTGAAGGATGTAGCTCATGAAATTGCCTAAGAAGTCTTGGGCAATGGAGGTTACCAGTAGGCTCCCATGTCCTATCCTTCGGACCAAACCCTTTCCAATTAATCAAGTAGTATACCCGTCCCCTGCTCATTTTGGAATCTAAAATACGCCTGACTTCATACTCCAATTCTTCCTCGATTTCCACAGGAGGTGGTGTAGTTGGCAGTCTAGTATGTGCAGGGCAGGGGCGAAGTAAGGAAACATGGAACACTGGGTGTATGTGCCAAGAAGAGGGTATGGACAGTTTCATAGCAACAGGGTTCACTACTCTTTCTATGCTATATGGTCCCACATACTTGGGTTTTCACCTGTTAGTCCCCTTAAAATGTAAATTCTTTGTGGCCAACCAAACCTTATCCCCCACCAGATAGGGAGGTTCTCCCGAGCGTTTATTATCAGCAAATCTCTTTACTGCTGCTTGTGCTTTTGTTAAATGGTTTTTTACATCCAAATGTACAGCACGAAGATGTGCGTGTTGTTCCTGAATAGAACGGTTGGAGGTAATGGGCTATTCAAATGTAAGTATATTGGGATGGAAACCGTTCAGACAATAGAAGGGAGAACAACATAAGGTGGTATGTTCGGCATTGTTGTAGGCAAACTCTGCCATCCATAATAAAGTGCTCCATTCCTGATCGCACTGCAAGGAAAAGCATCTAAGTTATTGCTCTAGGGTCTGATTTAGTCGTTCTGTTTTTCCATCCATTTGTGGATGGAAACTAGTGGACACTGTGGCATCGATTTTCATGATTTCACATAGAGCTGGCCAAAACCTTGAGCTGAACTGGGATCCTCTGTCGGTAATAAGCACTGATGGTATGCCATGGGCTCTCACCACATTTTGTAGAAATGATTTTGTCAGTGTAGAGGATGTAGGCATTTTACTCATAGGCATGAAGTGACCCATTTTTGCCAGATGGTCAATGACAACGAGTATTACCGTGTTTCCTTCACTAGATGGCATTTCCACCATAGAAACGGTATGCCATGGACTCGGTGGGATAGGAATCGTCTTAATAATCCTGGTGGTTTTAGGTGACTAGCTTTTCCTTGAGTGCATATGGCACACCCGGTCACATAACTCCTCATGTCCGAGCGTAAATATGGCCTCCAGAAATGTCGTTCTGTCCTCCTAAAACGGAATCATGGGTCCAGGCCAAAGCTTGATGTTGTAATGACTCATCAGGCAAATACAATGCATGATAATGATACAACAGGCTGTCTTTCATTGTTCGATGAAGTGGGTCTTCGTGTATCCAGGCCTGTTGATCCACTCTTGACACCTTGGTCTTTAGCCCTGTAAGAAAACCGTCTGAGGTTATAGATGCTATTTCTTTGCCAGGAAATGTTACCTTCTGGATGATTATGGGTTGTTCTGGAGGTGTTAACACGCTGTTCTCAAGAGGACACTCTAGCCTGGATAGGGCGTTAGCTGTGCCATTTTGTGGTCCTGGGCGATACTTGATTACGAAATCAAAGTCAGAGAAGAAGAGAGACCATCATAATTATCTAGGAGTAAGAGCTCTTGCGGTTTTCAGAAACAGTAAGTTTCGGTGACCTGTGAAGATCTCTATGGTGTGCTGAGTGCCAAGTAGGTAATGTCTCCATTCTTTACAAACACTTTTGATGGCCAGAAGTTCTTTGTCCGTGACATTATAGTTCATTTCAAAGGTATTAATTTATGAGAGTAATACGCCATAGGGTGCAGCTGTCCTGTTTCGAGATGTCTCTAGGATAAGATTCCACCTATAGTATACTGAGAGGCGTCAGTTTCCACCACACAAAGCAAACTTACATCACGATGTCATAGGATAGGGGCCTGCATAAAGCGGTCTTTTAATCACTGAAAAGCCTGCCCTGCCTCCTCATTCCATACATATTTAGTTCCCTTTCTTAACAAACGAGTGATAGGTTGAACGATTTTTGAGAAATCCTTGATAAAACGTCAGTAGAAATTCGCAAATCCAAGAAAGCTTTGCAGAGCCTTTACATTTAAGGGTGTCTTCCATTGTGTGATGGCAGACACCTTTCGGTTGTCCATCTTTATCCCTCCTGCATTGATGACGTATCCCAGGAGTTCTATCTCAGGAACATGAAACAAACATTTCTGAAGCTTGATATGCCCTCTGGAGACCCAGTTTGGAGAACACCTTCGCTCCCTTGAGTTGGTCCAACAGAATGGGAATGAGAGTGAGTGGATAACATTTTTTATCGTTACTCTATTGATCGCTCTGTAGTCAATACATGTTCTTAAATCTCCTTATTCTTTGGTATGAAGAACAAAGGAGAGGAAGCTGGAGACGAAGAAAGATGTAAAATGCCTGAAGCAAGGTTCTCATCCAACTATTCCCGTAAGTACTGAGTTTCAGGTTCGGTTTAGGCCTGGGTGTAGTTCACGGAGTTTCGCTACGCAGAACTCCGCAAAGTTACAAAAAACTCCACGAAGTTCCGCGAGTGGCGGAGTGCAGTACGAACTGCAGTTTGTGCTGCTATTCCTGCCGCTCGGGTAGAAATTCTACCAGAGCGGCAGCCGCGATCGCGAACTTACCGTTTGCGATTGTGAGCGGGGAAAAAACCCTCGCTGCACATCGCAAAGCAGAGTTTTCTGCACTCCGCGAGCTCCGGGGAGTGCAGAGTGCTGAAAACTCCGCAAACTCCGCGAACGGAGTGAAGTTCACCGCCCAGGCCTAGTTCGGTCATGGCGTAAATCCGACTACATGGAATAGCGGTCCCAGGCATAAGATCAATTCTGCAATCATATTCCCGATGAGGAGGGAGACGGCTGGCTTCTTGTTTGTGAAACACAGAGCGATACGATTCGTATTCTGAAGGCAGCGATGTTACAAAACATGTCAAGCGTTCGTCATATCCTGGGGCTAGAAATCGAGCTTGTGATTCTTGACATCCATGAGGGAAGGCATTTTCCTTTGTACAATGTTCTCCACAAAATAAGGAATCCATAGTGACTGTCCGGGCAGCCCACTTTACCAATGGATCATGCTGTGTTAACCAAGGCATCCCTACGATGAGGCGAAAGTGAGGAGCATATATAATATGGATCACTTGTCTACTGCTTTTGATTAGATTGAGCAACATTGTACAGCTGAGCATAGCACTTCAGAGATGAAAACACAGCACTGCAGGGCACATCAGAGCACTGTGCTGCAGTGCAAGGTACAGCAGACCAGTGTGCAAGGCTTCAGTGTTAGGCACAGCAGACCATACCACCACACTGCAGTTCAGGGTCTATCAGAGCACAATATAACACAACAAGGAATTGAAGAAGGGAGTTCCACAGAGTGAGATACATTATGCAGAAGCACAGCTCTAGTGTGCCACAGACAACTCCAGTCCAAGATATGGGAGAGCACAGCAGAGAACAGCACTGTAGTGCTGAGTACAACAGACCAGAGCACGCCAGACCAGAGCATGGCAGTGCAGTGCTCAGTACAGCAGACCAGAGCACATCACTGCAGTGCAAGATCCAGAAAGGCACAGAATAGTGCAACATCGTACAGCTGAGCATTATACTTCAGAGATGAAAACACAGTACTGCAGACCTGAGTTTAATACTCCAGTGCTAGGCACAGCCGTCCATACCACAGCACTGCATTTCAGGGTCTATTAAAGCACAGTATAGCACAACAAGGTACTGAAGCACGGAACCCCTCAGAGGGGGTACATTATGCAGAAGCACAGCCCTCTAGGGTACCACAGACCACTCCAGTCCAAGATATGGCAGAGTAGCAAATAGCAGTGCAGTACAGCATACTGCAGAGCACTGTCCTGCAGTGTAAGGTACTGCAGACCAGAGCACAGCACTACAGTGCAAGGTACCGCAGACCAGAGCACAGCATTACAGTGCAAGGTACTGCAGACCAGAGCACAGCAATACAGTGTAAGGTGCCGCAGACCAGAGCACAGCACTACAGTGCAAGGTACAGTAGACATTAGCACAGTACTGCACTGCAAGGTTCAGAAGACCAGAACACAGCAGTGAAGTGCAGGATGCAGCAGACCAGAGCACAGCACTGCAGTTCAGGGTCTATCAGAGCACGGTGGAGCACAATAGGGAGGAGGAGAGCACAGCAAACCTGGATTCATTAGATAAAAGCACAGTGCTTAAGTGTATCAGGGACTACTGCAGTTAAAGGTACAGCAGACCATAGAATAGCAGTGAGGTATACAGCAGAGCACTGTACAGCTGAGAATGATAAAGGAGAGCACAATATCAAAGAGCAGGGTAGAGCAGAGCATTGGACAGCAGAGACGAACACACAGCACTGCAGGGCACATCAGCGCACTGTGCTGCAGTGCAAGGTACAGCAGACCATAGAATAGCAGGGCAGTATACAGCAGAGCATGTTACAGCAGAGCAGTATACAGCAGAGCATTGTACAGCAGAGTATGTTACAGCAGAGCATGTTACAGCAGAGCATGTTACAGCAGAGCATGTTACAGCAGAGCATGTTACAGCAGAGCATGTTACAGCAGAGCATGTTACAGCAGAGTATGTTACAGCAGAGCATGTTACAGCAGAGCACAACATAAAAGAGCAGGATAGAGCAGATCAGAGCACAGCACTGCAGCAGGGCACGGCAGAGCGCACAGCAGAACACATATTCAAATTAGTTTAATGAAAGTCTGGTTACAAAATACTGTGGCTTATATTGTGTAGAAACATACAGGGATTCCATCGTTCCTACAGTGACCTATAACGTGGAAAAAAATAAACATGTTGCCATAAATATCTCTTTTCTGCTCATCACTTTTTCATGATAGATAAAGATATCAGAAGAAGGAAAAGCCAGCTCCTGTTTCCCTTCTTTTAACTGCAGCTGTAATGATGCTCCGTGACCTGCCTTTCATCCTTGAGATTGGCTCTGGTAGCAGCCATTGTGAGGTTAGAACTCAACGGTGATATACAGTTGAGCTGGCATGTCGTTGTTATTAGAGGCGTGTAGGTGCATTGCAATTTGTCTGTAATAAGGAAATTAGAGATGAGCTTTGTTAAAGACACTGCAGGTTTCCATGTATTATAAGCGAATCATGCAAGAGATATTAAGATACTAGTATCAACGGTACATCTGTGAACAGCTCAACTAAACCTCAGTAAGGGCCCTCAGTAACAGGGCCCAATATTAGACTGCAATTGGACGTCTTCACAGTCAATATATCCATTGACAGACGAGTGAACAACGTTCGGCGACCATTAGTTATACAGTCGGTGGTCAGCAATAGGCAAAGATGGCGCTCTAAGGTCTATCACAAGTACAGATCACTTAAGGCAGGTAATCTGGCACGGTGCATAAGGTAGGGAAAGACCACCAGATCCCCACGTTTGTGGTCAGCAGACCACTTATGCTAAATATACAAATCCTCTGCACACATTCAAAGTAAATACATGAAGTTACATTAAATATCACAATGATGCGCGTCTTTATATTTTCAGATGTCTTTAATTCAGGATCTTTAAGCCTTCTTAGCCAACATGTGTTTCGTCGCGGTTACAGGGGATTACCCCGAGACTTCTTCAGGGCTGAGGTCAGTTTCAAGTAGTCTCTTAATTCCGGTGATAATTCCAACCCGGAAGGGGTTCCTATAAGTACTGCTCCTGGAGAAGTAGACCAATTAGTCTTGTGTCCGGAGAGCTAAATATGCTTCCAAATATAAGGGAGTTTCTTTTAGAGGAGCTGCCCCATCCGGCAGTATTAGGTAGAACCCTTCGGATCTCCAGGTCGTGCGTGTTCGCCGTGCACTGCTGATTTGCACGGCGAACACGCCACGACCTGGAAAAATCATTTCATCGATCATCTACTACTGTCTAGGGGTTGGGAGCAGTATTAATACTTACATTGTACTGATAGCAAGTATATTTTACTGCTCCATAAACAAAGCAGACAGATGGAGAACGACTGGAACACAGGCATTTAACACAGGCATGATATACGCCATATTACATGGCCATTACAGTACCCACAGCACTCGCCACCAAAGACCACCCTGCACAATATGTCCCCCCTTCTCCAAGCAAACTTAATGGACAATAGGTATACCTAAGAAAAAAAAGATGAATAGGGAACTGGTAAATTCCTCCAGCCTCTGTCCTCACATAATACACAAGGAACTGCTGAATCCCTCCCGCCTCAGACATCAAGATCATAAATACACAAATCAATGAATTAGGAACAGCTCACTCCACAGGAGACCTTAACAGACCACAACACCACAATAATGGAACGAGGCTCCCACCTGTGTGAAACCCTCAGGGTAAAGTCACTGACTTGTGAAAGCGATGCAAGGCTAGGCCAACCAGAGAACGTGTGCTATACACGACAGCTGGAGGACTAACTGGCATGAAATGAAATGAAATGAAATGAAATAGGGATTTATAAAGCGCACGGTTACTCACAAAGAGTGTCCCGGCGCTAATCTCCAAAAACCACCAGACAGAAAAACCCCAACCTACCCTACCATCGTATTATTGCTGGAACAGCCATGTTTTAAGTAATCTTCTAAAGGGCAGCAAGTCCTGAGTCAGTCTAAGATGAAGGGGCAGAGTGTTCCATAGACAGGCCGCTTGAACCTGGAAAGAGCGACCTCCAGTCCGAGAACGAGTGAATTTGGGAATCACCATCAGGGATTGTCCCGAGGACCTTAAAACACGTTGAGGCTGATAGTGCTGGATCCTATTTCTCAGATAGACCGCACCCAAATCGTAGAAAGCACGATAGGCAAACACCAGAGCCTTAAACTGAATCCTCTTTCTCACCGGGAGCCAGTGAAGTGCTTTCAGATGAGGCGACATGCGTGTTCTGGGGCTAACCATAAGGATAGCTCTGGCTGCGGCATTCTGAACTACCTGCAGCCGATTGAGCAAATATTCAGGGAGCCCCAGATACAGGATATTTACATAATCCAACCTGGATGTAATTAAGGCTTGCACTACGATCTTCCGGGATTCAACCGGGAGAAGAGGAAGGAAGTTTTTGCCATTCTGATCAGCCCGATACAGGTACCAGCAACAGTTTGGATCTGGGACTTCATTGATAGACTAGTGTCCAACTTAACTCCCAAGTTTTACGGTGTCAACTGGAGCAGCCGGAGGAGACATGTCACACGGCCACCATGAGCTCCAGTTGACGCATGGGGGACATCCAAAAACATGATTTCTGACTTTTCAGGGTTACACTTAAGTTGATTAGGTTGCAACCAGGAAAAAACCTCCGTTAAGCATCTATTTATCTCCATTCCCTGGAAATTCGCCCCTTTGTCACACGTGAACAGTAATTGAGTATCATCGGCGTAAGAAATAATCTTCGCTCCGTGTGACTCAGCCAGACATGCAAGTGGGGCCATATAGATGTTAAAAAGCGTAGGGCTCAAAATAGCGCCCTGCGGGACACCCACTTGCATTGAGGGAATAACAGCTGTAAAGGGCGGGGTCCAGATTTCCTGCTGCCGCTCAGACTAGAAAGAGGCAAACCAATTGTACACCGCGCCACCAATGCCGCACTCGGCTAACCTGCACAAAAGCCGGTCATGGGGCACGGTGTCAAAGGCCGCGGACAAGTCCAACAGTATCAACACCGCGCTGCCCCCTTTATCCACCTGAGATTTGATAGTCTCCGAAACCTCAAGAAGAGCAGTCTCAGTGCTAAGGGAAGGTCTAAAACCTGACTGACTGTCATGGAGAACATGGTTAGCTTCAATGTAATCTGTTAGCACGGAGTTGACATATCTCTCAAGGACCTTGGAGAAGAAAGGCAGCAATGAAATGGGCCTATAGTTGGAAGCAACCTCAGGGTCTGCAGTAGGTTTCTTCAGAAGGGGAACAATTTTTGCCTTTTTCCAGCAACTGGGTACCATACCCTGGCCAAGCGAAGAGTTGAGGACTGAATTAACCGCAGAATTTATAGGTGCCGCGATATTCTTCAGAATCCTAGTTGGGCAGGGATCAGAAGGGGAGCCCGACTTCAATGTTCCAATAATGTCAAGAGACTTTTCCAGAGAAATGGGAGGAAATTGGGTAAGGGAATGACTGGCCCTCGACAACAAATCATAGGCATTCCACATGCCACCAGTTTCAGATGAGTCCCTAGGGGGAAATGACTGTTGTATCAGAGAAATTTTGTTATAAAAGAAACCGGCCATCTGATGAGCCCAACTAGAGGTAGGGATAAATGCCTTACTCATAGCGCAGGGGGATGAAAAATCCTTAACAATTTTAAAAATGTCCTTACTTTTATTGGCCGCATCTTGTATTTTTAAAGAAAAATAATTTTTCTTAGCCGAACGGACCTCATTGTAGTAAGCCTTTAAAGCTAGCTTAAGAATAGCTTTATCCTCAGAGTCAAACTTGGTCCGCCACGTTCTCTCCAACCGTTTACAGGCACTACGGCTTTCCCTAAGTGATTCAGTAAACCATGGTGCGGAAGTGCGACCAGTTTTAGCTTTCCGGGTAGAGGAGGGAGCCAGCTCCGCGACCCGATCTCCTAGCCACCTTTCCAAACTGAGGGCATCAGTCTCAGGGTTTCCACTGAAGGGAATCGGGTACTTGCTCAAAGCAGTTGCCAGTCTATCGGCCGTGACCTGACTAAAGGATCTAAAAGTGAATGGACGGGGCTCAGTCCTATATTGAGCATGAGTTAACGACCTCGAGGGTTTAAAACTCAGGAGATAGTGGTCTGACCAAACTAAAGGTTGAGGGGCATCCG
The DNA here is from genome assembly GCA_963921515.1 of Calotriton arnoldi. Taxonomy (NCBI): domain Eukaryota; kingdom Metazoa; phylum Chordata; class Amphibia; order Caudata; family Salamandridae; genus Calotriton; species Calotriton arnoldi. The sequence continues at coordinate 285,829 of CAWUFW010010607.1, read as the reverse complement.
TTATCATACTAACGTTAGAGAAAACTTGATCCAGCGTATGTCCCTTAACATGAGTGGGGAGGTGAATGTAAGGGGACAGCCCAAAAATCGCTAAAGATTCCAACAGCCGAACAGCCTCAGGGTCACATAACTCATCCATATGGATATTAAAATCACCCAATACAAGGCAGTGTTTATATTTAATAGAAATAGGTGAAATGGCCTGAGCAAGTGACTCAATAAATTTACCACATTGACCAGGTGGTCGATAAACAAGAATGCCTGCAATGGATTGATGATTGGAAACAGTGAGCGAGAAACTGAGGCTCTCGGCGCCCTCAATATCTTGCACCGATAAAATAGAGCAAATCAGTGACTTTTTATAAATTATGCCAATACCGCCCCCTCTACCCACAGGCCGATCCTTCCTTATAATCTGATAGCCAGATGGAAGAGCCCCTGCTATCGTTGGATTTGAACCATCGTTCAACCACGTTTCGGTTACAAACATGACATCGGGATCAGACTCAGATAACAAGTCATACAGTTGGACTTCATGTTTTTTAATGGAGCGAGTATTCAGGAGGAGGAACTTCAGAGGGCTGTTGTCACAAGAAACGCTAGAGTACATGCCATCCTTTATTGCACTTGTTCCTCTCCTTTCACTGGTCAGAGGGTCAGCAACCCAATTACACAAGTGACACAAGAGCGAGGTCTCAGTTCCACTCAGCGAACCTTTATGACAACAAAGAGGTGACTGACACCCAATCTCAAGGAGATCAGACCTACTATAAACTAGTGAGTTCCTAGGCCTGTCAGCATATCCGACTCCAGACTCCTCCGGGACGCTGACGGGCGCAGACGGGCTTGCCTTAGGCACGCCCGCTGCGCGCGTCTGCTGCGCGCTCGCACAGCGTCGCGTTTTATGGTCGCCAGTTCAGGCTACTAGACCGCGCTGAGGAGGAAAAATGGCGGACTCGCTCGAGTCAAGAGGTGAAATAAAACACCAATTCCCCGTTCCCAGTACAATTCATAAAACACACAGATTCATGGCATGGCATGTCTTTTACTAGGACTCACCACCTTCTTGTGTTAGTGAGCTTGACACAGAAGCTCACTGTATGTATTAGAGGCCCCTGTGGGAAAAACATCTGTGCAAGGTGTCACTTCTCAGAACATTGTATGCAAGGCCTGAGAATACACACTGAAACTTGGAATACATTCACCATATTACATTATCCAAAGGTAGGGTGCAATTAACCTGTTCTGAGTAATCTTCAGCCAGTTTCCCTGCCTTCAACTGATAGATGTGGGACGTGCCCACAACATTTCTATTGGAGGCTGCTTGAAATTATTGCTCCCACCCTCGAAACGCTGACAGCATCGGGCCTAATGAACTATAGCACTGTCTTGCAGTGGTGAGGACGACATCAATTCGTCTGAGAGCCACAGTGGAGGGTAAAATGAGGCATGTTCTCTCCCTTTCTCCCTCTCTGGTGTTGGCTGCCTTCCTGGACATGATCAAGTGTGGTTGTTTTCTCAAAGTGGAACTTCTTTTCGTTTCACAAACAGCAGACAACGCTGTTTCCGAAACATGAAATGATTTAGGAAAAGAACAGCGTGTGTGGCATATGATGGGTGCTTTCTGCAGCAATGTGTCTGTTGGAGACAAACAATTGGGCGACACAACAAGCTAAAATTATGAAAACATTGTATTGTATTGTAATTGGATTTATATAGCGCTTACTACCCCTGATGAGGCATGAAAGTGCTTTACGGCGAGTAGCATGCTACTCCCAAACTGAAGGTTAGTGGTTACTTCAGTGTTTATTGTTGGGTATTGTGGTTAGTCATGTTCTCTCAAGATAACTTGCATCTATTTACTCCAGTTACTTTGTGGTCTGTTAATGCAAAGGTAGGTGTGATGATTAGTGGGGGCTCTGTGGCTTCAGGTGAATGGATAGTGGGATGGATAGACTAGCGGGGATTAAAGGTAGGTGTGATGATTATTGGGGGCTCTGTGGCTTCAGGTGAATGGATAGTGGGATAGATAGACTAGCGGGGATTAAAGGTACGTGTGATGATTAGTGGGGGCTCTGTGGCTTCAGGTGAATGGATAGTGGGATAGATAGACTAGCGGGGATTAAAGGTAGGTGTGATGATTAGTGGGGGCTCTGTGGCTTCAGTTGAATGGATAGTGGGATAGATAGACTAGCGGGGATTAAAGGTAGGTGTGATGATTATTGGGGGCTCTGTGGCTTCAGGTGAATGGATAGTGGGATAGATAGACTAGCGGGGATTAAAGGTACGTGTGATGATTATTGGGGGCTCTGTGGCTTCAGGTGAATGGATAGTGGGATAGATAGACAAGCGGGGATTAAAGGTACGTGTGATGATTAGTGGGGGCTCTGTGGCTTCAGGTGAATGGATAGTGGGATAGATAGACTAGCGGGGATTAAAGGTAGGTGTGATGATTATTGGGGGCTCTGTGGCTTCAGGTGAATGGATAGTGGGATAGATAGGCTGACGGGGATTAGTTAATGTTAGGTACAGGGACAGGGTTTTAACGAGGAGAGGTTGCGATCTATGAACTGAGGTGTCAGCCAATTGCAGAGTACAATAAGGACTGAGGCAGACGGGCATGAGTCTGAGATGAGGCTATACTCAAAAATAGGTAAGAAGAGGGTCACTGTAAAGAAAGGAGAGAAATCATGCGAGAATAAACAAGGTACATTTTTTATGCATGGTTTAAAAGTATAGTGGGAGAAGGCTTACTGAGTTAGCAAGTAGTAGGTGAATGTAAGCTGCAGAAAGAAACAACATTATACATAGTGCTCCATATCCGCGAAAGACAGCTTAAACGTGATTCAGGTGTATACATAATTTAAACTTTGAGAGCCCTAGCTGCTTTGTGCCAAGCCTAGGATAACCCTCTTAAGCATAGTCCGGAGTGTCCTAACCCTGGTACAGGCTCTATACGCTGCACAAGGATGCAATCCATGGTATTCATGTGCTTTACAAAACCGGAATAAGTTCCAAACATGCTTGTTTAGTGAACAAAAAATCTTTGTACAGAGCTCTGAGGGTAAATAGTTGTTCAAGTGGCACAGTGAAAAAACAAACTAACTCCTTAATGTGCCTCTGTACTTGCAAACACACAAGGCTGTGGTAAAGCCTCCATCACAGAATCTTCGACAACAACGGGGACTGCAACAGTCAGTACCGATGCTGGTGTAGCGACAACAGTCAGTACCGATGCTGGTGTAGCGACAACAGTCAGTACTGATGCTGGTGTAGCGGTAACAGTCAGTACCGATGCTGGTGTAGCGGTAACAGTCAGTACCGATGCTGGTGTAGCGGTAACAGTCAGTACCGATGCTCGTGTAGCGGTAATAATCAGTACCGATGCTGGTGTTGCGCTCCTCCCTCTTTCAATATCCTTTCCTTTTTTGTTGCATTTTTTAATGTGCGAAATTAGGAAAGAAAAAATAAAGTTCCAGGGAGGCTCGGGGGCACAATTAATGATCCTGTCTTGTCACTGAAATACTAATCTCTATTTTTACAGTGTTATCTGAAGACCAGTGCTGGGTGTTCTGGGGGTAGAGGTAACCATGGCACAGATGATTGGCACTGGTAGCTGGACTTGGAGGGAGACAGGTTCATACTTCAAGCTGACAGATTTGACAGAAGGCACTATCACCATGCTAAAGGGTATGTCCCTGGAAGCCTGGAGCCTGGATAAAGCAGAAGATAGAAGCAGTTCTTGCTGGGAGTCAGGGAAAACATGTTTGTCAGGTTCTGCAGGTCAACAGGCAGCTTAGCACATTCCTTTCGAGAGGAATTTAAAAAGGAATGGGTCCAGCCCGTCTGCGCCAGTCTGTGGCCAGACTGCAACCAGCGCCCGGGACCCTGGATCTCCGACCACCCACCGCTACGACGCAGCTGCCCTCCTCGCACTCAACTCCGGAAGAAACAACAACTGCCACCCATGGCCAGTTCTCCTGCCGCCACTGCCACCAGACCTTCATCACGGCCCCCGCCGCCAATACCGCCGATGCCCTGAGGTGCATGATCCTCAACGTGCGCTCCCTGCACAGACATGCCGTAGAGATCTGGGACCTCCTTGACACCCTCTCACCAGACGTCGCCTTCTTTACAGAAACCTGAACCAACGCCTTCTCCGCCCCTGACATCGCCATCACCATTCCGGACTGATACAAGATCCAGAGGAAGGACCGCCCCAACCACCCAGGAGGAGGACTCACCATTGCACACAAAATTTCCCTCCGACTCTCCACCTCGAGCGACTCCTTCTCCACTGCCGAACACCTTCACTTCCAGGTCCAGACCAGCCCTAGAACCACACTTCGCAGCACCCTTGCCTACAGACCCCCGGCCCCCGTGCTCCGTTCCCCACCACCATCACCGACCTCATTGCACCCCACGCCATCGCCTCCATGGACTACATACTCATCGGAGAGCAGAACTTCCACCTCGACAACCCCAGCGACCCCAACTCCACCACCCTCCTGGACAACCTCGCCAACATCAGACTGAAACAGCTCGTCACCACGCCTACCCACAAGGCAGGACACACCCTCAACCACATCTTTGCAGGAGGAAACAACATCCACTTCAGCCACACCACGCAACCCCCATGGATGGACCACTACTGCGTACACTTCCACGTCGACAAACCAAAGCCACCCAAACCTGCACCGCCCCCAACAAAGGAACTGGAGCAAAGTCACTGAGGAGCAGCTCAACTCCATCCTCAACCGCGACACCCCCACCATTGTGACCGACGCCAATCTCACAAACGAGGAACTACACAAATGGATCTCCAACTGCGCAGACTAGTTTGCACCCCTACGCAAACCCGACAGACAGCGCCCCAGGAAGGCCACCTGGTTCACCGCCGACCTCCAAGAAGCCAGATGCACCTGCAGACGTCTCGAGAAGAACTGGAGAAACAGCAAAACGTCAGTAGACCCCACCACCTACAAGAACGCCATGACGGAATACCACCAACGTATTAGAACCACCAAAAGGACCTTTATTCAAAACAAAATTCTCGCCAACTCCAGCAACTCCAAGGAACTCTTCAGCATCATCCAGGATTTCACCAAGCCCCGCAGCTAAACCACAGACATCACCCCTTCCCAGGACCTCTGCAACAAGCTCGGATCCTACTTCCATCTGAAAATCAAGAGCCTTTATGACAACTTCCACGAACGGACACCTGACTCTGCAACAACTCCCTTCTCCAGCCCACCATCTCCTCCTGGACACTGGTCACGACCGAAGAGACCACTTCGACCATGAAAGGCATCCACTCAGGGGCCCCCACAGACCCCTGCCCGCTGCATATCTTCCACAGAGCCGCCGCCGCCATCGCTCCAGAACTACGATGCACCATCAACGCCACCTTCAAGACCGGCACCTTTTCTGACGACTGGAAACGCGCAGAAGTCAGACCCCTTCTCTAGAAGCCCTCAGCAGATCCCATGGACCTCATGAACTACCGGCCCATCTACTTACTCCACTTCGCAGCAAAAGTCACTGAGAAGACCGTCAACGCACAACTAACAAGGTTCATTGAAGAAAACTCCATCCTCGACCCCTCCCAATCTGGATTCCACAGCAACCACAGCATCAAGACTGCCCTACTCGGAACCATAGACGACATCCACACCCTCCTCGACCAAGGACACACCGCAGCCCTGATCCTTCTCGCCCTCTCAGCAGCGTTCAACACCGTCTCACACCACACACTCGCCACCAAACTCCATGACGCCGGCATACAAGGAACCGCCCTTGACTGGATCCGCTTGTTTCTCACCGGCAGAACCCAAAGAATCAGACTGCCACCCTTCCTCTCTGAACCCACGGAAATCAACTGCGGAGTATCCCAGGGATCATCGCTCAGTCCCACTCTCTTCAACATCTAAATGGCCCCCCTCGCTGCCATCGTCAGACAGCACGGTCTCAGCATAGTATTCTACGCTGACGATACCCAACTCATCCTCTCCCAAACCAAGGACCCCACCACCACCAGACTCAACTTCCAGGAAGGAATGCAGGACGTCGCATCCTGGATGAGTAACAGCTGACTGAAGCTCAACTCTGAGAAGACAGAAGTCCTCGTCCTCGGACCCTCCCCCTCTGCAAGGGACAACACCTGGTGGCCCACCGCCTCGGCAGTCCCCCGACTCCCACGGACCATGCCCGAAACCTTGTTATGGTACTCGACTCCTCCCTTTCCATGAACCGACAGGTCAACGCCGTTGCCTCCAGCTGCTTCAACACCCTACGCATCCTCTGAAAGACCTTAAAATGGATCCCCCCCCGAGTCAAGGAAGACCGTCACCCATGCACTCATAACCAGCAGACTGGACTACGGAAATGTCCTCTACGCCGGGATCAACAAGTCACTACTCTGCAAGTTCCAGACCATACTGAACACCGCAGCCATGCTCGTCCTCGACATCCCTCGACATGAACACATCACCCAACACCTACGGAACCTCCACTGGCTCCCCGTTGAGAAGAGAGTCACTTTCAAGATACTCACCCACAGCTAAAAATGCCTCCACAACACCGGACCCCAATATCTCAACGAGAGAATCTCCTTCCACATACCCAAAAGAAACCTACAATCCACCAACCTTGCCCTTGCCTAAACCCCGCGCACCCGCAGAGCCAGAACAGGAGGAAGTGCCTTCTCCTACATCTCGGCCAAGACCTGGACCGAGCTCTCGATCTACATCAGACGCGCCCCCTCCCTGAAAATCTTCAGGAAGACACTCAAGACCTGGCTCTTTGACTGAACGGAGCTGCTTACCCCCCCACCTCCCAGCACTTTGAGACCCTCACGGGTGAGTAGTGCGCTTACAATTTCCCTGATTGACTGATTGATTGAGACTTTTCCACACCAAAACAGATGGCTAAAGATCCTAAAAAGGTGCTGGCAACCATCTTATTAACAGCGACAAGTGTTGACAACTTGGATCAATATGTGGCAGCAAATCTTTCATACCAATATGCTGCAAATTCAGTCTAAAGTCCTGAGTCATTTTCTGGGCCAGGCTATTCTTGGACTTTAACAAGTGACTGTTTCTCAACAACCTTGAATAAATCCCGGAAAAAAACTGCCTGCTCTATGTGTAGCACAGTTTCAAGATTATTATAAACGGTATGCACAGTAGAGAGGTACTTAAAAACACATTTGTTCTAAGGCGAGACAATGGAAAAGAAAAGAAAATAGAATGATGGGGCCTGATTCACAGAACTAACTTACATGAAATACGTAAAGTTAGTCATTTTCGGTATTCACAGAATACACTTACCAATACTAACTTTATGTCCGCTCCCGGGCCGGAGATTACGGCCCTGTGGCGGAATTTCCGCCTCTGGGCCGGAATCTCCGCCTCCGTGCCAGAATACCCTCATTTAGGCCGTTTGAGCATTGAAACGGCCTAAATGAGGGTTTCCAGACATCAGGAAATGTTTCAGTGGTGATAGAGGTGGTGAGCAGGGTGGTCAGTTCCTGGCCGATCCTTTGGTTTCCGAGGTTGAAGATGTGGCTCGGGTACACGTGGCACCCATGACCAGTTTGTTGGACTATGGTAAACTCTGTGGGAGAGCACTGTTGATCTTGGGTTACGAATCCCCTACTTGTCGCCAGTTGTAGCGTCCTCCCCAGTCCGGGCACTTGCCAATAACTATGTCACACATGGTGGGCAGTTATACATGTCTTTATTCATCAGCGTGTAAATGTGTACTCAACATTCTAAACCTGCATTCACTTCACTTCGTTCTAGCGATTACGTCAAAGCTCTACTGAGTCGATTAGGAGCCATAAGTGTTCCGTAATTTCTAGATCACATGACACTACACCCAGTCTATGTGTTTTCAATCCTCTGGTGCATACTCTTGAGGTGCGGTCGTCAGTTTAATACATTCAATAAACCTATCAGGGTGTATTCAACCATATTGCTCTGAGCTTCCTTTTCATTCTGTGAGTTTTTAGTGTTTTTTTATTTCTATTGATCCTTAGTGAGTATCGACCTCTCTACTGAACTGAAAAGACACATGTAGAATGTTCCTAACAAAAGGTAAACAGAAATACTGACACCAACCGGATCGCAAAGCTTAACATCCACCTTTACCCTAGTCCCAGCCTCATCCTTGACATTAACAAAACCCCAGTTCTATCACTGATTCTAACCATTTTCCCTAGACAAACTCAAACAACTATAACACTGATACAAACTCTAGCTGCTTCCTCTGCACACGCAGGTCTCTACCAGTCCTGCCTCCTCTGGTATGTGCTGCTCAGGTTCCAAAGGTTGAACTCCTAGCTTCTTGTCTGGCAATAATGGTCACCCAGCCCATCCATAGCTCCTACATCCTGTCTCCTTGATCTCCTTCAGCTTGCTCCAGAATCCAGCCTCCAGCATATCCTCACAGAGACCTGGCAGCCTCCCCTGCAGTTCCCACAGGATGACACATGCTGCTCCTCATAGTTTTCTCCTACTTTAGAAAACTTGGGGGTGGAGCACTGGATCCGCATCAAAGAGTGCCAATAAAAAGTAACTCACGTCAGCTTGCAGGGGTGATGCTTCAATATTGATTTCCTTGTAATTTCTGGAGGTGGAGAGCTGCCGCTGCAGAATCCTAGAGCACCAGCTACCAGCACAATCAAGCTATTGACAAAAAGATTCCTGATCCAGTGTGGGACCTTGCGGAATTTGAAAAGCGAGACATCTGCAGTTTATGTATCCATTAGAAAACAAAGTTTGTGCTTCCCTGGGATTTTTGCTGGGCTAAAAATGAGTTCAGTAGTAGGGGTGGACAGAATTTCATGGAGTTACCTAAAAACTCAGTGAGGTTCAGCAGAGTTTCATGAGCAGCGTAACTCTGGTCTGCCGCACATGCAAGGGCCTCAAACACCCTGTTTCATAGTCGATGTCAGTCTGCGAGCAACCCGTACAACTCCTGAGTCAAAACCACTGCAGCAGCCCTATTCCACATTCAACACCTATACTTCAAATAAATACACAAAATGACTGTATTGTATCACTAGTTCTCCAACTCTCCCCAGACACGTCCGAGGCCCAAAGTGTCCAATATACCTGTTCAAAAGACAGCGAAAGAGCAGGCATGCAGGAACCGCAGCAGCCAACTGCCAGGAAATGAGAGACGACGGCCATCCGGTGTCCAATTGCACACCTCCAGATTACATATCTGGGAGATCAGCGCAGTACAAAAAATGTCAGGAAAAGTCCATGCCACACCACTGCCAAACATGCCACCGTCTAGATAGGGAAGCACCCTACACTTCACACCAAACAGCTCCTGCTCCAGCTCCCCGGCTTTGCAGACTGTGGGACCCCAATCTGCACACTCCACAGTGCACACTTGAGGTCCATGCCTCACAAGGTCAAAGGGAATGGCCTAAGAGTACCCCCAGAGGCAAGTAGAGCAGAGGACGTGGTGCGCGCCGAATGAAATGGCCCCAAGGAGGACACCCTCCTCCGCAAAACATCGACCACTGCAGGGACTGCCAGTCAAATTGCGACTGCACAGAAGTGAAAGCATGACAAGTCCTCAGAGACGTCCATGTCAGAGTCAGGCACAATGTCATGGCCCAGCCCTCAGAGGTAGGACATGTGATGAGGCCTGCCCACCTGCACTCCAGGCAGCCAGAGAGACCTCTCTCCTTGAGCTCTGCATCCTTCTGAATATCCTTGTTGTGATATATGTACACTGTCACGTTATAATGATCCTGGGTGCCATGCATTAACACCATTCCATAATCCCCATGTCCATATTTGTGTTTGTGCATTTGTCGGTGTTGCATAAAGTGTGTGTGTGTGTGTGTGTCTGTTTTGTATTGCATTGTGTGGTTATTGATCTAGATATAGCGCTCTCTATTATCTTTAAGAGGTCTAAGGTGCGTTTTGCACTGTTGAGAATCTCCTCCGTATGTATCATGTATATAGTGCTTCCTAGCTCTGGAAGATCACTTAAACCCTCCGACATTCACTGAAGGGGTGCGCGTCAAACTCAGCCACGCAGCGGTCGGCAGAGTTTTTGCTGAACTCCGCGCTCCAAGCGGAGCACGGAGTAGGCAAAACTCTGCGAACTCTGTCGGCGGAGAGGTGTTGACCGCCCACCCTTATTCAGTAGGACCACAAGGTAGAGGTATCCATCCTTGTGATGCTATGCCCAGCTACAGCATCCAGCCTCGCCCCACTGGAAGAGTTTGAGAACCAAAAAGATGACTAAGTACGAAGGCAATTCCTTGGACAGGGAGAGGTGCTACAAAATCCAGTTTTATCTCATTTAGAGCTTTTGGCAGCAAAATGAATGGCTTCGGTGGGAGCTTGATGATGACGTATGACTTCAAGGAACCCCCAGCAGGCACAGTCTTTGGGCCCGATTCACAGAACTAACTTAAGACAAAATCCTAAACTTACTACCATTTTGGTATTCACAGAAGGCACTTACTCATTGATGAGTAAGTGCCTTCTGTGAATACCAAAATGAGTAAGTGCCTTCTGTGAATACCAAAATGGTAGTAAGTTTAGGATTTTGTCTTAAGTTAGTTCTGTGAATCGGGCCCTTAGAGTTTGCCCCATTGAAGGATTTTGGCTTCCAATTCAAAGACTAGCTCAGATGATAAAAACGTTGACTGGGACAATCTCTTTTGTGTATTTTTGCTTGCTACAATTTTCTCTATTTTTCTAATTGGTTTGGAAATTTTATTTGGTTTTGTTCTTCTCTTTGAAACGGTTAGTACTGCTTCACGCTAGCACACATTGCTCTCAGAATTGCCTGGTATTTGTGCCATAGCTACAGGGTTCATGGCTTCGATCCATCATCCCCTTTGGTATCGCATAGCTACAGGGTTCAGCAGCGCTTCTCTGAAAACTATATTTTGGCCAGATCAAATTTTATTTGCTAGCTTGGTAGGGATCATCCTCTCCCAAATTAATTACCCAATATCTGACAGTGTTTACACTTAGATGCTCAACAAATGGTAAATAGCTCAGTGAACTAAGCACTTGCTTCTGAGGTCCGTATTTATCCTGTCGGAATTATTGAAACGCATGTGTCCAGTGCAGCTGTCTCCCACCTAAACGTTCATATGTTTCAATGTTAGTCAAAGGGGAGAATAAATTCTCCGGATTGTTTTTCTCTGTCTCCTCCTTTCCTCTTTTAAAATGTTGGCATGTATGGCACAGATTCATTGCATGCCTCTCAAATCACTCTCATGTGAAGGACACCACCTTCTGTCTCCTTCCTTACACCCAGCAACCAAGAGAAAATGCCTTCCATGTAGTTAATTGGGTTCACTGGTACTTTAACCCTTTCTGACCCCCCAAAAAACATTATTCTCCATTGATTTCGACTGGGTGATCCTCAAAAACTACTCACTCTCACAATCCTTCATAATTTGGTTTGTTTTGAATTTGTTGCCCCCCCCTCCCCCCTTCGATATCCCCCCCTGGCAGCTATTTGCCATCGCTTCTTACAACCTCTCCCAAAACAGTAAACTATCCTGGCCCAGACCTCTTCACAGAAGGAAACTAAAAGAGGACTTTGAGCCTTGGAGCTCCACCTAGTGGCCTAAACATGTTCAACTACCTACATTAATATTAGGGCTCTTGGGGTTTTTGGAATTTAGGGGTATATTTACAAGCCCCTATCGCCACCACAACTTCACTTTTAGTGACGCTGTGGTGACGATAGAGGCTATGTTTTATTTACAAGGCAGTGTTAAACCACTTAACATGGCTTAACGCGGCCTTGTAAATAAGGCACCCTTTCACGCTGTACATTGCGTGAAGGGGGGGGGGGCACTGAGGCAGCGTCAAAATTAAGACCAGGGAAAACCTTGTCTTAAACAGGGGAAACATGGAGACATGCTTTATTTCTCTACGTTTTTGCTGTTTCCATGTGTGCTGCGTTGTGCAGCACACATAGACACAGCAAAAGGCCATTCATTGTTTATGTGCAGGGAGGTGTCGCTTCCTGCACATAAGCAATCCCCAAAAAAATGACGTTTTGCAACTTTAAAGTGTGCTGCATTAAGCAGAAGACATAAAAGTTACAAAAATGCCATTTAAAGATTGGGAGAAGGGAGACCTTCCTCCACATAAACAATATTCCCCCCAACGCAGACACCCTTGCACTATGGTGCAAGGATGCCTGCCTTGGTGCTAGGCTGCTAAATTTAGCGCCAGCGCAGGGGGAAACGCAGGGCTGCACCATATTGTTGTAAATATGGGGCAGCCATGTATTTCTGGAGTGGCGGAGTGCGACGTTAAGCCAAGGAGGCTAACGCCACGCTCCGCCACTTTGTTGTAAATATGCCTCTTAGTTCCTTGACAGTTCCTCAGTATTTACCCATATTTATTCATTTTTTGGTATTTTGTCCTTTTTCGGCCTGAATTTTTGAGAATGATTGGATTTTCAAGTTGGTACATTTCCTATCTATTTAACTCCTAGATGAGTGGCACGTCAGCTTTAACTACTTTTGAAGCAATCCCGCTCTTAAAATTAGCGATACTTATTGCGCACTGTGAAACAACTCTCATGCACAGCCCCCTTACCAGCCCTCAACTCTCGGCACATCTTGCCTCTCCTAGAATTGCTGGACGACCAGACTTTTAATTTTCTCTAAATATGCTCCTCCCCAAACCTCTTGACACTGCACTCGAGAGATGTGGCCCCAACATGTGGACCATCAGCTATCCAAAAAATCTGTGTAATAATGCAAAAAAGATGCATGAGCAATGGCAACAAGAAAACCAACTTCATCTTCTACTCAAAATGCCCTGCAAAGTGGAGAAACATCTTCCTTCTCTACCTACAAGTTACCAAATCAATCAAAATCACCTGTGGAACTAAATTCACCAAATCCACCTTCCTAACCTTTAGAGGGGAAATCTCCATTTCTATTTTCAGGACAGGGAACATACTTATACAAGCTACAGATCATAACCTCACCATCTTTGACCGAATCTTCCCGTCCCTTCTCTCTACATTAACACAACATGGCCTTTTGTCCTAATCTCCCCTTTACATCCTACCGCCAAACCCGAACCTTCACGCCGTGTTGACTCCACTGACTCGTTACGCACCTTTGCTGGACCCTCTGAAACACTAAGCAACTGTGTTGCCCTCCCTTGACACACCCCTTCACCAAGTAATCACTAGAATGACTTCAATTGCATACACCCTAACCAACAAACAAAAGGTAACAAAACTCACAGACATGCACCTAGAGCCCGATGACACCAGCTCCAACTCAAGACCGCTTGCCACTGAGTCCCATACAGACTCACCCCTTTCTACTAATGTAGACCCTTCTCAGCCCACACAAAAGGTCCACCTCTCCAACCACAATGACACTGGCCCTCCCTATATTGAAGCTCACTCACCTTCCCTAACCACAAGACCTACTGAGTATACACTCTCTTTCAGAGCTGGAAACCTCACTGACAGACTTTCCCAGCTCCTCAGACTTTCCCAGCTCCTGAATCGAATAGAACAAAAACTTGATTCACTAGCTAAAGATATCTCATGTGTAAAAAATGACCTTCTGATCCAGGCCAAGTTAACCCACTCCCACACTCCAGGTAGGGAGAAGCTGTCTCCGCTTATAGGTTTTCAACTCTCAGTCAACACCCCTATAGGACCACTATTCCCTTGAGTCGTGCGTCCAACAGACCCCATCGAGCTCTCAGCCTCGTACCCGTTCTGGAAACTGAAACTCTCACAGAATCTTACATCACTATGACCCAGAATACGGTCCACAAACCTTTGTCCCTGTCACAGTAATCATGGGCACAAATAGAGTCTCTCAAATGATCACCTCGCCTAGACCACCTGCTCAATACACCACTATTCAGACACTACATACCACAAACAATAGTCCTAGCCCGCTAACATGCATGCTCCTCAACTGCAGACCAGCAGTTAAACACGCCACAGGTATCCCCGAAGCTGTATTGGATAAAGAAATAGATATTGCATTCCTCGCTGAAACCTGGCTCAATGAACACTTGACAACCATTATAGACCTACTCATTCCTCCCAGCTACACCATCATTCGACAAGACAGACCAAGGAGATTAGGTGGCAGACTGGCAATCATACAAAAAGGAGGAATCCATCTTGCTACCTTAACGACCTCAAAATACTCGACTTTCGAATACCTCGGAGTTGAACGTGTAGCCAAAGGCACCTCTCCTATCAAACTTCACAACATTTACTTCCCACCTGGTGATCACACCCTTTTCTCAGAGGAACTAACTGACCTAGTAACACGGTTCTCCCTAACTGAATCGAATGACATTTTCTTGCGCAACTTAAATATTCAATGGATTAACTCAGAAGACACAACTGTTCTTTTTCTTACTAACCTTCTCTCCAGGTGCACGTCCACCCTCAATGTGCTTGCTCCAGCCTTAGCATGCTCTTTCAAGCACCCATTTTCTCTCAAACCAATATTTCTTTCTTCATCCTCCACATCATGTTTCCACTCTGCACATGCACATTCTGCTCTGTACATCCACTGTCCAAACCCTTCACTCTGTGGGGGATATTCTCAAAAACGTGTGTTAACTATCGCCAAAATCACTTAACGCAACTACTCACATCACAGTCCATCGCGGGAAAATAACACCATGTTAACGCAGTATTCACAACACGGCGGCACCATGCGATAGCCCCACGATAATGCGCAAAATGCTCGCGTTAAAATCAATGCGACACCGAAAAAATGCAAAACCCTAACGCGAAAAAAGTTGCGACGTCCCAAAGCGCGAAACAAAACCAGCGATAACCAGCGAGAGGCCTGCGATTCCAACGCGACATGCGGAAAAATGCACAACAAAAGCAGAGAAAAAAAAAGATTAAAAAATGTAACTGCGTAGCACCATGGACGCACCCGGACAGAGTGCACAGGACAACGCGAACCCCACAAGCCCCACAAGCCCCACAGACGAACAGCCAGGTACACAGGGGCCGGGGAAGGGCAAGGAGAAGAGGAAGACGGGGTTCAGTCCACAGGAAAACCGGATCATCGTCACAGAGGTGACAGAACACAACCAGCAACTGTACATCACCTCCACTGTGCCATCGGCAACACAAACGGAAACATGGCAGTACATCGTGAACAACGTGAATGCAGTCGGAGTATCGAGGAGGACAATGGAAGAGGTCAAGAGGCGCTGGAATGATGTGAAGGGAAAAACCAAGAAGAAACACAATGCCAACATGAAGGCAGCAACGCAGACTGGAGGTGGGGGACCAGCGGCACACCAGGAGCTGGATGACAGTGAGAAAATGGTGGCCACAGTCATCAGTCGGGATATGGTGCCAGGAGTTGGGGATCAGGACACTGCTCAACATGACCTGACACAACATCAACAGGGAGAGTACCGACCAGGGACAGGCGGGACGGGGGGAGATTGGCACAATGGCACACATGCACAATTAAGTACAGCACACTGCACACCCAAAATGACTCCGGAACATGTCCCTGATCCCCGTGCCACACAGCAGCACACATACAGAAACCAGGGAATGTGTGTTGCATTGAATTTATTTGCACATGCTGTGCCAGTGGTCATTTTGCACTGTCTCATGATTGCCAAGGACCGACACAATGTGACGTCCTCATGTGAAGAAATTGTCAATGATGTTGTTCCTACGGGCTATTCCTGCTGCAGCTGCAGTGGGGTGTGGTCCACCTGCTTCATCTTCCTCATCATCGTCCGGTGCATCTGACACATGTAACCATGGGGCATTGGTGCGTACACATATGTTGTGCAACACACAACATGCAACGATCATCTTGCACACAATGTCTGGGCTGTACAGGAGCCTTCCAGGCACCTGAAACGTGACTTCAACACGCCAAATGTGCGTTCCATGATGCCCCTGGTGCGTGCGTGGGCCCAATTGTACTGCCTCTGGGCCTGTGTGTTCGGGGCTCGGAGGGGTGTCATCATCCAAGGGCAGAGTGCATATCCTTGATCACCTGTGACAGTGCAGAGAGACATGAGTCAATAGTTGGTTCTGCATGATGTGTTGGCAGGCTCACTAGTTGATTGGCATGTGACATGTGTGTCATAGTGATTCCGGTATGACATGTACTGCTAGTAGCAAATGAGCGCCATCAATGTGTATCACGTAGCCTCACTGCTGCTCCTCCCTTCCCCCGAGCCTAGTCCCTCGTGTGCGCTGCACGGTTGCATCACCTTCACTCCTACGGCACACCATTGTCATGCCTGTCTGCGCATGTCCACAAGCCTGACAACGACACTGTGATGTTGTGCGTTGAAGGTGGGCGGCCATGTGTATGTAGGACTATGGTAAGGATAGGGCGGACACAGATGTGGATCTCATGGCTGGCTGAACACGCGATGTGGTTGAGGGTAGACCTTTGGCTTATGCTGCGGATCCCGGACCCCGACCGGGCTTGCACTCATTCATTTATCCCTTCGTCCGGGCCCGCACCCCTGGGGCATGTTACATTGCAACTTTGTCCATTGCGGGATGGGTGGCGCTGAAATCACAACAAAGACACACGCATTAGGTACTACATTGGCAAGCCCACCACTTAACCATGCCCAGAGCCCCGGAGTTATCATCCACACCCCTATGCTGGACTGCTGTACGCCAGCCCACTCCAGCAACGCATACAGGGGGGTACGACACAGCGACATGTCCCAGGTCTACCCCACTGCCTGAGGTGACATGGTTGCCTCAGCTGTACACAGCACAATGCAATGTGGTAGGGCCCGGGGCCCTCATGCACACACAATGACCACACGGACACACTTAGACAGTTTGTGGAACTGGCTACGGGCACGTGCGCCCAGCCCCTTTTATTGCCAGGGTCACATGTCCAGTGACGCCTGTGCTGGATGGGTGTGGGTTGAGTGTAAGCCAGCCCTCAGGGAGTGGCCGGTGCTGGCAACAGCTACAACAGTGATCAGACAATCAGAAGTTCAAAGTTCAAACAGCAAGGGTCCACGCCTTGAGCTGCACAGAGGTAGTGGCCCCGGTTGCACTGCGGCCGGCACAGGCACACCGCCACGGGACGTTGACTACCGGTGCACTGAGGTAGGGCCATGAGAGCTGAGCGGGTTCTCGTCGATGTCCAAGGTGAATGTCGCAGAGGGTTTTGGGGGACAGTGGAAGGTGTTCTTCCAGTGCATGATACAGAGGGCAGTACCAAGCCGACACAGGCAACATGGAGGAGATGAATGCCACAGACTCATTCCTGACGCCAAGTCAGTATCAGCTACATGATGATGGAGACAACCCCCAGGCCATGGACTCAGATGCCACCAAAGTGCAACCAGAGAGTGTCCATGAAATTCGGGGCACAGAGTTAGTGGCACCAGAGCTGTTAGGGGATGCAGTCTGCGATGAGGCCCATGCAATGGTATAAACTCTGCAATAAATAAATCAAGACTCAGTTCCAAATGTGTGACCTACTTGACCGCAGTGCAGGCCCGAGGCAGCGGTCTGCAGGGGCCCCCAGCCACGTGTCATTGGCTTGCGATACACAGGGTTAGTGGCACCAGGGCAGTTGTTGGTAGTGTCCGGTCACCTCCGTAACGAGGATCCTTTTCCCATCCGGACTGAATCGTGTCTTCCTCTTACTGCTCTCCTGGCATGCCATGATATGTACTCTGCCATTGTAAAATCAAGACTCAGTTCCAAATGTGTGACCTACTTGACCGCAGTGTAGGCCGGAGGCAGTGGTCAGCGTGGGCCAACCGCTGTTCAGGCAGCTCCTCCTGGTACACTCACACATGACGTTGGAATGCCATGTGGCGATGATTTGTGGTTGACGGAGGTAGAGGCACCAGAGCTGAGCGTGTGTGCAGCCTGCGACAGTGCCATGTCCTGCCTGGTCCGGAATGGATTGGATTGCTGTGAGGCCTGCTGGACCAAAGTGTAGGCAGTATACACGTGACAAGTGGTGCTGGACCGAAGTGTAGGCCGAAGTCAGTAGTCAGAAAGGGCCGACAGACACGGGTGGTTGGAATGCTATGCACAGAGTTGGTGGCACCACTTCGAAGGGAGTACGGTGATATGAAATCTGCCATAAACATATGTACTCTGCCATTGCATAATCAAGACTCAGTTCCAAATGTGTGACCTACTGGACCGCAGTTCGGCCGGAGGCAGCTGTTGAGTACGTCAATGAAAAAGGAGTACTTGGGGCCTGTGTCTCGGAGGCCGTGATGGTCTGAGGAGGCTGCCAAGTTCGTGGGCCTCGGGCTTGGAGCTTGCACCGGCACGTGGTGTGCCCTCTTTGACACACGCCGGTGTCGGCAGGTGAACAGTGAGGCCTGGGTGCGCTGGGGCGGGCATGACGGGTCTTGGGGACAGCGTCCTGGGCTGCAGCAGGCGCACAGGATCGCAGGCACCGCCGCTCACGGCATCGGCCTCGTGGCGGGGTGAAAAGCGCCACCCTGGCAGACACGTTGTCCATTCCGGAAGAGGACCACACCCCGAGTAACGGGTTTTTTATTCACACCCTACGCTGGCCTGGCGTACGCCGGGCCAGCCCACTCCGCTCATGCTTACGGGGGGGACGTAACAAGCTACATTTCCATGTTCTTCCCCAATGGCTGCGGTTACATGGTTGCGTCCACTATCCAGCACATCCACGCCACACTTGGCATTGTGTACATTCACACTCATGGGTCACTTGCCTCCTTCGCACATGCCTGGTTCCCACCTCTCCCCACATGCTGCTATTGTGTGGCTGAGGTGCCATGCCGTTGATGGCTTGTGTACATGGCTGGCCCAGGTTACCACAGTAAGTTGTGTTGTCGTGTCTGGAATGTGGTAATGTTGGTTGTCATGTTGTATCTGGTCTTGTGACATGTGCATTCCCAGAGTTGTGAGTTGTATATTAGTGGAGTTGAGGTGTGTGGTGTGTTCAGTTGTTACTTACCGACGAGCAGTGCATTTCCATAGGTGGCATCCTGAAAGCGCTGGTTGATGATGGACTGTCGGAAGATGAAGGAATCATGCACAATGCCTAGGTAGTTGGCGACGACATTGGTGAAGAATCCCCGGTGGTCCACTATTGCCTGCACATTGATGGAATGCGTGTGTTTCCTGTTGCAGTAATTGTGTTGTATACTTTATAGGGTGTCCATAAACGGGCTTTCTAGAATCATGTCCTTATATAGGCACAATTCGCCTTGCCCTTATATAGGCATAAAATCCCAGACCTTATTTAGGCATAAACCATGCACTCCAAATACAGGCATGGATTCCGACATCCGTCCACCCTAGCGTCTCAACGAGTCCATGAAAAAAACAGACCCTCAGGCTCCGGGAGTTTCCCTTGCCCAGGACTATTGATTTCTTCAAGGACTCATACATAATGCATGAACCGTTAATCCCTAGAGGTTCATTCATGACGTCTTTCGCTGCCCAACTCACGTCAATGCTAACATTTTCAGGTATAAATATACCTTCCCAAACCCCTGTAAATCAGAGGAGACCTCGACTTCAGAGGAGCCCGTTTCCCGACCAGACGCACTGAGAAGACGCTGTCATTCCTGCTCGCAGAGAGTCCAGCTTCCAGTGATCTAACTTCCCTTGCGGGGTGTTGGAGTTCGAGTCCGGAAAGAGATTCCTACCTCTCTCATTCTTCAGGTATGGAGCAGACTAGAACCTAGAGGGACTCTTGGCATACTAGACTCTTGGCATACTAGACTCTTGGCATACTAGACTCTTGGCATACTAGACTCTTGGCATACTAGGCGTAACTTACTCTTAGTATACTCTAGTCAGGAATACAGCACATACTTCTACTTCTCCCTACACCTAGGAAAGGTTAGGCACACTGGGTAGAACTAGGCTAGAAACGCATCGTATGAGTACTCGCATTTTTAGGCTGTGTCATTTTATGTAAATGCATATATGCTGAAAAGATAATGCTAACGCAGTATTATTTATTTCTACTGCTCACGCTGTACATTATTTATCTCGCCTACTGTCTTGTGATCGTAACAGCACATCTAACTTACAACAGAAACAAGACTGTTCAATAAATCCTTTATTGAAACGCCCGTCTGTTATTTCTGTGTAACTTTGAGAGTAACTGAACCATGCACGACTGAGCTGAGTGAAATAGTTATCTATTGTTTCTACGACTCTGGGACACGTCCTGATTCTGTAAGGGAAACACAGTGGTCATGTTTTGCGGCTGCCAGAAACTACTCCCTTCTTGTTGTCAAGAAGTTTCTAGTGGCCTCTGAGCTAGCTGGCACAAGTAATTAAGTTTAATATACTCGATAGGGACATACCGACCTTAGTCCTATGTCAAACCTATAGGATATATTATTCCAATGCGCAGAGCCTATTAGGGAAATAGGAGCTACACTACATGGCGCCCAACGGTTTGGTAATGCAGTAATTCAACGTTAGATACTGAGTAACTCAGCTGTGCATTTTTTTTTCTTTTCTCTCTCAGAGACCCCTACCCATATACTCCAAAAGACGTCTGGAGTGGGCAGGGTTAGTATCCGCCACGGCTACATAGGGCAGTACCCTATATATTAGCTGTTTGGTTTGCTCAACGTTGAAGGATACAGTGTTCCACAGTATTGTGCACCTTATCTTTGTTTCCTTGAAATTTGTTCTACATTTTTCATAAAACAAAATGTCCTTAAACGGGGACAATCCCGCTGGAAACGGTGGAGCTGAGGCTGATCCAGCCCAACCAGCACTTTTTAACTTCACCGGTTTAAATGAAACCGAGGAGGGTGTCATCGACATCGCTCCAAACTTAAGAAGAGCCATTACTCTAAAACTTATAAAACATGGCCTACCACCGAGAGGAGGTAGAGCAGTTTTCGTGATAGAGGCACATGAATCCTTTCAGACAGAGGTATTCTATTCATGGGTAATATTTCCTGAATCCAATCCAGTAACTAATGTGTTTCACTTCTACAAGGAAGATGAAACACCAGAGGAATACATTCCCTTCGAGGATATAGAGATTCCATTAACATACCAGGAGCATCAGCTCTGGTTTAAAGGCGCCCTAAAACATCACAGAAATATAACCAGGCTCGGTCCACTAGGTAGACCAGGAGCAACTTGGCCGATTCTAGCCGGCTACACACCTCATCCTGAACTTGACATAATGTCAGATGAGAACTTACTTGTTCAAATACAAGAATTAATAAAAATCTACAGACAATTGGTTCAATATGTCATGCGGACTTTCACAGTTCAACCACCATTAACACTTCCAAATCAAACCCCTCACCAGGGGAACAATTTAAAAATTACACCACAGACTCTATATGCAGTCATAGGTAAAATGCCCACTAAGCGGGAGCAAATTCCATTTTGGATAGCTCAAAAAATTACTCAAATCGAAGCAGTATTTCCAAATACTAGCCCGCATGAGAAACACAGAATCCTAACCATTAGTTTACCAATGGGGATCACACCACAACTGGAAGACTGCACCACTTGGGGCTCAGTCTTTGCTGCCATCTACACTAAAACACACAGCATTCCGTCAATTGCGGTAATACCTGATGTCCTAAAACAAATTCAAAACGAATACGGGGCAGAGCCTGCTTTAAATTTAGGTATGAAATTACTGAGAAATTTCGACCAGGTCTCAACAATAATATTATCAAATATTAAAGGGGAGGCAGCAGCAGTGGCGATCCGACAAAAATTAAGGGAATTTGATGTTACAGAACATCAAACAGAGCTACCCAGAATTATAGAACAATCTTATGCAGAATTAGGCAGAGATAGTTTGGGCGGGAGACCAGTTAAACCAAAACTATCTGAAAGTCCTGAGAAGGACTCAATTAAACAAACTCCTACATCTTCTAAAAAGAAGTGGGAGTCTACTAAACAAAATTCAAATGAGAAAAGATCTCAGTCCCGAGGTAGATCTCCTCAAAAGGAGCCCTCTGAAAGGAGGTATAACCTCAGGAACAGGGATAATTTGAGAAAACCTGATAGGTATCAAGATAATGATACACGTTCCTCTCGTCCCTTTCAGGTCTCATCACAGACTTCGGAAAGAAGAGGACGAACAGAACATAGAGAAGAACGCGTGAAATCGAAAGACGAAAAGCACGCAACATAAACTAAAGCTAAACCTCAATTCTCCAAAAAGAAAGTAGCAGGTCTAATAGTAAGACATGCCGAGAATTCTGAGAACTCAACTCAAGAACGGAGAATGGGCTCAGACAATGCTGGACAGTGCAGCAGAAGTCACAATAGCTCGCCAGAACCTGATGGAACTTCTGGAGATAGTGGACTTGAATGAGTACATTACAGTTGAGACTGTAGACACCAGGGTTAGTACTCCACAAAGGTTATATGAAATAACACTCCGGATGGAGGGAGACAAACCTAGACAGGTTAAAGCACTTTTTTGGGAAAAACTATCAAAGGGTTATGACATACTTCTAGCAGAAAAAGACTGGCCACCACAATTTGTCAGGGAGTGCCCACACGGCGAGGACATGATTATGCCTGCCTTCTCCAATCACATTCCAATTCACTTAAAATATACATATGCCAGAAAATGGGCAGTGGCCCAGGCTCCAGCATTATATAAAAATCATGTAGGATGGGATGAGGACTCACCTCACCATAAAATAAATCTGAAACATGAACCTACTGCTCAGAGGCAGTATCCTATTAAGCAAGAAGCTAAAAAACAGGTCAGGGAGATTTTAAATCAACTTGAATACCAAGGGGTGATTGAAACATGCACCTCTTCCATGAACAATCCCTTGTTTCCTGTCTCCAAACCAGACAATACATATCGTCTAGTTTTGGACTACAGACATTTAAACACTTGTTCTAAAACCTTTGCAGTGCAAAATGCACACAGCATAGCATTAATGAATAACATTGTGCGTAAAAAATACAAAACAACATTAGACATCTCAAACGGTTTCTTTTGTCAAAACATAGCACCGGAAAGTAGGTACTTAACGGCATTCTCCATAATGGGGACCCAGCGTCACTTTTGTCGACTCCCACAAGGGTTCAAGAACAGCCCAGGTTTATTCTCAGCAAGAGTAACGGAGTTACTACAAATTTATGATAACGAGGCATTGTCCTATGTCGATGACATCTATCTGACAGACGATGACTTGGAAAAACACTTGAACAGGGTGAGCACCATTATACTGGGATTCGCCTCTGAGGGCTACAAGTTCAACTTTAAAAAGTCCCGAATTGCCCATCTCAATGTCCTATTTTTGGGATATGAGCTTTCAAGTGAAGGCAAGAGCTTGGCAGCTAACTTTTTAGAGAAATGTGCGCTGCTCCAACCTCCAAAAACGCTAAAAAACTTACAATCAATCCTGGGATTCCTCAATTTTGGAAGAACATACATTCTAAATTACGCAGAAAGGGTTAAAACTCTCTACGCATTAATCAAACCTGATTTTACAATTAAAAACTGGACACAGGAACACACAGAAATTTTGCGTTCACTCCAGGCTAACATGTTAGCAACAAATCACTTACAAACACGCGTAAGTCAAAGAAATTTGGTGATTCGAATAATTTCGGGTCAATGTGGATTCACTTACTTAACCTTTAATGAGGGTGAAAAAGTACCAATCGCATACAAATCACATTTGTATACACAAGCGGAAATGCGCTTCAGTTCAACTGAAAAAAGTCTGACAGCAGTTCAAACAGCTGTAGCAAAAGAAAGAGCCTTAGCCCAAGGGAAACGCATAATTGTCGTCACCCCGGTACCAGCTTTAGAAGCAGTCACAAAAGCGAGCATTCCAAATGCTAAAGCTTTACATCCGAGATGGATACAGTGGGTTAATTCTCTTGCTGCAACTGATGTTGAATATGTTTTTGATCCAGATTTAAAAACACAGGCATTTCTCCAATATGAACAAGAATGTCCTCTGCCCACTGAGATTCTGCCTCTCAATCAGTATGAATTCGTAATTTACACTGACGGATCCGCACAGCCCGCAACAGGGAGTAAGCAAGCTTACAGTGCAGCGTGTGCTATCGTTAAAGGTCGCATGCGAAATGGCATCTTCAGACCTATGGTCACAAAAACTCAGTCACTAGGTGATTGTACAGCTCAGCGAGCTGAACTACAAGCATTCAAACTGGCACTTGAGAGTACGGATCGAGAATTCCTCACACTGATAGTGTGCGATTCCTATTACTGTGTTCAGTCGTATAATGACTATATACGAACCTGGCTTGAAAATGGTTTCAAAGATGCGAAGGGTGGCACAATAAAGCACAAATTGCTTTGGGAACAACTAGTTCAGTTGAAAAATGAACTACCAAAGGCTCACGTGATTCACACACTGAGTCATCAGCGTGATGGCGTTCACGTTGCAGGGAATTCATTGGCTGATGAAGCCGCGAAGGGGGCTGTTCAGACGGCTTCCGTAGCTGCGATCACTCGTTCCAAAACAAAAATAGATGGTGAGATAATGTTAGCTGTCAATGCTTCAAGCAAAGGCAGCAGTGCAGCGTTACCAAAAAAGTTTCCACTCAAGTACTCTTGTGTAATTGATGGGAATAACGTTCCTTTTGTTCGAATCCCTGGAGTGGGGGATAGGGTAATTCCAAACATGGAACGAAGAGCAGCCTTGATTTATGAAACACATTTGGGGGAGGGTCTGTCACATCAAGGGATCTCTAAAACAATTTTGACGTTAAAAGAGATGTACTGGTGGCCTGGAATGAATACAGAAATTCACATATTTATCAACAATTGCTTAGACTGTAAATTACAGTGAGAGAGCCACCAGACACCATGCAGCGAATGCGGCAGCCCAGTGCAGACACCACTGTTAGACTTAATTAGGCTATCTACTCGCCAGCGTCCTACTGGACAAAGGCATTCCCGCAAATACTGAATCTAGGTTCCTATGGTTATGGCCTCAGCGCTCGGCTGACGCTCGAACTGTTATAAAAGATTTGCGAGTCTTTATCGGCACATACGCAATAGGCACGCTACATTCTGACCAGCGTCCTGCGTTTAGCTCTAGGGCTTACAAGGAGGCCATGGTCAGTCTGGGCGTTGCATTGCAGTACTCCTCTCCATTCCATCCTGAGGGAAATTCTGTTGTGGAAAGGAAAAACCGGGACATAAAGCAGTCTATAACAGCTAGGGTATTAGGCTCGGGTGATGGGTGGGTCAAACACCTCAATAGCGTTCAGCGCGCTCTCAACAACCTGCCAAGAAGTTCTCTAGGGGGGGTCACTCCATATGAGGTCCTGTTTGGGACAAGAATGTGGGTTCCAGACTTAGAACACGTAGGTACAGTGGTGTACATGAAAACATTTGATATCAAAGATCGTTTGGCTGTTTTACAGGATCTTAATAAATTAAGAACGAAACAAAGCAACGTATCCCTACAGCCAACCACCACTGGGGAAACATCGGCGGTCCCAGCAAGGTCTGTGTGGATTCCAAAAGTTGGGGATCTAGTCAGAGAAAAAATCGCGGACAAGAAGGAATTTGGACCTTCTTACAGACAACCGGTACCTGTTCTAGCTGTTCAAGGAACAAGGACAGTACTTCTGCCGCCCCTTGCTGGAAGAAAGGAGAAAAGATTTGTGTCAATCGACCTGATCAAACCACAGTATGTGGCCAATACTAAGCAGTAGGCCTCATGGACTCCGACCTAGTAGCAGACGCACTCCTCTCGCTACTATTCAAGAGGTTCAGACTGAAAGACTGATCACGATCGAGAATTCAGCTGTAACAAATGAAGGACTAGGCAACCAAGCTATGGAACTCATCCCTCTTGACAACCAAGTAACAGTTCGTCCAAATACACCTGTCTACACCAACGTGACTCGTGAAGAACTGGTTCCTGTGATTTCAACAAATCCTGATGCAATTCCAACAATTGACAGAACTGCTTCTGGCTATTTCATTGACTTTGTTACGTTCTCAGAGGATCCAAGTGAACCTGAAACGACGCCAGCATCATTAACATTCAAGCAGCAAGTACAAGACTTTCTTCACTTTCTGAAAAAGACTTATCTGGTTTCTCCATGGATTGAACTCTGGATTACATCTGGACTTTTTGTTTTTCTGCTCTGGCTAGCTTTGGTAACAACTGTAAGCATGCTTATAAATGGCAGATACATCCATGTGAACAGTGAAGGTAAAGACGTGAATGTACTTTTGAAACCACATAAATCTTCCCATCGTGAAGCAAGAGACTTGTCATCAGTGAACATCACAGCAGTTCCTATACAGGATGGTATAGTGTGGGACAAAACAGATTATGAAATCTTCCGTCCAAGTGAACAATTGAACATTCCACATTTGTTTAAAATTTCACTAAGTGATTTAATTACGTCCAGTACCTATTCAGATGATTGGGACTTTGAGACTGTGACCGATATAATGTTTGATCTAGAAAAAACTGCTGCATTTTCTAAGAATGAATTTTTAGAAGGTTCATCTGATTATGAAGAACTGTATTGTTATAACCACTATGGTCATCATTATTTGCACAAAACTGCATATCCAAGAAATGTGTTTATGTTTAACCAATGGGAACATTGTCCTACACCACCAAAAGGTAGTTCAAAAACTTTTGCTAGTAAATTTCCATATTTTTCAGGTTATAATACATCTGACCCAGAAACATTTTACTATAGAAATGTGAACAAAACAGGACTAAAAATTATGTTAACCAATACGAAACA
Organism: Calotriton arnoldi; assembly: GCA_963921515.1. Taxonomy (NCBI): domain Eukaryota; kingdom Metazoa; phylum Chordata; class Amphibia; order Caudata; family Salamandridae; genus Calotriton; species Calotriton arnoldi. The sequence goes on along the minus strand of CAWUFW010010607.1, from coordinate 259,084 downwards.
GATTTACTCTGAAGCATTTATTGCCCAACAGTCTACACAGGGTTTCGACTTATGGAAAGACACAATTGAGACAAAAACTGTCTGGGGTAGTAAAGATTGGCAAGTACAGGGTATAGAAGCTTTATTTAGAGCCTGTATCATCCCTGAACAAATACTGTTTTTGAATGAAACGTCCAACAAACATCTTGTCTTGGATTAGCCAAGATCAAAGAGATGGAAACACCTTCTGTGCCAACACCTGCCAGTGATAATAATACAAAGGCAGTGGTGACAGTTGACAATATACTACAATTCAACAGAACTCATCCAAATTGGAAAAAATGGTTGATCTGGCCCACAGACACGAACAACTGTCAGGAAAGGTTCTTGAACAAAACTCAGGGCTTTACTATTCATAGGCCAGACCCAAGATATGTCCAAAGACAACATCCTGGGGTAGTAACAACATACATTGTAGGTAAATTATGCCTCGATTGGCTGCATAAATCTACACTACAGGATGTGAAACAACACTTAACCTTACTTAAAGAAGACGCAGATCTTAGGGAATTCTTGCTTGGACCAAGAAAACCGCGTCAAAAACGTTTCATATATGTCGGCATTTATGCTGCCTATAATGAAGCATGGAAAGTATCACAGATGGAGGCTGCAGAACGAATACGTGAACTTGATCGTATTAATTTAGAGAAAACACTTTCTGTAGTCGACAATGGGTTAACAACCTTGTCCTCCAGAATTTATTAATTGGATGGCATTGTATCCTCTGCTATCGACATTCTAGAACAAGATTTGGCTATGTTACAAAAAGGTCAATCCCAATTACGTTCTATAGTGTTATTGACATGGACGCTGCAATCTTTGCGAGCGGGCTATGTGCCTTGGCGTTTCATCAACACGTCGTCTCTGTTTGCAGAATACAATCTAACTGATAAACAGATCGAATTGGCACAAAGAGGAGCAAGGTATACAGTGCTGAGCATTGAAAAACTGGAAAAATTACCATTTACAGTGGCAGAAAAACCAGCTACAGAATGGGTAATTCATGGCAAAATAACGTTACCTGTGACAACTTTTCAGTTTCAGTATTTCCTCAGACAGATGCAAGCAGGCAAATATGAAAGGCTGGGTAAGGAATACATTAAGACATCTTGGGATTTACCGTATACACATAGATGTTGGAGTGGGGATCGTGAAGTGTTTCTTAGCGGTACAAACTGTAAACATGCACTGACCGGTTCACTCATTTGTCAGGATATTTTTTTACACGGGGCTTGTAATGGTTCTGTGGCAAACTTGTCTTGCCACCAGCGGGGTACACCAGCTGCTGTGATTAATCCAACGTTTGGACAACTTTCTAATGGGAGTTACCTCATGTTGAATGATCAGAGTTGCTGTGGAATGTTGCCAGGCATCCCATATCTAGTAACGGTCAACTCCAGGGTCACTTGCTGTATGCAAGTATTGTTTGCCCCAATAGACACAGTCAGGGAGTCGCCTCTATGGCCTTCGTTGAACGTCTCTTTTATAAGATTTGATACTTTGAGCAGAATGAAAGCCATGCTTTTACAGCAAACAGTGCCTTTGACCTCGGCCAAAGAAACCTATGATCTACAAGTAGCAAGGACTTCGGCTGAGATACAGACTCTAAAACGTACAAACTGCCCTATACATTTCATAGAAATGATATCACGTATCTTTAACATGTCAGATACAACAGGAATTGTACATGTATTTAAGAGCATTTGCTCCGGTCTGTTAGCACCGTTCCAGGCAATACTTGGAATCATCCCCAACTTTGCACATTCGGTGTTTGGTGGCATACCATTAATTCTCGCACTTGTTGCCGGAATTTTATTCATCTGTCTGCTATTGCGCTATGGCCAGCCGATTCGCCGACATCACTCCGAGCAAAATGGAGAGAACTCTCCTTGAAAGACAGTGCCGTGAGCGAATAGTACAGCTACTGGGCATGACTCGTCTACGGGACCTTAATACCATGTGGTTCCTGTCATTTAGACCAATCTGGCAAGATTGCATCTTACCTGTTCTACGATGCCTGCTATGCGGTAAAGAATGCATGTCTGACGCTTGTCTAACATATCCATCAGCTGCGCCACAGGATGTCGATACTTTGCTGGTCCCGATAACGGCCCATGCTCTGTGTTGTCCCCAGAGGCTTCCAATTCTGATGTCAGCATTCATTGAGATCTCACAGTCGCCTCCTGCTGCTGCTGAGGTACGAGAAACAACTCCAGGCACACAGGTAACAACGGACGCGAACATTGCTGCGGCGACCTCTGCTGAGAGCGATGCTTCCCATCTTTGTGCGATCAATCTTCTACACGAGGTGTTCCAACTTACACCCGCGGCAGTAGATGATGTTTTGTCTATTGAAGTGGATGATCTCATGTTTACACCAGACCCGTAAACTGACTCTGATTCGGCATACTCTGTTCCAGTGAAACAGCAACAATTTTGCCTTCATTTTTCGAAACCTTGGAACTTTACCAAATTTGAACTTTTTCCCATTTTTTGAACGAAAATGGCACTTCAATCTGCTTAAAGTAAAACTAGCCTTATAATACAAACTTGGCAGTACTTCCAGGGACACTTAGTTATCTTATGTGTCTAAATCAGTTTATTTAAATTTCATGACAGGAAATGACTTTGATTTTGAATGACCTTATCAATCATTTTCGTCATATGTACATATTTTGCTTTTTATATTTCGTTCCAAATGCATTTATTTCATACTTTATGCTGGAAATTAGAAGCACTGCTTGATGATGTACAGAAACCTTTGCATTTTTTAATATGTCTTTTAAAGCTTTTAGGATATGTTTCAATATGCGGTACTCTATTTTAATGTTTAGCATTTTAAATGTTTAGCATTTTAGTATTGTTGTATACACAAAAGAGGAGTGGGTGTTGTATACTTTATAGGGTGTCCATAAACGGGCTTTCTAGAATCATGTCCTTATATAGGCACAATTCGCCTTGCCCTTATATAGGCATAAAATCCCAGACCTTATTTAGGCATAAACCATGCACTCCAAATACAGGCATGGATTCCGACATCCGTCCACCCTAGCGTCTCAACGAGTCCATGAAAAAAACAGACCCTCAGGCTGCGGGAGTTTCCCTTGCCCAGGACTATTGATTTCTTCAAGGACTCATACATTATGCATGAACCGTTAATCCCTAGAGGTTCATTCATGACATCTTTCGCTGCCCAACTCACGTCAATGCTAACATTTTCAGGTATAAATATACCTTCCCAAACCCCTGTAAATCAGAGGAGACCTCGACTTCAGAGGAGCCCGTTTCCCGACCAGACGCACTGAGAAGACGCTGTCATTCCTGCTCGCAGAGAGTCCAGCTTCCAGTGATCTAACTTCCCTTGCGGGGTGTTGGAGTTCGAGTCCGGAAAGAGATTCCTACCTCTCTCATTCTTCAGGTATGGAGCAGACTAGAACCTAGAGGGACTCTTGGCATACTAGACTCTTGGTATACTAGACTCTTGGCATACTAGACTCTTGGCATACTAGGCGTAACTTACTCTTAGTATACTCTAGTCAGGAATACAGCACCTACTTCTACTTCTCCCTACACCTAGGAAAGGTTAGGCACACTGGGTAGAACTAGGCTAGAAATGCATCGTATGAGTACTCGCATTTTTAGGCTGTATCAATTTATGTAAATGCATATATGCTGAAAAGATAATGCTAACGCAGTATTATTTATTTCTACTGCTCACTCTGTACATTATTTATCTCGCATACTGTCTTGTGATCGTAACAGCACATCTAACTTACAACAGAAACAAGACTGTTCAATAAACCTTTTTATTGAAACGCCCGTCTGTTATTTCTGTGTAACTTTGAGAGTAACTGAACCATGCACGACTGAGCTGAGTGAAATAGTTATCTATTGTTTCTACGACTCTGGGACACGTCCTGATTCTGTAAGGGAAACACAGTGGTCATGTTTTGCGGCTGCCAGAAACTACTCCCTTCTTGTTGTCAAGAAGTTTCTAGTGGCCTCTGAGCTAGCTGGCACAAGTAATTAAGTTTAATATACTCGATAGGGACATACCGACCTTAGTCCTATGTCAAACCTATAGGATATATTATTCCAATGCGCAGAGCCTATTAGGGAAATAGGAGCTACACTACCATTGTGTGCAGTGGCGGCAGGGGGCACGAGGAGTGCATGTGTGCAGTCGATTGCCCCCAAGACGCGCGGGAAGCCAGCTATGGCGTAGAAGTCTTGCTTGATCTCCAGCTGTTCCTGCGCAGTGTGTGGGAAGTAAAGTTGCTGGGGTACCAAGCTGATGATGGCATCCAGGACAGGTGTGAGGAACTTTGACAGGGCTGGCTGTGAGACTCCTCCGACTCTGGCAGTTGTTGGTTGGAAGGTCCCAGAGGCCAACAGGTGCAGCACAGCCAGCAGCTTTGTCTTTGGAGGGATGTTGGTTCTCCGCTGTGTTGGTACCGTCAGCCTGTGGGCGATGATGGTCAGGATGCGTAGGATGGTTGTCCTTTTGAGCCTGTAGTGGGCAATGACTTCCTCTGGCGTTAAGTCTCCAAGGCTGGTGCGTTTCTGGAAGGTCCGGTGTCTTTGTCTGCGCTGCCTCTGTGGTAGTCCGGGGGTCAGGGTCCTGGCGGTGGTGGCTGTGGGTGTTGTGGCCCTCTTGGGGCTCCGAGCTGCATGATCAGTAGCTCCATAGCATCTGTTGTTCTTCTGGTGTGGCTGTGGGCTGGGCTCCCTTTTATGGTGTAGGTTGTCGTCCGACTTAACACCTGGTAGGAGCAGGTGTTAAATCCATGCTGCTAACGTGCCTTATCGCATGTTTTGTGATCTTATCGCCGATCTGGCTGGTCGTTGGGAATGTTGCGAAGTGGTGTTTCCACGGGTTTTTGCACGGAAACGCCTACTCTGCATCTCATTAGCGTTAGTTGCCGGTGTCATCCGTGGCGATGTTTTTTGCGACTGCTATCGCATGAAAACTGGAGATATCGGCTGTTACCACCAGCTTGTGAATGGTGCGATGAATTTATCACCACTTTGGCTGTGATAAAGTGCCGCTAACTCGGCGATGAGTCCTTGTGAATATACCCCTGTATTTGTTCTTTACACCACCTCACCATATCTTGTACACAGTTTCTACATCCTCTTTTCACCAAGTGCATCCTCCACAACCTGCATCCTTTCTTGTCATCATGTTCAACTTTCAGTATTCTCTTCTGCTTTCCATTTTCCCTCACCATACTGTATATTTGCTCCCTCCTCCTGCTTGGCCATCCACTCGACAGCAGGCACCTCGACACCAGGTACCTCTATTCCTTGGCTCTTCATGCTTCATTTGGAAACCCCACCATCAATATGTGCTTCCACCTTTCACTTGTGCCATCCATTAGCCCCCCTCTCCATCAACGTTCTACATCTGTGCTTCACCATTCACATCCAATTTGAGTCCTTTGCATCAACTGTTCAAGCTCCATGTCATCCCCCCACCCTACATATTTCCTTTCCATGACTGCTTCATCTATTTTCTGCATACTACCTCTGCTCTTAGCACACCACATCCACACTGCACTCTGTGTATACCTTCTACCTCTCTTCCCTCTTCATTTTCTCTCAAGTCTTTACATCAAGTCTTTATCTTGAATATCACTCTCGGCATAACATCTGTTGGTTACCCTATTCACCTGTGGGGTACTAATTACAGCCCCTCTCTATGCACTCCCCACCCTATAAAACTATCCTCCACATCAACCCTACACTCTCAAGCCTCCTTATCTGCTGAACAACCACTGACTCTCTATGTCTGCTCATCTCCTTCCTCCACATGCACTCTCCATTCTTTTTCTTGAAACTGCTGTCTCTTGATGTTCTATTCATGTCTGCTCCCGTACACACTTCACATGCCATATCCATATTCTTCTATCTACTGTTCACCTGTTCCGCACTCCACAACCACTGCTCGATTTTTCACCTTTTGGTGGACTCTATATTTTTGCTGGTGGTAGAACTCTGTGCACTTTAACATGGCTAACCAGTAGTAAAGTGCCCGAGCTCCCCTTTTAAAAATGGTCAAATTGAGATATTCCTAATTGGTATATTTAATTTACTACTAAGGGCCCGATTCTGATGCGGTTAGGAAATCTTCCCGATCGAATCAGTTTCGAAATGGTTTCCGACCAACTCGGATCGGGAGAGTCCGACCGACCGAGTATGATGCATCCGGATGCTTCCAGATACGATTTGATTGGAACGCCCATTGACTTCTATGGGAGCCTATGTTCCTAACCGCATCGTAATCTGGCCCTCGGTTGGGAAGACACGTTCCCGATCTGATTCGGAAGGAGCAAATGCCGTTAGGAGGCCTTCTTAACCGCATCGTAATCAGGCCCTAGGTGGGAATGCTTTCCTAACCGCATCTGAATCGGGCCCTAAGTGTCTACTATGTAGTATAAGATATACCCAGGGCTTGAAAGTTAAATGCCACTAGGGGACTGCAGCACCTTTTGTGCCGTCCACTCCACTGAAAGTGCAAACATGGCTTCAGGCCCACCACTTTAGAGGGACTGTAGTAGTGTAAAAACTGCAGTCTGACCTGTTAAAATCAGCCCTTTAGACAGGTCAAATCTCCCTTTTAAATATTAATATGCCCCCCCCCCCAGGCATTATAGTCCTCAAGGCAGGATGCATGGTATTTATTTAAAAATAGAACAAGTAGAAATGTAATGTTAATGTGTCTTTATAATGACGAGCCCCAAAAAGCTGTTTATCACTGTGGTACGGCTAGCTGTCCTAAGTATAAAACCGGAGTACAGATTAAAATTCTAATAGTGTATAAGCACTTAAAAGGAAGGGAAACTGGATGCCAAAATAATTCTTGTGTATCAACAGTCTGGTTGCAGGTAAACGCCATTTTAACTGATTTTTCAAGTTCTCAAGCTTCTTTACTACTGATTGACATAATGGCAAGTTTTAGCCTTAATCTCCTGCCTTTCTAACTGCAGCATTTCTATATTAAACTGTGCACACTCATCCAGCGTTGGCATAAGGAACACAATCTGCTTTCATGTTTTAAGAAGCTCCGGTGCTGAGCTCAAGTGTGGAAAAGAGCGAGGTGTTAAGCCAAGGAGGCTAACGCCGCTCCGCCACTTCCTTGTACATATGCCCCTGTGTTTCTAATCCTGTTCCAAGTGGAAATTATATTCGGTAGGTAATCATTTTTTAAATAAGATCTTTTGTTGCAAACATATTGCTATCACTTTAAGTTGCCAGCAATCACACCGGAAGTTTGGCCCTGGAAGTGGTGGCCGTTCCTGGTGGAAGGGTTCGGGGTCAGCGCAGGAGAGGTGAGGGCCGCGGTCCATTCTCGTACAGCTTAGCTGCTTTCTAAGGGGTGTCCCAGCACCTCCAATGAAGCCTGTTTTCTGCATCCCGTTTATCAAGTTATGTGAATGGATAAGTAAGAGATGTGCTTTGTACTGCTCGTAATAGATGCAGCCTTCGGTGAAGTGGAAGGGCCGCCTCATTAAGAAATATTGTATTTTATGCTATTTAATTGCATTGTGTATAGCGTTTTGAGGCCTGACAAGGCACTGCCTCGTGTGCAATAGCAGGGTCCTGTGACTATCCCACGCTTGAAGTATTGCTTGCTGCCCTGCACAAAAGTACTGGTTCTGTCACTTAGGACCACTGGGGAGCCTAGAAGTGGTATGTCTTACCCATCACCTGTCCTGCGAGATGGGGCGAGCCTGGACAGTATCCCTGAAGTGATCGGCGTGGCTGAGAGCTGATCCAGCGCCAATCCCAGAGGGGGCTAAGACACAGCAGACAACGGGCCCCACACATTTACACTTTTACCCACAACTTAAAAAGACCCCACTGGAATGACGCTGAATAGAGGGAGGTAAGTTTTAATTTCTCCCGTCCATCAGTTTAGAAACAAGCTCATCTTCTAAATAACCAACTGAGCCTGCATATCAACTTCTTTCCTCTTCGGTCGATGGACCAAAAAGTTGAAGAGTTGATGGTAATAGTATGACTAACTGTTTGATCTAACCATGTAGCTAAATAACCACAAACTCTGTGAAATGTTAAATGATTTTTATCTTCAAATAATGCAAACTTTAAGCTCATACACGTACAGAATCACAGAGAGAAAAATGCATAAATCACAGAGAGAAAATCACAAAATATGCAGACAGTATCAGAAACATATCAACAATAATGCATATGAAGGAGTGGATAGGTGAAGAGACAAAAGTTTCAGAGAGAAAATACATTTGCAAATATTTATGCAAAGTACAGTTCACCTATCTATATACGAACCTACGGATATAGCAGAAATACCACCCCCTGGCCACGGGGATAGTGAAGAAATGCGGCCTAGTCGTTTTATGCATTAGTCTTAGTTGCAGTGCACGCATGCGCAAAGAATTTTCCCAATGTTTGAGTTGGTGCATATTATTTTTCGCATCACACTATTAATACGTGTTACTGGGGCGTTGATTTGAGCAGGTTTTCTATGACGCAAAACCCTGCTCCATCAGAGCCAACCAGCGCCCTTACTTCGCTTAGGAGCAGGGCGTGGACAGCAACAAAGCGCAGTAGGCGCCTCTTCCCCCAGGAGGCGTGAGCGTCCCTTCCGCAGGGAGGGAGCATACCCCGATGTGTTGGAACAAGCATCTCACCAGGACGCTTTCGGGCTGCCAAGAGGTACAGCAGAGGAGGTATTAGTGGCAGCCGGAGCTCTTGCCAGCTCTGTCACTGACACCTCGTGTGATTTGTGAGCCTGACACCTTTGCATTTGCAGTCATCCAAAATGCTGATTTTGTTTCTTGTATGCACACAAACCCTTCTCTTGCTAAATGATTTTTCCTTCTCATTCTTAAAACCACACGAGCGGTCTCATGGCCGCGACTTCTGCCTGTTAATACTATGCAAGAAAGAGAAGTGCCTTCTCCTAATATCAGAGGGGTGGGTGAGCGAGCACTGTTTACCGCCCAGTGCTTTTGTGGGTGGTATAAAAAGCCAAATGTGCCACAGTGTTTCATTTGCAGAGGTAGTTGTCTGTCCCTAGCTGCAGGCATCTCCCTCCTCTGTGCATACAAAGCAGTCACAGAAGGAGATTAATGCCCTTTGAAGCGTCGGCTGCCTCGGCCTCCTCTCTGTGACCTTCTATCAGGCACCTGTTTCTGGTTGGCATGTGCAGACATGCAGGAAATCCACAGCAGAGCAGGTTATTACATCTCCTAGGGACCAAGGGATCAAGGGTCGGACTGTCAAAGGGCATCATCCACTGCAGAGCGAGTTATTACATCTCCTAGGGGCCAAGGGATCAAGGGTCGGGCTGTCAAAGGGCTTCATCCACTGCAGAGCGGGTTATTACATCTCCTAGGGACCAAGGGATCAAGGGTCGGGCTGTCAAAGAGCATCATTCACTGCAGAGCGGGTTATTACATCTCCTAGGGACCAAGGGATCAAGGGTCGGACTGTCAAAGGGCATCATCCACTGCAGAGCGGGTTATTACATCTCCTAGGGACCAAGGGATCAAGGGTCGGACTGTCAAAGGGCATCATCCACTGCAGAGCGGGTTATTACATCTTCTAGGGACCAAGGGGTCAAGGGTCGGACTGTCAAAGGGCATCATCCACTGCAGAGCGGGTTATTACACTTCCAAGGGACCAAGGCATAAAGGGTCGGACTGTCAAAGGGCCTCATCCACTGCAGAGCGGGTTATTACATCTCCTAGGGACCAAGGGATCAAGGGTCGGACTGTCAAAGGGCGTCATCACTGCAGAGCGGGTTATTACATCACCTAGGGACCAAGGGATGAAGGGTCGGACAGTCAAAGGGCATCATCCAAGGCAGGGCGGGTTATTACATCTCCTAGGGACCAAGGGATCAAGGGTCGGACTGTCAAAGAGCATCATCCACTGCAGAGCGGGTTATTACATCTCCTGGGACCAAGGGATCAAGGGTCCGACTGTCAAAGGGCATCATCCACTGCAGAGCGGGTTATTACATCTCCTAGGGACCAAGGGATCAAGGGTCCGACTGTCAAAGCGCATCATCCACTGCAGAGCGGGTTATTACATCTCCTAGGGACCAAGGGATCAAGGGTCGTACTGTCAAATAGCATCATCCACTGCAGAGGGGTTATTACATCTTCTAGGGACCAAGGGATCAAGGGTCGTACTGTCAAAGGGCATCATCCACTGCAGAGCGGGTTATTACATCTCCTAGGGACCTAGGGATCAAGGGTCGGACTGTCAAAGGGCATCATCCCATGCAGAGCGGGTTATTACATCTAATAGGGACCCATCGATCAAGGGTCCGACTGTCAAAGTGCATCATCCATGCAGAGCGGGTTATTACATGTCCTAGGGACCAAGAGATCAAGGGTCCGACTGTCAAAGGGCATCATCCACTGCAGAGCGGTTTATTACATCTTCTAGGGACCAAGGGATCAAGGGTCCGACTGTCAAAGGGCATCATCCACTGCAGAGCGGCTTATCACATCTCCTATGGACCAAGGGATCAAGGGTCTGACTGTCAAAGGGTATCATCCACTGCAGAGCGGGTTATTACATCTCCTAGGGACCAAGGGATCAAGGGTCCGACTGTCAAAGCGCATCATCCACTGGAGAGCGGGTTATTACATCTCCTAGGGATCAAGGGTCGTACTGTCAAAGGGCATCATCCACTGCAGAGCGGCTTATCACATCTCCTAGGGACCTAGGGATCAAGGGTCTGACTGTCAAAGGGCATCATCCCCTGCAGAGCGGGTTATTACATCTCCTAGGAACTCAGCGATCAAGGGTCCGACTGTCAAAGGGCATCATCCACTGCAGAGCGGGTTATTACATCTCCTAAATACCAAGGGATCAAGGGTCGGACTGTCAAAGGGCATCATCTACTGCAGAGCGGGTTATTACATCTCCTAGGGACCAAGAGATAAAGCGTTCTGACTGTCAAAGGGCATCATCCACTGCAGAGCAGGTTATTACATCTCCTAGGGACCAAGGGTTCAAGGGTCTGACTGTCAAAGGGCATCATCCACTGCCGAGCAGGTTATTACATGTCCTAGGGACCAAGAGATCAAAGGTTCGTCTGTCAAAGGGCATCATCCACTGCACAGCGGGTTATTACATCTCCTAGGGACCAAGGGATCAAGGGTCCGACTGTCAAAGGGCATCATCAACTGCAGAGCGGGTTATTACATCTCCTAGGGACCAAGGGGTCAAGGGTCGGACTGTCAAAGGGCATCATCCACAACAGAGCGGGTTATTACATCTCCTAGGGAACAAGGGGTCAAGTGTCGGACCTTCAAAGGGCATCATCCACTGCAGAGCGGGTTATTACATCTCCTAGGGATGAAGGGATAAAGCGTCGGACTGTCAAAGGGCATCATCCACTGCAGAGCGGGTTATTACATCTCCTAGGCACCTAGGGATCAAGGGTCAGACTGTCAAAGGGCATCATCCTCTGCAGAGCGGGTTATTACATCTCCTAGGGACTCAGCGATTAAGGGTCCGACTGTCAAAGAGCATCATCGACTGCAGAGCGGGTTATTACATCTCCTAGGGACCAAGGGATCAAGGGACGGACTGTCAAAGGGCATCATTCACTGCAGAGCGGGTTGTTACGTCTCTTAGGGACCAAGGGATAAAGGGACGGACTGTCAAAGGGCGTCATCCACTTCAGAGCGTGTTATTACATCTCCTAGGGATCAAGGGATCAAGGGTCCGACTGTCAAAGGGCATCATCCACTGCAGAGCGGGTTATTACATGTCCTAGGGACCAAGAGATCAAGTGTCCGACTGTCAAAGGGCATCATCCACTGCAGAGCGGGTTATTGCATGTCCCAGGGACCAAGCGATCAAGGGTCCGACTGTCAAAGGGCATCATCCACTGCAGAGCGGGTTATTACATCTTCTAGGGACCAAGGGATCAAGGGTACGACTGTCAAAGGGCATCATCCACTGCAGAGCGGCTTATCACATCTCCTACGGATCAAGGGATCAAAGGTCTGACTGTCAAAGGGTATCATCCACTGCAGAGCGGGTTATTACATCTCCTAGGGACCAAGGGATCAAGGGTCGTACTGTCAAAGGGCATCATCCACTGCAGAGCGGGTTATTGCATTTCCTAGGGACCAAGGGATCTAGGGTCGTACTGTCAAAGGGCATCATCCACTGCAGAGCGGGTTATTACATCTCCTAGGGACCTAGGGATCAAGGGTCAGACTGTCAAAGGGCATCATCCCCTGCAGAGGGGGTTATTACATCTCCTAGGGACCCAGCGATCAAGGGTCCGACTGTCAAAGGGCAACATCCACTGCAGAGCGGTTATTACATATCCTAAAGACCAAGGGATCAAGGGTCGGACTGTCAAAGGGCATCATCCACTGCAGAGCGGGTTATTACATCTCCTAGGGACCAAGGGATCAAGGGTCGGACTGCCAAAGGGCATCATCCACTGCAGAGCTGGTTATTACATGTCCTAGGGACCAAGAGATCAAGGGTCCGACTGCCAAAAGGCATCATCCACTGCAGAGCGGGTTATTACATATCCTAGGGACCAAGGGATCGAGGGTCCGACTGCCAAAGGGCATCATCCCCTGCAGAGCGGGTTATTACATCTCCTAGGGACCAACGGATAAAGGGACAGACTGCCAAAGGGCATCATCCACTGCAGAGCGGGTTATTACATCTCCTCGGGACCAACGGATCAAGGGTCGGACTGCCAAAGGGCATCGTCCCCTGCAGAGCGGGTTATTACATCTCCTAGGGACCAAGGGATAAAGGGACAGACAGCCAAAGGGCATCATCCACTGCAGAGCGGGTTATTACATCTCCTAGGGATCAAGGGTCCGAATGCCAAAGGGCATCATCCACTGCAGAGCGGGTTATTACATGTCCTAGGGACCAAGGGATCAAGGGTTCGACTGTCAAAGGGCATCATCCACTGCAGATCGGGTTATTATATCTCCTAGGGACCAAGGGATCAAGGGTCCGACTGTCAAAGGGCATCATCCACTGCAGAGCGGCTTATTACATCTTCTAGGGACCAAGGGATCAAGAGTCGAACAGTCAAAGGACATCATCCACTGCAGTTCGGGTTATTACATCTCCTAGGGACCAAGGGATCAAGAGTCGGACTGTCAAAGGGCATCATCCACTGCAGAGCTCGTTATTACATCTCCTAAAGACCAAGGGATCAAGAGTCGGACTTTCAAAGGGCATCATCCACTGCAGAGCGCGTTATTACATCTCCTAAAGACCAAGGGATCAAGGGTCGGACTGTCAAAGGGCATCATCCACTGAAGAGCGGGTTATTACATCTCCTAGGGACCAAGGGATCAAGGGACGGAGTGTCAAAGGGCATCATCCACTGCAGAGCGGGTTATTACAACTCCTAGGGACCAAGGGATCAAGGGACGGACAGTCAAAGGGCATCATCCACTGCAGAGCGGGTTATTACATCTCCTAGGGACCAAGGGATAAAGGGACGGACTGTCAAAGGGCATCATCCACTTCAGAGCATGTTATTACATCTCCTAGGGATCAAGGGATCAAGGGTCCGACTGTCAAAGGGCATCATCCACTGCAGAGCGGGTTATTACATGTCCTAGGGACCAAGAGATCAAGTGTCCGACTGTCAAAGGGCATCATCCACTGCAGAGCGGGTTTTTACATCTCCTAGGGACCAAGGGATCAAGGGTCCGACTGTCAAAGTGCATCATCCACTGCAGAGTGGGTTATTACATGTCCTAGGGACCAAGAGATCAAAGGTCCTACTGTCAAAGGGCATCATCCACTGCAGAGCGGGTTATTACATCTTCTATGGACCAAGGGATCAAGAGTCGAACAGTCAAAGGACATCATCCACTGCAGTTTGGGTTATTACATCTCCTAGGGACCAAGGGATCAAGAGTCGGACTGTCAAAGGGCATCATCCACTGCAGAGCGCGTTATTACATCTCCTAGGGACCTAGGGATCAAGGGTCTGACTGTCAAAGGGCATCATCCCCTGCAGAGCGGGTTATTACATCTCCTAGGTACTCAGCAATCAAGGGTACGACTGTCAAAGGGCATCATCCACTGCAGAGCGGGTTATTACATCTCCTAAAGACCAAGGGATCAAGGGTCGGACTGTCAAAGGGCATCATCCACTGCAGAGCGGGTTATTACATCTCCTAGGGACCATGGGATAAAGCGTTGGACTGTCAAAGGGCATCATCCACTGCAGAGCAGGTTATTACATCTCCTAGGGACCAAGGGTTCAAGGGTCTGACTGTCAAAGGGCATCATCCACTGCTGAGCAGGTTATTACATGTCCTAGGGACCAAGAGATCAAAGGTCCGACTGTCAAAGGGCATCATCCACTGCAGAGCGGGTTATTACATCTCCTAGGGACCAAGGGATCAAGGGTCCGACTGTCAAAGGGCATCATCAACTGCAGAGCGGGTTATTACATCTCCTAGGGACCAAGGGGTCAAGGGTCGGACTGTCAAAGGGCATCATCCACAACAGAGCGGGTTATTACATCTCCTAGGGAACAAGGGGTCAAGTGTCAGACTGTCAAAGGGGATCATCCACTGCAGAGCGGGTTATTACATCTCCTGGGGACGAAGGGATAAAGCGTCGGACTGTCAAAGGGCATCATCCACTGCAGAGCGGGTTATTACATCTCCTAGGGACCTAGGGATCAAGGGTCAGACTGTCAAAGGGCATCATCCTCTGCAGAGCGGGTTATTACATCTCCTAGGGACTCAGCGATTAAGGGTCCGACTGTCAAAGGGCATCATCGACTGCAGAGCGGGTTATTACATCTCCTAGGGACCAAGGGATCAAGGGACGGACTGTCAAAGGGCATCATTCACTGCAGAGCGGGTTGTTACGTCTCTTAGGGACCAAGGGATAAAGGGACGGACTGTGAAAGAGCATCATCCACTTCATAGCGTGTTATTACATCTCCTAGGGATCAAGGGATCAAGGGTCCGACTGTCAAAGGGCATCATCCACTGCAGAGCGGGTTATTACATGTCCTAGGGACCAAGAGATCAAGTGTCCGACTGTCAAAGGGCATCATCCACTGCAGAGCGGGTTATTACATGTCCTAGGGACCAAGCGATCAAGGGTCCGACTGTCAAAGGGCATCATCCACTGCAGAGCGGGTTATTACATCTTATAGGGACCAAGGGATCAAGGGTACGACTGTCAAAGGGCATCATCCACTGCAGAGCGGCTTATCACATCTCCTACGGACCAAGGGATCAAAGGTCTGACTGTCAAAGGGTATCATCCACTGCAGAGCGGGTTATTACATCTCCTAGGGACCAAGGGATCAAGGGTCGTACTGTCAAAGGGCATCATCCACTGCAGAGCGGGTTATTGCATTTCCTAGGGACCAAGGGATCTAGGGTCGTACTGTCAAAGGGCATCATCCACTGCAGAGCGGGTTATTACATCTCCTAGGGACCTAGGGATCAAGGGTCAGACTGTCAAAGGGCATCATCCCCTGCAGAGTGGGTTATTACATCTCCTAGGGACCAAGAGATCAAGGGTCCGACTGACAAAAGGCATCATCCACTGCAGAGCGGGTTATTACATATCCTAGGGACCAAGGGATCGAGGGTCCGACTTGCAAAGGGCATCATCCCCTGCAGAGCGGGTTATTGCATCTCCTAGGGACCGACGGATAAAGGGACAGACTGCCAAAGGGCATCATCCACTGCAGAGCGGGTTATTACATCTCCTAGGGACCAACGGTTCAAGGGTCGGACTGCCAAAGGGCATCGTCCCCTGCAGAGCGGGTTATTACATCTCCTAGGGACCAAGGGATAAAGGGACAGACAGCCAAAGTGCATCATCCACTGCAGAGCGGGTTATTACATCTCCTAGGGATCAAGGGTCCGAATGCCAAAGGGCATCATCCACTGCAGAGAGGGTTATTACATGTCCTAGGGACCAAGGGATCAAGGGTTCGACTGTCAAAGGGCATCATCCACTGCAGATAGGGTTATTATATCTCCTAGAGACCAAGGGATCAAGGGTCCGACTGTCAAAGGGCATCATCCACTGCAGAGCGGGTTATTACATCTTCTAGGGACCAAGGGATCAAGAGTCGAACAGTCAAAGGACATCATCCACTGCAGAGTGGGTTATTACATGTCCTATGGACCAAGCGATCAAGGGTCCTACTGTCAAAGGGCATCATCCACTGCAGAGCGGGTTATTACATCTTCTAGGGACCAAGGGATCAAGAGTCGAACAGTCAAAGGACATCATCCACTGCAGTTTGGGTTATTACATCTCCTAGGGACCAAGGGATCAAGAGTCGGACTGTCAAAGGGCATCATCCACTGCAGAGCGCGTTATTACATCTCCTAGGGACCAAGGGATCAAGGGTCCGACTGTCAAAGTGCATCATCCACTGCAGAGTGGGTTATTACATGTCCTAGGGACCAAGCGATCAAGGGTCCGACTGTCAAAGGGCATCATCCACTGCAGAGCGGGTTATTACATCTTCTAGGGACCAAGGGATCAAGAGTCGAACAGTCAAAGGACATCATCCACTGCAGTTTGGGTTATTACATCTCCTAGGGACCAAGGGACCAAGAGTCGGACTTTCAAAGGGCATCATCCACTCCAGATCGCGTTATTACATCTCCTAAAGACCAAGGGATCAAGGGTCGGACTGTCAAAGGGCATCATCCACTGCAGAGCGGGTTATTACATCTCCTAGGGACCAAGGGATCTAGGGACGGACTGTCAAAGGGCATCATCCACTGCAGAGCGGGTTATTACATCTCCTAGGGACCAAGGGATCAAGGGACAGACTGTCAAAGGGCATCATCCACTGCAGAGCGGGTTATTACATCTCCTAGGGACCAAGGGATAAAGGGACGGACTGTCAAAGGGCATCATCCACTTCAGAGCGTGTTATTACATCTCCTAGGGATCAAGGGATCAAGGGTCCGACTGTCAAAGGGCATCATCCACTGCAGAGTGGGTTATTACATGTCCTAGGGACCAAGAGATCAAGTGTCCGACTGTCAAAGGGCATCATCCACTGCAGAGCGGGTTTTTACATCTCCTAGGGATCAAGGGTCCGACTGTTAAAGTGCATCATCCACTGCAGAGCGGGTTATTACATGTCCTAGGGACCAAGCGATCAAGGGTCCGACTGTCAAAGGGCATCATCCACTGCAGAGCAGGTTATTACATCTTCTACGGACCAAGGGATCAAGGGTCCGACTGTCAAAGGGCATCACCACTGCAGAGCGGCTTATTACATCTCCTACGGACCAAGGGATCAAAGGTCTGACTGTCAAAGGGTATCATCCACTGCAGAGCAGGTTATTACATCTCCTAGGGACCAAGGGATCAAGGGTCGTACTGTCAAAGGGCATCATCCACTGCAGAGAGGGTTATTGCATTTCCTAGGGACCAAGGGATCAAGGGTCGTACTGTCAAAAAGCATCATCCACTGCAGAGCGGGTTATTACATCTCCTAGGGACCAAGGGATCAAGGGACGGACTGTCAAAGGGCATCATTCACTGCAGAGCGGGTTGTTACGTCTCTTAGGGACCAAGGGATAAAGGGACGGACTGTCAAAGGGCGTCATCCACTTCAGAGCGTGTTATTACATCTCCTAGGGATCAAGGGATCAAGGGTCCGACTGTCAAAGGGCATCATCCACTGCAGAGCGGGTTATTACATGTCCTAGGGACCAAGAGATCAAGTGTCCGACTGTCAAAGGGCATCATCCACTGCAGAGCGGGTTATTGCATGTCCCAGGGACCAAGCGATCAAGGGTCCGACTGTCAAAGGGCATCATCCACTGCAGAGCGGGTTATTACATCTTCTAGGGACCAAGGGATCAAGGGTACGACTGTCAAAGGGCATCATCCACTGCAGAGCGGCTTATCACATCTCCTACGGATCAAGGGATCAAAGGTCTGACTGTCAAAGGGTATCATCCACTGCAGAGCGGGTTATTACATCTCCTAGGGACCAAGGGATCAAGGGTCGTACTGTCAAAGGGCATCATCCACTGCAGAGCGGGTTATTGCATTTCCTAGGGACCAAGGGATCTAGGGTCGTACTGTCAAAGGGCATCATCCACTGCAGAGCGGGTTATTACATCTCCTAGGGACCTAGGGATCAAGGGTCAGACTGTCAAAGGGCATCATCCCCTGCAGAGGGGGTTATTACATCTCCTAGGGACCCAGCGATCAAGGGTCCGACTGTCAAAGGGCAACATCCACTGCAGAGCGGTTATTACATATCCTAAAGACCAAGGGATCAAGGGTCGGACTGTCAAAGGGCATCATCCACTGCAGAGCGGGTTATTACATCTCCTAGGGACCAAGGGATCAAGGGTCGGACTGCCAAAGGGCATCATCCACTGCAGAGCTGGTTATTACATGTCCTAGGGACCAAGAGATCAAGGGTCCGACTGCCAAAAGGCATCATCCACTGCAGAGCGGGTTATTACATATCCTAGGGACCAAGGGATCGAGGGTCCGACTGCCAAAGGGCATCATCCCCTGCAGAGCGGGTTATTACATCTCCTAGGGACCAACGGATAAAGGGACAGACTGCCAAAGGGCATCATCCACTGCAGAGCGGGTTATTACATCTCCTAGGGACCAACGGATCAAGGGTCGGACTGCCAAAGGGCATCGTCCCCTGCAGAGCGGGTTATTACATCTCCTAGGGACCAAGGGATAAAGGGACAGACAGCCAAAGGGCATCATCCACTGCAGAGCGGGTTATTACATCTCCTAGGGATCAAGGGTCCGAATGCCAAAGGGCATCATCCACTGCAGAGCGGGTTATTACATGTCCTAGGGACCAAGGGATCAAGGGTTCGACTGTCAAAGGGCATCATCCACTGCAGATCGGGTTATTATATCTCCTAGGGACCAAGGGATCAAGGGTCCGACTGTCAAAGGGCATCATCCACTGCAGAGCGGCTTATTACATCTTCTAGGGACCAAGGGATCAAGAGTCGAACAGTCAAAGGACATCATCCACTGCAGTTCGGGTTATTACATCTCCTAGGGACCAAGGGATCAAGAGTCGGACTGTCAAAGGGCATCATCCACTGCAGAGCTCGTTATTACATCTCCTAAAGACCAAGGGATCAAGAGTCGGACTTTCAAAGGGCATCATCCACTGCAGAGCGCGTTATTACATCTCCTAAAGACCAAGGGATCAAGGGTCGGACTGTCAAAGGGCATCATCCACTGAAGAGCGGGTTATTACATCTCCTAGGGACCAAGGGATCAAGGGACGGAGTGTCAAAGGGCATCATCCACTGCAGAGCGGGTTATTACAACTCCTAGGGACCAAGGGATCAAGGGACGGACAGTCAAAGGGCATCATCCACTGCAGAGCGGGTTATTACATCTCCTAGGGACCAAGGGATAAAGGGACGGACTGTCAAAGGGCATCATCCACTTCAGAGCATGTTATTACATCTCCTAGGGATCAAGGGATCAAGGGTCCGACTGTCAAAGGGCATCATCCACTGCAGAGCGGGTTATTACATGTCCTAGGGACCAAGAGATCAAGTGTCCGACTGTCAAAGGGCATCATCCACTGCAGAGCGGGTTTTTACATCTCCTAGGGACCAAGGGATCAAGGGTCCGACTGTCAAAGTGCATCATCCACTGCAGAGTGGGTTATTACATGTCCTAGGGACCAAGCGATCAAGGGTCCTACTGTCAAAGGGCATCATCCACTGCAGAGCGGGTTATTACATCTTCTATGGACCAAGGGATCAAGAGTCGAACAGTCAAAGGACATCATCCACTGCAGTTTGGGTTATTACATCTCCTAGGGACCAAGGGATCAAGAGTCGGACTGTCAAAGGGCATCATCCACTGCAGAGCGCGTTATTACATCTCCTAGGGACCTAGGGATCAAGGGTCTGACTGTCAAAGGGCATCATCCCCTGCAGAGCGGGTTATTACATCTCCTAGGTACTCAGCAATCAAGGGTACGACTGTCAAAGGGCATCATCCACTGCAGAGCGGGTTATTACATCTCCTAAAGACCAAGGGATCAAGGGTCGGACTGTCAAAGGGCATCATCCACTGCAGAGCGGGTTATTACATCTCCTAGGGACCATGGGATAAAGCGTTGGACTGTCAAAGGGCATCATCCACTGCAGAGCAGGTTATTACATCTCCTAGGGACCAAGGGTTCAAGGGTCTGACTGTCAAAGGGCATCATCCACTGCTGAGCAGGTTATTACATGTCCTAGGGACCAAGAGATCAAAGGTCCGACTGTCAAAGGGCATCATCCACTGCAGAGCGGGTTATTACATCTCCTAGGGACCAAGGGATCAAGGGTCCGACTGTCAAAGGGCATCATCAACTGCAGAGCGGGTTATTACATCTCCTAGGGACCAAGGGGTCAAGGGTCGGACTGTCAAAGGGCATCATCCACAACAGAGCGGGTTATTACATCTCCTAGGGAACAAGGGGTCAAGTGTCAGACTGTCAAAGGGGATCATCCACTGCAGAGCGGGTTATTACATCTCCTGGGGACGAAGGGATAAAGCGTCGGACTGTCAAAGGGCATCATCCACTGCAGAGCGGGTTATTACATCTCCTAGGGACCTAGGGATCAAGGGTCAGACTGTCAAAGGGCATCATCCTCTGCAGAGCGGGTTATTACATCTCCTAGGGACTCAGCGATTAAGGGTCCGACTGTCAAAGGGCATCATCGACTGCAGAGCGGGTTATTACATCTCCTAGGGACCAAGGGATCAAGGGACGGACTGTCAAAGGGCATCATTCACTGCAGAGCGGGTTGTTACGTCTCTTAGGGACCAAGGGATAAAGGGACGGACTGTGAAAGAGCATCATCCACTTCATAGCGTGTTATTACATCTCCTAGGGATCAAGGGATCAAGGGTCCGACTGTCAAAGGGCATCATCCACTGCAGAGCGGGTTATTACATGTCCTAGGGACCAAGAGATCAAGTGTCCGACTGTCAAAGGGCATCATCCACTGCAGAGCGGGTTATTACATGTCCTAGGGACCAAGCGATCAAGGGTCCGACTGTCAAAGGGCATCATCCACTGCAGAGCGGGTTATTACATCTTCTAGGGACCAAGGGATCAAGGGTACGACTGTCAAAGGGCATCATCCACTGCAGAGCGGCTTATCACATCTCCTACGGACCAAGGGATCAAAGGTCTGACTGTCAAAGGGTATCATCCACTGCAGAGCGGGTTATTACATCTCCTAGGGACCAAGGGATCAAGGGTCGTACTGTCAAAGGGCATCATCCACTGCAGAGCGGGTTATTGCATTTCCTAGGGACCAAGGGATCTAGGGTCGTACTGTCAAAGGGCATCATCCACTGCAGAGCGGGTTATTACATCTCCTAGGGACCTAGGGATCAAGGGTCAGACTGTCAAAGGGCATCATCCCCTGCAGAGTGGGTTATTACATCTCCTAGGGACCAAGAGATCAAGGGTCCGACTGACAAAAGGCATCATCCACTGCAGAGCGGGTTATTACATATCCTAGGGACCAAGGGATCGAGGGTCCGACTGCCAAAGGGCATCATCCCCTGCAGAGCGGGTTATTGCATCTCCTAGGGACCGACGGATAAAGGGACAGACTGCCAAAGGGCATCATCCACTGCAGAGCGGGTTATTACATCTCCTAGGGACCAACGGTTCAAGGGTCGGACTGCCAAAGGGCATCGTCCCCTGCAGAGCGGGTTATTACATCTCCTAGGGACCAAGGGATAAAGGGACAGACAGCCAAAGTGCATCATCCACTGCAGAGCGGGTTATTACATCTCCTAGGGATCAAGGGTCCGAATGCCAAAGGGCATCATCCACTGCAGAGAGGGTTATTACATGTCCTAGGGACCAAGGGATCAAGGGTTCGACTGTCAAAGGGCATCATCCACTGCAGATAGGGTTATTATATCTCCTAGAGACCAAGGGATCAAGGGTCCGACTGTCAAAGGGCATCATCCACTGCAGAGCGGGTTATTACATCTTCTAGGGACCAAGGGATCAAGAGTCGAACAGTCAAAGGACATCATCCACTGCAGAGTGGGTTATTACATGTCCTATGGACCAAGCGATCAAGGGTCCTACTGTCAAAGGGCATCATCCACTGCAGAGCGGGTTATTACATCTTCTAGGGACCAAGGGATCAAGAGTCGAACAGTCAAAGGACATCATCCACTGCAGTTTGGGTTATTACATCTCCTAGGGACCAAGGGATCAAGAGTCGGACTGTCAAAGGGCATCATCCACTGCAGAGCGCGTTATTACATCTCCTAGGGACCAAGGGATCAAGGGTCCGACTGTCAAAGTGCATCATCCACTGCAGAGTGGGTTATTACATGTCCTAGGGACCAAGCGATCAAGGGTCCGACTGTCAAAGGGCATCATCCACTGCAGAGCGGGTTATTACATCTTCTAGGGACCAAGGGATCAAGAGTCGAACAGTCAAAGGACATCATCCACTGCAGTTTGGGTTATTACATCTCCTAGGGACCAAGGGACCAAGAGTCGGACTTTCAAAGGGCATCATCCACTCCAGATCGCGTTATTACATCTCCTAAAGACCAAGGGATCAAGGGTCGGACTGTCAAAGGGCATCATCCACTGCAGAGCGGGTTATTACATCTCCTAGGGACCAAGGGATCTAGGGACGGACTGTCAAAGGGCATCATCCACTGCAGAGCGGGTTATTACATCTCCTAGGGACCAAGGGATCAAGGGACAGACTGTCAAAGGGCATCATCCACTGCAGAGCGGGTTATTACATCTCCTAGGGACCAAGGGATAAAGGGACGGACTGTCAAAGGGCATCATCCACTTCAGAGCGTGTTATTACATCTCCTAGGGATCAAGGGATCAAGGGTCCGACTGTCAAAGGGCATCATCCACTGCAGAGTGGGTTATTACATGTCCTAGGGACCAAGAGATCAAGTGTCCGACTGTCAAAGGGCATCATCCACTGCAGAGCGGGTTTTTACATCTCCTAGGGATCAAGGGTCCGACTGTTAAAGTGCATCATCCACTGCAGAGCGGGTTATTACATGTCCTAGGGACCAAGCGATCAAGGGTCCGACTGTCAAAGGGCATCATCCACTGCAGAGCGGGTTATTACATCTTCTACGGACCAAGGGATCAAGGGTCCGACTGTCAAAGGGCATCACCACTGCAGAGCGGCTTATTACATCTCCTACGGACCAAGGGATCAAAGGTCTGACTGTCAAAGGGTATCATCCACTGCAGAGCAGGTTATTACATCTCCTCGGGACCAAGGGATCCAGGGTCGTACTGTCAAAGGGCATCATCCACTGCAGAGAGGGTTATTGCATTTCCTAGGGACCAAGGGATCAAGGGTCGTACTGTCAAAAAGCATCATCCACTGCAGAGCGGGTTATTACATCTCCTAGGGACCTAGGGATCAAGGGTCCCACTGTCAAAGGGCATCATTCACTGCAGAGCGGGTTATTACATCGTCTAGGGACCAAGGGATCAAGAGTCGAACAGTCAAAGGACATCATCCACTGCAGTTTGGGTTATTACATCTCCTAGGGACCAAGGGACCAAGAGTCGGACTTTCAAAGGGCATCATCCACTCCAGATCGCGTTATTACATCTCCTAAAGACCAAGGGATCAAGGGTCGGACTGTCAAAGGGCATCATCCACTGCAGAGCGGGTTATTACATCTCCTAGGGACCAAGGGACGGACTGTCAAAGGGCATCATCCACTGCAGAGCGGGTTATTACATCTCCTAGGGACCAAGGGATCAAGGGACAGACTGTCAAAGGGCATCATCCACTGCAGAGCGGGTTATTACATCTCCTAGGGACCAAGGGATAAAGGGACGGACTGTCAAAGGTCATCATCCACTTCAGAGCGTGTTATTACATCTCCTAGGGATCAAGGGATCAAGGGTCCGACTGTCAAAGGGCATCATCCACTGCAGAGTGGGTTATTACATGTCCTAGGGACCAAGAGATCAAGTGTCCGACTGTCAAAGGGCATCATCCACTGCAGAGCGTGTTTTTACATCTCCTAGGGATCAAGGGTCCGACTGTTAAAGTGCATCATCCACTGCAGAGCGGGTTATAACATGTCCTAGGGACCAAGCGATCAAGGGTCCGACTGTCAAAGGGCATCATCCACTGCAGAGCGGGTTATTACATCTTCTATGGACCAAGGGATCAAGGGTCCGACTGTCAAAGGGCATCACAACTGCAGAGCGGCTTATTACATCTCCTACGGACCAAGGGATCAAAGGTCTGACTGTCAAAGGGTATCATCCACTGCAGAGCAGGTTATTACATCTCCTAGGGACCAAGGGATCAAGGGTCGTACTGTCAAAGGGCATCATCCACTGCAGAGAGGGTTATTGCATTTCCTAGGGACCAAGGGATCAAGGGTCGTACTGTCAAAAAGCATCATCCACTGCAGAGCGGGTTATTACATCTCCTAGGGACCTAGGGATCAAGGGTCCCACTGTCAAAGGGCATCATGCACTGCAGAGCGGGTTATTACATCGTCTAGGGACCAAGGGATCAAGGGTCCGACTGTCAAAGCGCATCATCCACTGCAGATTGGGTTATTACATCTCCTAGGGACCAAGGGATCAAGGGTCGTACTGTCAAAGGGCATCATAAACTGCAGAGCGGGTTATTGCATCTCCTAGGGACCAAGGGATCAAGGGTCATACTGTCAAAGGGCATCATCCACTGCAGAGCGGGTTATTACATCTCCTAGGGACCTAGGGATCAAGGGTCAGACTGTCAAAGGGCATCAACCCCTGCAGAGCGGGTTTTTACATCTCCTAGGGACTCAGCGATCAAGGGTCAGACTGTCAAAGGGCATCATCCACTGCAGAGCGGGTTATTACATCTCCTAAAGACCAAGGGATCAAGGGTCGGACTGTCAAAGGGCATCATCCACTGCAGAGCGGGTTATTACATCTCCTAGGGACCAAGGGATCAAGGGATGGACTGTCAAAGGGCATCATCCACTGCAGAGCGGGTTATTACATCTCCTGGGGACCAAGGGATAAAGGGACGGACTGTCAAAGGTCATCATCCACTTCAGAGCGTGTTATTACATCTCCTAGGGATCAAGGGATCAAGGGTCCGACTGTCAAAGGGCATCATCCACTGCAGAGCGGGTTATTACATGTTGTAGGGACCAAGAGATCAAGTGTCTGACTGTCAAAGGGCATCATCCACTGCAGAGCGGGTTTTTACATCTCCTAGGGACCAAGGGATCAAGGGTCCGACTGTCAAAGTGCATCATCCACTGCAGAGTGGGTTATTACATGTCCTAGGGACTAAGCGATCAAGGGTCCGACTGTCAAAGGGCATCATCCACTGCAGAGCGGGTTATTACATCTTCTGGGGACCAAGGGATCAAGAGTCGTACAGTCAAAGGACATCATCCACTGCAGTTTGGGTTATTACATCTCCTAGGGACCAAGGGATCAAGAGTCGGACTGTCAAAGGGCATCATCCACTGCAGAGCGCGTTATTACATCTCCTAAAGACCAAGGGACCAAGAGTCGGACTTTCAAAGGGCATCATCCACTCCAGATCGCGTTATTACTTCTCCTAAAGACCAAGGGATCAAGGGTCGGACTGTCAAAGGGCATCATCCACTGCAGAGCGGGTTATTACATCTCGTAGGGATCAAGGGACGGACTGTCAAAGGGCATCATCCACTGCAGAGCGGGTTATTACATCTCCTAGGGACCAAGGGATCAAGGGACGGACTGTCAAAGGGCATCATCCACTGCAGAGCGGGTTATTACATCTCCTAGGGACCAAGGGATAAAGGGACGGACTGTCAAAGGGCATCATCCACTTCAGAGCGTGTTATTACATCTCCTACGGACCAAGGGATCAAAGGTCTGACTGTCAAAGGGTATCATCCACTGCAGAGCAGGTTATTACATCTCCTAGGGACCAAGGGATCAAGGGTCGTACTGTCAAAGGGCATCATCCACTGCAGAGCGGGTTATTACATCTTCTAGGGACCAAGGGATCAAGAGTCGTACAGTCAAAGGACATCATCCACTGCAGTTTGGGTTATTACATCTCCTAGGGACCAAGGGATCAAGAGTCGGACTGTCAAAGGGCATCATCCACTGCAGAGCGCGTTATTACATCTCCTAAAGATCAAGGGACCAAGAGTCGGACTTTCAAAGGGCATCATCCACTCCAGATCGCGTTATTACATCTCCTAAAGACCAAGGGATCAAGGGTCGGACTGTCAAAGGGCATCATCCACTGCAGAGCGGGTTATTACATCTCCTAGGGATCATGGGACGGACTGTCAAAGTGCATCATCCACTGCAGAGCGGGTTATTACATCTCCTAGGGACCAAGGGATCAAGGGACGGACTGTCAAAGGGCATCATCCACTGCAGAGCGGGTTATTACATCTCCTAGGGCCCAAGGGATAAAGGGACGGACTGTCAAAGGGCATCATCCACTTCACAGCGTGTTATTATATCTCCTAGGGATCAAGGGATCAAGGGTCCGACTGTCAAAGGGCATCATCTACTGCAGAGCGGGTTATTACATGTCCTAGGGACCAAGGGATAAAGGGACGGACTGTCAAAGGTCATCATCCACTGCAGAGCGGGTTATTACATCTCCTAGGGACCAAGGGATAAAGGGACGGACTGTCAAAGGTCATCATCCACTTCAGAGCGTGTTATTACATCTCCTAGGGATCAAGGGATCAAGGGTCCGACTGTCAAAGGGCATCATCCACTGCAGAGTGGGTTATTACATGTCCTAGGGACCAAGAGATCAAGTGTCCGACTGTCAAAGGGGATCATCCACTGCAGAGCGTGTTTTTACATCTCCTAGGGATCAAGGGTCCGACTGTTAAAGTGCATCATCCACTGCAGAGCGGGTTATTACATGTCCTAGGGACCAAGCGATCAAGGGTCCGACTGTCAAAGGGCATCATCCACTGCAGAGCGGGTTATTACATCTTCTATGGACCAAGGGATCAAGGGTCCGACTGTCAAAGGGCATCACCACTGCAGAGCGGCTTATTACCTCTCCTACGGACCAAGGGATCAAAGGTCAGACTGTCAAAGGGTATCATCCACTGCAGAGCAGGTTATTACATCTCCTAGGGACCAAGGGATCAAGGGTCGTACTGTCAAAGGGCATCATCCACTGCAGATAGGGTTATTGCATTTCCTAGGGACCAAGGGATCAAGGGTCGTACTGTCAAAAAGCATCATCCACTGCAGAGCGGGTTATTACATCTCCTAGGGACCTAGGGATCAAGGGTCCCACTGTCAAAGGGCATCATGCACTGCAGAGCGGGTTATTACATCGTCTAGGGACCAAGGGATCAAGGGTCCGACTGTCAAAGCGCATCATCCACTGCAGATCGGGTTATTACATCTCCTAGGGACCAAGGGATCAAGGGTCGTACTGTCAAAGGGCATCATACACTGCAGAGCGGGTTATTGCATCTCCTAGGGACCAAGGGATCAAGGGTCATACTGTCAAAGGGCATCATCCACTGCAGAGCGGGTTATTACATCTCCTAGGGACCTAGGGATCAAGGGTCAGACTGTCAAAGGGCATCAACCCCTGCAGAGCGGGTTTTTACATCTCCTAGGGACTCAGCGATCAAGGGTCAGACTGTCAAAGGGCATCATCCACTGCAGAGCGGGTTATTACATCTCCTAAAGACCAAGGGATCAAGGGTCGGACTGTCAAAGGGCATCATCCACTGCAGAGCGGGTTATTACATCTCCTAGGGACCAAGGGATCAAGGGACGGACTGTCAAAGGGCATCATCCACTGCAGAGCGGGTTATTACATCTCCTAGGGACCAAGGGATAAAGGGACGGACTGTCAAAGGTCATCATCCACTTCAGAGCGTGTTATTACATCTCCTAGGGATCAAGGGATCAAGGGTCCGACTGTCAAAGGGCATCATCCACTGCAGAGCGGGTTATTACATGTCGTAGGGACCAAGAGATCAAGTGTCTGACTGTCAAAGGGCATCATCCACTGCAGAGCGGGTTTTTACATCTCCTAGGGACCAAGGGATCAAGGGTCCGACTGTCAAAGTGCATCATCCACTGCAGAGTGGGTTATTACATCTCCTAGGGACTAAGCGATCAAGGGTCCGACTGTCAAAGGGCATCATCCACTGCAGAGCGGGTTATTACATCTTCTGGGGACCAAGGGATCAAGAGTCGTACAGTCAAAGGACATCATCCACTGCAGTTTGGGTTATTACATCTCCTAGGGACCAAGGGATCAAGAGTCGGACTGTCAAAGGGCATCATCCACTGCAGAGCGCGTTATTACATCTCCTAAAGACCAAGGGACCAAGAGTCGGACTTTCAAAGGGCATCATCCACTCCAGATCGCGTTATTACTTCTCCTAAAGACCAAGGGATCAAGGGTCGGACTGTCAAAGGGCATCATCCACTGCAGAGCGGGTTATTACATCTCCTAGGGATCAAGGGACGGACTGTCAAAGGGCATCATCCACTGCAGAGCGGGTTATTACATCTCCTAGGGACCAAGGGATCAAGGGACGGACTGTCAAAGGGCATCATCCACTGCAGAGCGGGTTATTACATCTCCTAGGGACCAAGGGATAAAGGGACGGACTGTCAAAGGGCATCATCCACTTCAGAGCGTGTTTTTACATCTCCTACGGACCAAGGGATCAAAGGTCTGACTGTCAAAGGGTATCATCCACTGCAGAGCAGGTTATTACATCTCCTAGGGACCAAGGGATCAAGGGTCGTACTGTCAAAGGGCATCATCCACTGCAGAGCGGGTTATTACATCTTCTAGGGACCAAGGGATCAAGAGTCGTACAGTCAAAGGACATCATCCACTGCAGTTTGGGTTATTACATCTCCTAGGGACCAAGGGATCAAGAGTCGGACTGTCAAAGGGCATCATCCACTGCAGAGCGCGTTATTACATCTCCTAAAGATCAAGGGACCAAGAGTCGGACTTTCAAAGGGCATCATCCACTCCAGATCGCGTTATTACATCTCCTAAATACCAAGGGATCAAGGGTCGGACTGTCAAAGGGCATCATCCACTGCAGAGCGGGTTATTACATCTCCTAGGGATCATGGGACGGACTGTCAAAGTGCATCATCCACTGCAGAGCGGGTTATTACATCTCCTAGGGACCAAGGGATCAAGGGACGGACTGTCAAAGGGCATCATCCACTGCAGAGCGGGTTATTACATCTCCTAGGGCCCAAGGGATAAAGGGACGGACTGTCAAAGGGCATCATCCACTTCACAGCGTGTTATTACATCTCCTAGGGATCAAGGGATCAAGGGTCCGACTGTCAAAGGGCATCATCTACTGCAGAGCGGGTTATTACATGTCCTAGGGACCAAGAGATCAAGTGTCCGACTGTCAAAGGGCATCATCCACTGCAGAGCGGGTTTTTACATCTCCTAGGGATCAAGGGTCCGACTGTTAAAGTGCATCATCCACTGCAGAGCGGGTTATTACATGTCCTAGGGACCAAGCGATCAAGGGTCCGACTGTCAAAGGGCATCATCCACTGCAGAGCGGGTTATTACATCTTCTATGGACCAAGGGATCAAGGGTCCGACTGTCAAAGGGCATCACCACTGCAGAGCGGCTTATTACATCTCCTACGGACCAAGGGATCAAAGGTCTGACTGTCAAAGGGTATCATCCACTGCAGAGCAGGTTATTACATCTCCTAGGGACCAAGGGATCAAGGGTCGTACTGTCAAAGGGCATCATCCACTGCAGAGAGGGTTATTGCATTTCCTAGGGACCAAGGGATCAAGGGTCGTACTGTCAAAAGCATCATCCACTGCAGAGCGGGTTATTACATCTCCTAGGGACCTAGGGATCAAGGGTCCCACTGTCAAAGGGCATCATGCACTGCAGAGCGGGTTATTACATCGCCTAGGGACCAAGGGATCAAGGGTCCGACTGTCAAAGCGCATCATCCACTGCAGATCGGGTTATTACATCTCCTAGGGACCAAGGGATCAAGGGTCGTACTGTCAAAGGGCATCATACACTGCAGAGCGGGTTATTGCATCTCCTAGGGACCAAGGGATCAAGGGTCATACTGTCAAAGGGCATCATCCACTGCAGAGCGGGTTATTACATCTCCTAGGGACCTAGGGATCAAGGGTCAGACTGTCAAAGGGCATCAACCCCTGCAGAGCGGGTTTTTACATCTCCTAGGGACTCAGCGATCAAGGGTCAGACTGTCAAAGGGCATCATCCACTGCAGAGCGGGTTATTACATCTCCTAAAGACCAAGGGATCAAGGGTCGGACTGTCAAAGGGCATCATCCACTGCAGAGCGGGTTATTACATCTCCTAGGGATCAAGGGACGGACTGTCAAAGGGCATCATCCACTGCAGAGCGGGTTATTACATCTCCTAGGGACCAAGGGATAAAGGGACGGACTGTCAAAGGTCATTATCCACTTCAGAGCGTGTTATTACATCTCCTAGGGATCAAGGGATCAAGGGTCCGACTGTCAAAGGGCATCATCCACTGCAGAGCGGGTTATTACATGTCCTAGGGACCACGGGATCAAGGGACGGACTGTCAAAGGGCATCATCCACTGCAGAGCGGGTTTTTACATCTCCTAGTGACCAAGGGATCAAGGGTCCGACTGTCAAAGTGCATCATCAACTGCAGAGTGGGTTATTACATGTCCTAGGGACCAAGCGATCAAGGGTCCGACTGTCAAAGTGCATCATCCACTGCAGAGCGGGTTATTACATCTTCTAGGGACCAAGGGATCAAGAGTCGTACAGTCAAAGGACATCATCCACTGCAGTTTGGGTTATTACATCTCCTAGGGACCAAGGGATCAAGAGTCGGACTGTCAAAGGGCATCATCCACTGCAGAGCGCGTTATTACATCTCCTAAAGACCAAGGGACCAAGAGTCGGACTTTCAAAGGGCATCATCCACTCCAGATCACGTTATTACAGCTCCTAAAGACCAAGGGATCAAGGGTCGGACTGTCAAAGGGCATCATCCACTGCAGAGCGGGTTATTACATCTCCTTGGGATCAAGGGACGGACTGTCAAAGGGCATCATCCACTGCAGAGCGGGTTATTACATCTCCTAGGGACCAAGGGATCAAGGGACGGACTGTCAAAGGGCATCATCCACTGCAGAGCGGGTTATTACATCTCCTAGGGACCAAGGGATAAAGGGACGGACTGTCAAAGGGCATCATCCACTTCAGAGCGTGTTATTACATCTCCTAGGGATCAAGGGTCCGACTGTCAAAGGGCATCATCCACTGCAGAGCCGGTTATTACATGTCCTAGGGACCAAGAGATCAAGTGTCCGACTGTCAAAGGGCATCATCCACTGCAGAGCGGGTTTTTACATCTCCTAGGGACCAAGGGATCAAGGGTCCGACTGTCAAAGTGCATCATCCACTGCAGAGCGGGTTATTACATGTCCTAGGGACCAAGCGATCAAGGGTCCGACTGTCAAAGGGCATCATCCACTGCAGAGCAGGTTATTACATCTTCTAGGGACTAAGGGATCAAGGGTCCGACTGTCAAAGGGCATCATCCACTGCAGAGCGGCTTATTACATCTCCTACGGACCAAGGGATCAAAGGTCTGACTGTCAAAGGGTATCATCCACTGCAGAGCAGGTTATTACATCTCCTAGGGACCAAGGGATCAAGGGTCGTACTGTCAAAGGGCATCATCCACTGCAGAGCGGGTTATTAAATCTTCTAGGGACCAAGGGATCAAGAGTCGTACAGTCAAAGGACATCATCCACTGCAGTTTGGGTTATTACATCTCCTAGGGACCAAGGGATCAAGAGTCGGACTGTCAAAGGGCATCATCCACTGCAGAGCGCGTTATTACATCTCCTAAAGACCAAGGGACCAAGAGTCGGACTTTCAAAGGGCATCATCCACTCCAGATCGCGTTATTACATCTCCTAAAGACCAAGGGATCAAGGGTCGGACTGTCAAAGGGCATCATCCACTGCAGAGCGGGTTATTACATCTCCTAGGGATCAAGGGACGGACTGTCAAAGGGCATCATCCACTGCAGAGCGGGTTATTACATCTCCTAGGGACCAAGGGATCAAGGGACGGACAGTCAAAGGGCATCATCCACTGCAGAGCGGGTTATTACATCTCCTAGGGACCAAGGGATAAAGGGACGGACTGTCAAAGGGCATCATCCACTTCAGAGCGTGTTATTATATCTCCTAGGGATCAAGGGATCAAGGGTCCGACTGTCAAAGGGCATCATCCACTGCAGAGCCGGTTATTACATGTCCTAGGGATCAAGGGATCAAGGGTCCGACTGTCAAAGGGCATCATCCACTGCAGAGCCGGTTATTACATGTCCTATGGACCAAGAGATCAAGTGTCCGACTGTCAAAGGGCATCATCCACTGCAGAGCGGGTTTTTACATCTCCTAGGGACCAAGGGATCAAGGGTCCGACTGTCAAAGTGCATCATCCACTGCAGAGCGGGTTATTACATGTCCTAGGGACCAAGCGATCAATGGTCCGACTGTCAAAGGGCATCATCCACTGCAGAGCAGGTTATTACATCTTC
Source organism: Calotriton arnoldi (assembly GCA_963921515.1). Lineage (NCBI taxonomy): Eukaryota > Metazoa > Chordata > Amphibia > Caudata > Salamandridae > Calotriton > Calotriton arnoldi. Next base: position 226,402 of record CAWUFW010010607.1, on the reverse strand, counting down.
TAGGGACCAAGGGATCAAGGGTCCGACTGTCAAAGGGCATCATCCACTGCAGAGCGGCTTATTACATCTCCTACGGACCAAGGGATCAAAGGTCTGACTGTCAAAGGGTATCATCCACTGCAGAGCAGGTTATTACATCTCCTAGGGACCAAGGGATTAAGGGTCGTACTGTCAAAGGGCATCATCCACTGCAGAGCGGGTTATTGCATTTCCTAGGGACCAAGGGATCAAGGGTCGTACTGTCAAAGGGCATCATCCACTGCAGAGCGGGTTATTACATCTCCTAGGGCCCAAGGGATAAAGGGACGGACTGTCAAAGGGCATCATCCACTTCACAGCGTGTTATTACATCTCCTAGGGATCAAGGGATCAAGGGTCCGACTGTCAAAGGGCATCATCTACTGCAGACCGGGTTATTACATGTCCTAGGGACCAAGAGATCAAGTGTCCGACTGTCAAACGGCATCATCCACTGCAGAGCGGGTTTTTACATCGCCTAGGGATCAAGGGTCCGACTGTTAAAGTGCATCATCCACTGCAGAGCGGGTTATTACATGTCCTAGGGACCAAGCGATCAAGGGTCCGACTGTCAAAGGGCATCATCCACTGCAGAGCGGGTTATTACATCTTCTATGGACCAAGGGATCAAGGGTCCGACTGTCAAAGGGCATCACCACTGCAGAGCGGCTTATTACATCTCCTACGGACCAAGGGATCAAAGGTCTGACTGTCAAAGGGTATCATCCACTGCAGAGCAGGTTATTACATCTCCTAGGGACCAAGGGATCAAGGGTCGTACTGTCAAAGGGCATCATCCACTGCAGAGAGGGTTATTGCATTTCCTAGGGACCAAGGGATCAAGGGTCGTACTGTCAAAAAGCATCATCCACTGCAGAGCGGGTTATTACATCTCCTAGGGACCTAGGGATCAAGGGTCCCACTGTCAAAGGGCATCATGCACTGCAGAGCGGGTTATTACATCGTCTAGGGACCAAGGGATCAAGGGTCCGACTGTCAAAGCGCATCATCCACTGCAGATCGGGTTATTACATCTCCTAGGGACCAAGGGATCAAGGGTCGTACTGTCAAAGGGCATCATACACTGCAGAGCGGGTTATTGCATCTCCTAGGGACCAAGGGATCAAGGGTCATACTGTCAAAGGGCATCATCCACTGCAGAGCGGGTTATTACATCTCCTAGGGACCTAGGGATCAAGGGTCAGACTGTCAAAGGGCATCAACCCCTGCAGAGCGGGTTTTTACATCTCCTAGGGACTCAGCGATCAAGGGTCAGACTGTCAAAGGGCATCATCCACTGCAGAGCGGGTTATTACATCTCCTAAAGACCAAGGGATCAAGGGTCGGACTGTCAAAGGGCATCATCCACTGCAGAGCGGGTTATTACATCTCCTAGGGACCAAGGGATCAAGGTTCGGACTGTCAAAGGGCATCATCCACTGCAGAGCGGGTTATTACATCTCCTAGGGACCAAGGGATAAAGGGACGGACTGTCAAAGGTCATTATCCACTTCAGAGCGTGTTATTACATCTCCTAGGGATCAAGGGATCAAGGGTCCGACTGTCAAAGGGCATCATCCACTGCAGAGCGGGTTATTACATGTCCTAGGGACCAAGGGATCAAGGGACGGACTGTCAAAGGGCATCATCCACTGCAGAGCGGGTTTTTACATCTCCTAGTGACCAAGGGATCAAGGGTCCGACTGTCAAAGTGCATCATCCACTGCAGAGTGGGTTATTACATGTCCTAGGGACCAAGCGATCAAGGGTCCGACTGTCAAAGTGCATCATCCACTGCAGAGCGGGTTATTACATCTTCTAGGGACCAAGGGATCAAGAGTCGTACAGTCAAAGGACATCATCCACTGCAGTTTGGGTTATTACATCTCCTAGGGACCAAGGGATCAAGAGTCGGACTGTCAAAGGGCATCATCCACTGCAGAGCGCGTTATTACATCTCCTAAAGACCAAGGGACCAAGAGTCGGACTTTCAAAGGGCATCATCCACTCCAGATCACGTTATTACATCTCCTAAAGACCAAGGGATCAATGGTCGGACTGTCAAAGGGCATCATCCACTGCAGAGCGGGTTATTACATCTCCTAGGGATCAAGGGACGGACTGTCAAAGGGCATCATCCACTGCAGAGCGGGTTATTACATCTCCTAGGGACCAAGGGATCAAGGGACGGACTGTCAAAGGGCATCATCCACTGCAGAGCGGGTTATTACATCTCCTAGGGACCAAGGGATAAAGGGACGGACTGTCAAAGGGCATCATCCACTTCAGAGCGTGTTATTACATCTCCTAGGGATCAAGGGATCAAGGGTCCGACTGTCAAAGGGCATCATCCACTGCAGAGCCGGTTATTACATGTCCTAGGGACCAAGAGATCAAGTGTCCGACTGTCAAAGGGCATCATCCACTGCAGAGCGGGTTTTTACATCTCCTAGGGACCAAGGGATCAAGGGTCCGACTGTCAAAGTGCATCATCCACTGCAGAGCGGGTTATTACATGTCCTAGGGACCAAGCGATCAAGGGTCCGACTGTCAAAGGGCATCATCCACTGCAGAGCAGGTTATTACATCTTCTAGGGACTAAGGGATCAAGGGTCCGACTGTCAAAGGGCATCATCCACTGCAGAGCGGCTTATTACATCTCCTACGGACCAAGGGATCAAAGGTCTGACTGTCAAAGGGTATCATCCACTGCAGAGCAGGTTATTACATCTCCTAGGGACCAAGGGATCAAGGGTCGTACTGTCAAAGGGCATCATCCACTGCAGAGCGGGTTATTACATCTTCTAGGGACCAAGGGATCAAGAGTCGTACAGTCAAAGGACATCATCCACTGAAGTTTGGGTTATTACATCTCCTAGGGACCAAGGGATCAAGAGTCGGACTGTCAAAGGGCATCATCCACTGCAGAGCGCGTTATTACATCTCCTAAAGACCAAGGGACCAAGAGTCGGACTTTCAAAGGGCATCATCCACTCCAGATCGCGTTATTACATCTCCTAAAGACCAAGGGATCAAGGGTCGGACTGTCAAAGGGCATCATCCACTGCAGAGCGGGTTATTACATCTCCTAGGGATCAAGGGACGGACTGTCAAAGGGCATCATCCACTGCAGAGCGGGTTATTACATCTCCTAGGGACCAAGGGATCAAGGGACGGACAGTCAAAGGGCATCATCCACTACAGAGCGGGTTATTACATCTCCTAGGGACCAAGAGATAAAGGGACGGACTGTCAAAGGGCATCATCCACTTCAGAGCGTGTTATTATATCTCCTAGGGATCAAGGGATCAAGGGTCCGACTGTCAAAGGGCATCATCCACTGCAGAGCCGGTTATTACATGTCCTAGGGATCAAGGGATCAAGGGTCCGACTGTCAAAGGGCATCATCCACTGCAGAGCCGGTTATTACATGTCCTAGGGACCAAGAGATCAAGTGTCCGACTGTCAAAGGGCATCATCCACTGCAGAGCGGGTTTTTACATCTCCTAGGGACCAAGGGATCAAGGGTCCGACTGTCAAAGTGCATCATCCACTGCAGAGCGGGTTATTACATGTCCTAGGGACCAAGCGATCAATGGTCCGACTGTCAAAGGGCATCATCCACTGCAGAGCAGGTTATTACATCTTCTAGGGACCAAGGGATCAAGGGTCCGACTGTCAAAGGGCATCATCCACTGCAGAGCGGCTTATTACATCTCCTACGGACCAAGGGATCAAAGGTCTGACTGTCAAACGGTATCATCCACTGCAGAGCAGGTTATTACATCTCCTAGGGACCAAGGGATTAAGGGTCGTACTGTCAAAGGGCATCATCCACTGCAGAGCGGGTTATTGCATTTCCTAGGGACCAAGGGATCAAGGGTCGTACTGTCAAAGGGCATCATCCACTGCAGAGCGGGTTATTACATCTCCTAGGGACCAAGAGTCCCACTGTCAAAGGGCATCATGCACTGCAGAGCAGGTTATTACATCGTCTAGGGACCAAGGGATCAAGGGTCCGACTGTCAAAGCGCATCATCCACTGCAGATCGGGTTATTACATCTCCTAGGGACCAAGGGATCAAGGGTCGTACTGTCAAAGGGCATCATCCACTCCAGAGCGGGTTATTGCATCTCCTAGGGACCAAGGGATCAAGGGTCATACTGTCAAAGGGCATCATCCACTGCAGAGCGGGTTATTACATCTCCTAAAGACCAAGGGATCAAGGGTCGGACTGTCAAAGGGCATCATACACTGCAGAGCGGGTTATTACATCTCCTAGGGACCAAGGGATAAAGCGTCGGACTGTCAAAGGGCATCATCCACTGCAGAGCGGGTTATTACATCTCCTAGGGACCTAGGGATCAAGGGTCAGAATGTCAAAGGGCATCATCCCCTGCAGAGCGGGTTATTTCATGTCCTAGGGACCAAGAGATCAAGTGTCCGACTGTCAAAGGGCATCATCCACTGCAGAGCGGGTTATTACATGTCCTAGGGACCAAGCGATCAAGGGTCCGACTGTCAAAGGGCATCATCCACTGCAGAGCGGGTTATTACATCTTCTAGGGACCAAGGGATCAAGGGTACGACTGTCAAAGGGCATCATCCACTGCAGAGCGGCTTATCACATCTCCTACGGACCAAGGGATCAAAGGTCTGACTGTCAAAGGGCATCATCCACTGCAGAGCGGGTTATTACATCTCCTAGGGACCAAGGGATCAAGGGTCATACTATCAAAGGGCATCATGCACTGCAGAGCGGGTTATTGCATTTCCTAGGGACCAAGGGATCTAGGGTCGTACCGTCAAAGGGCATCATCCACTGCAGAGCGGGTTATTACATCTCCTAGGGACCTAGGGATCAAGGGTCAGACTGTCAAAGGGCATCATCCCCTGCAGAGTGGGTTATTACATCTCCTAGGGACCCAGCGTTCAAGGGTCCGACTGTCAAAGGGCATAATCCACTGCAGAGCGGTTATTACATATCCTAAACACCAAGGGATCAAGGGTCGGACTGTCAAAGGGCATCATCCAGTGCAGAGCGGGTTATTACATCTCCTAGGGACCAAGGGATCAAGGGTCGGACTGCCAAAGGCCATCATCCACTGCAGAGCGGGTTATTACATGTCCTAGGGACCCAGCGTTCAAGGGTCCGACTGTAAAAGTGCATCATCCACTGCAGAGCGGTTATTACATATCCTAAAGACCAAGGGATCAAGGCTCGGACTGTCATAGGGCATCATCCAGTGCAGAGCGGGTTATTACATCTCCTAGGGACCAAGGGATCAAGGGTTGGACTGCCAAAGGGCATCATCCACTGCAGAGTGGGTTATTACATCTCCTAGGGACCTAGGGATCAAGGGTCAGACTGTCAAAGGGCATCATCCCCTGCAGAGTGGGTTATTACATCTCCTAGGGACCCAGCGTTCAAGGGTCCGACTGTCAAAGGGCATAATCCACTGCAGAGCGGTTATTACATATCCTAAACACCAAGGGATCAAGGGTCGGACTGTCAAAGGGCATCATCCAGTGCAGAGCGGGTTATTACATCTCCTAGGGACCAAGGGATCAAGGGTCGGACTGCCAAAGGCCATCATCCACTGCAGAGCGGGTTATTACATGTCCTAGGGACCAAGAGATCAAGGGTCCGACTGCCAAAAGGCATCATCCACTGCAGAGCGGGTTATTACATATTCTAGGGACCAAGGGATCAAGGGTCCGACTGCCAAAGGGCATCATCCCCTGCAGAGCGGGTTATTACATCTCCTAGGGACCAACGGATAAAGGGACAGACTGCCAAAGGGCATCATCCACTGCAGAGCGGGTTATTACATCTCCTAGGGACCAAGGGATCAAGGGTCGGACTGCCAAAGGGCATCGTCCCCTGCAGAGCGGGTTATTACATCTCCTAGGGATCAAGGGTCCGAATGCCAAAAGGCATCATCCACTGCAGAACGGGTTATTACATGTCCTAGGGACCAAGGGATTAAGGGTTCGACTGTCAAAGGGCATCATCCACTGCAGATCGGGTTATTATATCTCCTAGGGACCAAGGGATCAAGGGTCCGACTGTCAAAGGGCATCATCCACTGCAGAGCGGGTTATTACATCTTCTAGGGACCAAGGGATCAAGAGTCGAACAGTCAAAGGACATCATCCACTGCAGTTCGGGTTATTACATCTCCTAGGGACCAAGGGATCAAGAGTCGGACTGTCAAAGTGCATCATCCACTGCAGAGCGCGTTATTACATCTCCTAAAGACCAAGGGATCAAGAGTCGGACTTTCAAAGGGCATCATCCACTGCAGAGCGCGTTATTACATCTCCTAAAGACCAAAGGGCTTATTTATGAGCCCTTGCGTCACTTTTACACCTCCGGTGCGTCACTTTTTGTGACGCACCAGCAGTGTAAAAAATGCGCCATGGTGCGTCATATTTACAAAGTGACGTATCTAGGTAGATGCGTCACTTTGTAAACCTCTGCGCCACATTATACCTGCGCCAGGTATAATGTATGCAGTGGGGGCGTTCCGACGCAAGAAAGGGTCGTAGAAGTGACGCAGTGAAATCTATAAGATTTCACTGCGCCATTTCTTTGATTTTAATGCGTCAATATCTTACGCCTGCCTCATGGCAGGCGTAAGACTGACGCAGGCCCTTTCACATGGGGCTTGCCCCATGTGAAAGGACACATTGCTGGAGTTGCGTCACTTTTGTGACACACTCCAGCAATGCGTCATTTTGCGCCTACAGATACGTCAGAAATACTGACGTATCTGTAACTCCTGCAACATGATGCGTCATACTGTAAATATGACGCATCATTGGTGTCGCAAGGAGGGCGCAATGAAAAGTGACGCATCGCTGTTTTCACGCAGCGATGCAACATTTTTCATAAATGAGGCCCCAAGGGATCAAGGGTCGGACTGTCAAAGGGGCATCATCCACTGAAGAGCGGGTTATTACATCTCCTAGGGACCAAGGGATCAAGTGACGGACTGTCAAAGGGCATCATCCACTGCAGAGCGGGTTATTACATCTCCTAGGGACCAAGGGATCAAGGGACGGACTGTCAAAGGGCATCATCCACTGCAGAGCGGGTTATTACATCTCCTAGGGACCAAGGGATAAAGGGACGGACTGTCAAAGGGCATCATCCACTTCAGAGTGTGTTATTACATCTCCTAGCGATCAAGGGATCAAGGGTCCGACTGTCAAATGGCATCATCCACTGCAGAGCGGGTTATTACATGTCCTAGGGACCAAGAGATCAAGTGTCCGACTGTCAAAGGGCATCATCCACTGCAGAGCGGGTTTTTACATCTCCTAGTCACCAAGGGATCAAGGGTCCGACTGTCAAAGTGCATCATCCACTGCAGAGCGGGTTATTACATCTCCTAGGGATCCAGGGTCGGACTGTCAAAGGGCATCATTCACTGCAGAGCAGGTTATTACATCTCCTAGGGACCAAGAGATCAAGGATCGGACTGTCAAAGGGCATCATCCACTGCAGAGCGGGTTATTACATCTTCTAGGGACCAAGGGATCACGGGTTGGACTGCCAAAGTGCATCATCCACTGCAGAGTGGGTTATTACATCTCCTAGGGCCCAAGGGATCAAGGATCAGACTGCCAAAGGGCATCATCCACTGCAGAGCGGGTTATTACATCTCCTAGGGACCAAGGGATCAAGGGACGGACTGTCAAAGGGCATCATCCACTGCAGAGTGGGTTATTACATCTCCTAAAGACCAAGGGATCAAGGGTCCATCTGTCAAAGGGAATCATCCACTGCAGAGCGGGTTATTACATCTCCTAGGGACCAAGGGATCAAGGGACGGACTGTCAAAGGGCATCATCCACTGCAGAGCGGGTTATTACATCTCCTAGGGACCAAGGGATCAAGGGACGGACTGTCAAAGGGCATCATCCACTGCAGAGCGGGTTATTACATCTCCTAGGGACCAAGGTATAAAGGGACGGACTGTCAAAGGGCATCATACACTGCAGAGCGGGTTATTACATCTCCTAGGGACCAAGGTATCAAGGGTCCGACTGTCAAAGGGCATCATCCACTGCAGAGCGGTTTATTACATGTCCTAGGGACCAAGGGATCAAGGGTCCGACTGTCAAAGGGCATCATCCACTGCAGAGCGGGTTATTACATCTCCTAGGGACCAAGGTATAAAGGGACGGACTGTCAAAGGGCATCATACACTGCAGAGCGGGTTATTACATCTCCTAGGGACCAAGGGATCAAGGGTCCGACTGTCAAAGGGCATCATCCACTGCAGAGCGGGTTATAACATCTCCTAGGGATCAAGGGTCGGACTGTCAAAGGGCACCATCCACTGCAGAGCGGGTTATTACATCTCCTAGGGAAAGAGGGATCAAGGGTCGGACTGTCAAAGGGCATCATCCACTGCAGAGCGTGTTATTACATCTCCTAGGGACCAAGGGATCAAGGGATCAAGGGTCGGACTGTCAAAGGGCATCATCCACTGCAGAGTGGGTTATCACATCTCCTAGGGACCAAGGGATCAAGGGTCGGAATGTCAAAGGGCATCATCCACTGCAGAGCGTGTTATTACATCTCCTAGGGACCAAGGGATCAAGGGCAGGACTGTCAAAGGGCATCATCCCCTGCAGAGCGGGTTATTACATCTCCTAGGGACCAAGAGATCAAGGGCCGGACTGCCAAAGGGCATCATTCACTGCAGAGCAGGTTATTACATCTCCTAGGTACCAAGGGATCAAGGGTCGGACTGTCAAAGGGCATCATCCACTGCAGAGCGGGTTATTACATCTTCTAGGGACCAAGGGATCAAGGGTCGGACTGCCATAGGGCATCATACACTGCAGAGCGGGTTATTACATCTCCTAGGGACCAAGGGATCAAGGGACGGACTGTCAAAGGGCATTATCCACTACAGAGCGGGTTATTACATCTCCTAGGGACCAAGGGATCAAGGGACGGACTGTCAAAGGGCATCATCCACTGCAGAGCGGGTTATTACATCTCCTAGGGACTAAGGGATCAAGGGACGGACTGTCAAAGGGCATCATCCAATGCAGAGCGGGTTATTACATCTCCTAGGGACCAAGGGATCAAGGGTTGGACTGTCAAAGGGCATCATCCACTGCAGAGCGGGTTATTACATCTCCTAGGGTTCAAGGGTCGGACTGTCAAAGGGCATCATCCATTGCAGAGGGGGTTATTACATCTCCTAGGGATCAAGGGATCAAGGGTCGGACTGTCAAAGGGCATCATCCACTGCAGAGCGGGTTATTAAACCTCCTAGGGACCAAGGCATAAAGGGTCGGACTGTCAAAGGGCATCATCCACTGAAGAGTGGGTTATTACATCTTCGAGGGACCAAGGGATCAAGGGTCGGACTGTCAAAGGGCATCATCCACTGCAGAGCGGGTTATTACATGTCCTAGGAATGAAGAGATCAAGTGTCCGACTGTCAAAGGGCATCATCCACTGAAGAGTGGGTCATTACATCTCCGAGGGACCAAGGGATCAAGGGTCGGACTGTCAAAGGGCATCATCCACTGCAGAGCGGGTTATTACATCTCCGAGGGGCCAAGGGATCAAGGGTCCAACTGTCAAATAGCATCATCCACTGCAGAGCGAGTTATTACATCTCCTAGATACCAAGGGATCAAGGGTCCGACTGTCAAAGGGCATCATCCACTGCAGAGCGGGTTATTACATGTCCTAGGGACCAAGGGATCAAGGGTCCGACTGTCAAAGGGCATCATCCACTGCAGAGCGGGTTTTTACATCTCCTAGGGACCAAGGGATCAAGGGTCCGACTGTCAAAGTGCATCATCCATGCAGAGCGGGTTTTTACATCTCCTAGGGACCAAGGGATCAAGGGTCCGACTGTCAAAAGGCATCATCCACTGCAGAGCGGCTTATCACATCTCCTACGGACCAAGGGATCAAGGGTCTGACTGTCAAAGGGTATCATCCACTGCAGAGCGGGTTATTACATCTCCTAGGGACCAAGGGATCAAGGGTCCGACTGTCAAAGCGCATCATCCACTGGAGAGCGGGTTATTACATCTCCTAGGGACCAAGGGATCAAGGGTCGGACTGTTAAAGGGCATCATCCACTGCAGAGCGGGTTATTACATCTCCTAGGGACCAAGGGATAAAGCGTTGGACTGTCAAAGGGCATCATCCACTGCAGAGCGGGTTATTACATCTCCTAGGGACCTAGGGATCAAGGGTCAGACTGTCAAAGGGCATCATCCACTGCAGAGCGGCTTATCACATCTCCTACGGACCAAGGGATCAAAGGTCTGACTATCAAAGGGTATCATCCACTGCAGAGCGGGTTATTACATCTCCTAGGGACCAAGGGATCAAGGGTCGTACTGTCAAAGGGCATCATCCACTGCAGAGCGGTTTATTGCATTTCCTAGGGACCAAGGGATCTAGGGTCGTACTGTCAAAGGGCATCATCCACTGCAGAGCGGGTTATTACATCTCCTAGGGACCTAGGGATCAAGGGTCAGACTGTCAAAGGGCATCATCCCCTGCAGAGTGGGTTATTACATCTCCTAGGGACCCAGCGATCAAGGGTCCGACTGTCAAAGGGCATCATCCACTGCAGAGCGGTTATTACATATCCTAAAGACCAAGGGATCAAGGGTCGGACTGTCAAAGGGCATCATCCACTGCAGAGCGGGTTATTACATCTCCTAGGGACCAAGGGTCGGACTGCCAAAAGGCATCATCCACTGCAGAGCGGGTTATTACTAACCCTGGGCGTAGTAGCACTTAACATAGCTACGTGAAGTACATTTTGAACTACACGTAGCTATGCAAATTGCGTAGTGCGTAGCTGTGTGCTTGACTGCACTGTACAATAATTGCCAAAGGCATCTTGCACAGTGCAAGTTAAGATAAAATAAGTATCTCTGTCTTTATATGCTAAAATGCATATAGCATTTCACAAAAGTGAAATCAATAAATTAACACGCAGTGAGAGAGGTGATGATTTTGGTATCCTCCCTAACCTAGGAGAGAACCAAGCAGATGCCTTGAAAACAAAAAGCACATCTTTGAACGATTCAGTGGTGGTCCCATCCTCTTAGGACCACCCCAAGCACAGTTATTGGCAAAATACAATCCCAATCAAAGGCCCTGCAAAGCATTATGGGACGAGATTAGCAGTGGGCAGTGAATATTATAGTATCCAATATCAAAATAATTCTACAAAGAGCTGCAGTTCCACTAGTCGTTACTAGATGTCCCTCACGAGTCAAATGCAAAAGCTTCCTGAAAGGGTTTCAATGCTTTTGCATTTGACTCGTGAGGGACATCTAGTAATGACTAGTGGAACTGCAGCTCTTTGTAAAATTATTTTGATATTGGACACTATAATATTCACTGCCCACTGCTAATCTCGTCCCATAATGCTTTGCAGGGCCTTTGGTTGGGATTGTATTTTGCCCATAACTGTGCTTGGGGTGGTCCTAGGAGGAAGGGACCACCACTGAATCGTTCCCATGATATGCTTTTTGTGTTCAAGGCATCTGCTTGGTCCTCCCCTAGGTTAGGGGAACCCAAAATCATCACCTCTCTATTGCTTGATATTTTCATTGTCAAAGTTCGTTTTTGTGAATTTGTTATATGCTTTTAGCATAGAAAATTGCTTTAGCAAAGCATTTGTATGTGTTGAATATACTGCTGCTACGCTACGTTGATTAGCAGAGTTTTTACTCTGCTACGTGCAATTTGTGTAGTGTGTAGTAACACAAACTTTGCATGCTCTGTGAGCGTAGCAAAGTATTATGCCCAGGGTTAGTTATTACATGTTCTAGGGACCAGGAGATCAAGGGTCCGACTGCCAAAAGGCATCATCCACTGCAGAGTGGGTTATTACATATCCTAGGGATCAAGGGTTGGACTGCCAAAGGGCATCATCGCCTGCAGAGCGGGTTCAATCAATCAATCAATCACGGCATTTATAGAGCGCGCTACTCACCTGGGAGGGTCTCAAGGCGCTGGGGGAGGGGGTAAGTTACTGCTCGAACAGCCAGGTCTTGAGCTGCTTCCTGAAGGAGAGATGGTCCTGGGTTCGCCGAAGGTGAGTGGGGAGGGAGTTCCAGGTCTTGGCTGCCAGGTAGGAGAAGGATCTTCCTCCGGCGGTGGCTCTGCGGATGCGTGGTACGGTGGCGAGGGCGTGGCTGGTTGATCGTAGCTGGCGGGTGGGCGTGTAGAAGGTCATGCGGTCGTTGAGGTACTTGGGGCCCAGGTCGTGGAGGGCCTTGTGTGCGTGGATGAGGAGTCTGAACGTGATTCTCTTGCTGACGGGGAGCCAGTGCAGGTCTTTCAGGTGTCCGGTGATGTGGCTGTGTCGGGGGATGTCCAGGATGAGTCGTGCGGAGGCGTTCTGGATGCGCTGGAGTCTTTTTGAAGTTTGGCTGTGGTTCCGGCGTAGAGGGTGTTCCCATAGTCCAGTCGGCTGGTGACGAGTGCCTGGGTGACGGTCTTCCTGGTTTCAGTGGGGATCCATCTGAAGATCTTGCGGAGCATGCGCAGGGTGTTGAAGCACGAAGATGAGACGGCGTTGACTTGTCTGGTCATCGACAGGGAGGAGTCCAGGATGAAGCCCAGGTTGCGTGCGTGGTCCGTTGGTTTGGGCGCGGTGCCCAGGGCCGGGGGCCACCAAGAGTCGTCCCAGGCGGAGGGTGATGAGCCCAGGATGAGGACTTCCGTCTTGTCTGAGTTCAGTTTAAGGTGGCTGTTCCTCATCCAGTCGGCGACGTCTCTCATCCCGTCGTGTAGGTTGGCTCTGGCGGTGGTGGGGTCGTTGGTGAGGGAGAGGATCAGCTGGGTGTCGTCGGCGTAGGAGATGATGTTGAGGTTGTGTTGGCGTGCGATGGCTGCGAGGGGGCTCATGTAGACGTTGAAGAGGGTTGGACTGAGTGAAGATCCTTGTGGAACGCCGCAGATGACTTCGGTGGCCTCGGATCTGAACGGGGGAGGCGGACTCTCTGGGTTCTTCCGGCGAGGAACGAGATGATCCATTCCAGTGCTTTCTCTCGGATTCCGATGTTGCTGAGGCGCTTCACTAGGGTGCGGTGGCAGACGGTGTCGAACGCCGCGGAGAGGTCCAAGAGGATGAGGGCTGCTGTTTCCCGTTGTCGGTTAGGGTTCTGATGTCGTCGGTGGCTGCGATAAGGGCGGTCTCGGTGCTGTGGTTGGCCCGAAACCCGGACTGCGAGGGGTCGAGGGATCCATTCGTCTCGAGGAAGGCGGCAAGCTGTCTGTTGACGGTCTTCTCGATGACTTTGGCCGGAAACGGAAGGAGCGAGATGGGACGGTAGTTCTTGAGGTCGGTGGGGTCCGCCGTTGGTTTCTTCAGGAGGGCGGTAAGCTCGGCGTGCTTCCAGCTCTCCGGGAAGGTGGCGGTGTGGAAGGAGGAGTTGATGATGTCCCGGAGATGGGGTGCGATGGTGGCGTCGGCTTTGTTGAAGACGTGGTGTGGGCAGGGGTCGGTTGGTGATCCAGAGTGGATGGAGTTCATCGTGCGGGTGGTGTCTTCGGTGCTGATCGGGGTCCAGTTGCAGAGGGTGGTGGTGGCGGGCGTTGGTTCGGCGGTAGGGTGCGTGGTCTGTGCGTCGAAGCTGTTATGTATGTCGGTGATCTTGCGGTGGAAGAACGCGGCGAGTGAGTTGCAGAGGTCTTGCGAGGGGGTGATGTCGTTGTTTCCGGCGCTGGGGTTGGAGAACTCTTTGACGATGCTGAAAAGTTCCTTGCTGTCGTGGGCGTTGTTGTCCAGTCGTTCTTTGAGTGCCGACTTCTTGGTGGCACGGATCAGCTGGTGGTGTTTGCGGGTGGCGTGCTTGAGGGCGGTCCTGTTGTCTGTGGTCTGGTCGAGTCGCCAGGCTTTCTCGAGAGTGCGGCAGTTCTTCTTGGATTCCTTGAGTTCGTTGGTGAACCAAGGGGTTTTCTTGCTTCCGGGTCTGCTGGGAGGGTTTTTAGTGGTGCGAGGTCGTCGGCGCAGGCGGTCAGCCACTTGGCGAGGTTGCTGGCTGCTTCGTTTGGGTCCGTTGTGTTGGTGGGTGTGTTCTGGCTGAGGGAGGCGGTGAGCTGCTCGGCGGTGATCTTGCTCCAGCTCCGGCGGGGAGCCTGTTGCGGGTGGTGGTGGGTCGCAGTCTTTCTGAAGCTGAAGTGGACGCAGCTGTGGTCGGTCCAGTGGAGTCCGGTGGCGTGGCTGAAGGAGATGTGCTTGCTGGAAGAGAAGACGGGGTCAAGCGTGTGGCCGGCGTAGTGGGTGGGCGTGTTCACCAGTTGCTTGAGTCCGAGGTTGGCGAGGTTGTCCAGCAGGGCGGTGGTGTTTCTGTCGTTGTTGTTCTCCAGGTGGAAGTTGAGGTCCCCTAGGAGGATGTAGTCGGCGGAGGGCATGGCGTGCGGGCTGATGAAGTCTGCGATGTCTTCGCTGAATAGTGTGCGTGGTCCCGGGGGTCTGTAGATGAGGGTGCCTCGGAGGGTGGTCTTGGGGTCAGTGTGTATCTGGAAGTTTAGGTGTTCGGCGGCGGTGAAGGTCTCGTCGGAGTTAGTCGAGATGCGGATGGTGTTCTTGTGTACGATGGCGATGCCTCCTCCCGTCTGGTTGACGCGGTCCTTCCGGGTGATCTTGTATCCGTCCGGGATGGCTATGGCGATGTCGGGCGCTGAGGAGGCGTTCATCCAGGTTTCGGTGAGGAAGGCGACGTCCGGTGCTGTTGCGTCGAGCAGGTCCCAGAGTTCCACGGCGTGCCTGTGGACGGAGCGGGTGTTCAACAGGATGCATTTCAGGTGGTTGCTGCTGGTGCTCGACTTGGCGGAGGTGGTGCACGTCCGGGGGCAGGTGAATCGGCAGGCTTGGCAGGTGAAGGGTCCGTGGGTGCGTCTCGGTGAGGCTCGGTAGCAGGCAGGGTTCCGGCCGGCATTGAGTGCGGTGAGGGTGGCGGCGTCGTAGGTCCGTCGAGTAGTGTTGCATCGGTGGGATCCAGGGGTCCTGGCGCTGGGCGCGGGCCAGGCGCGGACGGGCGCAGACGGGCTTACCTTTGGCGCACCTTCGGCGCTCCGTCGGTGCTCCCGCTGCGCGCGGCCGCTGCGCGTGTCGCTCAGGGGGCGTCATAAGTAAGGAGCCTGGAGGGAGGAGCAGCTGGGTGGCGGGAGCGGGGCGGCGAATGGAATCACGGGGGCGGGGCCGCAGGGAGGCAGTGGCGGGAAGTCCCAGGAGCAGCGGGCAGCGGGAAAGTCCCAGGAGCAGTGGGAAAGTCCCAGGAGCAGCGGGCAGCGGGAAAGTCCCAGGAGCAGTGGGAAAGTCCCAGGAGCAGCGGGCAGCGAGCGAAGGAATCTCCAGGCAGGAGGCGGCAAGGCAGGCAGGAGCGGCAGCAGTGAGTGGGGCGACCAAGCCCTGTGGTTATTACATCTCCTAGGGACCAAGGGATAAAGGGACAGACTGCCAAAGGGCATCATCCACTGCAGAGCGGGTTATTACATCTCCTAGGGATCAAGGGTCCGAATGCCAAAGGGCATCATCCACTGCAGAGCGGGTTATTATATCTCCTAGGGACCAAGGGATCAAGGGACGGACTGTCAAAGGGCATCATCCACTGCAGAGCGGGTTATTACATCTCCTAGGGACCTAGGGATCAAGGGTCAGACTGTTAAAGGGCATCAACCCCTGCAGAGCGGGTTATTACATCTCCTAGGGACTCAGCGATCAAGGGTCAGACTGTCAAAGGGCATCATCCACTGCAGAGCGGGTTATTACATCTCCTAAAGACCAAGGGATCAAGAGTCGGACTGTCAAAGGGCATCATCCACTGCAGAGCACGTTATTACATCTCCTAAAGACCAAGGGATCAAGAGTCGGACTTTCAAACGGCATCATCCACTGCAGAGCGGGTTATTACATCTCCTAAAGACCAAGGGATCAAGGGTCGGACTGTCAAAGGGCATCATCCACTGAAGAGCGGGTTATTACATCTCCTAGGGACCAAGGGATCAAGGGACGGACTGTCAAAGGGCATCATCCACTGCAGAGCGGGTTATTACATCTCCTAGGGACCAAGGGATCAAGGGAAGGACTGTCAAAGGGCATCATCCACTGCAGAGCGGGTTATTACATCTCCTAGGAACCAAGGGATAAAGGGATAAAGGGACGGACTGTCAAAGGGCATCATCCACTTCAGAGCGTGTTATTACATCTCCTAGGGATCAAGGGATCAAGGGTCCGACTGTCAAAGGGCATCATCCACTGCAGAGTGGGTTATTACATGTCCTAGGGACCAAGAGATCAAGTGTCCGACTGTCAAAGGGCATCATCCACTGCAGAGCGGGTTTTTACATCTCCTAGGGACCAAGGGATCAAGGGTCCGACTGTCAAAGTGCATCATCCACTGCAGAGTGGGTTATTACTAACCCTGGGCAAAGCACTACGCTACGCTCGCGTAGTTTGCGAAGTTTGCGCTACTTCGCACAACGCGAATTGCACGTAGCACAGTGCAAACACGCGTAGCGTAGCGTAGTGCAGCGGTCATTTTTTGCTTGCTCGCGGTCCTCAACGTCAAGTTGGCGACCGCGAGCAAGCAAAAGGACATCCCAGCGAGACTTTTTCCTCGTTCGCGATCAGCAACATCAAGTTGCCGATCGCGAGCGTGGAAAATAAACCTCCCGGCGAGATTCTCAACGCAGGAAGGTCAGGTTTCTCATTGCGAGTGGTCGCGTATGCTCGCGACCGCTCGCGATGAGAAACTACCAGTCCGCGTTGAGAAGCTGCCGCTCGAGTAAAAATCTACTCGAGCGGCAGTAAAAGACAGCTCGCACTGTGCAAGATGCCGTTTTAAATGATTGCACAGTGCGGACAAGCATCCGGCACTGTGCAATCATCGCGAACAGCGCACTATGCAGTTCACGTAGTGCTACGCGTAGCTCGCGTAGTGCGAACTGCACTTTGCGTAGCTTCGCGTAGCGCTACTTCGCGAACTACGCCCAGGGTTAGTTATTACATGTCCTAGGGACCAAGCGATCAAGGGTCCGACTGTCAAAGGGCATCATCCACTGCAGAGCGGGTTATTACATCTTCTAGGGACCAAGGGATCAAGGGTCCGACTGTCAAAGGGCATCATCCACTGCAGAGCGGCTTATCACATCTCCTACGGACCAAGGGATCAAAGGTCTGACTGTCAAAGGGTATCATCCACTGCAGAGCGGGTTATTACATCTCCTAGGGACCAAGGGATCAAGGGTCGTACTGTCAAAGGGCATCATCCACTGCAGAGCGGGTTATTACATGTCCTAGGGATGAAGAGATCAAGTGTCCGACTGTCAAAGGGCATCATCCACTGAAGAGTGGGTCATTACATCTCCGAGGGACCAAGGGATCAAGGGTCGGACTGTCAAAGGGCATCATCCACTGCAGAGCGGGTTATTACATCTCCGAGGGGCCAAGGGATCAAGGGTCCAACTGTCAAATAGCATCATCCACTGCAGAGCGAGTTATTACATCTCCTAGGTACCAAGGGATCAAGGGTCCGACTGTCAAAGGGCATCATCCACTGCAGAGCGGGTTATTACATGTCCTAGGGACCAAGGGATCAAGGGTCCGACTGTCAAAGGGCATCATCCACTGCAGAGCGGGTTTTACATCTCCTAGGGACCAAGGGATCAAGGGTCCGACTGTCAAAGTGCATCATCCATGCAGAGCGGGTTTTTACATCTCCTAGGGACCAAGGGATCAAGGGTCCGACTGTCAAAAGGCATCATCCACTGCAGAGCGGCTTATCACATCTCCTACGGACCAAGGGATCAAGGGTCTGACTGTCAAAGGGTATCATCCACTGCAGAGCGGGTTATTACATCTCCTAGGGACCAAGGGATCAAGGGTCCGACTGTCAAAGCGCATCATCCACTGGAGAGCGGGTTATTACATCTCCTAGGGACCAAGGGATCAAGGGTCGGACTGTCAAAGGGCATCATCCACTGCAGAGCGGGTTATTACATCTCCTAGGGACCAAGGGCTAAAGCGTTGGACTGTCAAAGGGCATCATCCACTGCAGAGCGGGTTATTACATCTCCTAGGGACCTAGGGATCAAGGGTCAGACTGTCAAAGGGCATCATCCACTGCAGAGCGGCTTATCACATCTCCCTACGGACCAAGGGATCAAAGGTCTGACTATCAAAGGGTATCATCCACTGCAGAGCGGGTTATTACATCTCCTAGGGACCAAGGGATCAAGGGTCGTACTGTCAAAGGGCATCATCCACTGCAGAGCGGTTTATTGCATTTCCTAGGGACCAAGGGATCTAGGGTCGTACTGTCAAAGGGCATCATCCACTGCAGAGCGGGTTATTACATCTCCTAGGGACCTAGGGATCAAGGGTCAGACTGTCAAAGGGCATCATCCCCTGCAGAGTGGGTTATTACATCTCCTAGGGACCCAGCGATCAAGGGTCCGACTGTCAAAGGGCATCATCCACTGCAGAGCGGTTATTACATATCCTAAAGACCAAGGGATCAAGGGTCGGACTGTCAAAGGGCATCATCCACTGCAGAGCGGGTTATTACATCTCCTAGGGACCAAGGGATCAAGGGTCGGACTGCCAAAAGGCATCATCCACTGCAGAGCGGGTTATTACTAACCCTGGGCGTAGTAGCACTTAACATAGCTACGTGAAGTACATTTTGAACTACACGTAGCTATGCAAATTGCGTAGTGCGTAGCTGTGTGCTTGACTGCACTGTACAATAATTGCCAAAGGCATCTTGCACAGTGCAAGTTAAGATAAAATAAGTATCTCTGTCTTTATATGCTAAAATGCATATAGCATTTCACAAAAGTGAAATCAATAAATTAACAAGCAGTGAGAGAGGTGATGATTTTGGTATCCTCCCTAACCTAGGGAGAGAACCAAGCAGATGCCTTGAAAACAAAAAGCACATCTTTTGAACGATTCAGTGGTGGTCCCATCTCTTAGGACCACTCCAAGCACAGTTATTGGCAAAAATACAATCCCAACCAAAGGCCCTGCAAAGCATTATGGGACGAGATTAGCAGTGGGCAGTGAATATTATAGTATCCAATATCAAAATAATTCTACAAAGAGCTGCAGTTCCACTAGTCGTTACTAGGTGTCCCTCACGAGTCAAATGCAAAAGCTTCATGAAAGGGTTTCAATGCTTTTGCATTTGACTCGTGAGGGACATCTAGTAATGACTAGTGGAACTGCAGCTCTTTGTAAAATTATTTTGATATTGACACTATAATATTCACTGCCCACTGCTAATCTCGTCCCATAATGCTTTGCAGGGCCTTTGGTTGGGATTGTATTTTTGCCCATAACTGTGCTTGGGGTGGTCCTAGGAGGAAGGGACCACCACTGAATCGTTCACATGATATGCTTTTTGTGTTCAAGGCATCTGCTTGGTCCTCCCCTAGGTTAGGGGAACCCAAAATCATCACCTCTCTCATTGCTTGATATTTTCATTGTCAAAGTTCGTTTTTGTGAATTTGTTATATGCTTTTTAGCATAGAAAATTGCTTTAGCAAAGCATTTGTATGTGTTGAATATACTGCTGCTACGCTACGTTGATTAGCAGAGTTTTTTACTCTGCTACGTGCAATTTGTGTAGTGTGTAGTAACACAAACTTTGCATGCTCTGTGAGCGTAGCAAAGTATTATGCCCAGGGTTAGTTATTACATGTTCTAGGGACCAGGAGATCAAGGGTCCGACTGCCAAAAGGCATCATCCACTGCAGAGTGGGTTATTACATATCCTAGGGATCAAGGGTTGGACTGCCAAAGGGCATCATCGCCTGCAGAGCGGGTTATTACATCTCCTAGGGACCAAGGGATAAAGGGACAGACTGCCAAAGGGCATCATCCACTGCAGAGCGGGTTATTACATCTCCTAGGGATCAAGGGTCCGAATGCCAAAGGGCATCATCCACTGCAGAGCGGGTTATTATATCTCCTAGGGACCAAGGGATCAAGGGACGGACTGTCAAAGGGCATCATCCACTGCAGAGCGGGTTATTACATCTCCTAGGGACCTAGGGATCAAGGGTCAGACTGTTAAAGGGCATCAACCCCTGCAGAGCGGGTTATTACATCTCCTAGGGACTCAGCGATCAAGGGTCAGACTGTCAAAGGGCATCATCCACTGCAGAGCGGGTTATTACATCTCCTAAAGACCAAGGGATCAAGAGTCGGACTGTCAAAGGGCATCATCCACTGCAGAGCACGTTATTACATCTCCTAAAGACCAAGGGATCAAGAGTCGGACTTTCAAACGGCATCATCCACTGCAGAGCGCGTTATTACATCTCCTAAAGACCAAGGGATCAAGGGTCGGACTGTCAAAGGGCATCAACCACTGAAGAGTGGGTTATTACATCTCCTAGGGACCAAGGGATCAAGGGACGGACTGTCAAAGGGCATCATCCACTGCAGAGCGGGTTATTACATCTCCTAGGGACCAAGGGATCAAGGGACGGACTGTCAAAGGGCATCATCCACTGCAGAGCGGGTTATTACATCTCCTAGGAACCAAGGGATAAAGGGATAAAGGGACGGACTGTCAAAGGGCATCATCCACTTCAGAGCGTGTTATTACATCTCCTAGGGACCAAGGGATCAAGGGTCGGACTGCCAAAAGGCATCATCCACTGCAGAGCGGGTTATTACTAACCCTGGGCGTAGTAGCACTTAACATAGCTACGTGAAGTACATTTTGAACTACACGTAGCTATGCAAATTGCGTAGTGCGTAGCTGTGTGCTTGACTGCACTGTACAATAATTGCCAAAGGCATCTTGCACAGTGCAAGTTAAGATAAAATAAGTATCTCTGTCTTTATATGCTAAAATGCATATAGCATTTCACAAAAGTGAAATCAATAAATTAACAAGCAGTGAGAGAGGTGATGATTTTGGTATCCTCCCTAACCTAGGAGAGAACCAAGCAGATGCCTTGAAAACAAAAGCACATCTTTTGAACGATTCAGTGGTGGTCCCATCCTCTTAGGACCACCCCAAGCACAGTTATTGGCAAAAATACAATCCCAACCAAAGGCCCTGCAAAGCATTATGGGACGAGATTAGCAGTGGGCAGTGAATATTATAGTATCCAATATCAAAATAATTCTACAAAGAGCTGCAGTTCCACTAGTCGTTACTAGGTGTCCTCACGAGTCAAATGCAAAAGCTTCATGAAAGGGTTTCAATGCTTTTGCATTTGACTCGTGAGGGACATCTAGTAATGACTAGTGGAACTGCAGCTCTTTGTAAAATTATTTTGATATTGGACACTATAATATTCACTGCCCACTGCTAATCTCGTCCCATAATGCTTTGCAGGGCCTTTGGTTGGGATTGTATTTTTGCCCATAACTGTGCTTGGGGTGGTCCTAGGAGGAAGGGACCACCACTGAATCGTTCACATGATATGCTTTTTGTGTTCAAGGCATCTGCTTGGTCCTCCCCCTAGGTTAGGGGGGAACCCAAAATCATCACCTCTCTCATTGCTTGATATTTTCATTGTCAAAGTTCGTTTTTGTGAATTTGTTATATGCTTTTTAGCATAGAAAATTGCTTTAGCAAAGCATTTGTATGTGTTGAATATACTGCTGCTACGCTACGTTGATTAGCAGAGTTTTTTACTCTGCTACGTGCAATTTGTGTAGTGTGTAGTAACACAAACTTTGCATGCTCTGTGAGCGTAGCAAAGTATTATGCCCAGGGTTAGTTATTACATGTTCTAGGGACCAGGAGATCAAGGGTCCGACTGCCAAAAGGCATCATCCACTGCAGAGCGGGTTATTACATATCCTAGGGATCAAGGGTTGGACTGCCAAAGGGCATCATCGCCTGCAGAGCGGGTTATTACATCTCCTAGGGACCAAGGGATAAAGGGACAGACTGCCAAAGGGCATCATCCACTGCAGAGCGGGTTATTACATCTCCTAGGGATCAAGGGTCCGAATGCCAAAGGGCATCATCCACTGCAGAGCGGGTTATTATATCTCCTAGGGACCAAGGGATCAAGGGACGGACTGTCAAAGGGCATCATCCACTGCAGAGCGGGTTATTACATCTCCTAGGGACCTAGGGATCAAGGGTCAGACTGTTAAAGGGCATCAACCCCTGCAGAGCGGGTTATTACATCTCCTAGGGACTCAGCGATCAAGGGTCAGACTGTCAAAGGGCATCATCCACTGCAGAGCGGGTTATTACATCTCCTAAAGACCAAGGGATCAAGAGTCGGACTGTCAAAGGGCATCATCCACTGCAGAGCACGTTATTACATCTCCTAAAGACCAAGGGATCAAGAGTCGGACTTTCAAACGGCATCATCCACTGCAGAGCGCGTTATTACATCTCCTAAAGACCAAGGGATCAAGGGTCGGACTGTCAAAGGGCATCATCCACTGAAGAGCGGGTTATTACATCTCCTAGGGACCAAGGGATCAAGGGACGGACTGTCAAAGGGCATCATCCACTGCAGAGCGGGTTATTACATCTCCTAGGGACCAAGGGATCAAGGGACGGACTGTCAAAGGGCATCATCCACTGCAGAGCGGGTTATTACATCTCCTAGGAACCAAGGGATAAAGGGATAAAGGGACGGACTGTCAAAGGGCATCATCCACTTCAGAGCGTGTTATTACATCTCCTAGGGATCAAGGGATCAAGGGTCCGACTGTCAAAGGGCATCATCCACTGCAGAGTGGGTTATTACATGTCCTAGGGACCAAGAGATCAAGTGTCCGACTGTCAAAGGGCATCATCCACTGCAGAGCGGGTTTTTACATCTCCTAGGGACCAAGGGATCAAGGGTCCGACTGTCAAAGTGCATCATCCACTGCAGAGTGGGTTATTACTAACCCTGGGCAAAGCACTACGCTACGCTCGCGTAGTTTGCGAAGTTTGCGCTACTTCGCACAACGCGAATTGCACGTAGCACAGTGCAAACACGCGTAGCGTAGCGTAGTGCAGCGGTCATTTTTGCTTGCTCGCGGTCCTCAACGTCAAGTTGGCGACCGCGAGCAAGCAAAATGACATCCCGGCGCGACTTTTCCTCGTTCGCGATCAGCAACATCAAGTTGCCGATCGCGAGCGTGGAAAATAAACCTCCCGGCGAGATTCTCAACACAGGGAGGTCAGGTTTCTCATTGCGAGTGGTCGCGTATGCTCGCGACCGCCGCGATGAGAAACTACCAGTCCGCGTTGAGAAAGCTGCCGCTCGAGTAAAAATCTACTCGAGCGGCAGTAAAAGACAGCTCGCACTGTGCAAGATGCCGCTTTAAATGATTGCACAGTGCGGACAAGCATCCGGCACTGTGCAATCATCGTGAACAGCGCACTATGCAGTTCACGTAGTGCTACGCGTAGCTCGCGTAGTGCGAACTGCACTTTGCGTAGCTTCGAGTAGCGCTACTTCGCGAACAACGCCCAGGGTTAGTTATTACATGTCCTAGGGACCAAGCGATCAAGGGTCCGACTGTCAAAGGGCATCATCCACTGCAGAGCGGGTTATTACATCTTCTAGGGACCAAGGGATCAAGGGTCCGACTGTCAAAGGGCATCATCCACTGCAGAGCGGCTTATCACATCTCCTACGGACCAAGGGATCAAAGGTCTGACTGTCAAAGGGTATCATCCACTGCAGAGCGGGTTATTACATCTCCTAGGGACCAAGGGATCAAGGGTCGTACTGTCAAAGGGCATCATCCACTGCAGAGCGGGTTATTGCATTTCCTAGGGACCAAGGGATCTAGGGTCATACTGTCAAAGGGCATCATCCACTGCAGAGCGGGTTATTACATCTCCTAGGGACCTAGGGATCAAGGGTCAGACTGTCAAAGGGCATCATCCCCTGCAGAGTGGGTTATTACATCTCCTAGGGACCCAGCGATCAAGGGTCTGACTGTCAAAGGGCATCATCCACTGCAGAGCGGGTTATTACATATCCTGTGGACCAAGGGATCAAGGGTCGGACTGCCAAAGGGCATCATCCACTGCAGAGCGGGTTATTACAGGTCCTAGGGACCAAGAGATCAAGGGTCCGACTGCCAAAAGGAATCATCCACTGCAGAGCGGGTTATTACATATCCTAGGGACCAAGGGATCAAGGGTCCGACTGCCAAAGGGCATCATCCACTGCAGAGCGGGTTATTACATCTCCTAGGGACCAAGGGATCAAGGGTCCGACTGTCAAATGGCATCATCCACTGCAGAGCGGGTTATTACATCTCCTAGGGACCAAGGGATCAAGGGTCCGACCGTCAAATGGCATCATCCACTGCAGAGGGGGTTATTACATCTCCTAGGGACCAAGGGATCAAGGGTCCTACTGTCAAAAGGTATCATCCACTGCAGAGCGGGTTATTACATCTCCTAGGGACCAAGGGATCAAGGGTTCGACTGTCAAAGGTCATCATCCACTGCAGAGCGGGTTATTACATCTCTTAGGGACCAAGGGATCAAGGGTCCGACTGTCAAAGGGCATCATCTACTGCAGAGTGGGTTATTACATCTTCTAGGGACCAAGGGATCAAGAGTCGAACAGTCAAAGGACATCATCCACTGCAGTTCGGGTTATTACATCTCCTAGGGACCAAGGGATCAAGAGTCGGACTGTCAAAGGGCATCATCCACTGCAGAGCGTGTTATTACATCTCCTAAAGACCAAGGGATAAAGAGTCGGACTATCAAAGGGCATCATCCACTGCAGAGCGCGTTATTACATCTCCTAAAGACCAAGGGATCAAGGGTCGGACTGTCAAAGGGCATCATCCACTGCAAAGCAGGTTATTACATCTACTAGGGACCAAGGGATCAAGGGACGGACTGTCAAAGGGCATCATCCACTGCAGAGCGGGTTATTACATCTCCTAGGGACCAAGGGACAAAGGGACGGACTGTCAAAGGGCATCATCCACTTCAGAGCGTGTTATTACATCTCCTAGGGACCAAGGGATCAAGGGTCCGACTGTCAAAAGGCATCATCCACTGCAGAGCGGGTTATTACATCTTCTAGGGACCAAGGGATAAAGAGTCGAACAGTCAAAGGACATCATCCACTGCAGTTCGGGTTATTACATCTTCTAGGGACCAAGGGATCAAGAGTCGAACAGTCAAAGGGCATCATCCACTGCAGTTCGGGTTATTACATCTCCTAGGGAACAAGGGATCAAGAGTCGGACTGTCAAAGGGCATCATCCACTGTAGAGCGCGTTATTACATCTCCTAAAGAACAAGGGATCAAGAGTCGGACTTTCAAAGGGCATCATCCACTGCAGAGCGCGTTATTACATCTCCTAAAGACCAAGGGATCAAGGGTCGGACTGTCAAAGGGCATCATCCACTGCAGAGCGGGTTATTACATCTCCTAGGGACCAAGGGATCAAGGGACGGACTGTCAAAGGGCATCATCCACTGCAGAGCGGGTTATTACATCTCCTAGGGACCAAGGGATCAAGGGACGGACTGTCAAAGGGCATCATCCACTGCAGAGCGTGTTATTACATCTCCTAGGGATCAAGGGATCAAGGGTCCGACTGTCAAAGGGCATCATCCACTGCAGAGCGGGTTATTACATGTCCTAGGGACCAAGAGATCAAGGGTCCGACTGTCAAAGGGCATCATCCACTGCAGAGCGGGTTATTACATCTCCTAGGGACCAAGGGATGAAGGGTCGGACTGTCAAAGTGCATCATCCACTGCAGAGCGGGTTATTACATCTCCTAGGGACCAAGGTATCAAGGGTCGTACTGTCAAAGGGCATCATCCACTGCAGAGTGGGTTATTGCATTTCCTACGGACCAAGGGATCAAGGCTCATACTGTCAAAGGGCATCATCCACTGCAGAGCGGGTTATTACATCTCCTAGGGACCTAGAGATCAAAGGGTCCCACTGTCAAAGGGCATCATGCACTGCAGAGCGGGTTATTACATCGTCTAGGGACCAAGGGATCAAGGGTCCGACTGTCAAAGCGCATCATCCACTGCAGATCGGGTTATTGCATCTCCTAGGGACCAAGGGATCAAGGGTCGTACTGTGAAAGGGCATCATCCACTGCAGAGCGGGTTATTGCATCTCCTAGGGACCAAGGGATCGAGGGTCGTACTGTCAAAGGGCATCATCCACTGCAGAGCGGGTTATTACATCTCCTAGGGACCTAGGGATCAAGGGTCAGACTGTTAAAGGGCATCAACCCCTGCAGAGCGGGTTATTACATCTCCTAGGGACTCAGCGCTCAAGGGTCAGACTGTCAAAGGGCATCATCCACTGCAGAGTGGGTTATTACATCTTCTAAAGACCAAGGGATCAAGGGTCGGACTGTCAAAGGGCATCATCCACTGCAGAGCGGGTTATTACATCTCCTAGGGACCAAGGGATAAAGCGTCGGACAGTCAAAGGGCATCATCCACTGCAGAGCGGGTTATTACATGTCCTAGGGACCTAGGGATCAAGGGTCGGACTGTCAAAGGGCATCATCCACTGCAGAGCGGGTTTTTACATCTCCTAGGGACCAAGGGAGCAAGGGTCCGACTGTCAAAGTGCATCATCCACTGCAGAGTGGGTTATTACTAACCCTGGGCAAAGCACTACGCTACGCTCGCGTAGTTTGCGAAGTTTGCGCTACTTCGCACAACGCGAATTGCACGTAGCACAGTGCAAACACGCGTAGCGTAGCGTATTGCAGCGGTCATTTTTTGCTGGCTCATGGTCCTCAACGTCAAGTTGGCGACCGCGAGCAAGCAAAATGACATCCCGGAGAGACTTTTTCCTCGTTCGCGATCAGCCACATCAAGTTGCCGATCGCGAGCGTGGAAAATAAACCTCCCGGCGAGATTCTCAACGCGGGGAGTTCAGGTTTCTCATTGCGAGTGGTCGCGTATGCTCGCGACCGCTCGCGATGAGAAACTACCAGTCCGCGTTGAGAAAGCTGCCGCTCGAGTAAAAATCTACTCGAGCGGCAGTAAAAGACAGCTCGCACTGTGCAAGATGTTTTCAATGATTGCACAGTGCGGACAAGCATCCGGCACTGTGCAATCATCGCGAACAGCGCACTACGCAGTTCGCATAGTGCTACGCGTAGCTCGCGTAGTGCGAACTGCACTTTGCGTAGCTTCGCGTAGCGCTACTTCGCGAACTACGCCCAGGGTTAGTTATTACATGTCCTAGGGACCAAGCGATCAAGGGTCCGACTGTCAAAGGGCATCATCCACTGCAGAGCGGGTTATTACATCTTCTAGGGACCAAGGGATCAAGGGTCCGACTGTCAAAGGGCATCATCCACTGCAGAGCGGCTTATCACATCTCCTACGGACCAAGGGATCAAAGGTCTGACTGTCAAAGGGTATCATCCACTGCAGAGCGGGTTATTACATCTCCTAGGGACCAAGGGATCAAGGGTCGTACTGTCAAAGGGCATCATCCACTGCAGAGTGGGATATTACATCTCCTAGGGACCCAGCGATCAAGGGTCCGACTGTCAAAGGGCATCATCCACTGCAGAGCGGCTTATTACATATCCTAAAGACCAAGGGATCAAGGGTCGGACTGTCAAAGGGCATCATCCACTGCAGATCGGGTTATTACATCTCCTAGGGACCAAGGGATCAAGGGTCCGACTGCCAAAGGGCATCATCCACTGCAGAGCGGGTTATTACATGTCCTAGGGACCAAGAGATCAAGGGTTCGACTGCCAAAAGGCATCATCCACTGCAGAGAGGGTTATTACATATCCTAGGGACCAAGGGATCAAGGGTCCGACTGCCAAAGGGCATCATCCACTGCAGAGCGGGTTATTACATCTCCTAGGGACCAAGGGATCAAGGGTCCGACTGTCAAATGGCATCATCCACTGCAGAGCGGGTTATTACATCTCCTAGGGACCAAGGGATCAAGGGTCCGACTGTCAAATGGCATCATCCACTGCAGAGGGGGTTATTACATCTCCTAGGGACCAAGGGATCAAGGGTCCTACTGTCAAAAGGCATCATCCACTGCAGAGCGGGTTATTACATCTCCTAGGGACCAAGGGATCAAGGGTCCGACTGTCAAAGGGCATCATCCACTGCAGAGTGGGTTATTACATCTCCTAGGGACCAAGGGATCAAGAGTCGAACAGTCAAAGGACATCATCCACTGCAGTTCGGGTTATTACATCTCCTAGGGACCAAGGGATCAAGAGTCGGACTGTCAAAGGGCATCATCCACTGCAGAGCGCGTTATTACATCTCCTAAAGACCAAGGGATAAAGAGTCGGACTGTCAAAGGGCATCATCCACTGCAGAGCGCGTTATTACATCTCCTAAAGACCAAGGGATCAAGGGTCGGACTGTCAAAGGGCATCATCCACTGCAGAGCAGGTTATTACATCTCCTAGGGACCAAGGGATCAAGGGACGGACTGTCAAAGGGCATCATCCACTGCAGAGCGGGTTATTACATCTCCTAGGGACCAAGGGACAAAGGGACGGACTGTCAAAGGGCATCATCCACTTCAGAGCGTGTTATTACATCTCCTAGGGACCAAGGGATCAAGGGTCCGACTGTCAAAGGACATCATCCACTGCAGAGCGGGTTATTACATCTTCTAGGGACCAAGGGATAAAGAGTCGAACAGTCAAAGGACATCATCCACTGCAGTTCGGGTTATTACATCTTCTAGGGACCAAGGGATCAAGAGTCGAACAGTCAAAGGGCATCATCCACTGCAGTTCGGGTTATTACATCTCCTAGGGAACAAGGGATCAAGAGTCGGACTGTCAAAGGGCATCATCCACTGCAGAGCGCGTTATTACATCTCCTAAAGACCAAGGGATCAAGAGTCGGACTTTCAAAGGGCATCATCCACTGCAGAGCGCGTTATTACATCTCCTAAAGACCAAGGGATCAAGGGTCGGACTGTCAAAGGGCATCATCCACTGCAGAGCGGGTTATTACATCTCCTAGGGACCAAGGGATCAAGGGACGGACTGTCAAAGGGCATCATCCACTGCAGAGCGGGTTATTACATCTCCTAGGGACCAAGGGATCAAGGGACGGACTGTCAAAGGGCATCATCCACTGCAGAGCGTGTTATTACATCTCCTAGGGATCAAGGGATCAAGGGTCCGACTGTCAAAGGGCATCATCCACTGCAGAGCGGGTTATTACATGTCCTAGGGACCAAGAGATCAAGGGTCCGACTGTCAAAGGGCATCATCCACTGCAGAGCGGGTTATTACATCTCCTAGGGACCTAGGGATCAAGGGTCAGACTGTCAAAGGGAATCATCCCCTGCAGAGTGGGTTATTACATCTCCTAGGGACCCAGCGATCAAGGGTCCGACTGTCAAAGGGCATCATCCACTGCAGAGCGGGTTATTACATATCCTAAAGACCAAGGGATCAAGGGTCGGACTGTCAAAGGGCATCATCCAC
This sequence comes from Calotriton arnoldi, assembly GCA_963921515.1. NCBI lineage: Eukaryota > Metazoa > Chordata > Amphibia > Caudata > Salamandridae > Calotriton > Calotriton arnoldi. Next base: position 196,927 of record CAWUFW010010607.1, on the reverse strand, counting down.
TGCAGAGCGGGTTATTACATCTCCTAGGGACCTAGGGATCAAGGGTCAGACTGTCAAAGGGCATCATCCACTGCAGAGTGGGTTATTACTTCTCCTAGGGACCCAGCGATCAAGGGTCCGACTGTCAAAGGGCATCATCCACTGCAAAGCGGGTTATTACATATCCTAAAGACCAAGGGATCAAGGGTCGGACTGTCAAAGGGCATCATCCACTGCAGAGCGGGTTATTACATCTCCTAGGGACCAAGGGATCAAGGGTCGGACTGCCAAAGGGCATCATCCACTGCAGAGCAGGTTATTACATGTCTTAGGGACCAAGAGATCAAGGGTCCGACTGCCAAAAGGCATCATTGTAGGAGAGTAGGATCTGCTTCACATGGGTACCCCCACTTTTTGCTGATGCTTCACTGTTTTTCGACATTAGTCTGGCTGGGGCCCTGCTAATCAGAACCCCAGCCTAGCTGCTTCCTCTCTAAAATGGTTTCCATGTGCCTTAGGCACATCACTGATTGGGATCTGGAGTGCCCTTATAAGTCCCTAGTATATGGTATACTATGTACCAAGGGCATAGGTACCTCAGAGGCCTGCCAGGGGCTGCAGCATGTATTATGCCACCCCTGGAAGGCCATCCAAACTGACACCACAGGTCTGCTACTGCAGCCTGGGTAAGGTGGTGCATGCACCCCTTACTGTGATGTAGGTTACCTATATCACGAAATACATACACACATAGAAACCTATAAGTCACTCCTAAGGCAGGCCTTATCAATCCTAAAGGCAGAGTGCATGGTTCCTATGTGAGAGGGTGCCCCTGCATGAGCAGGGCCCCTCTGCAGCGTTCGGAGACCATCTCTGATGCTGTTTGTAGTGCAGCCTGACCATATACTCTTAAGCGCATTATATCCTCGCGGTAAAATGCTAACTTTGGAATGGCTGCACCTAAACATGTCGTGTTTGGTGTCAAACATCTTGGAATACTACCCCCCGCCAATCCTGGTGGCGGGGGTAGCATTCCACCCTTCTAGAGGGAAAGACATGTTAACTCTGACGAGTCCGGTAACTTCTTTCCAGAGCCCCGGCATCACAAAATGGATGCTGCTGCCACAGACACGAGTCTGGCCTCCTGCTGCTGGACGAAACTCCGGCAGGGGAGGCCTGGACAATAGGTTTCCTGTCCCAGGGAGGTGTGACCACCTCCCCAGACAGGATAATGTGTATTGGGGCTGGGCGGGAGCACTTTCGGGTGCTTTGAAGTCCTGCACTGGGGGCACATTTGGTGTCCCTGTGCATACCCCAGTTCAAACCGGATCAGGGGCTTGCAGCCCCTGCTTTGGCGCGAACTGGACAAAGGGAAAGGGGTGTAGCCACCCCTCTGCCCTGACCCACCCATAGGTGGGGCCACAGAGTAGTCCAACCCCTATTTTTAGAATAAAGGTAGGAACCCAGTCCTTAGGACTTTAGATTATACCTGGACGAAACTCTGAAACTGAATCCTGGACCTTCGACGCTCTACGACAAGATTAGAGGACTGAAGAATCTCCCTTGGGGTCAAGGAGTGACTCCCCTGCTTGGCAGGCACCAAAGAAGCATCTGTCCGGTTCGCATTTCTGAAGCTCCCGTCGGACGCCGAAGTCATCGCATCACCAGAGGTGGATTCTCAGACTTCCCCGAGGCTACCCTGAGTCCCCAGCAAAGCTGAGGCCCGTGGCTATCGTGGGTGACTTGAGACCGTGACCCCTGGACACCGAGCACACTTGCAAGTGCATCATCTTCTGGGTCTCCCAAGAAGTCGTGCTTTGGGCTCCGAGTCGCCCTAGCCTCCAGCACCACCTGCACCGAAGATCACTGGCCCCCACTCCACGAGTGTCCTGTAAGCCAGCTCCACGTGCAGCGTCACGAGGCTCCTTCGTGGTCGCTAGCCCGTTGGCTAGTAGCCCTTAACGAAGGCCAATCTTTTCCTTACTTGGCATCCTGGTTGCTCCAGGCCTGCCCTCACTTACCCTCGCTGGGTGAGTTCCACAGACCTTGCTGGTCTGCACCATCGACGATCTACATCTTACTCGAGACTTGCCATTGCCAAGGCTTGTTGGGTCCAATCCGGTCGCCGACACCTCAGCACTCGACAGACATCGAGCACCAGCCCGAATCCTGCTCTTGGTTGCCGACAACGCCTCCCGGACCTCATGGCTGAAGAGTCAAGATGACCGTCAACGCACCTAAAGCACTCGACATCGGTGGGCATCTGTCCATCGCCTTCCTGGTCACTGGCTAGTGACCCAGACTCTGTCCCCTCTGCTTTCAGGTTCACCAGAACTCCGATCCACTCTTGGATCCACCCGGACACTTTTCTCTTGGCCGCCAGCAGCACTTTGCAGCAGATCGCCATTCGAATCGACGACGAAACCCGACCCCGAAAGGCACCTATGCACCCGGCTTCCCTGGGTGAGGTAACACGAGTACTCCGGTGCTCCCGTGGGTAGAGACTCTTCAAAGTCCTAGATCTCAAAGGGTTTTGTCCTAGTCCTCTTTTAAGTGTCCCTTTCCTCTATTTTCCCGATCCCGACTTTCTCCATAGAAGTTAACGGCGTATCGCGGTTGTGTATTTACACTGCACGCGTCTCCCGTGGGTCCCCTGTGTCACTACCTTGGGTGGTTCCTTGTGGTCCAAGCACTTCTAGAGGCTCTAGGCCTAGTGTCTAGTTCAGTCGTGGTTCGCATACCACTTTATTGGTATATGGTTTGGTACGCCCCTAGGGCCCAAACGTGTATTTGTGCTATTACTGTGATTTAAGATCTTATAACCTATGTACTTCGAACTCTAGCCTCATAAAGAGACTAGAGGGTTGTGTTTAGTAATAAATACATATATTTTGAATATATACCTGGTGTGGTGCTCTTTCATTTGGTCACTCAAGAGATTATAGACTGGTAAAACAAGCTGCTTTACATTCCTTCAAGACTTAGCCTGAAGGCTGCTCTCCATAGCTACCACTAGGATAGCTTTCAATAAGGTTGTCTTTAACCTACCTACCATAAGAGTCGATTTGGACTGGTGCAAGGTGCCCACTATAATTAGTGGACAGCATATGCCAGGCCAACTTCTCACATTGGTGTGCAGCGTGTGGGATTCCAGCTTGCTATTGTTTTACCAGATAATCTCAATTGAATTGATCAACTGAAAACCACTAAAGGTACCTAAGGTACATATAATTTAAGCTTAGAATAACAGTAAGTTCTACTGAACTTAGAGTTGTGTGTTAAGGGATAGCACAACCCTTTCTACAACTCAAGAGAGTTTAGTAGGCCACACTAGAGTAGGTAGTGCATACACCACACCACACTAGTAATGTCTTTAAGGGCAGGATCCAAAGAATCCTTGCAGGAAGCCATTGAGCTTCCACCCTCCAAGTATGATACACTCCCATTCTTGGAATTGAGAGCTTTATGTAACTTGAGAAAAATAAGGACAGGCCAAAGCCCCACCACCCAACACCTCAAGGAGTTGTTGGTGGCTTATGACCTTAGTAAGCCTGTAGGGACTGAAGGGGTAGGAGCTGAGGGTGGGGCAGAAGAAGAGGAGGACGCTAGGGGTACCAGTACCCCCAGCCCCCCTCTGAAACTGGCCAGGAGGGTGACAATGACCCTGACCTGGAAAACCCAATCCCTCCTGTGGATGATGATGAGGATGATCAAAATGATGCCCTCTTTGTCCCCCCAGGAAGGATTAAGAGTGTGCCCAGAAGGTCTAGGTCTCCTTCTCAGGAGTCCAACCACTCTGGCACCTCTATAGGGAGCTCTGTCTCATCTCATAGGAGAGAATCCTCTCATGAGAGAAGAAAGAGGCTAGTCCAGTATGAGGAAACTCAGCTGGAACTCAGAAAAAAGCAATTAGCTTTAGATAGAGAATCCCTAGATCTCCTTAGAGAGAGAAGAAAGTTGGGACTAGAGTCCCATGGTGGCAGCCATGTCCCTAGAGATAGGGAAAGGTCCTATGACCATAGGAACCTGAGCAAGATTGTCCCTCCCTACCAGAGTGGGGATGATATCCACAAATGGATAACTGCTTTAGAAAGGGCCTGTAAAGTACAGAAGGTCCCTCAGGAGCAGTGGGCAGCAATCTTGTGGCTCTCCTTTGCTGACAAAGGTAGAGATAAGCTCCTCACTGTTAGAGAGGAGGATGCTGACAATTACAAGGTCTTGAAGAGTGCTCTTATTGATGGGTTTGGCCTAACCACTGAACAGTACAGGTTGAAGTTCAGAGACACCCAAAAAGCACAGACTCAAGACTGGGTAGACTATGTGGATTGTTCTGCCAAGGCTCTGGAAGGCTGGTTGATGGGCAGTAAGGTGTGTGACTTCTCAGGATTGTATAATCTGATAATGAGGGAGCAGATTCTTAATAACTGTCAAAATCAGCTGTTGCATCAATACCTGGTAGACTCTGATCTGACCTCTCCCCAAGAATTGGGAAAGAAGGCAGACAAATGGGTCAGGACCAGGGTGAAGCAGAAGGTACAGAACCAAGGTGGGGAAACCAAGAAGCAAGATGCTAAGAACTCTGACAAGGGTGGGGAGAAGGGTAAAGATCAAAAGTCTTCATCAGGCCCCCAAAAATCTTCTTCTGGTGGGGATTCCCAGTCTACCAAGGGTAAAGGCCAAAGAAAACCATGGTGCAAGGTCTGTAAGCAAAAGACCCACTGGACCAGTGATTGCACCAAGTCCAAAGACTCCAGTCAAGCACCCACCAATGCCCCTAAGGCACCTGTTCCCCCTAGTACAGTTGGTGGAAGTGCTCCAGCAAAGGGTTTAGTAGGGTTCACCCTGGGAACTGAGTTGGGCTCTGACTTAGTCAGAGAACTGACTCAGGCTGTGTTAGTCTGTGATGGAGGCATGGATGTGACCTCCAAGGGGAGTCCCAGTAATCTGGGCAAGTACAGACAACAGCCTTTAATCAATGGACGTGAGGCTTTGGCATTTAGGGACACAGGGGCAAGTGTCACAATGGTGACACAAGACCTTGTGCTACCTGGGCAAGTTATGCTTGGTGAAATGTACCAAGTGACCAATGCTAGCAATGTCAGAACAGACCATACTCTGGCAGTTGTTAACTTCTCCTGGGGAGGGGTAACTGGCCTTAAGAAGGTTGTGGTAAGTGCAAACCTACCAGTCGAATGCTTGCTTGGCAATGACTTAGAGACTTCTGCTAGGGCAGAAGTGGAGCTCAGGACCCATGCAGAAATGCTGGGGATCCCTGCAGATGTGTTTGCTGTGACCAGGTCACAAGCCAAAATGTCTAGCACTGAACAGGCCTTGGATTCTGGAAGAATGGACCAAGTGCCTTCCAAGAGGAGGAGTAGTAGGGTTAAGGCAGTGCCTTCCCCCTTGGCTCAGGAGGAAGATCAGTCCCTTGAGGGGGATGATCTCAGCCCTGAAGAAGGAACTGTCCCAGAGGAACTTGAACCTGACCAGGTTGAGTTCTTGGGGACAGGGGGACCTTCTAGGGCAGATCTGAGCCAGGAGCAGCAGAGCTGCCCCTCACTTGAACCCCTCAGAATGCAAGCTGCTGCTGAGGCTGCTGGGAAAGCTAGTGGTCCCCATACAGTGTATTGGGATGATGGACTCCTGTACTCAGAGAGTAGAGACCCCAAGCCTGGTGCTACCAGGAGGTTGGTAATACCCTTGAAGTTCAGGGGCTTCCTATTGACCCTAGCCCATGATATTCCCTTAGCAGGACACCTGGGCCAGAACAAGACTTGGGACAGAATTGTCACTCACTTTCACTGGCCCCACATGTCTGAAGACAGTAAGGAGTTTTGTCGCTCCTGTGTAACCTGCCAAGCCAGTGGCAAAGCAGGTGGCACTACAAAGGCCCCCTGATACCACTACCTGTGGTGGGGGTGCCCTTTGAGAGGGTAGGGATTGACATTGTTGGTCCCATGGATCCCCAAACAGCCTCTGGGCACAGGTTTATCCTGGTGGTAGTGGATCATGCCACCAGGTACCCAGAAGCTATTCCCCTCAGGACCACTACAGCACCTGTGGTGGCAAGGGCCCTACTGGGAATCTTCTCAAGAGTGGGCTTTCCTAAGGAGGTAGTATCAGACAGGGGTGCTAACTTCATGTCTGGGTACTTGAAAGCAATGTGGAAGGAGTGTGGAGTGACTTATAAGTTCACCACACCCTATCACCCACATTGCAATGGTTTAGTTGAGAGATTCAACAAAACCTTGAAGGGCATGATTAAAGGGCTCCCAGAAAAGCTTAGGCGTAGATGGGACATACTCTTGCCCTGCCTTTTATTCGCATATAGGGAGGTGCCTCAGAAGGGGTTGGTTACAGTCCTTTTGAACTTCTGTTTGGCCACCCTGTGAGGGGTCCACTGTGCTTGGTGAAGGAAGGATGGGAGTTACCTCTCAAGCCCCCAAAGCAAGATATAGTGGACTATGTACTTGGTCTCCGCTCCAGGATGGCTGAGTACATGAAAAAGGCAACCAAAAACCTTGAGGCTAGCCAGGAACTTCAAAAGGCCTGGCATGACCAAAGGCTGTTCTGACTGTTTACCAGCCAGGACAGAAGGTGTGGGTGTTGGAGCCAGTGGCCCCAGCAGCTCTCCAAGATAAATGGAGTGGACCCCACACTATTGTTGAGCAGAAGGGTGAAGTCACTTATTTAGTGGACCTAGGAACACCCAGGAGTCCCCACAGGGTTCTCCATGTCAACAGGTTAAAACCATATGTGGACAGGGCAGACATGGGCTTGCTCATGGCTACTGATGAAGGGCAGGAGGAAGAGAGTGACCCACTCCCTGACCTGCTCTCACAGAACCCTGACGATGGGTCAGTTGATGGTGTAGCCTTGGCAGGCAGCCTCACTACCCAGCAACAAACTGATTGCAGGCAAGTCCTCAATCAGTTTCGACATATGTTTTCACTGACACCCAGTCAGACCACCTGGTGCACTCATGAAGTGGACACTGGGGACAGTCTGCCTATTAAAAACAAGATTTATAGGCAACCTGACCATGTCAGGGACTGTATCAGGACTGAAGTCCAGAAAATGTTGGAATTGGGAGTAATTGAGCCCTCAGATAGCCCTTGGGCTAGTCCAGTAGTCCTAGTACCGAAACCTCACACCAGTGGTGGGAAAAGAGAGATGAGGTTTTGTGTAGACTACAGGGGTCTCAATGCAGTCACTAGGACTGATGCCCATCCAATACCCAGGGCAGATGAGCTCATAGATACTTTGGCCTCTGCCAAATATCTCAGCACATTTGACCTAACAGCTGGCTACTGGCAGATCAGACTAGCTGATACTGCAAAGCCCAAAACAGCATTTTCAACCCCTAGTGGGCATTATCAATTTGTGGTAATGCCCTTTGGTCTGAAAAATGCACCTGCCACTTTCCAGAGGTTGGTGAATACAGTTCTCACAGGACTGGAAGCCTATAGTGCAGCTTATCTAGATGATATTGCTGTCTTTAGCTCCACCTGGGAGGATCACCTGGTCCACCTCAGGAATGTTTTACAGGCCCTGCAAAAGGCAGGCCTGACTATCAAGGCCACTAAGTGCCAGATAGGGCAGAGTCAGGTTGTGTACCTGGGCCACCTTGTGGGTGGAGGCCAGGTTCAACCTTTGCAGAGCAAGATCCAGACCATCATGGACTGGACTGCTCCCACTACCCAGACTCAGGTGAGAGCCTTCTTAGGCCTGACTGGGTACTATAGGAGATTTGTCAAGGGGTATGGATCAATAGTGACACCCTTGAATGACTTAACTTCTAAGAAAATGCCCAAAAAGGTTCAGTGGACAGTTAGCTGTCAAAAGGCATTTGATGACCTCAAGCAGGCCATGTGCACTGCTCCAATTCTGCAGAGTCCTGATTACTCCAAGAAGTTCATTGTTCAAACTGATGCATCTGAATTGGGGGTAGGGGCTGTACTGTCACAATTGAATGAAGAAGGTCAGGATCAGCCAGTAGCTTTTATTAGCAGAAGGCTGACCCCTAGAGAGAAACGTTGGTCAGCCATAGAGAGGGAGGCCTTTGCTGTGGTCTGGGCTCTGAAGAAGTTGAGGCCATACTTGTTTGGTACACACTTCCTGGTTCAGACAGACCATAAGCCCCTCTTATGGCTAAAACAAATGAAGGGTGAAAACCCCAAACTGCTTAGGTGGTCCATTTCCCTACAGGGGATGGACTTTACAGTGGAACATAGGCCTGGGAGTAACCATGCGAATGCAGATGGACTCTCTAGGTATTTCCACTTAGAACATGAAGACTTAACTGGGCAAGGTTAGTTTAATGTCCCTACGTTTGGGGGGTTGTGTAGGAGAGTAGGATCTGCTTCACATGGGTACCCCCACTTTTTGCTGATGCTTCACTGTTTTTCGACATTAGTCTGGCTGGGGCCCTGCTAATCAGAACCCCAGCCTAGCTGCTTCCTCTCTAAAATGGTTTCCATGTGCCTTAGGCACATCACTGATTGGGATCTGGAGTGCCCTTATAAGTCCCTAGTATATGGTATACTATGTACCAAGGGCATAGGTACCTCAGAGGCCTGCCAGGGGCTGCAGCATGTATTATGCCACCCCTGGAAGGCCATCCAAACTGACACCACAGGTCTGCTACTGCAGCCTGGGTAAGGTGGTGCATGCACCCCTTACTGTGATGTAGGTTACCTATATCACGAAATACATACACACATAGAAACCTATAAGTCACTCCTAAGGCAGGCCTTATCAATCCTAAAGGCAGAGTGCATGGTTCCTATGTAAGAGGGTGCCCCTGCATGAGCATGGCCCCTCTGCAGCGTTCAGAGACCATCTCTGATGCTGTTTGTAGTGCAGCCTGACCATATACTCTTAAGCGCATTATATCCTCGCGGTAAAATGCTAACTTTGGAATGGCTGCACCTAAACATGTCGTGTTTGGTGTCAAACATCTTGGAATACTACCCCCGCCAATCCTGGCGGCGGGGGTAGCATTCCACCCTTCTAGAGGGAAAGACATGTTAACTCTGACGAGTCCGGTAACTTCTTTCCAGAGCCCCGGCATCACAAAATGGATGCTGCTGCCACAGACACGAGTCTGGCCTCCTGCTGCTGGACAAAACTCCGGCAGGGGAGGCCTGGACAATAGGTTTCCTGTCCCAGGGAGGTGTGACCACCTCCCCAGACAGGATAATGTGTATTGGGGCTGGGCGGGAGCACTTTCGGGTGCTTTGAAGTCCTGCACTGGGGGCACATTTGGTGTCCCCGTGCATACCCCAGTTCAAACCGGATCAGGGGCTTGCAGCCCCTGCTTTGGCGCGAACTGGACAAAGGGAAAGGGGTGTAGCCACCCCTCTGCCCTGACCCACCCATAGGTGGGGCCACAGAGTAGTCCAACCCCTATTTTTAGAATAAAGGTAGGAACCCAGTCCTTAGGACTTTAGATTATACCTGGACGAAACTCTGAAACTGAATCCTGGACCTTCGACGCTCTACGACAAGATTAGAGGACTGAAGAATCTCCCTTGGGGTCAAGGAGTGACTCCCCTGCTTGGCAGGCACCAAAGAACCATCTGTCCGGTTCGCATTTCTGAAGCTCCCGTCGGACGCCGAAGTCATCGCATCACCAGAGGTGGATTCTCAGACTTCCCCGAGGCTACCCTGAGTCCCCTGCAAAGCTGAGGCCCGTGGCTATCGTGGGTGACTTGAGACCGTAACCCCTGGACACCGAGCACACTTGCAAGTGCATCATCTTCTGGGTCTCCCAAGAAGTCGTGCTTTGGGCTCCGAGTCGCCCTAGCCTCCAGCACCACCTGCACCGAAGATCACTGGCCCCCACTCCACGAGTGTCCTGTAAGCCAGCTCCACGTGCAGAGTCACGAGGCTCCTTCGCGGTCGCTAGCCCGTTGGCTAGTAGCCCTTAACGAAGGCCAATCTTTTCCTTACTTGGCATCCTGGTTGCTCCAGGCCTGCCCTCACTTACCCTCGCTGGGTGAGTTCCACAGACCTTGCTGGTCTGCACCATCGACGATCTACATCTTACTCGAGACTTGCCGTTGCCAAGGCTTGTTGGGTCCAATCCGGTCGCCGACACCTCAGCACACGACAGACATCGAGCACCAGCCCGAATCCTGCTCCTGGTTGCCGACAACGCCTCTTGGACCTCGTGGCTGAAGAGTCAAGACGACCGTCAACGCACCTGAAGCACTCGACATCGGTGGGCATCTGTCCATCGCCTTCCTGGTCACTGGCTAGTGACCCAGACTCTGTCCCCTCTGCTTTCAGGTTCACCAGAACTCTGATCCACTCTTGGATCCACCCGGACACTTTTCTCTTGGCCGCCAGCAGCACTTTGCAGCAGATCGCCATTCGAATCGACGACGAAACCCGACCCCGAAAGGCACCTATGTACCCGGCTTCCCTGGGTGAGGTAACACGAGTACTCCGGTGCTCCCGTGGGTAGAGACTCTTCAAAGTCCTAGATCTCAAAGGGTTTTGTCCTAGTCCTCTTTTAAGTGTCCCTTTCCTCTATTTTCCCGATCCCGACTTTCTCCATAGAAGTTAACGGCGTATCGCGGTTGTGTATTTACACTGCACGCGTCTCCCGTGGGTCCCCTGTGTCACTACCTTGGGTGGTTCCTTGTGGTCCAAGCACTTCTAGAGGCTCTAGGCCTAGTGTCTAGTTCAGTCGTGGTTCGCATACCACTTTATTGGTATATGGTTTGGTACGCCCCTAGGGCCCAAACGTGTATTTGTGCTATTACTGTGATTTAAGATCTTATAACCTATGTACTTCGAACTCTAGCCTCATAAAGAGACTAGAGGGGTGTGTTTAGTAATAAATACATATATTTTGAATATATACCTGGTGTGGTGCTCTTTCATTTGGTCACTCAAGAGATTATAGACTGGTAAAACAAGCTGCTTTACATTCCTTCAAGACTTAGCCTGAAGGCTGCTCTCCATAGCTTCCACTAGGATAGCTTTCAATAAGGTTGTCTTTAACCTACCTACCATAAGAGTCGATTTGGACTGGTGCAAGGTGCCCACTATAATTAGTGGACAGCATATGCCAGGCCAACTTCTCACAATCATCCACTGCAGAGCGGGTTATTACATATCCTAGGGACCAAGGGATCAAGGGCCCGACTGCCAAAGGGCATCATCCACTGCAGAGCGGGTTATTACATCTCCTAGGGACCAAGGGATCAAGGGTCCGACTGTCAAATGGCATCATCCACTGCAGAGCGGGTTATTACATCTCCTAGGGACCAAGGGATCAAGGGTCCGACTGTCAAATGGCATCATCCACTGCAGAGCGGGTTATTACATCTCCTAGGGACCAAGGGATCAAGAGTCGGACTGTCAAAGGGCATCATCCACTGCAGAGCACGTTATTACATCTCCTAAAGACCAAGGGATCAAGAGTCGGACTTTCAAACGGCATCATCCACTGCAGAGCGCGTTATTACATCTCCTAAAGACCAAGGGATCAAGGGTCGGACTGTCAAAGGGCATCATCCACTGAAGAGCGGGTTATTACATCTCCTAGTGACCAAGGGATCAAGGGACGGACTGTCAAAGGGCATCATCCACTGCAGAGCGGGTTATTACATCTCCTAGGGACCAAGGGATCAAGGGACGGACTGTCAAAGGGCATCATCCACTGCAGAGCGGGTTATTACATCTCCTAGGGACCAAGGGATAAAGGGACGGACTGTCAAAGGGCATCATCCACTTCAGAGCGTGTTATTACATCTCCTAGGGATCAAGGGATCAAGGGTCCGACTGTCAAAGGGCATCATCCACTGCAGAGCGGGTTATTACATGTCCTAGGGACCAAGAGATCAAGTGTCCGACTGTCAAAGGGCATCATCCACTGCAGAGCGGGTTTTTACATCTTCTAGGGACCAAGGGATCAAGGGTCCGACTGTCAAAGTGCATCATCCACTGCAGAGTGGGTTATTACATTTCCTAGGGACCAAGGGATCAAGGGTCCGACTGCCAAAAGGCATCATCCTCTGCAGAGCGGGTTATTACATCTCCTAGGGACCAAGGGATCAAGGGTCCGACTGCCAAAGGGCATCATCCACTACAGAGCGGGTTATTACATCTCCTAGAGATCAAGGGATCAAGGGTCCTACTGTCAAAGGGCATCATCACTGCCGAGTGGGTTATTACATGTCGTAGGGACCAAGAGATCAAGGGTCCGACTGTCAAAGGGCATCAACCAGTGCCGAGTGGGTTATTACATCTCCTAGGGACCTTGGGGTCAAGGGTCGGACTGTCAAAGGGCATCATCCACAACAGAGCGGGTTATTACATCTCCTAGGGAACAAGGACTGTCAAAGGGCATCATCCACTGCAGAGCGGGTTATTACATCTCCTAGGGACCAAGGGATCAAGGGTCGGACTGTCAAAGGGCATCATCCACTGCAGAGCGGGTTATTACATCTCCTAGGGACCTAGGGATCGAGGGTCAGACTGTCAAAGGGCATCATCCACTGCAGAGCGGGTTATTACATATCCTAAAGACCAAGGGATCAAGGGTCGGACTGTCAAAGGGCATCATTTACTGCAGAGCGGGTTATTACATCTCCTAGGGACCTAGGGATCAAGGGTCAGACTGTCAAAGGGCATCATCCACTGCAGAGTGGGTTATTACATCTCCTAGGGACCCAGCGATCAAGGGTCCGACTGTCAAAGGGCATCATCCACTGCAGAGCGGGTTATTACATCTCGTAGGGACCAAGGGATCAAGGGTCCGACTGTCAAATGGCATCATCCACTGCAGAGCGGGTTATTACATCTCCTAGGGACCAAGGGATCAAGGGTCTGACTGTCAAAGGGTATCATCCACTGCAGAGCGGGTTATTACATCTCCTAGGGACCAAGCGATCAAGGGTCCGACTGTCAAAGCGCATCATCCACTGCAGAGCGGGTTATCACATCTCCTAGGGACCAAGGGATCAAGGGTCGTACTGTCAAAGGGCATCATCCACTGCAGAGCGAGTTATTGCATCTCCTAGGGACAAAGGGATCAAGGGTCGTACTGTCAAAGGGTATTATCCACGGCAGAGCGGGTTATTACATCTCCTAGGGACCTAGGGATCAAGGGTCAGACTTTCAAAGGGCATCATCCCCTGCAGAGCGGGTTATTACATCTCCTAGGGACCCAGCGATCAAGGGTCCGACTGTCAAAGGGCATCATCCACTGCAGAGCAGGTTATTACATCTCCTAAAGACCAAGGGATCAAGGGTCCGACTGTCAAAGGGCATCATCCACTGCAGAGCGGGTTATTACATCTCCTAGGGACCAAGGGATCAAGGGTCGGACTGTCAAAGGGCATCATCCACTGCAGAGCGGGTTATTACATCTCCTAGGGACCAAGGGATCAAGGGTGGGACTGCCAAAGGGCATCATCCACTGCAGAGCGGGTTATTACATCTCCTAGGGACCAAGGGATCAAGGGACGGACTGTCAAAGGGCATCATCCACTACAGAGTGGGTTATTACATCTCCTAAAGACCAAGGGATCAAGGGTCCATCTGTCAAAGGGCATCATCCACTGCAGAGCGGGTTATTACATCTCCTAGGGATCAAGGGTCGGACTGTCAAAGGGCACCATCCACTGCAGAGCAGGTTATTACATCTCCTAGGGATCAAGGGATCAAGGGTCGGACTGTCAAAGGGCATCATCCACTGCAGAGCGGGTTATTACATCTCCTAGGGACCAAGGGATCAAGGGTCGGACTGTCAAAGGGCATCATCCACTGCAGAGCGGGTTATTACATCTCCTAGGGACCTAGGGATCAAGGGTCGGAATGTCAAAGGGCATCATCCACTGCAGAGCGGGTTATTTCATCTCCTAGGTACCAAGGGATCAAGGGCCGGACTGTCAAAGGGCATCATCCCCTGCAGAGCGGGTTATTACATCTCCTAGGGACCAAGAGATCAAGGGTCGGACTGTCAAAGGGCATCATCCACTGCAGAGCGTGTTATTACATCTCCTAAAGACCAAGGGATCAAGGGTCGGACTGTCAAAGGGCATCATCCACTGCAGAGCAGGTAATTACATCTCCTAGGGACTAAGGGATCAAGGGACGGACTGTCAAAGGGCATCATCCACTGCAGAGCGGGTTATTACATCTCCTAGGGACCAAGGGACAAAGGGACGGACTGTCAAAGGGCATCATCCACTTCAGAGAGTGTTATTACATCTCCTAGGGATCAAGGGATCAAATGTCCAACTGTCAAAGGGCATCATCCACTGCAGAGCGGGTTATTACATGTCCTAGGGACCAAGAGATCAAGTGTCCGACTGTCAAAGGGCATCATCCACTGCAGAGAGGGTTTTTACATCTCCTAGGGACCAAGGGATCAAGGGTCCGACTGTCAAAGTGCATCATCCACTGCAGAGCGGGTTATTACATTTCCTAGGGACCAAGAGATCAAGGGTACAACTGTCAAAGGGCATCATCCACTGCAGAGCGGGTTATTACATCATCTAGAGACCAAGGGATCAAGGGTCCGACTGTCAAAGGGCATCATCCACTGCAGAGCGGCTTATCACATCTCCTACGGACCAAGGGATCAAGGGTCTGACTGTCAAAGGGTATCATCCACTGCAGAGCGGGTTATTACATCTCCTAGGGACCAAGCGATCAAGGGTCCGACTGTCAAAGCGCATCATCCACTGCAGAGCGGGTTATCACATCTCCTAGGGACCAAGGGATCAAGGGTCGTACTGTCAAAGGGCATCATCCACTGCAGAGCGGGTTATTGCATCTCCTAGGGACAAAGGGATCAAGGGTCGTACTGTCAAAGGGCATCATCCACGGCAGAGCGGGTTATTACATCTCCTAGGGACCTAGGGATCAAGGGTCAGACTGACAAAGGGCATCATCCCCTGCAGAGCGGGTTCTTACATCTCCTAGGGACCCAGCGATCAAGGGTCCGACTGTCAAAGGGCATCATCCACTGCAGAGCAGGTTATTACATCTCCTAAAGACCAAGGGATCAAGGGTCCAACTGTCAAAGGGCATCATCCACTGCAGAGCTGGTTATTACATCTCCTAGGGACCAAGGGGCATATTAGCAAGACCCACGTTAAAATTATCGCCGTTTTAGCGGCAGGAAACTGCTGCTAAAACGGCGATAATGGGCTTGCTAATATGCGTTATAGAATTCCAATAGAAGCCCAGGTTAGATGTCCTGCACATCTAACATGGGCTTCTATTGGAATTCTATAACGCATATTAGCAAGCCGATTATCGCCGTTTTAGCGGCAGTTTCCTGCCGCTAAATCGGCGATAATTTTAACGTGGGTCTTGCTAATATGCCCCCAAGGGTTCAAGGGTCCGACTGTCAAATGGCATCATCCACAACAAAGCAGGTTATTACATCTCCTAGGGAACAAGGGGTCAAGGGTCGGACTGTCAAAGGGCATCATCCACTGCAGAGCAGGTTATTACATCTCCTAGGGACCAAGGGATCAAGGGTCGGACTGTCAAAGGGCATCATCCACTGCAGAGTGGGTTATTACATCTCCTAGGGACCAAGGGATCAAGGGTCGGACTGCCAAAGGGCATCATCCTCTGCAGAGCGGGTTATTACATCTCCTAGGGACCAAGGGATCAAGGGTCGGACTGCCAAAGGGCATCATCTACTGCAGAGCGGGTTATTACATCTCCTAGGGACCAAGGGATAAAGGGACAGACTGCCAAAGGGCATCATCCACTGCAGAGCGGGTTATTACATCTCCTAGGGACCAAGGGATCAAGGGTCCGACTGCCAAAGGGCATCATCCACTGCAGAGCGGGTTATTACATGTCCTAGGGACCAAGAGATCAAGGGTCCGACTGCCAAAAGGCATCATCCTCTGCAGAGCGGGTTATTACATCTCCTAGGGACCAAGGGATCAAGGGTCCGACTGCCAAAGGGCATCATCCACTACAGAGCGGGTTATTACATCTCCTAGGGACCAAGAGATCAAGGGTCCAACTATCAAAGGGCATCATCCACTGCCGAGCGGGTTATTACATCTCCTAGGGACCAAGGGGTCAAGGGTCGGACTGTCAAAGGGCATCATTCACTGCAGAGCAGGTTATTACATCTCCTACGGATCAAGGGTCGGACTGTCAAAGGGCATCATCCACTGCAGAGCGGGTTATTACATCTCCTAGGGATCAAGGGATCAAGGGTCGGACTGTCAAAGGGCATCATCCACTGCAGAGCGGGTTATTACACCTCATAGGGACCAAGGCATAAAGGGTCGGACTGTCAAAGGGCATCATCCACTGAAGAGTGGGTTATTACATCTCCGAAGGACCAAGGGATCAAGGGTCGGACTGTCAAAGGGCATCATCCACTACAGAGCAGGTTATTACATCTCCTAGGGATCAAGGGTCAGACTGTCAAAGGGCATCATCCACTGCAGAGCGGGTTATTACATCTCCTAGGGATCAAGGGATCAAGGGTCGGACTGTCAAAGGGCATCATCCACTGCAGAGCGGGTTATTACACCTCCTAGGGACCAAGGCATAAAGGGTCGGACTGTCAAAGGGCATCATCCACTGAAGAGTGGGTTATTACATCTCCTAGGGACCAAGGGGTCAAGAGTCGGACTGTCAAAGGGCATCATCCACAACAGAGCGGGTTATTACATCTCCTAGGGAACAAGGGGTCAAGGGTCGGACTGTCAAAGGGCATCATCTACTGCAGAGCGGGTTATTACATCTCCTAGGGACCAAGGGATCAAGGGTCGGACTGTCAAAGGGCATCATCCACTGCAGAGCAGGTTATTACATCTCCAAGGGATCAAGGGTCGGACTGTCAAAGGGCATCATCCACTGCAGAGCAGGTTATTACACCTCCTAGGGACCAAGGCATAAAGGGTCGGACTGTCAAAGGGCATCATCCACTGAAGAGTGGGTTATTACATCTCCTAGGGACCAAGGGGTCAAGGGTCGGACTGTCAAAGGGCATCATCCACAACAGAGCGGGTTATTACATCTCCTAGGGAACAAGGGGTCAAGGGTCAGACTGTCAAAGGGCATCATCCACTGCAGAGCGGGTTATTACATCTCCTAGGGACCAAGGGATCAAGGGTCGGACTGTCAAAGGGCATCATCCACTGCAGAGCGGGTTATTACATCTCCTACGGACCAAGGGATCAAGGGTCGGACTGCCAAAGGGCATCATCCACTGCAGAGCGGGTTATTGCATCTCCTAGGGACCAAGGGATAAAGGGGCAGACTGCCAAAGGGCATCATCCACTGCAGAGCGGGTTATTACATCTCCTACGGACCAAGGGATCAAGGGTCCGACTGCCAAAGGGCATCATCCACTGCAGAGCAGATTATTACATGTCCTAGGGATCAAGGGTCCGACTGTCAAATGGCATCATCCGCTGCAGAGCGGGTTATTACATCTCCTAGGGACCAAGGGATCAAGGGTCCGACTGTCAAAGGGCATCATCCACTGCAGAACGGGTTATTACATCTCCTAGGGACCAAGGGATCAATGGTCCGACTGTCAAAGGGCATCATCCACTGCAGAGCGGGTTATTACATCTCCTATGGACCAAGGGATCAATGGTCCGACTGTCAAAGGGCATCATCCACTGCAGAGCGGGTTATTACATCTCCTAGGGACCAAGGGATGAAGGGTCGGACTGTCAAAGGGCATCATCCACTGCAGAGCGGGTTATTACATCTCCTAGGGACCAAGGAATCAAGGGTCGGACTGTCAAAGGGCATCATCCACTGCAGAGCGGGTTATTACATCTCCTAGGGACCAAGGGTCGGAAAGTCAAAGGGCATCATCCACTGCAGAGCGGGTTATTACATCTCCTAGGGACCAGGGTATAAAGGGTCGGACTGTCAAAGGGCATCATCCACTGCAGAGCGGGTTATTACATCTCCTAGGGACCAAGGGATCAAGGGTCGGACTGTCAAAGGGCATCATCCACTGCAGAGCAGGTTATTACATCTCCTAGGGACCAAGGGATCAAGGGTGGGACTGCCAAAGGGCATCATCCACTGCAGAGCGGGTTATTACATCTCCTAGGGACCAAGGGATCAAGGGACGGACTGTCAAAGGGCATCATCCACTACAGAGTGGGTTATTACATCTCCTAAAGACCAAGGGATCAAGGGTCCATCTGTCAAAGGGCATCATCCACTGCAGAGCGGGTTATTACATCTCCTAGGGATCAAGGGTCGGACTGTCAAAGGGCACCATCCACTGCAGAGCAGGTTATTACATCTCCTAGGGATCAAGGGATCAAGGGTCGGACTGTCAAAGGGCATCATCCACTGCAGAGCGGGTTATTACATCTCCTAGGGACCAAGGGATCAAGGGTCGGACTGTCAAAGGGAATCATCCACTGCAGAGCGGGTTATTATATCTCCTAACGACCTAGGGATCAAGGGTCAGAATGTCAAAGATCATCATCCACTGCAGAGCGGGTTATTTCATCTCCTAGGGACCAAGGGATCAAGGGCCGGACTGTCAAAGGGCATCATCCCCTGCAGAGCGGGTTATTACATCTCCTAGGGACCAAGAGATCAAGGGTCGGACTGCCAAAGGGCATCATTCACTGCAGAGCAGGTTATTACATCTCCTAGGGACCAAGGGATCAAGGGTCGGACTGTCAAAGGGCATCATCCACTGCAGAGCGGGTTATTACATCTTCTAGGGACCAAGGGATCAAGGGTCGGACTGCCATAGGGCATCATTCACTGCAGAGCAGGTTATTACATCTCCTAGGGACCAAGGGATCAAGGGTCGGACTGTCAAAGGGCATCATCCACTGCAGAGCGGGTTATTACATCTTCTAGGGACCAAGGGATCAAGGGTCGGACTGCCATAGGGCATCATACATTGCAGAGCGGGTTATTATATCTCCTAGGGACCAAGGGATCAAGGGACGGACTGTCAAAGGGCATTATCCACTGCAGAGCGGGTTATTACATCTCCTAGGGACCAAGGGATCAAGGGACGGACTGTCAAAGTGCATCATCCACTGCAGAGCGGGTTATTACATCTCCTAGGGACCAAGGGATCAAGGGACGGACTGTCAAAGGGCATCATCCACTGCAGAGCGGGTTATTACATGTCCTAGGGACCAAGGGATCAAGGGTTGGACTGTCAAAGGGCATCATCCACTGCAGAGCGGGTTATTACATCTCCTAGGGATCAAGGGTCGGACTGTCAAAGGGCATCATCCACTGCAGAGCGGGTTATTACATCTCCTAGGGATCAAGGGATCAAGGGTCGGACTGTCAAAGGGCATTATCCACTGCAGAGCGGGTTATTACATCTCCTAGGGACCAAGGGATCAAGGGTCGGACTGTCAAAGTGCATCATCCACTGCAGAGCGGGTTATTACATCTCCTAGGGACCAAGGGATCAAGGGACGGACTGTCAAAGGGCATCATCCACTGCAGAGCGGGTTATTACATGTCCTAGGGACCAAGGGATCAAGGGTTGGACTGTCAAAGGGCATCATCCACTGCAGAGCGGGTTATTACATCTCCTAGGGATCAAGGGTCGGACTGTCAAAGGGCATCATCCACTGCAGAGCGGGTTATTACATCTCCTAGGGATCAAGGGTCGGACTGTCAAAGGGCATCATCCACTGCAGAGCGGGTTATTACACCTCCTAGGGACCAAGGCATAAAGGGTCGGACTGTCAAAGGGCATCATCCACTGAAGAGTGGGTTATTGCATCTCCGAGGGACCAAGGGATCAAGGGTCGGACTGTCAAAGGGCATCATCCACTGCAGAGCGGGTTATTACATCTCCTAGGGACCTAGGGATCGAGGGTCAGACTGTCAAAGGGCATCATCCACTGCAGAGCGGGTTATTACATATCCTAGGGACATAGGGATCAAGGGTCAGACTGTCAAAGGGCATCATCCAACGCAGAGTGGGTTATTACATCTCCTAGGGACCCAGCGATCAAGGGTCCGACTGTCAAAGGGCATCATCCACTGCAGAGCGGGTTATTACATATCCTAAAGACCAAGGGATCAAGGGTCGGACTGTCAAAGGGCATCACCCACTGCAGAGCGGGTTATTACATCTCCTAGGGACCAAGGGATCAAGGGTCCGACTGTCAAATGGCATCATCCACTGCAGAGCGGGTTATTACATCTCCTAGGGACCAAGGGATCAAGGGTCCGACTGTCAAATGGCATCATCCACTGCAGAGCGGGTTATTACATCTCCTAGGGACCAAGGGATCAAGGGTCCTACTGTCAAAGGGCATCATCCACTGCAGAGCGGGTTATTACATCTCCTAGGGACCAAGGGATCAAGGTTCGACTGTCAAAGGGCATCATCAACTGCAGAGCGGGTTATTACATCTCCTAGGGACCAAGGGATCAAGGGTCCGACTGTCAAAGGGCATCATCCACTGCAGAGTGGGTTATTACATCTTCTAGGGACCAAGGAATCAAGAGTCTAACAGTCAAAGGACATCATCCACTGCAGTTCGGATTATTACATCTCCTAGGGACCAAGGGATCAAGAGTCGGACTGTCAAAGGGCATCATCCACTACAGAGCGCGTTATTACATCTCCTAAAGACCAAGGGATAAAGAGTCGGACTGTCAAAGGGCATCATCCACTGCAGAGCGGGTTATTACATCTCCTAGGGACCAAGGGACAAAGGGACGGACTGTCAAAGGGCATCATCCACTTCAGAGCGTGTTATTACATCTCCTAGGGACCAAGGGATCAAGGGTCCGACTGTCAAAGGGCATCATCCACTGCAGAGCGGGTTATTACATCTTCTAGGGACCAAGGGATCAAGAGTTGAACAGTCAAAGGACATCATCCACTGCAGTTCGGGTTATTACATCTTCTAGGGACCAAGGGATCAATATTCGAACAGTCAAAGGGCATCATCCACTGCAGTTCGGGTTATTATATCTCCTAAAGACCAAGGGATCAAGAGTCGGACTGTCAAAGGGCATCATCCACTGCAGAGCGCGTTATTACATCTCCTAAAGACCAAGGGATCAAGAGTCGGACTTTCTAAGGGCATCATCCTCTGCAGAGCGCGTTATTACATCTCCTAAAGACCAAGGGATCAAGGGTCGGACTGTCAAAGGGCATCATCCACTGCAGAGCGGGTTATTACATCTCCTAGGGACCAAGGCATCAAGGGACGGACTGTCAAAGGGCATCATCCACTGCAGAGCGCGTTATTACATCTCCTAGGGACCAAGGGATCAAGGGACGGACTGTCAAAGGGCATCATCCACTGCAGAGCGGGTTATCACATCTCCTAGGGACCAAGGGATAAAGGGACGGACTGTCAAAGGGCATCATCCCCTGCAGAGCGGGTTATTACATCTCCTAGGGACCCAGCGATCAAGGGTCCGACTATCAAAGGGCATCATCCACTGCAGAGCGGTTTATTGCATTTCCTAGGGACCAAGGGATCTAGGGTCATACTGTCAAAGGGCATCATCCACTGCAGAGCGGGTTATTACATTTCCTAGGGACCTAGGGATCAAGGGTCAGACTGTCAAAGGGCATCATCCCCTGCAGAGTGGGTTATTACATCTCCTAGGGACCCAGCGATCAAGGGTCCGACTGTCAAAGGGCATCATCCACTGCAGAGCGGGTTATTACATATCCTAAAGCCCAAGGGATCAAGGGTCGGACTGTCAAAGGGCATCATCCACTGCAGAGCGGGTTATTACATCTCCTAGGGACCAAGGGATCAAGGGTCCGACTGTCAAAGGGCATCATCCACTGCAGAGTGGGTTATTACATCTTCTAGGGACCAAGGGATCAAGAGTCGAACAGTCAAAGGACATCATCCACTGCAGTTCGGGTTATTACATCTCCTAGGGACCAAGGGATCAAGAGTCAGACTGTCAAAGGGCATCATCCACTGCAGAGCGTGTTATTACATCTCCTAAAGACCAAGGGATCAAGAGTCGGACTGTCAAAGGGCATCATCCACTGCAGAGCGTGTTATTACATCTCCTAAAGACCAAGGGATCAAGGGTCGGACTGTCAAAGGGCATCATCCACTGCAGAGCAGGTAATTACATCTCCTAGGGACTAAGGGATCAAGGGACGGACTGTCAAAGGGCATCATCCACTGCAGAGCGGGTTATTACATCTCCTAGGGACCAAGGGACAAAGGGACGGACTGTCAAAGGGCATCATCCACTTCAGAGAGTGTTATTACATCTCCTAGGGATCAAGGGATCAAATGTCCGACTGTGAAAGGGCATCATCCACTGCAGAGCGGGTTATTACATGTCCTAGGGACCAAGAGATCAAGTGTCCGACTGTCAAAGGGCATCATCCACTGCAGAGAGGGTTTTTACATCTCCTAGGGACCACGGGATCAAGGGTCCGACTGTCAAAGTTCATCATCCACTGCAGAGCGGGTTATTACATGTCCTAGGGACCAAGAGATCAAGGGTACAACTGTCAAAGGGCATCATCCACTGCAGAGCGGGTTATTACATCATCTAGAGACCAAGGGATCAAGGGTCCGACTGTCAAAGTGCATCATCCACTGCAGAGCGGCTTATCACATCTCCTACGGACCAAGGGATCAAGGGTCTGACTGTCAAAGGGTATCATCCACTGCAGAGCGGGTTATTACATCTCCTAGGGACCAAGCGATCAAGGGTCCGACTGTCAAAGCGCATCATCCACTGCAGAGCGGGTTATAACATCTCCTAGGGACCAAGGGATCAAGGGTCGTACTGTCAAAGGGCATCATCCACTGCAGAGCGGGTTATTGCATCTCCTAGGGACAAAGGGATCAAGGGTCGTACTGTCAAAGGGCATCATCCACGGCAGAGCGGGTTATTACATCTCCTAGGGACCTAGGGATCAAGGGTCAGACTGTCAAAGGGCATCATCCCCTGCAGAGCGGGTTATTACATCTCCTAGGAACCCAGCGATCAAGGGTCCGACTGTCAAAGGGCATCATCCACTGCAGAGCAGGTTATTACATCTCCTAAAGACCAAGGGATCAAGGGTCCGACTGTCAAAGGGCATCATCCACTGCAGAGCTGGTTATTACATCTCCTAGGGACCAAGGGGCATATTAGCAAGACCCACGTTAAAATTATCGCCGCTTTAGCGGCAGGAAACTGCCGCTAAAACGGCGATAATGGGCTTGCTAATATGCGTTATAGAATTCCAATAGAAGCCCAGGTTAGATGTCCTGCACATCTAACATGGGCTTCTATTGAATTCTATAACGCATATTAGCAAGCCGATTATCGCCGCTTTAGCGGCAGTTTCCTGCCGCTAAAACGGCGATAATTTTAACGTGGGTCTTGCTAATATGCCCCCAAGGTTCAAGGGTCCGACTGTCAAATGGCATCATCCACAACAGAGCAGGTTATTACATCTCCTAGGGAACAAGGGGTCAAGGGTCGGACTGTCAAAGGGCATCATCCACTGCAGAGCAGGTTATTACATCTCCTAGAGACCAAGGGATCAAGGGTCGGACTGTCAAAGGGCATCATCCACTGCAGAGTGGGTTATTACATCTCCTAGGGACCAAGGGATCAAGGGTCGGACTGCCAAAGGGCATCATCCTCTGCAGAGCGGGTTATTACATCTCCTAGGGACCAAGGGATCAAGGGTCGGACTGCCAAAGGGCATCATCTACTGCAGAGCGGGTTATTACATCTCCTAGGGACCAAGGGATAAAGGGACAGACTGCCAAAGGGCATCATCCACTGCAGAGCGGGTTATTACATCTCCTAGGGACCAAGGGATCAAGGGTCCGACTGCCAAAGGGCATCATCCACTGCAGAGCGGGTTATTACATGTCCTAGGGACCAAGAGATCAAGGGTACAACTGTCAAAGGGCAGCATCCACTGCAGAGCGGGTTATTGCATCATCTAGAGACCAAGGGATCAAGGGTCCGACTGTCAAAGGGCATCATCCACTGCAGAGCGGCTTATCACATCTCCTACGGACCAAGGGATCAAGGGTCTGACTGTCAAAGGGTATCATCCACTGCAGAGCGGGTTATTACATCTCCTAGGGACCAAGCGATCAAGGGTCCGACTGTCAAAGCGCATCATCCACTGCAGAGCGGGTTATCACATCTCCTAGGGACCAAGGGATCAAGGGTCGTACTGTCAAAGGGCATCATCCACTGCAGAGCGGGTTATTGCATCTCCTAGGGACAAAGGGATCAAGGGTCGTACTGTCAAAGGGCATCATCCACGGCAGAGCGGGTTATTACATCTCCTAGGGACCTAGGGATCAAGGGTCAGACTGTCAAAGGGCATCATCCCCTGCAGAGCAGGTTATTACATCTCCTAGGGACCCAGCGATCAAGGGTCCGACTGTCAAAGGGCATCATCCACTGCAGAGCAGGTTATTACATCTCCTAAAGACCAAGGGATCAAGGGTCCGACTGTCAAAGGGCATCATCCACTGCAGAGCTGGTTATTACATCTCCTAGGGACCACGGGGCATATTAGCAAGACCCACGTTAAAATTATCGCCGTTTTAGCGGCAGGAAACTGCCGCTAAAACGGCGATAATGGGCTTGCTAATATGCGTTATAGAATTCCAATAGAAGCCCTGGTTAGATGTCCTGCACATCTAACATGGGCTTCTATTGGAATTCTAAAACGCATATTAGCAAGCCGATTATCGCCGCTTTAGCGGCAGTTTCCTGCCGCTAAAACGGCGATAATTTTAACGTGGGTCTTGCTAATATGCCCCCAAGGGTTCAAGGGTCCGACTGTCAAATGGCATCATCCACAACAGAGCAGGTTATTACATCTCCTAGGGAACAAGGGGTCAAGAGTCGGACTGTCAAAGGGCATCATCCACTGCAGAGCAGGTTATTACATCTCCTAGGGACCAAGGGATAAAGGGACAGACTGCCAAAGGGCATCATCCACTGCAGAGCGGGTTATTACATCTCCTAGGGACCAAGGGATCAAGGGTCCGACTGCCAAAGGGCATCATCCACTGCAGAGCGGGTTATTACATGTCCTAGGGACCAAGAGATCAAGGGTCCGACTGCCAAAAGGCATCATCCTCTGCAGAGCGGGTTATTACATCTCCAAGGGACCAAGGGATCAAGGGTCCTACTGCCAAAGGGCATCATCCACTACAGAGCGGGTTATTACATCTCCTAGGGACCAAGGGATCAAGGGTCCGACTGTCAAAGGGCATCATCACTGCCAAGCGGGTTATTACATGTCCTAGGGACCAAGAGATCAAGGGTCCGACTGTCAAAGGGCATCATCCACTGCCGAGCGGGTTATTACATCTCCTAGGGACCAAGGGGTCAAGGGTCGGACTGTCAAAGGGCATCATCCACTGCAGAGCAGGTTATTACATCTCCTACGGATCAAGGGTCGGACTGTCAAAGGTCATCATCCACTGCAGAGCGGGTTATTACATCTCCTAGGGATCAAGGGATCAAGGGTCGGACTGTCAAAGAGCATCATCCACTGCAGAGCGGGTTATTACATCTCCTTGGGATCAAGGGATCAAGGGTCGGACTGTCAAAGGGCATCATCCACTGCAGAGCGGGTTATTACACCTCCTAGGGTTCAAGGCATAAAGGGTCGGACTGTCAAAGGGCATCATCCACTGAAGAGTGGGTTATTACATCTCCTAGGGACCAAGGGGTCAAGGGTCGGACTGTCAAAGGGCATCATCCACAACAGAGCGGGTTATTACATCTCCTAGGGAACAAGGGGTCAAGGGTCGGACTGTCAAAGGGCATCATCCACTGCAGAGCGGGTTATTACATGTCCTAGGGACCAAGAGATCAAGGGTACAACTGTCAAAGGGCATCATCCACTGCAGAGCGGGTTATTACATCTCCTAGGGACCAAGGGATCAAGGGTCCGACTGTCAAAGGGCATCATCACTGCCAAGCGGGTTATTACATGTCCTAGGGACCAAGAGATCAAGGGTCCGACTGTCAAAGGGCATCATCCACTGCCGAGCGGGTTATTACATCTCCTAGGGACCAAGGGGTCAAGGGTCGGACTGTCAAAGGGCATCATCCACTGCAGAGCAGGTTATTACATCTCCTACGGATCAAGGGTCGGACTGTCAAAGGGCATCATCCACTGCAGAGCGGGTTATTACATCTCCTAGGGATCAAGGCATAAAGGGTCGGACTGTCAAAGGGCATCATCCACTGAAGAGTGGGTTATTACATCTCCGAAGGACCAAGGGATCAAGGGTCGGACTGTCAAAGGGCATCATCCACTGCAGAGCAGGTTGTTACATCTCCTAGGGATCAAGGGACGGACTGTCAAAGGGCATCATCCACTGCAGAGCGGGTTATTACATCTCCTAGGGATCAAGGGATCAAGGGTCGGACTGTCAAAGGGCATCATCCACTGCAGAGCGGGTTATTACACCTCCTAGGGACCAAGGCATAAAGAGTCGGACTGTCAAAGGGCATCATCCACTGAAGAGTGGGTTATTACATCTCCTAGGGACCAAGGGGTCAAGGGTCAGACTGTCAAAGGGCATCATCCACAACAGAGCGGGTTATTACATCTCCTAGGGAACAAGGGGTCAAGGGTCGGACTGTCAAAGGGCATCATCCACTGCAGAGCGGGTTATTACATCTCCTAGGGACCAAGGGATCAAGGGTCGGACTGTCAAAGGGCATCATCCACTGCAGAGCGGGTTATTACATCTCCTACGGACCAAGGGATCAAGGGTCGGACTGCCAAACGGCATCATCCACTGCAGAGCGGGTTATTGCATCTCCTAGGGACCAAGGGATAAAGGGACAGACTGCCAAAGGGCATCATCCACTGCAGAGCTGGTTATTACATCTCCTACGGACCAAGGGATCAAGGGTCCGACTGCCAAAGGGCATCATCCACTGCAGAGCGGGTTATTACATGTCCTAGGGACCAAGGGATCAAGGGTCCGACTGTCAAATGGCATCATCCACTGCAGAGCGGGTTATTACATCTCCTAGGGACCAAGGGATCAAGGGTCCGACTGTCAAAGGGCATCATCCACTGCAGAACGGGTTTTTACATCTCCTAGGGACCAAGGGATCAATGGTCCGACTGTCAAAGGGCATCATCCACTGCAGAGCGGGTTATTACATCTCCTATGGACCAAGGGATCAATGGTCCGACTGTCAAAGGGCATCATCCACTGCAGAGCGGGTTATTACATCTCCTAGGGACCAAGGGATGAAGGGTCGGACTGTCAAAGGGCATCATCCACTGCAGAGCGGGTTATTACATCTCCTAGGGACCAAGGAATCAAGGGTCGGACTGTCAAAGGGCATCATCCACTGCAGAGCGGGTTATTACATCTCCTAGGGACCAAGGGTCGGACTGTCAAAGGGCATCATCCACTGCAGAGCGGGTTATTACATCTCCTAGGGACCAGGGTATAAAGGGTCGGACTGTCAAAGGGCATCATCCACTGCAGAGCGGGTTATTACATCTCCTAGGGACCAAGGGATCAAGGGTCGGACTGTCAAAGGGCATCATCCACTGCAGAGCGGGTTATTACATCTCCTAGGGACCAAGGGATCAAGGGTGGGACTGCCAAAGGGCATCATCCACTGCTGAGCGGGTTATTACATCTCCTAGGGACCAAGGGATCAAGGGACGGACTGTCAAAGGGCATCATCCACTACAGAGTGGGTTATTACATCTCCTAAAGACCAAGGGATCAATGGTCCATCTGTCAAAGGGCATCATCCACTGCAGAGCGGGTTATTACATCTCCTAGGGATCAAGGGTCGGACTGTCAAAGGGCACCATCCACTGCAGAGCAGGTTATTACATCTCCTAGGGATCAAGGGATCAAGGGTCGGACTGTCAAAGGGCATCATCCACTGCAGAGCGGGTTATTACATCTCCTAGGGACCAAGGGATCAAGGGTCGGACTGTCAAAGGGCATCATCCACTGCAGAGCGGGTTATTACATCTCCTAGGGACCTAGGGATCAAGGGTCGGAATGTCAAAGGGCATCATCCACTGCAGAGCGGGTTATTTCATCTCCTAGGGACCAAGGGATCAAGGGCCGGACTGTCAAAGGGCATCATCCCCTGCAGAGCGGGTTATTACATCTCCTAGGGACCAAGAGATCAAGGGTCGGACTGCTAAAGGGCATCATTCACTGCAGAGCAGGTTATTACATCTCCTAGGGACCAAGGGATCAAGGGTCGGACTGTCAAAGGGCATCATCCACTGCAGAGCGGGTTATTACATCTTCTAGGGACCAAGGGATCAAGGGTCGGACTGCCATAGGGCATCATATATTGCAGAGCGGGTTATTATATCTCCTAGGGACCAAGGGATCAAGGGACGGACTGTCAAAGGGCATTATCCACTGCAGAGCGGGTTATTACATCTCCTAGGGACCAAGGGATCAAGGGACGGACTGTCAAAGTGCATCATCCACTGCAGAGCGGGTTATTACATCTCCTAGGGACCAAGGGATCAAGGGACGGACTGTCAAAGGGCATCATCCACTGCAGAGCGGGTTATTACATGTCCTAGGGACCAAGGGATCAAGGGTTGGACTGTCAAAGGGCATCATCCACTGCAGAGCGGGTTATTACATCTCCTAGGGATCAAGGGTCGGACTGTCAAAGGGCATCATCCACTGCAGAGCGGGTTATTACATCTCCTAGGGATCAAGGGATCAAGGGTCGGACTGTCAAAGGGCATCATCCACTGCAGAGCGGGTTATTACACCTCCTAGGGACCAAGGCATAAAGGGTCTGGCTGTCAAAGGGCATCATCCACTGAAGAGTGGGTTATTGCATCTCCGAGTGACCAAGGGATCAAGGGTCGGACTGTCAAAGGGCATCATCCACTGCAGAGCGGGTTATTACATTTCCGAGGTGCCAAGGGATCAAGGGTCCGACTGTCAAAGGGCATCATCCACTGCAGAGCGAGTTATTACATCTCCTAGGGACCAAGGGATCAAGGGTCCGACTGTCAAAGGGCATCATCCACTGCAGAGCGGGTTATTACATGTCCTAGGGACCAAGGGATCAAGGGTCCGACTGTCAAAGGGCATCATCCACTGCAGAGCGGGTTATTACATCTCCTAGGGATCAAGGGTCGGACTGTCAAAGGGCATCATTCACTGCAGAGCAGGTTATTACATCTCCTAGGGACCAAGGAATCAAGGGTCGGACTGTCAAAGGGCATCATCCACTGCAGAGCGGGTTATTACATCTTCTAGGGACCAAGGGATCACGGGTTGGACTGCCAAAGTGCATCATCCACTGCAGAGTGGGTTATTACATCTCCTAGGGACCAAGGGATCAAGGGTCGGACTGCCAAAGGGCATCATCCACTGCAGAGCGGGTTATTACATCTCCTAGGGACCAAGGGATCAAGGGACGGACTGTCAAAGGGCATCATCCACTGCAAAGTGGGTTATTACATCTCCTAAAGACCAAGGGATCAAGGGTCCATCTGTCAAAGGGAATCATCCACTGCAGAGCGGGTTATTACATCTCCTAGGGACCAAGGGATCAAGGGACGGACTGTCAAAGGGCATCATCCACTGCAGAGCAGGTTATTACATCTCCTAGGGACCAAGGGATCAAGGGACGGACTGTCAAAGGGCATCATCCAGTGCAGAGCGGGTTATTACATCTCCTAGGGACCAAGGTATAAAGGGACGGACTGTCAAAGAGCATCATACACTGCAGAGCGGGTTATTACATCTCCTAGGGACCAAGGTATCAAAGGTCCGACTGTCAAAGTGCATCATCCACTGCAGAGCGGGTTATTACATGTCCTAGGGACCAAGGGATCAAGGGTCCGACTGTCAAAGGGCATCATCCACTGCAGAGCGGGTTATTACATCTCCTAGGGACCAAGGGATCAAGGATCCAACTGTCAAAGGGCATCATCCACTGCAGAGCGGGTTATTACATGTCCTAGGGACCAAGGGATCAAGGGTCCGACTGTCAAAGGGCAACATCCACTGCAGAGCGGGTTATTACATCTCCTAGGGATCAAGGGTCGGACTGTCAAAGGGCACCATCCACTGCAGAGCGGGTTATTACATCTCCTAGGGATCAAGGGATCAAGGTTCGGACTGTCAAAGGGCATCATCCACTGCAGAGCGGGTTATTACATCTCCTAGGGACCAAGGGATCAAGGGTCGGACTGTCAAAGGGCATCATCCACTGCAGAGCGGGTTATTACATCTCCTAGGGACCAAGGGATCAATGGTCGGACTGTCAAAGGGCACCATCCACTGCAGAGCGGGTTATTACATCTCCTAGGGATCAAGGGATCAAGGTTTGGACTGTCAAAGGGCATCATCCACTGCAGAGCGGGTTATTACATCTCCTAGGGACCAAGGGATCAAGGGTCCGACTGTCAAAGGGCATCATCACTGCCAAGCGGGTTATTACATGTCCTAGGGACCAAGAGATCAAGGGTCCGACTGTCAAAGGGCATCATCCACTGCCGAGCGGGTTATTACATCTCCTAGGGACCAAGGGGTCAAGGGTCGGACTGTCAAAGGGCATCATCCACTGCAGAGCAGGTTATTACATCTCCTACGGATCAAGGGTCGGACTGTCAAAGGGCATCATCCACTGCAGAGCGGGTTATTACATCTCCTAGGGATCAAGGGATCAAGGGTCGGACTGTCAAAGGGCATCATCCACTGCAGAGCGGGTTATTACACCTCCTAGGGACCAAGGCATAAAGGGTCGGACTGTCAAAGGGCATCATCCACTGAAGAGTGGGTTATTACATCTCCGAAGGACCAAGGGATCAAGGGTCGGACTGTCAAAGGGCATCATCCACTGCAGAGCAGGTTATTACATCTCCTAGGGATCAAGGGTCGGACTGTCAAAGGGGATCATCCACTGCAGAGCGGGTTATTACATCTCCTAGGGATCAAGGGATCAAGGGTCGGACTGTCAAAGGGCATCATCCACTGCAGAGCGGGTTATTACATCTCCTAGGGACCAAGGGATGAAGGGTCGGACTGTCAAAGGGCATCATCCACTGCAGAGCGGGTTATTACATCTCCTAGGGTCCAAGGAATCAAGGGTCGGACTGTCAAAGGGCATCATCCACTGCAGAGCGGGTTATTACATCTCCTAGGGACCAAGGGTCGGACTGTCAAAGGGCATCATCCACTGCAGAGCGGGTTATTACATCTCCTAGGGACCAGGGTATAAAGGGTCGGACTGTCAAAGGGCATCATCCACTGCAGAGCGGGTTATTACATCTCCTAGGGACCAAGGGATCAAGGGTCGGACTGTCAAAGGGCATCATCCACTGCAGAGCGGGTTATTACATCTCCTAGGGACCAAGGGATCAAGGGTGGGACTGCCAAAGGGCATCATCCACTGCAGAGCGGGTTATTACATCTCCTAGGGACCAAGGGATCAAGGGACGGACTGTCAAAGGGCATCATCCACTACAGAGTGGGTTATTACATCTCCTAAAGACCAAGGGATCAAGGGTCCATCTGTCAAAGGGCATCATCCACTGCAGAGCGGGTTATTACATCTCCTAGGGATCAAGGGTCGGACTGTCAAAGGGCACCATCCACTGCAGAGCAGGTTATTACATCTCCTAGGGATCAAGGGATCAAGGGTCGGACTGTCAAAGGGCATCATCCACTGCAGAGCGGGTTATTACATCTCCTAGGGACCAAGGGATCAAGGGTCGGACTGTCAAAGGGCATCATCCACTGCAGAGCGGGTTATTACATCTCCTAGGGACCTAGGGATCAAGGGTTGGAATGTCAAAGGGCATCATCCACTGCAGAGCGGGTTATTTCATCTCCTAGGGACCAAGGGATCAAGGGCCGGACTGTCAAAGGGCATCATCCCCTGCAGAGCGGGTTATTACATCTCCTAGGGACCAAGAGATCAAGGGTCGGACTGCTAAAGGGCATCATCCACTGCAGAGCGGGTTATTACATCTTCTAGGGACCAAGGGATCAAGGGTCGGACTGCCATAGGGCATCATACATTGCAGAGCGGGTTATTATATCTCCTAGGGACCAAGGGATCAAGGGACGGACTGTCAAAGGGCATTATCCGCTGCAGAGAGGGTTATTACATCTCCTAGGGACCAAGGGATCAAGGGACGGACTGTCAAAGTGCATCATCCACTGCAGAGCAGGTTATTACATCTCCTAGGGACCAAGGGATCAAGGGACGGACTGTCAAAGGGCATCATCCACTGCAGAGCGGGTTATTACATGTCCTAGGGACCAAGGGATCAAGGGTTGGACTGTCAAAGGGCATCATCCACTGCAGAGCGGGTTATTACATCTCCTAGGGATCAAGGGTCGGACTGTCAAAGGGCATCATCCACTGCAGAGCGGGTTATTACATCTCCTAGGGATCAAGGGATCAAGGGTCGGACTGTCAAAGGGCATCATCCACTGCAGAGCGGGTTATTACACCTCCTAGGGACCAAGGCATAAAGGGTCTGGCTGTCAAAGGGCATCATCCACTGAAGAGTGGGTTATTGCATCTCCGAGGGACCAAGGGATCAAGGGTCGGACTGTCAAAGGGCATCATCCACTGCAGAGCGGGTTATTACATTTCCGAGGTGCCAAGGGATCAAGGGTCCGACTGTCAAAGGGCATCATCCACTGCAGAGCGAGTTATTACATCTCCTAGGGACCAAGGGATCAAGGGTCCGACTGTCAAAGGGCATCATCCACTGCAGAGCGGGTTATTACATGTCCTAGGGACCAAGGGATCAAGGGTCCGACTGTCAAAGGGCATCATCCACTGCAGAGCGGGTTATTACATCTCCTAGGGATCAAGGGTCGGACTGTCAAAGGGCATCATTCACTGCAGAGCAGGTTATTACATCTCCTAGGGACCAAGGAATCAAGGGTCGGACTGTCAAAGGGCATCATCCACTGCAGAGCGGGTTATTACATCTTCTAGGGACCAAGGGATCACGGGTTGGACTGCCAAAGTGCATCATCCACTGCAGAGTGGGTTATTACATCTCCTAGGGACCAAGGGATCAAGGGTCGGACTGCCAAAGGGCATCATCCACTGCAGAGCGGGTTATTACATCTCCTAGGGATCAAGGGATCAAGGGACGGACTGTCAAAGGGCATCATCCACTGCAGAGTGGGTTATTACATCTCCTAAAGAGCAAGGGATCAAGGGTCCATCTGTCAAAGGGAATCATCCACTGCAGAGCGGGTTATTACATCTCCTAGGGACCAAGGGATCAAGGGACGGACTGTCAAAGGCATCATCCACTGCAGAGCAGGTTATTACATCTCCTAGGGACCAAGGGATCAAGGGACGGACTGTCAAAGGGCATCATCCAGTGCAGAGCGGGTTATTACATCTCCTAGGGACCAAGGTATAAAGGGACGGACTGTCAAAGGGCATCATACACTGCAGAGCGGGTTATTACATCTCCTAGGGACCAAGGTATCAAAGGTCCGACTGTCAAAGGGCATCATCCACTGCAGAGCGGGTTATTACATGTCCTAGGGACCAAGGGATCAAGGGTCCGACTGTCAAAGGGCATCATCCACTGCAGAGCGGGTTATTACATCTCCTAGGGACCAAGGGATCAAGGATCCGACTGTCAAAGGGCATCATCCACTGCAGAGCGGGTTATTACATGTCCTAGGGATCAAGGGATCAAGGGTCCGACTGTCAAAGGGCAACATCCACTGCAGAGCCGGTTATTACATCTCCTAGGGATCAAGGGTCGGACTGTCAAAGGGCACCATCCACTGCAGAGCGGGTTATTACATCTCCTAGGGATCAAGGGATCAAGGTTCGGACTGTCAAAGGGCATCATCCACTGCAGAGCGGGTTATTACATCTCCTAGGGACCAAGGGATCAAGGGTCGGACTGTCAAAGGGCATCATCCACTGCAGAGCGGGTTATTACATCTCCTAGGGACCAAGGGATCAAGGGTCGGAATGTCAAAGGGCATCATCCACTGCAGAGCGGGTTATTACATCTCCTAGGGACCAAGGGATCAAGGGCTAGACTGTCAAAGGGCATCATCACCTGCAAAGCGGGTTATTACATCTCCTAGGGACCAAGAGATCAAGGGTCGGACTGCCAAAGTGCATCATTCACTGCAGAGCAGGTTATTACATCTCCTAGGGACCAAGGGATCAAGGGTTGGACTGTCAAAGGGCATCATCCACTGCAGAGCGGGTTATTACATCTTCTAGGGACCAAGGTATCAAGGGTCGGACTGCCATAGGGCATCATACACTGCAGAGCGGGTTATTACATCTCCTAGGGACCAAGGGATCAAGGGACGGACTGTCAAAGGGCATCATCCACTGCAGAGCGGGTTATTACATCTCCTAGGGACCAAGGGATCAAGGGACGGACTGTCAAAGGGCATCATCCAATGCAGAGCGGGTTATTACATCTCCTAGGGACCAAGGGATCAAGGGTTGGACTGTCAAAGGGCATCATCCACTGCAGAGCGGGTTATTACATCTCCAAGGGATCAAGGGTCGGACTGTCAAAGGGCATCATCCACTGCAGAGCGGGTTATTACATCTCCTAGAGATCAAGGGATCAAGGGTCGGACTGTCAAAGGGCATCATCCACTGCAGAGCGGGTTATTACATCTCCTAGGGATCAAGGGTCGGACTGTCAAAGGGCATCATCCACTGAAGAGTGGGTTATTACATCTCCGAGGGACCAAGGGATCAAGGGTCGGACTGTCAAAGGGCATCATCCACTGAAGAGTGGGTTATTACATCTCAGAGGGACCAAGGAATCAAGGGTCCGACTGTCAAAGGGCATCATCCACTGCAGAGCGGGTTATTACATCTCCTAGGGACCAAGGGATCAAGGATCCGACTGTCAAAGGGCATCATCCACTGCAGAGCGGGTTATTACATGTCCTAGGGATCAAGGGATCAAGGGTCCGACTGTCAAAGGGCAACATCCACTGCAGAGCCGGTTATTACATCTCCTAGGGATCAAGGGTCGGACTGTCAAAGGGCACCATCCACTGCAGAGCGGGTTATTACATCTCCTAGGGATCAAGGGATCAAGGTTCGGACTGTCAAAGGGCATCATCCACTGCAGAGCGGGTTATTACATCTCCTAGGGACCAAGGGATCAAGGGTCGGACTGTCAAAGGGCATCATCCACTGCAGAGCGGGTTATTACATCTCCTAGGGACCAAGGGATCAAGGGTCGGAATGTCAAAGGGCATCATCCACTGCAGAGCGGGTTATTACATCTCCTAGGGACCAAGGGATCAAGGGCTAGACTGTCAAAGGGCATCATCACCTGCAAAGCGGGTTATTACATCTCCTAGGGACCAAGAGATCAAGGGTCGGACTGCCAAAGTGCATCATTCACTGCAGAGCAGGTTATTACATCTCCTAGGGACCAAGGGATCAAGGGTTGGACTGTCAAAGGGCATCATCCACTGCAGAGCGGGTTATTACATCTTCTAGGGACCAAGGTATCAAGGGTCGGACTGCCATAGGGCATCATACACTGCAGAGCGGGTTATTACATCTCCTAGGGACCAAGGGATCAAGGGACGGACTGTCAAAGGGCATCATCCACTGCAGAGCGGGTTATTACATCTCCTAGGGACCAAGGGATCAAGGGACGGACTGTCAAAGGGCATCATCCAATGCAGAGCGGGTTATTACATCTCCTAGGGACCAAGGGATCAAGGGTTGGACTGTCAAAGGGCATCATCCACTGCAGAGCGGGTTATTACATCTCCAAGGGATCAAGGGTCGGACTGTCAAAGGGCATCATCCACTGCAGAGCGGGTTATTACATCTCCTAGAGATCAAGGGATCAAGGGTCGGACTGTCAAAGGGCATCATCCACTGCAGAGCGGGTTATTACATCTCCTAGGGATCAAGGGTCGGACTGTCAAAGGGCATCATCCACTGAAGAGTGGGTTATTACATCTCCGAGGGACCAAGGGATCAAGGGTCGGACTGTCAAAGGGCATCATCCACTGCAGAGTGGGTTATTACATCTCCAAGGGGCCAAAGGATCAAGGGTCAAACTGTCAAAGGGCATCATCCACTGCAGAGCGGGTTATTACTTCTCCTAGGGACCAAGGGATCAAGGTTCGGACTGTCAAAGGGCATCATCCAAGGCAGAGCGGGTTATTACATCTCCTGTGACCAAGGGATCAAGGTTCGGACTGTCAAAGGGCATCATCCACTGAAGAGTGGGTTATTACATCTCAGAGGGACCAAGGGATCAAGGGTCGGACTGTCAAAGGGCATCATCCACTGAAGAGCGGGTTATTACATCTCCTAGGGACCAAGGGATCAAGGGTGGGACTGCCAAAGGGCATCATCCACTGCAGAGCGGGTTATTACATCTCCTAGGGACCAAGGGATCAAGGGACGGACTGTCAAAGGGCATCATCCACTACAGAGTGGGTTATTACATCTCCTAAAGACCAAGGGATCAAGGGTCCATCTGTCAAAGGGCATCATCCACTGCAGAGCGGGTTATTACATCTCCTAGGGATCAAGGGTATCCACTGCAGAGCAGGTTATTACATCTCCTAGGGATCAAGGGATCAAGGGTCGGACTGTCAAAGGGCATCATCCACTGCAGAGCGGGTTATTACATCTCCTAGGGACCAAGGGATCAAGGGTCGGCCTGTCAAAGGGCATCATCCACTGCAGAGCGGGTTTTACATCTCCTAGGGACCTAGGGATCAAGGGTCGGAATGTCAAAGGGCATCATCCACTGCAGAGCGGGTTATTTCATCTCCTAGGGACCAAGGGATCAAGGGCCGGACTGTCAAAGGGCATCATCCCCTGCAGAGCGGGTTATTACATCTCCTAGGGACCAAGAGATCAAGGGTCGGACTGCTAAAGGGCATCATTCACTGCAGAGCAGGTTATTACATCTCTTAGGGACCAAGGGATCAAGGGTGGGACTGTCAAAGGGCATCATCCACTGCAGAGCGGGTTATTACATCTTCTAGGGACCAAGGGATCAAGGGTCGGACTGCCATAGGGCATCATACATTGCAGTGCGGGTTATTATATCACCTAGGGACCAAGGGATCAAGGGACGGACTGTCAAAGGGCATTATCCACTGCAGAGCGGGTTATTACATCTCCTAGGGACCAAGGGATCAAGGGACGGACTGTCAAAGTGCATCATCCACTGCAGAGCGGGTTATTACATCTCCTAGGGACCAAGGGATCAAGGGACGGACTGTCAAAGGGCATCATTCACTGCAGAGCGGGTTATTACATGTCCTAGGGACCAAGGGATCAAGGGTTGGACTGTCAAAGGGCATCATCCACTGCAGAGCGGGTTATTACATCTCCTAGGGATCAAGGGTCGGACTGTCAAAGGGCATCATCCACTGCAGAGCGGGTTATTACATCTCCTAGGGATCAAGGGATCAAGGGTCGGACTGTCAAAGGGCATCATCCACTGCAGAGCGGGTTATTACACCTCCTAGGGACCAAGGCATAAAGGGTCTGGCTGTCAAAGGGCATCATCCACTGAAGAGTGGGTTATTGCATCTCCGAGGGACCAAGGGATCAATGGTCGGACTGTCAAAGGGCATCATCCACTGCAGAGCGGGTTATTACATTTCCGAGGTGCCAAGGGATCAAGGGTCCGACTGTCAAAGGGCATCATCCACTGCAGAGCGAGTTATTACATCTCCTAGGGACCAAGGGATCAAGGGTCCGACTGTCAAAGGGCATCATCCACTGCAGAGCGGGTTATTACATGTCCTAGGGACCAAGGGATCAAGGGTCCGACTGTCAAAGGGCATCATCCACTGCAGAGCGGGTTATTACATCTCCTAGGGATCAAGGGTCGGACTGTCAAAGGGCATCATTCACTGCAGAGCAGGTTATTACATCTCCTAGGGACCAAGGAATCAAGGGTCGGACTGTCAAAGGGCATCATCCACTGCAGAGCGGGTTATTACATCTTCTAGGGACCAAGGGATCACGGGTTGGACTGCCAAAGTGCATCATCCACTGCAGAGTGGGTTATTACATCTCCTAGGGATCAAGGGTCGGACTGCCAAAGGGCATCATCCACTGCAGAGCGGGTTATTACATCTCCTAGGGACCTAGGGATCAAGGGTCGGAATGTCAAAGGGCATCATCCACTGCAGAGCGGGTTATTTCATCTCCTAGGGACCAAGGGATCAAGGGCCGGAGTGTCAAAGGGCATCATCCCCTGCAGAGCGGGTTATTACATCTCCTAGGGACCAAGAGATCAAGGGTCGGACTGCTAAAGGGCATCATTCACTGCAGAGCAGGTTATTACATCTCCTAGGGACCAAGGGATCAAGGGTCGGACTGTCAAAGGGCATCATCCACTGCAGAGCGGGTTATTACATCTTCTAGGGACCAAGGGATCAAGGGTCGGACTGCCATAGGGCATCATATATTGCAGAGCGGGTTATTATATCTCCTAGGGACCAAGGGATCAAGGGACGGACTGTCAAAGGGCATTATCCACTGCAGAGCGGGTTATTACATCTCCTAGGGACCAAGGGATCAAGGGACGGACTGTCAAAGTGCATCATCCACTGCAGAGCGGGTTATTACATCTCCTAGGGACCAAGGGATCAAGGGACGGACTGTCAAAGGGCATCATCCACTGCAGAGCGGGTTATTACATGTCCTAGGGACCAAGGGATCAAGGGTTGGACTGTCAAAGGGCATCATCCACTGCAGAGCGGGTTATTACATCTCCTAGGGATCAAGGGTCGGACTGTCAAAGGGCATCATCCACTGCAGAGCGGGTTATTACATCTCCTAGGGATCAAGGGATCAAGGGTCGGACTGTCAAAGGGCATCATCCACTGCAGAGCGGGTTATTACACCTCCTAGGGACCAAGGCATAAAGGGTCTGGCTGTCAAAGGGCATCATCCACTGAAGAGTGGGTTATTGCATCTCCGAGTGACCAAGGGATCAAGGGTCGGACTGTCAAAGGGCATCATCCACTGCAGAGCGGGTTATTACATTTCCGAGGTGCCAAGGGATCAAGGGTCCGACTGTCAAAGGGCATCATCCACTGCAGAGCGAGTTATTACATCTCCTAGGGACCAAGGGATCAAGGGTCCGACTGTCAAAGGGCATCATCCACTGCAGAGCGGGTTATTACATGTCCTAGGGACCAAGGGATCAAGGGTCCGACTGTCAAAGGGCATCATCCACTGCAGAGCGGGTTATTACATCTCCTAGGGATCAAGGGTCGGACTGTCAAAGGGCATCATTCACTGCAGAGCAGGTTATTACATCTCCTAGGGACCAAGGAATCAAGGGTCGGACTGTCAAAGGGCATCATCCACTGCAGAGCGGGTTATTACATCTTCTAGGGACCAAGGGATCACGGGTTGGACTGCCAAAGTGCATCATCCACTGCAGAGTGGGTTATTACATCTCCTAGGGACCAAGGGATCAAGGGTCGGACTGCCAAAGGGCATCATCCACTGCAGAGCGGGTTATTACATCTCCTAGGGACCAAGGGATCAAGGGACGGACTGTCAAAGGGCATCATCCACTGCAGAGTGGGTTATTACATCTCCTAAAGACCAAGGGATCAAGGGTCCATCTGTCAAAGGGAATCATCCACTGCAGAGCGGGTTATTACATCTCCTAGGGACCAAGGGATCAAGGGACGGACTGTCAAAGGGCATCATCCACTGCAGAGCAGGTTATTACATCTCCTAGGGACCAAGGGATCAAGGGACGGACTGTCAAAGGGTATCATCCAGTGCAGAGCGGGTTATTACATCTCCTAGGGACCAAGGTATAAAGGGACGGACTGTCAAAGAGCATCATACACTGCAGAGCGGGTTATTACATCTCCTAGGGACCAAGGTATCAAAGGTCCGACTGTCAAAGTGCATCATCCACTGCAGAGCGGGTTATTACATGTCCTAGGGACCAAGGGATCAAGGGTCCGACTGTCAAAGGGCATCATCCACTGCAGAGCGGGTTATTACATCTCCTAGGGACCAAGGGATCAAGGATCCGACTGTCAAAGGGCATCATCCACTGCAGAGCGGTTTATTACATGTCCTAGGGACCAAGGGATCAAGGGTCCGACTGTCAAAGGGCAACATCCACTGCAGAGCGGGTTATTACATCTCCTAGGGATCAAGGGTCGGACTGTCAAAGGGCACCATCCACTGCAGAGCGGGTTATTACATCTCCTAGGGATCAAGGGATCAAGGTTCGGACTGTCAAAGGGCATCATCCACTGCAGAGCGGGTTATTACATCTCCTAGGGACCAAGGGATCAAGGGTCGGACTGTCAAAGGGCATCATCCACTGCAGAGCGGGTTATTACATCTCCTAGGGACCAAGGGATCAAGGGTCGGACTGTCAAAGGGCACCATCCACTGCAGAGCGGGTTATTACATCTCCTAGGGATCAAGGGATCAAGGTTTGGACTGTCAAAGGGCATCATCCACTGCAGAGCGGGTTATTACATCTCCTAGGGACCAAGGGATCAAGGGTCCGACTGTCAAAGGGCATCATCACTGCCAAGCGGGTTATTACATGTCCTAGGGACCAAGAGATCAAGGGTCCGACTGTCAAAGGGCATCATCCACTGCCGAGCGGGTTATTACATCTCCTAGGGACCAAGGGGTCAAGGGTCGGACTGTCAAAGGGCATCATCCACTGCAGAGCAGGTTATTACATCTCCTACGGATCAAGGGTCGGACTGTCAAAGGGCATCATCCACTGCAGAGCGGGTTATTACATCTCCTAGGGATCAAGGGATCAAGGGTCGGACTGTCAAAGGGCATCATCCACTGCAGAGCGGGTTATTACACCTCCTAGGGACCAAGGCATAAAGGGTCGGACTGTCAAAGGGCATCATCCACTGAAGAGTGGGTTATTACATCTCCGAAGGACCAAGGGATCAAGGGTCGGACTGTCAAAGGGCATCATCCACTGCAGAGCAGGTTATTACATCTCCTAGGGATCAAGGGTCGGACTGTCAAAGGGGATCATCCACTGCAGAGCGGGTTATTACATCTCCTAGGGATCAAGGGATCAAGGGTCGGACTGTCAAAGGGCATCATCCACTGCAGAGCGGGTTATTACATCTCCTAGGGACCAAGGGATGAAGGGTCGGACTGTCAAAGGGCATCATCCACTGCAGAGCGGGTTATTACATCTCCTAGGGTCCAAGGAATCAAGGGTCGGACTGTCAAAGGGCATCATCCACTGCAGAGCGGGTTATTACATCTCCTAGGGACCAAGGGTCGGACTGTCAAAGGGCATCATCCACTGCAGAGCGGGTTATTACATCTCCTAGGGACCAGGGTATAAAGGGTCGGACTGTCAAAGGGCATCATCCACTGCAGAGCGGGTTATTACATCTCCTAGGGACCAAGGGATCAAGGGTCGGACTGTCAAAGGGCATCATCCACTGCAGAGCGGGTTATTACATCTCCTAGGGACCAAGGGATCAAGGGTGGGACTGCCAAAGGGCATCATCCACTGCAGAGCGGGTTATTACATCTCCTAGGGACCAAGGGATCAAGGGACGGACTGTCAAAGGGCATCATCCACTACAGAGTGGGTTATTACATCTCCTAAAGACCAAGGGATCAAGGGTCCATCTGTCAAAGGGCATCATCCACTGCAGAGCGGGTTATTACATCTCCTAGGGATCAAGGGTCGGACTGTCAAAGGGCACCATCCACTGCAGAGCAGGTTATTACATCTCCTAGGGATCAAGGGATCAAGGGTCGGACTGTCAAAGGGCATCATCCACTGCAGAGCGGGTTATTACATCTCCTAGGGACCAAGGGATCAAGGGTCGGACTGTCAAAGGGCATCATCCACTGCAGAGCGGGTTATTACATCTCCTAGGGACCTAGGGATCAAGGGTTGGAATGTCAAAGGGCATCATCCACTGCAGAGCGGGTTATTTCATCTCCTAGGGACCAAGGGATCAAGGGCCGGACTGTCAAAGGGCATCATCCCCTGCAGAGCGGGTTATTACATCTCCTAGGGACCAAGAGATCAAGGGTCGGACTGCTAAAGGGCATCATTCACTGCAGAGCAGGTTATTACATCTCTTAGGGACCAAGGGATCAAGGGTCGGACTGTCAAAGGGCATCATCCACTGCAGAGCGGGTTATTACATCTTCTAGGGACCAAGGGATCAAGGGTCGGACTGCCATAGGGCATCATACATTGCAGAGCGGGTTATTATATCTCCTAGGGACCAAGGGATCAAGGGACGGACTGTCAAAGGGCATTATCCACTGCAGAGCGGGTTATTACATCTCCTAGGGACCAAGGGATCAAGGGACAGACTGTCAAAGTGCATCATCCACTGCAGAGCGGGTTATTACATCTCCTAGGGACCAAGGGATCAAGGGACGGACTGTCAAAGGGCATCATCCACTGCAGAGCGGGTTATTACATGTCCTAGGGACCAAGGGATCAAGGGTTGGACTGTCAA
This sequence comes from Calotriton arnoldi, assembly GCA_963921515.1. Lineage (NCBI taxonomy): Eukaryota > Metazoa > Chordata > Amphibia > Caudata > Salamandridae > Calotriton > Calotriton arnoldi. The sequence goes on along the minus strand of CAWUFW010010607.1, from coordinate 154,484 downwards.
AGGGCATCATCCACTGCAGAGCGGGTTATTACATCTCCTAGGGATCAAGGGTCGGACTGTCAAAGGGCATCATCCACTGCAGAGCGGGTTATTACATCTCCTAGGGATCAAGGGATCAAGGGTCGGACTGTCAAAGGGCATCATCCACTGCAGAGCGGGTTATTACACCTCCTAGGGACCAAGGCATAAAGGGTCTGTCTGTCAAAGGGCATCATCCACTGAAGAGTGGGATATTGCATCTCCGAGGGACCAAGGGTCGGACTGTCAAAGGGCATCATCCACTGCAGAGCGGGTTATTACATTTCCGAGGTGCCAAGGGATCAAGGGTCCGACTGTCAAAGGGCATCATCCACTGCAGAGCGAGTTATTACATCTCCTAGGGACCAAGGGATCAAGGGTCGACTGTCAAAGGGCATCATCCACTGCAGAGCGGGTTATTACATGTCCTAGGGACCAAGGGATCAAGGGTCCGACTGTCAAAGGGCATCATCCACTGCAGAGCGGGTTATTACATCTCCTAGGGATCAAGGGTCGGACTGTCAAAGGGCATCATTCACTGCAGAGCAGGTTATTACATCTCCTAGGGACCAAGGAATCAAGGGTCGGACTGTCAAAGGGCATCATCCACTGCAGAGCGGGTTATTACATCTTCTAGGGACCAAGGGATCACGGGTTGGACTGCCAAAGTGCATCATCCACTGCAGAGTGGGTTATTACATCTCCTAGGGACCAAGGGATCAAGGGTCGGACTGCCAAAGGGCATCATCCACTGCAGAGCGGGTTATTACATCTCCTAGGGATCAAGGGATCAAGGGACGGACTGTCAAAGGGCATCATCCACTGCAGAGTGGGTTATTACATCTCCTAAAGACCAAGGGATCAAGGGTCCATCTGTCAAAGGGAATCATCCACTGCAGAGTGGGTTATTACATCTCCTAGGGACCAAGGGATCAAGGGACGGACTGTCAAAGGGCATCATCCACTGCAGAGCAGGTTATTACATCTCCTAGGGACCAAGGGATCAAGGGACGGACTGTCAAAGGGCATCATCCAGTGCAGAGCGGGTTATTACATCTCCTAGGGACCAAGGTATAAAGGGACGGACTGTCAAAGGGCATCATACACTGCAGAGCGGGTTATTACATCTCCTAGGGACCAAGGTATCAAAGGTCCGACTGTCAAAGGGCATCATCCACTGCAGAGCGGGTTATTACATGTCCTAGGGACCAAGGGATCAAGGGTCCGACTGTCAAAGGGCATCATCCACTGCAGAGCGGGTTATTACATCTCCTAGGGACCAAGGATCAAGGATCCGACTGTCAAAGGGCATCATCCACTGCAGAGCGGGTTATTACATGTCCTAGGGACCAAAGGATCAAGGGTCCGACTGTCAAAGGGCAACATCCACTGCAGAGCCGGTTATTACATCTCCTAGGGATCAAGGGTCGGACTGTCAAAGGGCACCATCCACTGCAGAGCGGGTTATTACATCTCCTAGGGATCAAGGGATCAAGGTTCGGACTGTCAAAGGGCATCATCCACTGCAGAGCGGGTTATTACATCTCCTAGGGACCAAGGGATCAAGGGTCGGACTGTCAAAGGGCATCATCCACTGCAGAGCGGGTTATTACATCTCCTAGGGACCAAGGGATCAAGGGTCGGAATGTCAAAGGGCATCATCCACTGCAGAGCGGGTTATTACATCTCCTAGGGACCAAGGGATCAAGGGCTAGACTGTCAAAGGGCATCATCACCTGCAAAGCGGGTTATTACATCTCCTAGGGACCAAGAGATCAAGGGTCGGACTGCCAAAGTGCATCATTCACTGCAGAGCAGGTTATTACATCTCCTAGGGACCAAGGGATCAAGGGTTGGACTGTCAAAGGGCATCATCCACTGCAGAGCGGGTTATTACATCTTCTAGGGACCAAGGTATCAAGGGTCGGACTGCCATAGGGCATCATACACTGCAGAGCGGGTTATTACATCTCCTAGGGACCAAGGGATCAAGGGACGGACTGTCAAAGGGCATCATCCACTGCAGAGCGGGTTATTACATCTCCTAGGGACCAAGGGATCAAGGGACGGACTGTCAAAGGGCATCATCCAATGCAGAGCGGGTTATTACATCTCCTAGGGACCAAGGGATCAAGGGACAGACTGTCAAAGTGCATCATCCACTGCAGAGCGGGTTATTACATCTCCTAGGGACCAAGGGCTCAAGGGACGGACTGTCAAAGGGCATCATCCACTGCAGAGCGGGTTATTACATGTCCTAGGGACCAAGGGATCAAGGGTTGGACTGTCAAAGGGCATCATCCACTGCAGAGCGGGTTATTACTTCTCCTAGGGATCAAGGGTCGGACTGTCAAAGGGCATCATCCACTGCAGAGCGGGTTATTACATCTCCTAGGGATCAAGGGATCAAGGGTCGGACTGTCAAAGGGCATCATCCACTGCAGAGCGGGTTATTACACCTCCTAGGGACCAAGGCATAAAGGGTCTGTCTGTCAAAGGGCATCATCCACTGAAGAGTGGGTTATTGCATCTCCGAGGGACCAAGGGATCAAGGGTCGGACTGTCAAAGGGCATCATCCACTGCAGAGCGGGTTATTACATTTCCGAGGTGCCAAGGGATCAAGGGTCCGACTGTCAAAGGGCATCATCCACTGCAGAGCGAGTTATTACATCTCCTAGGGACCAAGGGATCAAGGGTCGACTGTCAAAGGGCATCATCCACTGCAGAGCGGGTTATTACATGTCCTAGGGACCAAGGGATCAAGGGTCCGACTGTCAAAGGGCATCATCCACTGCAGAGCGGGTTATTACATCTCCTAGGGATCAAGGGTCGGACTGTCAAAGGGCATCATTCACTGCAGAGCAGGTTATTACATCTCCTAGGGACCAAGGAATCAAGGGTCGGACTGTCAAAGGGCATCATCCACTGCAGAGCGGGTTATTACATCTTCTAGGGACCAAGGGATCACGGGTTGGACTGCCAAAGTGCATCATCCACTGCAGAGTGGGTTATTACATCTCCTAGGGACCAAGGGTTCAAGGGTCGGACTGCCAAAGGGCATCATCCACTGCAGAGCGGGTTATTACATCTCCTAGGGATCAAGGGATCAAGGGACGGACTGTCAAAGGGCATCATCCACTGCAGAGTGGGTTATTACATCTCCTAAAGACCAAGGGATCAAGGGTCCATCTGTCAAAGGGAATCATCCACTGCAGAGTGGGTTATTACATCTCCTAGGGACCAAGGGATCAAGGGACGGACTGTCAAAGGGCATCATCCACTGCAGAGCAGGTTATTATATCTCCTAGGGACCAAGGGATCAAGGGACGGACTGTCAAAGGGCATCATCCAGTGCAGAGCGGGTTATTACATCTCCTAGGGACCAAGGTATAAAGGGACGGACTGTCAAAGGGCATCATACACTGCAGAGCGGGTTATTACATCTCCTAGGGACCAAGGTATCAAAGGTCCGACTGTCAAAGGGCATCATCCACTGCAGAGCGGGTTATTACATGTCCTAGGGACCAAGGGATCAAGGGTCCGACTGTCAAAGGGCATCATCCACTGCAGAGCGGGTTATTACATCTCCTAGGGACCAAGGGATCAAGGATCCGACTGTCAAAGGGCATCATCCACTGCAGAGCGGGTTATTACATGTCCTAGGGACCAAAGGATCAAGGGTCCGACTGTCAAAGGGCAACATCCACTGCAGAGCCGGTTATTACATCTCCTAGGGATCAAGGGTCGGACTGTCAAAGGGCACCATCCACTGCAGAGCGGGTTATTACATCTCCTAGGGATCAAGGGATCAAGGTTCGGACTGTCAAAGGGCATCATCCACTGCAGAGCGGGTTATTACATCTCCTAGGGACCAAGGGATCAAGGGTCGGACTGTCAAAGGGCATCATCCACTGCAGAGCGGGTTATTACATCTCCTAGGGACCAAGGGATCAAGGGTCGGAATGTCAAAGGGCATCATCCACTGCAGAGCGGGTTATTACATCTCCTAGGGACCAAGGGATCAAGGGCTAGACTGTCAAAGGGCATCATCACCTGCAAAGCGGGTTATTACATCTCCTAGGGACCAAGAGATCAAGGGTCGGACTGCCAAAGTGCATCATTCACTGCAGAGCAGGTTATTACATCTCCTAGGGACCAAGGGATCAAGGGTTGGACTGTCAAAGGGCATCATCCACTGCAGAGCGGGTTATTACATCTTCTAGGGACCAAGGTATCAAGGGTCGGACTGCCATAGGGCATCATACACTGCAGAGCGGGTTATTACATCTCCTAGGGACCAAGGGATCAAGGGACGGACTGTCAAAGGGCATCATACACTGCAGAGCGGGTTATTACATCTCCTAGGGACTAAGGGATCAAGGGACCGACTGTCAAAGGGCATCATCCAATGCAGAGCGGGTTATTACATCTCCTAGGGACCAAGGGATCAAGGGTTGGACTGTCAAAGGGCATCATCCACTGCAGAGCGGGTTATTACATCTCCTAGGGATCAAGGGTCGGACTGTCAAAGGGCATCATCCACTGCAGAGCGGGTTATTACATCTCCTAGAGATCAAGGGATCAAGGGTCGGACTGTCAAAGGGCATCATCCACTGCAGAGCGGGTTATTACATCTCCTAGGGATCAAGGGTCGGACTGTCAAAGGGCATCATCCACTGAAGAGTGGGTTATTACATCTCCGAGGGACCAAGGGATCAAGGGTCGGACTGTCAAAGGGCATCATCCACTGCAGAGTGGGTTATTACATCTCCAAGGGGCCAAAGGATCAAGGGTCAAACTGTCAAAGGGCATCATCCACTGCAGAGCGGGTTATTACTTCTCCTAGGGACCAAGGGATCAAGGTTCGGACTGTCAAAGGGCATCATCCAAGGCAGAGCGGGTTATTACATCTCCTGTGACCAAGGGATCAAGGTTCGGACTGTCAAAGGGCATCATCCACTGAAGAGTGGGTTATTACATCTCAGAGGGACCAAGGGATCAAGGGTCGGACTGTCAAAGGGCATCATCCACTGCAGAGTGGGTTATTACATCTCCAAGGGGCCAAAGGATCAAGGGTCGGACTGTCAAAGGGCATCATCCACTGCAGAGCGGGTTATTACATCTCCTAGGGACCAAGGGATGAAGGGTCGGACTGTCAAAGGGCATCATCCACTGCAGAGCGGGTTATTACATCTCCTAGGGACCAAGTAATCAAGGGTCGGACTGTCAAAGGGCATCATCCACTGCAGAGCGGGTTATTACATCTCCTAGGGACCAAGGGTCGGACTGTCAAAGGGCATCATCCACTGCAGAGCGGGTTATTACATCTCCTAGGGACCAGGGTATAAAGGGTCGGACTGTCAAAGGGCATCATCCACTGCAGAGCGGGTTATTACATCTCCTAGGGACCAAGGGATCAAGGGTCGGACTGTCAAAGGGCATCATCCACTGCAGAGCGGGTTATTACATCTCCTAGGGACCAAGGGATCAAGGGTGGGACTGCCAAAGGGCATCATCCACTGCAGAGCGGGTTATTACATCTCCTAGGGACCAAGGGATCAAGGGACGGACTGTCAAAGGGCATCATCCACTACAGAGTGGGTTATTACATCTCCTAAAGACCAAGGGATCAAGGGTCCATCTGTCAAAGGGCATCATCCACTGCAGAGCGGGTTATTACATCTCCTAGGGATCAAGGGTCGGACTGTCAAAGGGCACCATCCACTGCAGAGCAGGTTATTACATCTCCTAGGGATCAAGGGATCAAGGGTCGGACTGTCAAAGGGCATCATCCACTGCAGAGCGGGTTATTACATCTCCTAGGGACCAAGGGATCAAGGGTCGGACTGTCAAAGGGCATCATCCACTGCAGAGCGGGTTTTTACATCTCCTAGGGACCTAGGGATCAAGGGTCGGAATGTCAAAGGGCATCATCCACTGCAGAGCGGGTTATTTCATTTCCTAGGGACCAAGGGATCAAGGGCCGGACTGTCAAAGGGCATCATCCCCTGCAGAGCGGGTTATTACATCTCCTAGGGACCAAGAGATCAAGGGTCGGACTGCTGAAGGGCATCATTCACTGCAGAGCAGGTTATTACATCTCTTAGGGACCAAGGGATCAAGGGTCGGACTGTCAAAGGGCATCATCCACTGCAGAGCGGGTTATTACATCTTCTAGGGACCAAGGGATCAAGGGTCGGACTGCCATAGGGCATCATACATTGCAGAGCGGGTTATTATATCTCCTAGGGACCAAGGGATCAAGGGACGGACTTTCAAAGGGCATTATCCACTGCAGAGCGGGTTATTACATCTCCTAGGGACCAAGGGATCAAGGGACGGACTGTCAAAGTGCATCATCCACTGCAGAGCGGGTTATTACATCTCCTAGGGACCAAGGGATCAAGGGACGGACTGTCAAAGGGCATCATTCACTGCAGAGCGGGTTATTACATGTCCTAGGGACCAAGGGATCAAGGGTTGGACTGTCAAAGGGCATCATCCACTGCAGAGCGGGTTATTACATCTCCTAGGGATCAAGGGTCGGACTGTCAAAGGGCATCATCCACTGCAGAGCGGGTTATTACATCTCCTAGGGATCAAGGGATCAAGGGTCGGACTGTCAAAGGGCATCATCCACTGCAGAGCGGGTTATTACACCTCCTACGGACCAAGGCATAAAGGGTCGGACTGTCAAAGGGCATCATCCACTGCAGAGCGGGTTATTACATTTCCGAGGTGCCAAGGGATCAAGGGTCCGACTGTCAAAGGGCATCATCCACTGCAGAGCGAGTTATTACATCTCCTAGGGACCAAGGGATCAAGGGTCCGACTGTCAAAGGGCATCATCCACTGCAGAGCGGGTTATTACATGTCCTAGGGACCAAGGGATCAAGGGTCCGACTGTCAAAGGGCATCATCCACTGCAGAGCGGGTTATTACATCTCCTAGGGATCAAGGGTCGGACTGTCAAAGGGCATCATTCACTGCAGAGCAGGTTATTACATCTCCTAGGGACCAAGGAATCAAGGGTCGGACTGTCAAAGGGCATCATCCACTGCAGAGCGGGTTATTACATCTTCTAGGGACCAAGGGATCACGGGTTGGACTGCCAAAGTGCATCATCCACTGCAGAGTGGGTTATTACATCTCCTAGGGACCAAGGGATCAAGGGTCGGACTGCCAAAGGGCATCATCCACTGCAGAGTGGGTTATTACATCTCCTAGGGACCAAGGGATCAAGGGACGGACTGTCAAAGGGCATCATCCACTGCAGAGTGGGTTATTACATCTCCTAAAGACCAAGGGATCAAGGGTCCATCTGTCAAAGGGAATCATCCACTGCAGAGCGGGTTATTACATCTCCTAGGGACCAAGTGATCAAGGGACGGACTGTCAAAGGGCATCATCCACTGCAGAGCAGGTTATTACATCTCCTAGGGACCAAGGGATCAAGGGACGGACTGTCAAAGGGCATCATCCAGTGCAGAGCGGGTTATTACATCTCCTAGGGACCAAGGTATAAAGGGACGGACTGTCAAAGGGCATCATACACTGCAGAGCGGGTTATTACATCTCCTAGGGACCAAGGTATCAAAGGTCCGACTGTCAAAGGACATCATCCACTGCAGAGCGGGTTATTACATGTCCTAGGGACCAAGGGATCAAGGGTCCGACTGTCAAAGGGCATCATCCACTGCAGAGCGGGTTATTACATCTCCTAGGGACCAAGGGATCAAGGATCCGACTGTCAAAGGGCATCATCCACTGCAGAGCGGGTTATTACATGTCCTAGGGACCAAGGGATCAAGGGTCCGACTGTCAAAGGGCAACATCGACTGCAGAGCCGGTTATTACATCTCCTAGGGATCAAGGGTCGGACTGTCAAAGGGCACCATCCACTGCAGAGCGGGTTATTACATCTCCTAGGGATCAAGGGATCAAGGTTCGGACTGTCAAAGGGCATCATCCACTGCAGAGCGGGTTATTACATCTCCTAGGGACCAAGGGATCAAGGGTCGGACTGTCAAAGGGCATCATCCACTGCAGAGCGGGTTATTACATCTCCTAGGGACCAAGGGATCAAGGGTCGGAATGTCAAAGGGCATCATCCACTGCAGAGCGGGTTATTACATCTCCTAGGGACCAAGGGATCAAGGGCTAGACTGTCAAAGGGCATCATCCCCTGCAAAGCAGGTTATTACATCTCCTAGGGACCAAGAGATCAAGGGTCGGACTGCCAAAGTGCATCATTCACTGCAGAGCAGGTTATTACATCTCCTAGGGACCAAGGGATCAAGGATTGGACTGTCAAAGGGCATCATCCACTGCAGAGCGGGTTATTACATCTTCTAGGGACCAAGGGATCTAGGGTCGGACTGCCATAGGGCATCATACACTGCAGAGCGGGTTATTACATCTCCTAGGGACCAAGGGATCAAGGGACGGACTGTCAAAGGGCATCATCCACTGCAGAGCGGGTTATTACATCTCCTAGGGACCAAGGGATCAAGGGACGGACTGTCAAAAGGCATCATCCAATGCAGAGCGGGTTATTACATCTCCTAGGGACCAAGGGATCAAGGGTTGGACTGTCAAAGGGCATCATCCACTGCAGAGCGGGTTATTACATCTCCTAGGGATCAAGGGTCGGACTGTCAAAGGGCATCATCCACTGCAGAGCGGGTTATTACATCTCCTAGAGATCTAGGGATCAAGGGTCGGACTGTCAAAGGGCATCATCCACTGCAGAGCGGGTTATTACACCTCCTAGGGACCAAGGCATAAAGGGTCGGACTGTCAAAGGGCATCATCCACTGAAGAGTGGGTTATTACATCTCCGAGGGACCAAGGGATCAAGGGTCGGACTGTCAAAGGGCATCATCCACTGCAGAGTGGGTTATTACATCTCCGAGGGGCCAAAGGATCAAGGGTCGGACTGTCAAAGGGCATCATCCACTGCAGAGCGGGTTATTACTTCTCCTAGGGACCAAGGGATCAAGGTTCGGACTGTCAAAGGGCATCATCCAAGGCAGAGCGGGTTATTACATCTCCTGTGACCAAGGGATCAAGGTTCGGACTGTCAAAGGGCATCATCCACTGAAGAGCGGGTTATTACATCTCCTAGGGACCAAGGGGTCAAGGGTCGGACTGTCAAAGGGCATCATCTACTGCAGAGCGGGTTATTACATCTCCTAGGGACCAAGGGATCAAGGGTCGGCTGTCAAAGGGCATCTCTAGATTAAAAAGTACTTCTTTTATCTCTAGGGTGGGGCCTTTCTCCAGGCAGGACAACAATTGAAAAAGAAAAGATCCTATTTTTCTAATCGGGAATTAAAATGTGCTGCCCCATTGCTGTGGTGTCATCTTGTCACTTAGGACTCTACTTGTACTTCAGTGTTGGTGCCTCATTGGGTCACTCCATCTGCACCAGTGTTCAAGGGAGCACAGCTACATGTCCGGGAAGAAAGAATATTAAGGGAGGAGACCTACATTCAGAGCTGATGGCATAGCAAGAGGGTAGCACCTACATTCAGGGCTGATGGCACAGCAAGGGGGTAGCACTGCACTCGGCTGACGGCACAGCAAGGGGGTAGCACCTGCATTCAGGGCTGACGGCACAGCAAGGGGGTAGCACCTGCATTCAGGGCTGATGACACAGCAAGGGGGTAGCACCTGCACTCGGCTGATGGCACAGCAAGGGGGTAGCACCTACATTCAGGGCAGATGGCACAGCAAGGGGGTAGCACCTGCACTCGGCTGATGGCACAGCAAGGGGGTAGCAGCTGCATTCAGGACTGATGGCACAGCAAGGGGGTAGCACCTGCACTTGGCTGACGGCACAGCAAGGGGGTAGCACCTACATTCAGGGCAGATGGCACAGCAAGGGGGTAGCCCCTGCACTCGGCTGACGGCACAGCAACGGGGTAGCACCTACATTCAGGGCTGATGGCACAGCAAGGGGGTAGCACCTACATTCAGGGCAGATGGCACAGCAAGGGGGTAGCACCTGCACTCGGCTGATGGCACAGCAAGGGGGTAGCACCTGCATTCAGGGCTGATGGCACAGCAAGGGGGTAGCACCACAGCAAGGGGGTAGCACCTGCATTCAGGGCTGATGGCACAGCAAGGGGGTAGCATCTGCATTCAGGGCTGATGGCACAGCAAGGGGGTAGCACCTGCATGCAGGGCTGATGGCACGGCAAGGGGGTAGCACCTGCACTCTGCTGATGGCACAGCAAGGGGGTAGCACCTGCATTCAGGGCTGACAGCACAGCAAGGGGGTAGCAACTGCATACAGGGCTGATGGCACAGCAAGGGGGTAGCACCTGCATTCAGGGCTGATGACACGGCAAGGGGTAGCACCTACATTCAGAGCTGATGGCACAGCAAGGGGGTAGCACCTGCACTCAGGGCTGATGGCACAGCAAGGGGGTAGCACCTGCATTCAGGGCTGATGGCACAGCAAGGGGGTAGCACCTACATTCATTACTGATGGCACCTCAAGGGGGTAGCACCTACATTCAGGGCAGATGGCACAGCAAGGGGGCAGCACCTGCACTCAGGGCTGACGGCACAGCAAGGGGGTAGCACCTGCACTCAGGGCTGATGGCACAGCAAGGGGTAGCACTTGCACTCAGGGCTGATGGCACAGCAAGGGGTAGCACCTGCATTAAGGGCTGACGGCACAGCAAGGGGTAGCACCTACATTCAGGGCTGATGGCACAGCAAGGGGGTAGCACCTACATTCAGGGCAGACGGCACAGCAAGGGGGTAGCACCTGCACTCAGGGCTGATGGCACAGGCATTGGGTAGCACCTACATTCAGGGCTGATGACACAGCAAGGGGGTAGTATGCACCTACATTCAGGGCTGATGGCACAGCACGGGGGTAGCACCTACATTCAGGGCTGATGACACAGCAAAGGGGTAGCACCTACATTCAAGGCTGATGGCACAGCAGTGGGGTACCACCTACAGTCAGGGCTGATGGCACAGCAAAGGGGTAGCAACCACATTCAGGGCTGATGGCACAGCAAGGGGGTAGCACCTGCATTCAGGGCTGATGGCACAGCAAGGGGGTAGCACCACAGCAAGGGGGTAGCACCTGCATTCAGGGCTGATGGCACAGCAAGGGGGTAGCATCTGCATTCAGGGCTGATGGCACAGCAAGGGGGTAGCACCTGCATGCAGGGCTGATGGCACGGCAAGGGGGTAGCACCTGCACTCTGCTGATGGCACAGCAAGGGGGTAGCACCTGCATTCAGGGCTGACAGCACAGCAAGGGGGTAGCAACTGCATACAGGGCTGATGGCACAGCAAGGGGGTAGCACCTGCATTCAGGGCTGATGACACGGCAAGGGGGTAGCACCTACATTCAGAGCTGATGGCACAGCAAGGGGGTAGCACCTGCACTCAGGGCTGATGGCACAGCAAGGGGGTAGCACCTGCATTCAGGGCTGATGGCACAGCAAGGGGGTAGCACCTACATTCATTACTGATGGCACCTCAAGGGGGTAGCACCTACATTCAGGGCAGACGGCACAGCAAGGGGGCAGCACCTGCACTCAGGGCTGACGGCACAGCAAGGGGGTAGCACCTGCACTCAGGGCTGATGGCACAGCAAGGGGGTAGCACTTGCACTCAGGGCTGATGGCACAGCAAGGGGGTAGCACCTGCATTAAGGGCTGACGGCACAGCAAGGGGGTAGCACCTACATTCAGGGCTGATGGCACAGCAAGGGGGTAGCACCTACATTCAGGGCAGACGGCACAGCAAGGGGGTAGCACCTGCACTCAGGGCTGATGGCACAGGCATTGGGTAGCACCTACATTCAGGGCTGATGACACAGCAAGGGGGTAGTATGCACCTACATTCAGGGCTGATGGCACAGCACGGGGTAGCACCTACATTCAGGGCTGATGACACAGCAAAGGGGTAGCACCTACATTCAAGGCTGATGGCACAGCAGTGGGGTACCACCTACAGTCAGGGCTGATGGCACAGCAAAGGGGTAGCAACCACATTCAGGGCTGATGGCACAGCAAGGGGGTAGCACCTACACTCAGGGCTGATGGCACAGCAAGGGAGTTGCACCTACATTCAGGGCTGATGGCACAGCAAGGCAGTAGCACCTGCATTCAGGGCTGACGGCACAGCAAGGGGGTACCACCTGCACTCAGGGCTGATGGCACAGCCAGAGGGTAGCACCTACATTCAGGGCTGATGGCACAGCAAGGGGGTAGCACCTACATTCAGGGCAGACGGCACAGCAAGGGGGTAGCATGCACCTACATTCAGGGCTGATGGCACAGCAAGGGGTATCACCTACATTCAGGGCAGATGGCACAGCAATGGGGTAGCACCTACATTCAGAGCTGATGACACAGCAAGGGGGTAGCACGCACCTACATTCAGGGCTGATGGCACAGCACGGGGGTAACACCTACATTCAGGGCTGATGACACAGCAAAGGGGTAGCACCTACATTCAGGGCTGATGGCATAGCAAAGGGGTACCACCTACATTCAGGGACGATGGCACAGCAAAGGGGTAGCACCCACATTCAGGGCTGATGGCACAGCAAAGGGATAGCACCCACATTCAGGGCTGATGGCACAGCAAGGGGGTAGCACCTACATTCAGTGCTGAAGGCACAGCAAGGGGGTAGCACCTACATTCAGGGCTGATGGCACAGCAAGGGGGTAGCACCTACATTCAGGGCTGATGGCACAGCAAGGGGGTAGCACCTACGTTCAGGGCAGACAGCACAGCAATGGGGTAGCACCTACATTCAGGACTAATGGCACAGCAAGGGGGTAGCACCTACATTCAGGGTTGATGGCACAGCAAGGGGGTAGAGTCAGCATTTTAAATACTGGTGCAGAACAGCTCACAGCTTCTGCATATGAAAATCCCAAATTACGAACTGTAAATGGCCTTCAGTAGTGACGACACACACATAGGGACAGTACTCATTTGGTTAAGGGACCACGCCTAGATTTAATTCTGATATTAAGGGAAGTATACATGGCCCCAAGACTGATCACACATAAAGGTGTGGTGCTTTCTATTTCAGTATCAGTGACACATTAAATGACAACCCCTCCCTTTAGTACTGAGCACACAGGGATTGTAGATGAACTTTAGAGTTGATAACATGCAAGTATCGTCCCTGAGTGCATTTCATCACTAAAGACTCATTAAGTACCGCACTTGCTTTATAGTGCTGAGGAATTCATGAACTTCAGTATTGATGGCACCCCTGGGATGGTATCCCCATTTCACTTTTAATGCAGTCATATGATCCGTGCCTCTGCTACTATGATTTCTCAGTAATGTTTCAGACACTTCCCAGACACCATCATCTCTTGCTCAAAATCAGATCACGCAAGGGGCTTGTAAATCTGCCCCACAGTATTTATGCAGCACACAAACAGTATTACAAGAGATATCCCACACCAATTTAGAAAACAGAATACATTTAAAAATTAGACCAAAACGACGAAAATTCAATAGGTAGAAACGGAGATATGCAATTCTAAAAGTATAAGTAAAAATAGCACCAAGAAGCCGAAAGCATTACCTGGGGTATCTGGTGATGCTAGACCGGGACAAAGTCACAAGTTCAGGATCTACGAGATGGAGTATGGGCCAGATACAGAGAACAGGTGAAACCTTCTGATAATGTTACTGTCTCAAAGTCCGGCATGAAGAATTGGAAACTTCAGGATTTTACAGGAGGAGCTCAACTGATGTCAGCCAAGGGCCCAGGACCTGGGAGTCACCTCTTGGGGATCAGAAACTCACTTCAGCAGAGCCAGCAGGGTACACTTAGGTTTAAATGCAGGTCCAGGTGCAGGTCCAGGCAGGTTCAGATGCAGGTTCAGGTAGGTCCAGGCAGGTCCAGGCAGGACCAGGTGCAGGTCCAGGACCTGGGAGACACCTCTTTGGGATCAGGAACTCACTCCAGCAGAGGCCAGCAGGGCTCACTTAGGTTTAAATGCAGGTCCAGGCAGGTCCAGGTGCAGGTCCAGGCAGGACCGGTTGCAGCAGGTCAGCTGGGCAGTTCCAGGAAGGCCTCTGAAGCTTGTTGTTTCCCTGTAGCTAAGAACTGCTACCTTCATCCCAGGTCAGGGTAGCCTGGGATGAAGGTAGCAGGTCCAGCCTTACTTCTCAGAGAGTTGGGCAGGCCTCACTTTGCAGGGCAGTCCTCTGAAGAACAAGGCAGTCCTCTGAAGAACAAGGCAGGCCTCTGAAGAACAAGGCAGGCCTCTGAAGAACAAGGCAGGCCTCACGTGGCAGGGCAGTCCTCTGAAGAACAAGGCAGTTCTCTGAAGAACAAGGCAGGCGTCAAGCAGCAGGGCAGTCCGCTGAAGAACAAGGCAGGCCTCAAGCAGCAGGGCAGTCCTCTGAAGAGCAAGGCAGGCAGGCCTCAAGCAGCAGGGCAGTCCTCTGAAGAACAAGGCAGGCCTCAAGCAGCAGGGCAGTCTTCTGGTAGCAGTATGGCTGACCTCTTGTAGGAAGGTGAAGCATTATGTGGTGATGCTGGCTAGGCTTCTCCATGCAATACTCTCACAAACCCCAAAGATGGTCCTTGGATTCACACTAATAAACCTTTAGCTCAGTCCTGGTAGAGTGACAAAGAGCAGTCAGGCTTTACTAGAGGAACATGTGCTAAGCATTTTAGAGTTCCAACTTGGACGATAAGTGATTGACACAACTTGATAGAAATCCGGCACCAATTTATAAAAATAAAGCGTATTTTTATACTAATTTAGATACCAAAACAAACGAGATAGAATATACATATATAACCAGAGTTATGGGTTTTAGAAGCAGCATAAAACTAGTGCAAAATAATAAAATGAGACTTTATCATTGTGGTTAATGGGAAAACCCACAGGTGACAATCTGTCACTTGCAGATCAAGTTGCGTGGAACCTTTACTGGTTAAAGGTGATCGGGGCCCCAGACCAGGCCACAATAGCCAGTTCAATTTACCTGGCCTGTAGGGCCTGGTTGCAGAGTTGTCCTGGCTGTCCGTGGTTCTGAACAGGAGCCGCAGGAGAGCAGCTTTTAACACTTACATGGTGCTGCTGAGAATAGGCATTCTGCAGTACACATAAAAGGAGCAAATTGCCATTAAAAATTGTTTATGTGCAGGAAGGTGTCCCTTCCTGGACATAAACAATCATTCCTTGCACCATGGTGCAAGGGTGCCTGAGCTGGCGCTAAGCATATTTTTCAGCACCAGCACAAGGGAAAAAACAGGGGTGCACCGTATTTATGTACATATGGCGCATTTGTGCATTTTTTAAATGAAGCAGCACGGCGTGCTGCTGAATTGCTTGCAGCTCCGCGCTGCGTCATTTCTTTGTACGTATACCCCTAAGTTCCATTACTTGTAAAAGAAGCTACGTCTTAGATGAATAGATACTTCTTTCTGCACCTGCTCACCATGTAGAGATAAACTCAACAGTCAAGGGCTATGCCAGTGACATATTTATCTCAATGCTTCAACCCTTCACCCAAACAAGTTTTTTCAAAAATATATTGAGAACATCACCCATTGTTTCAATCGAATGTGACGCTTCTGCAGTTCTCCAGCAACAGCAAAACCATCTCTAGTAGGATCAAGTTGTTTCTACCATTTACACAGATCAGTGTAACGATAGAACCTATAGTGGGGTGGCAGTTCCGCAATGCATATCAAACTATGTCAATAACCGTGGTTAACAGGCATTTAATGGGATTTTCATTTGTGCTATAATACCACTTTAACATATAAATAAAAAACATATTGTTCCCCAACCATGACCTTAAAGCTACAAATGAGAAACAATGAAAACACAACTATTACCCATTACACACCACTGCCACTTTCAGTGTCTGTAGTTATACATGTGTATGTATGTGCATATGTATGGATCTTGTATACCTATGTATGTGTGTATATTTGTCAGTGTGAGTGTGTGTGTGTGTGTGTGAGGGTACCTCTGTATGCACTCATACAGGTGTCTGTCTCAGTGTATGTGTGTGTCTGTGTGTGTGTGTGTTTGTGCATGTGAGCGTGTGTGAGTGTCTGGGTATATTTGTGTGTGATGTGTGCATCTGTCTTGTGCATCTCTGTGTATATATGTGTCTGTGTCTACTTATATGTGTGGGGGGTGTCTGTGTGTGTGTAAGTGTGGATGTTTGTGTATATATGGGTGTCTGTGTGTGGGGGAGTGGATGTTGTGTGTGTGAGCCTGCGTGTGTGAGAAAGAGAGATAAAGAGGCAGAGATGAAGAGGGAAGAGAAATGAGACTCAGATTGTGAGAGTTGAGAGAGAGAGGAGCATGAAGAGAGAGTGATTGAGAATGCATGTGTGTGTGTGACTGTGTGTGAGAGAGAGAGAGAGAGAGTAAACAGAACAGTAAAGACTTGCACACTTCTTATATACTGAAGACAGCTGGCTTACCCAAAGGTGGTCCATCCCCCTGTCTTGAAGGTTGTGAGGCTCTTCAGATGTAACCACACCACCCTCTAACTTTCATTTGAGCAGTATATGCTCGTACACCACAGTAACACCTGCTGAGATAACATTATGCTCTACTATAATTTGTTTGCTGTGAAATTATTAGGCCTGGGCGGAGTTCACAGAGTTGCGCTACGCAGAACTCCATGAAGTCGCAAATAAACTCAGCCAAGCTACGCATAGTTATGCTAGCGGGCAGGGTTGGCCGGTGCGCCCGTTCGCTTTGGTATGGGAACACATAGTGCGTCCTCACGTTCCTAATTGCATGTGAATGGCACCATGCGGTTCTCAAGTGCGTTCTCGTTTTCTTAATCTTACGTGAACTGCACCACGTGGTCTGCATGGGCATGGCCATCTTGCTTTTCCGATCACTCTGTATGGTGCTGGGCCGAAATGTAATCCCTCTTTTATCGGTGTAATCCTCCCCCTTTAAAACTAATCTACCCCTTATTTTTATTCTTTATATTGGCATGTGTCTTTTTGTTTGTGAATTTTACATTTTTTGGAATTTTTTTGTGCTTTCCAGGACTTAGTTTATTTCCTCTTACTTCCTTATCTTTCTTCTTTCCTTTTTTTTTAACCCACCCAGCGCCATGGCAGAGGTATGGCGGGTATATTGCGGGTGGCGGTGCCACCCCAGTGCGCAGCCCCGGGCGATCTTTGGTAAGGAGAAGGTGGCAGCACTGTTTTTTTTTTGTGAAGCGCCACCTTTCCTCCATGCTGGCAGCAGACAGTAGGCCCGGGAATGGATAACCCATGTGGGAGCGTCGTCTGACCTCGGGGAGGGTGTGCCGGTGCATGGGGTGCACCAGCTAGGTTCGGCCCACCGTCCAACAGCTGACTCACTGCTGGGTGGACATCCCAGACCGGGAACAGAATCTGCTTACCTGCTAGGTGTTGAGATTCCGGAACTCGTGAGTATTAATTATTTGTTGAGTTTGTATTCTACATTGCTAAAAAATTTTCTCCGAATAGCATGCTGCTCACACTCAGAGGTAAGTTACGTTTAGTTTACGCTGGTATATTATTGTGTGATCCAGTTTCTAGTTTCTACTTGGCAGGTGCTCAGCGCTATCTAATTCTACTTATCATTGGCGGTCGCTTTGGCTGATTAATAAAGAAGTCATTGCTGACTGTTCTCCTGTGACTATAGTGAATCAGTGATATCAGTGAGTAGCATGTTCTCTTAGTGACTTTGTTTATGTAGCTCATACAGTTCCAAGTTATTTATTTCGCAGCGATGTGTAGTATGTATTGCAAAAAAGTGAGACTGAGTTGGTCCATCAAGGGGGTTGAGAAATGGGAATCAATCAATCAATGGCTTGTATGGCACAACTACTCACCCGTAAGGGTATCAAGGCACTGGGGGGGGAGCTGTTGGTCCGTTGAGGGCGCTGTGGTTCAGTCGAAGAACCTGGTCTTGAGGTTCTTACTGAATTGAGGCAGTGACAGAGATTGCCTGGGGTGGAGGGACAGGTTGTTCCAGGTCTTTGCTCTGAGGTAGGAGAAGGATCTTCTTCCGGCTGTGGTCTTGTGGATACATGAAATGGTAGGCAGGGGCAGGTGGGCAGAGCGGAGGTCTCTAATGGGCGCATGAAATGTGAGATGGTGATTGAGTAATGCAGGTCTTTGTAGATGTGTGTGAGGAGCTTGAAAGTGATTCTTTTGTTGACTGGGAGCCAGTGGAGGTCTCTCTGGCTGGAGATGTGGCTGCGCCGAGGGATGTCGATACACGAGTCTGGTGGAGGGGTTCTGAATTTTCTGCAGTTTCTTGAGGAGTTTCTGGTTGATGCCGGTGTAGAGTGCGTTGCCGTAGTCGATTCTGCTGTTGACAAGTGCATGGGTGACCGTCTTTCTGGACTCGGTGGGGAGCCATTTGAAGATTTTTCGGAGCAGGCGTGCGTGTAGAAGCAGGATGATGAGACAGCGTTGATCTGGCGGTTCATGGTAAGTGAGGAGTCCAGGATGATGCAGAGGTTCCGTGAGTGGTCTGTCGGTGTGGGGGGAGTTTCAAGTGCTGCGGGCCACCAGGAGTCATCCCAGCTAGAGGGGTTGGAGCTCATGATGAGGACTTCTGTCTTCTCTGAGTTGAACTTGAGGCAGCTGTTCCTCATCCCGTTGTGAAAGTTGTTCTTGGCGACTTTGAGTTCATTGGTGGGGGAGAGAATCAGCTGGGCGTCATCGGCGTAGGAGACAATGTTGAGTCCGTGGCTCTGGAAGACAACTCAGCCTGTAAAACCACCATCACTGCACATCATCACCTCAGCAGAACAACGGAGAAAGTGGCCCTACAAGAAAGCATCAATGCCAACGCACTCAACATCAAGGAACTCTTCCCCGTGGTCAAAGAACTCAACAGATCCAGCACAGAGACAGAAAACATCCCTTCTCCCAAGACCTCTGCAACAACCTCTGCACCTACTTCCACCGCAAGATCAAGGAGATATACAACAGCTTCAACAGTCTCGATACCCAAGACCCTCCCATCCCACCTGCAACCACCGCACCCTATGACGCCGGACCCCAACAAACCCTACTCAGCTGGACCGCCCCCACTGCGGATGAAGGTGCAGCTGCAGTTCCAGCAGGAAAACAGGCCTTAGGTGTCCATCAGTGATGTCCAGCTGCAGGCAGAGTGGCGTCCAGTGTTGAGGGTGTTGAGGGTGCTGGCTTCTTAGTGGGGGATGGTCTGAGAACCAATGTTCCGTGGTGCTGGGCGATGTCCAGGCGTGGACGGGCATGGACAGGTTTGCCTTTGGCACGCCCACTGCGCTGCTGCACAGCGGCTGCCATTAAGGCATTTGTGTGGGCTGGACAGCTAGGAAAATAATTAGAGAAAGGCAGAAAAGAGACACAGAGGGCAGCCCAGCAGCAGATATGCTCTACCACTAGACCACCAGGGATGAGGCACAGGCGGGAGCCTGCGGGTGGAGGAGGGCCATGAACCATTGACCAGAGGGTCAGATATTCAGCAGCAGGGAGCTCGGGGGCAGCAGCTATGAGGCAGAGCTGTGCAAGGAAGGGAGCAGTCCACTGATAAGATCAGTGGATTGCACCTTCACAGTGCAGCGGCCGCCATTAAGTAGTGTGCAGGGGCTAGGGACAGCTGGGATGTGGGAAACGCGGGGAGCGGGAAAGTGGTTCTTGAGGGGTGCAGGGCCACGGGGATCACAGGGGCAGAAGCGGCAAAAAGGAACAAATAAAAAAAAGGAAAAAAGTGCAAAAAATGTGAAGAGGTGAAAAGACAGAAAAGAATCAGAGAAAGGCAGAAAAGAGAGACAGAGGGCAGCCCAGCAGAGCGAAGACCTTCTACCACTAGACCACCAGGGTATAGGGGCAGGCGGGAGCCTGCAGGTGGAGAAGGGCCTCGAACCACTGACCCGAGGGTCGGACAGTCAGTAATAGGGAGCTCAGGGGTAGCAGCTACCATGTGGAGCTGTGCAAGGAGCAGTCCACTGATAAATCCACTTGCAATAGATTAAAAGACCATTCAAAGACCCTTCACTCCAACGCATTACTTCCAAATATAGTTTTTGCTAAGGAAATTTGGAATAGGGATTTCAGGATTAGTATGGGCCACTCAACAATAGTCAATAGACTCGAAACTAGTAGTATAGGCGATCTGTTTTAGAGAGGAACAATGTGACTGCGTTAGTCATAAAAAATTTGTGGAGATTAACTGAATCACTAATCTATTTTATTAATCTTCTTCATTTCTTACATCAGCACCCAAGGGCAAGAAGAGGGACACTCAGGAGACAGGTCCGAGAGTAGCTGGTCAGCCAGCGCCGACCACCAGAGCTGCTGCCGAGGGCTGTGCTGACCCCAGTAAGTTCTATTAGTTCTTAATATTATTTCCCTAATGTTGGGTTTTATGCTTGTTATGGATTTAGGGTAGAATCTTGGGGTATTGGAATGTTGGTGCTGTCTACTGTGAAGATTGCAGGCCCAAGTAAGCTAGTATTATAAATAAAATTCACGATGTATGTTTGTTTAGTAGGCTTTTTATTCCTGCTCATGCTCTAACACAGTTGAGTTCACAGGAGAGTGGCCATGGTCGTCATGGACCACACACCCCAATGTAGTGTGCTGCTGTCTCGTTCATTTATACAGTATACCAGTAGTTTCCCATGACAGGTCAGCATGGCTGGAAAAAAAAGTATGAGGTCCCACTCCCATTGCATTTGCCAACCAACAGCATATGTCTTGCTTTGACCATTATTCCAACTCTGGCTTGTTTAACTTTGTAAACCAATCAATTGCCCAGAGTGCTATTTTTGTTAGAAGATACTGCAGTGCTAACTGAACTGTAGTGCTGTATTGCAGATGCATTTGGGGTGGCGTGTCTGGCATCTAAAATATTTATAATGTTTTATTCTAGCCACACAGAACACCAGAGATGACGGCTCCAGTGCCACTACAGGAGCAAATGGGTCAGTTGGAGGGGGAGAAGCGGCAGCAGGGATGGGCATTTGTAGGTCACATCATTTCTTGCAATTAATATATTCACTTGCTAGTATCAGGGCATCGTCAACATATGACCGTGAACCCTCCCAGCTGCAGCGGTGGTTTAGTTATTATTATGGCCTCTTCTATCTGCAACTCAGCCAAAGCTCACATAATGAACATTGATGGCTTTAGGAAAACATCAGAGAACTGAAGGTTAAAAGAAATGAAATGGTATATGAGTGAAAGGGTGTGTGAGTGAAAGGGTGCATGGGTGGGAAAAGGGATGGATTGGCGAAAGGATGGTTGAAAGAAAGGGTGGATATTGAATGGATGGATAATGGATTGAAAATGTTGGTGAAAGACTGGATGAGAGAAAGTAAAGCTTACACATGGTGGCTATGGGTGAATTAGTATGAAAGGATGAATGAATATTTGGATTTTTTGATGAATAAGCAAGGCAGCTCTTCTCATGGAGAGGAGCATGTTGCTCACCTACTTTGCTTACTTTGCTTATGTAGGGTTATCAAAGAAATGGTTCAAAGTGGGAGATATTTTTTTATTTTCTACTCTACTCCCTTGACGCGCTGTATTTGTTAAGTGAACCAGATGTATCCCACTGATCATTCATCACCCCCCTCTCTGCCTATGGCATTTTTGCCACCTACGACCAAAGCGCAATATAGATCAATTCATGACTGCAGTGTTGCCTGTGCAATGTGCGTCTGCTTCAGTTAATGCAGCATTTGCAATCTCTCAGTACTTCACTTCTTTATTTTTTCCTAAGTTCTTTCGTCCCAGCCTACCATATTCGAAAATTCATTCTTGGCAAGTGCCACATTTCATTTTATAAGCATGTGAAGTGAAGTGAATCCAGAATATATTTCATGGTTTCCCATAATAGATTTATTTTACACTTGTTCAGATTTTTCCTTTTCGAATTGTACAGTGACTGAATAAGCCAAAGATGACAAATCGATGATCAGTGTAGTGGCCCCTCTATTCTATATTTAAAACCCTCTACCCTACCTTGCATTAGAGTAAGTCAAGTTTCCTTTCCCTGCTTACTGACCTGCAAATAAATTTGATGGAAATAATTTGTGGTGGTGGGTGAGGCCACTGAGTAAAGTGGGAGTAAGTGCATGATTTAATGTCAAGTTTGGCATATGGGATACACAGTGACAAATGTGCCAAATACAATCTATATAGCCCATTTCATTCCCTGTAGTGCTGTCCATCAGATTCATTTTCCTCAACATCTACTTATGGCAGACAGGATAATATTAATATTCGCATTTCATACGTGGGGTGTGTGATATAGTATCGTATTTATTATTCATCTGGCCCTTTGGAGTCAGGGTAGAAAGGGAAATGCATTTGGGGAAGAGCAGGGCCATTGGAATTAAAAATAGATAATTGTGAACTACAGCTGCCCCAGCTGCAGACAGTAGCAAACTACTCAACGTGCTGGCTAGCAGTATGCATGGCTTCATTATTTTAGCACAACACACAACTTGTAATCCATGTAGTGCATAATGCTGTACTCAGTCATTAATGAGAGGTAATTTATTTTTCAACTCATAGGGGTCTATTACAATGTCGTGCGGATCGCCACTGCCCGCATGGCGGTGGGGATCCACATGACATTATCCCCCGCCCGCCTCCCATTTCCCCCCCCGCCACATTATGATGGCGGGGGTACCGCGGCGGACGGGAAGACCGTCCGCCGCTTTTCCGCCCGGTCGACGAGTCGACCAGGCGGAAAAGGGCTGTATATGGTGGCGGTGTCTGCTAGACACCGCCATCCATATTACAATGGCAGCGGGGAGCAGCCTTTCCGTGGCAGCATTGCTGCCACGGAAAGGCATGCGGATTCCTCATTCGGGGGCCCGTTGTGGGCCCGCAGGATGTTGGAGGGGTGGGGGGGCACATGGGGGTACCTATGGTACCCCCCTGCATTTGCATGGATGACGTGGCAGGCACCGCGCGGTGCCTGCAACGTTGTGCATGCAAATGCGCACATGCCTTTTTGGTATTGCGGCGGGTGCTGCTGAGAGCCGCAATACAAATAAATGCGGGATGCGCCAGCCAGTGTGGCGGGCGCATCATAATTGCCCATGCGGGACCGTCGCATACTTAGCGGGCAGTCCCATTTCCCGGGACTTTGTCCGCCCGCCATCGTAATAGACCCCAAAGTGTTTGTTTATAGTTACTTGACAAGCCTTTAGAAGAAAAAAAATCAAATCACAGTTTTTTGTAATCCGGTGTTATTCTGCCTTTTAATACTTTTCTGCCACACAATCAGTGCTTGTGGGCTGAAACATAAAATTGGCCTTGTGACTCTCCTAATCATAATCACATCAAATTCCAATGGCCCTAGGGGACCAGCAATGTACTGCTACTGTGCCACCCAGTAATTTAAAACAATTGTTTGCGCAGAGCATTATTTACAATTTGTCTTTTTGGTTTTTCTCACTATAGTTGCTCCTGCTGGTCCAGCCGGACCACCCACCAGGCAGGAGATAGCAGCCCGCCTGCGGTGGGAGAGGCTGGAGCGTATTCAGCAAGAGTACTGGTGGCTGGTGGTCCTGGAAGAGGAGGAGGAGGAAACAAACACCTCTCAGTCGGGCCCCAGTGCAGCAGGTCCCCCTCAGCCTCCAGCCTCCCACCAGTCTCATCACCGTTGCCACCACAAGCTGACTTCTGCCACCTCCTCCCACACTGAGAGCAGGCCATTGCTGCGCTGAATCCTGCAGCGGCTGGCCACCATTGAGGACCAGCTCACCATGACAGAGCAGAGCCTGGACCAGCTCCTGACCAACATCCATAATGACCTCTTTTAGCTCTTTTTTTTGTTTGTTTTGGTGGGAGGAACTTGTTTGTTGGGGCTGGGTGGAGAGAGTTGGATGGGAGTTGGGAGTTGGGAGTGGCTTTCCTTGAACATTTTGACTTGGGACTTTGGTGCCTGGGTCAATTTTGTTTGGGGAGAGGTGTGGGAATGTTGTGTGGGAGTAGAGAGTGGGTTTTGGAAATAAAAGACTGAGTTAGTGGGTTAGATTTTATCAAAGCTTTACAAAGAATTTAAACCTGAGTAGTACATGATGACACAACAAGAATGCCTGATAGTGCTAAAATACAAAACATGGCAATGCTACTAAGTTTTGGCTAATGGGGAGCTAGTAGTAGTATTTGTGAAATCCTCCAGTTATAAAAAATGGCCTCAAAGTCTTGAGTGGACAAGCTTAGGTTAGGGGTTTACGGTTACGCAACACAAGGCCTGAATGATGATGCTGACAACGAATGTTCTTCATTCTATATCTAAAATATGGATCACTTTTCATGGGTGGGTGGGTAAATGGGGCCAGTGTGGGCTATTGCTTAGAAGATCCTGCAGCAAGTTGGTGTTGCTTTCACCACATCTGCTCCACCAAGTGTGTGATCCATTGATGGTATAAATAAAGCCACACCTTAATAAATCACACAGCCCAGGGGGAGATGGTTAGGGGTTTGATGACTGGATGGGAAGGAGGAATTGGGGAAAGGTTTGACAAAGACAAACACTACACAAGGACAACATTCATCTGGGCAATGAGCAGCAGCACATCATTCGTCATCAATCTGTTGTGGAAGGAAACAAAGAAATGAGCATGACAGAGTTCAGATAAATGCATTGCAGACAGTCCTTCTGCCCCCAAGACACAAGTTATCAGATATCTAAATTGTTCTGCCTTCTAGTTTGGGGAGTTAACCCACCCACCCAGTTCTCCAAATTTGATTGCTAAAAGAAAATCATACTGTATTGCAAAATTAGGTGGTGCATTTGCATTCTCCTCAGGAATGTCCACTCTTGGTGCCTGTCTGGACTGGTCCGGTAGGTAAGCATGAGTGTTGTTTAGCTCAGCTTTCACCTTGTGTTCATGCAGGAGACTAGAAGAAGGCCTGCGTATTGTAAAAGAGAAACTGTCTGTTAGAGTCAAGGAGAAGGACAGAAGGAAGGTAAGCTTCATGAGGAGTGGAAGAAGAAGACTCAGAGGCAGAGCAAAAAAAACAAGAGGGGTACTCAGAGTTTCACTTTTGCCACACGTTCAACACACACAGACACACACACACACACACATACACACACACAGCAGCATTTCACAAACGCACCTCTCTCTATTCCACATAGCTGAGTACTAGGCCTCAGACTCTCGGTTTCCCTTTGGATTGAAGTTGATAACGTCTAGCTCATAGCTGTTGATGAGGTAGTCCTGCAGATCCCGCCCTGAGTTCTTCCATCCTCCTCCTGAGTCCGGACTCCAAGTAAATCTGTCCCAGACCAGTCATCTTCATAACCCAAGCAAGATAGACTTGGAGTGCACTGCTGTTGAAGAACAAGTAGAGAAACAGAATTGCAGTATTTTGCATAGGTTTTTGTTTGTTAACTAAAGTGATTGTTCTGTTCTCTGAAGAACCAGAAAAAAGGAGAGGTCCCTGAAATGAAATCTGGCTAAATGTGAAAAGGCTGATCACCTCTAGGGAAAAAAATGATCGCCCATCACTCAGGCCCCAAACTTTGCAAATGAATACTCATCTCAAGAAATCTTCCGTATTATAGTTCAACGCACCCACCCTCACTGTCAGTCTCCACATCAATATTCACTCACAGTCACTCGATAATCTGATCACTTATTGGTGCAATGGTTACCTGTTCCAATGAAGCATGGTGGAAGATGCACTAGCTCCCATTTCATGCAAGCAACAGATTGGAATTTGGCATTCTTGACAATCAAATGATTGTCTGGGGCAGCCATCCCAGATGAAGTAAGAAACAGAAGGATCATAGGACTGGACCATACAGGTTAATTCAAGTCAAGTCAGGTCAAACAAGCTTTATTCGGTATATAAAAGAATATCCATAAAAGCATTCTACATAGTGAAAACAAATTGTCAAAAATTATATAACAGTTTTGAGTTATTTCATCGAGTTGCATTCTCCTTTGACCCGTTTTCCCCCGTAGTAAAATTATTTAAAAGAAGTACATATTTCAACAATAATATATAAACACCATATCAATCAATTAATTTTTCATAGATCACATAAAAAGCTACAAATGCCTAAATAAAATACATAATATTTAAAAAACTAGAATTTTTTTATAAACTATTCAATTTCATAAACAAGTGATTCCAGGTGCGAGAGCGCCTCCTTCCTTCGCTTGATAGCAAGTCGAGTGAAGGCAATAACCGCATTACAAACCGAAACATGTTCTAAATTACAAATAAAGTAAAAAGCGGTTTTATACGAGTATAATGTATTAGAAATAAAAAGTGGGCGTAAAATTAATTTCCTAAAGTCCCTATAAAAATTACAAAATAGTACAAAGTGCAATGTGCTTTGAGCAGATTTACCATCACACGGGTACATTGGAAGGTTTACGCTCCATTTGCCCATCTTTGGGAATGCTATCTGGTAATGCAGCGTTCTCAGCCTTAATCTAGTCAAATAAAACCTATGTTGCGTATTTCTAATAAAAATAAGATAAGGCTGGGTGCCCAGTGATAAAGGCCCTTCACAATATAATCTGACATTCGATTTAGTACGCAACCCCGCTTCCCTTATAGTTTCCCTAGATCTAAGGAGTCTCATTTTCAACTCCCCTTACTAAAATTCTCAATACTCATTAGATCTCTAAAATCAGGTTTCACGTCACACTCAGTAAGGAGATCATGGATGTATTGTAACCATGGTATTTTCTTTGAGTAATCTAGGGTTAAACAGTCACGTATTATTTCCTTTGTAAAATGAGTTTCTTCCTTTGTCCAAATTCGATGCCACAGGCTTATAGCAAATATGCTAATCAGGTCACTTAGAAAGGGAACGTCTGTTTCTCTATGGACAATATAAGTAGCCGTGGAATTAGGGACTGATAACACTCTACATAAGAATTTATTTTCCAATATTTGTAATATGGAGGTGTCTGCCATCCCCCATATTGCTCCACCATAACATACCCCTGATATACATTTAATCCTGTATAATTTTAAAATCTCTTGCACTGGCTTGTTACCTATCTTTTGTGAAAATCTAAAAATAGCCTCAATTTGCTTAAGTTAATATGTGCATTCCAAGTACCTTTACAGTTAAAAAGTAGTCCTAAATAAGAGAAAGTTGTGGTCCTTTCAATTGGTACACCGTCGATAAAATGGGTTCTACTTTTAGTTTTGCTCTTCCCGCTTGTCATAGCCAAGGTCTTGGACAAATGAATCACTAGGTCTTTATCAGTCATAAATTTTGTAAAATTGTCGATCAAGAGTTGAAGACCGTTAGCAGTCCTGGAAATCAGGACTGCATCGTCAGCATATAATAACACTGGTGTTGCACGTTTACCAACGATAGGGGCATCCGCCTTTAAGCCCTGCAATAAAAAATCATCTCCATTAATATATAATGAAAATAAAAGCAGAGCAAGGACACAGCCTTGTCTGCTCCCTCGGGTAACTCTAAAGTGCGTTGTGCATTCCCCGTTCTGCCCTTATCGTATTTTCGATGTTAAATGGACATAAATTTCGGATAGAAGACTAATGATGTTATGTGGGGCACCCATCCCTTCCAGCGTTTGCCATAACATGGTATGGTTTACCAGATCGAATGCGCTGGAGAGGTCGACGAAGCAAAGGTGGAGTGACTCCTCCTTTGCACGGGTATATTTCTCTATGAGCAGATCTAGATTAATACACTGTTCAACCGCACCGATTCCCCTTCTGAAGCCATACTGTACTTCAGTGAGAATATTTCCATCCTTGACCCAAGATTCCAATCTAGCTAGTAAAATTCTGCCCATGAGTTTAAATGTGGAATCAAGGAGGGAAATCGGACGGTAGCATTTGGCACTAGCTCTGTTACCTTTTTTAAAAATTGGGACGATCACACTTTCGACCCAGGTTGCGGCCAACACCCCGTCAGTAACAGCATTTAAAAAATTAACTAAAATGGGGGACCAAAAATCAATATTATGTTTAAAAATGTCTATCGGGACCCCGTCCGGGCCAGCAGCCTTCCCACTTGTGCTATCTTGTAAGGCAGTTCTAATCTCATCTATAGTAATAATATCGATTTTACTGATTTTTAATTGGATGATGTTGCCATCATTAACCTTTTTATTGCAACATTTGGTAGGATTAAAGATGTCCTCGAAATGCAGTAAACAGTCTTCTGGTGTTACTACAGTGTTAACCCCTGCCGAGGAAGCATCCTTGAACAGGGGTTGATCTATAGTTTTCCAGAAAAGACATGCGTTCTTAGTCTCGGCCGCCTGGACCAAGTTGTCCCAAGCGATCTCTCTAATTTCTATTTTCCTTGTGTTTAAGGCTTGTTTATAGCAGTTTCTAAGGTTTCTAATTTTTTCCCCATTTCTGGGTTTAATTTTCAACGCATCCTTCAGATCTCTATTCAGTTCCGAACAATCTCGGTTAAACCATCGTGGGCAATAATCCCTTTTATGTTTATGGTTCTTTATTTTGAATCTCAGATCCTTATCTATACCTATAGAGATATTATTAAAAGCAGTAACAACCTCAATGTTATCGAAGGATCAATCTAGACAGATTTCTATATCTTGGTTATTGCTTGAAATTAAATTTTCCATAAAATTAACGGGATTAACACCAGACCATTTGATTGAAATCCCATTTTCTCCTTGGGTTCTTATATCAGCTGCCGAAATACATGTTTTTTCAACAGAGTATAGGCTGGAGTTTAACGTTAACAGTAGTGGGTGGTGATCACTTAGTAAGCTATGCGATATGATATAATCATTCACATAAGGCCTACTATTCCTTGACAACAGGAAGTGGTCAATACATGAGGAAGATCTAACCCCCTCATAGGTATACACTTCGGCAACCCCCTTTATTGGCACCCAACTTAATTACTTCCACACCATATTTATACATGACGCAATTGAGTGATTCACCATAGGGATCATGTAAAAAATGAGTATTATGGTCCCCTAAGTCATCTATATGGCCACATTGATCCGTAGTCGTTAGCTTACACAATTCGATATTGAAATCACCGCCCCATATCACTATCTACTATCTATCCCCCAGTCTCTTCAAAAAGGTATCAAGTTCCTCCTCCAATGTTGTGATTATTCCTTATCTTACATTATTATAGACACTATTATAATAGTTAATCACTACAATGTTTTGCTTCCCCTTAGCACTAAGTAGTAGAAACTGAAAGTGCTGTGAGTTAGTAAAAGTTTTCTTTAGGGTTAGCGGAGAAGTTACCGAGAGTAATACAGCCAGACCTCCACTCGCTCTCCCAGCCTTAGATGGAGTTGCTTTAGTGAAAATGGTTTTAAAGCCATTTACATGGAAAGATTCTAAAAGCCAGGTTTCCTGCATTAAAACCACATTTCGGTTCTGTATGCAGTCAAGCCATAATGGGTCGGACAATTTGTTTTTAACCCCTGCAACATTCCATGAAAGAAATTGCAGTGATCCGACCAGTTGGCTACTTGCTGGATCAATACCAGAGAAGTTACTAGAAGGAATAGGGTCATTATTGGTGTTAGACGGTATGCCTTCTATTGCTGGCACGGCTTCAATGCTAATAGAAAGGGGGGTGAGTTACATTCTGCTGGCACAGTCTTCTTAATGCCATTGGGGGGAGGAGATTTACCTCGTCCAAATTGGCTGCATCTATACAGATTGTTTCAATGGGACTACTCAGAGGTCTTCTAGTAGGCTGAAAGTCATCCATTATTGTTGTTTTTATATTCAGTCAATCCACCTCGTTGCAACTTCTCAGAGATTCAAACCTGTTTGGCATGGGTGGGATTATTTCATTTGAAGTACTGTATCGCACTCTTCTGGATTTGACATGTTGCTCAATTTCAGGTCTATAAAAGTATCCTAGCGGGACGGCAGTAATGGTGACATTTTCATGCTCCCTTGACCATCCTTGTTTTATTGAAACCTCATTTAATAAACGGGCCACCAGATCTGGATGACAAAAATTTACAACAATACAATCCCCCTCACAGCTTTTATCCATGCTACCCACCCAGCTTACTCTCCTTAGCATTATATTTTCGTGAGTCAGGAGCCCAATGTTGCAATGAGTGTTAACAGCAAACCAGTGAACCACACGATTTTTCAATGATCCCCATGTTTCTATACGGTTTTCAGGCAATTTGGGGACATTTTTTAAGACAATGACATAGGGGGTGACCTGAGGGGGCAAGTTTAAAGAGACACCCTGATGCTTCTTAGGCTGTAGATTGGTTCCAGAACCAGTCTCGTTGATGGAGTGTTTTTGTAGGCTTCCATTTTTTCCTTGGTCAGAGGTACTCAAATCAGATGATCCAGAAAAGCCAGATGGCCCCACCACATAGTTCACGGAGTGTTTATCTAGAACCACTTTCCCTATTTCATTGTCGATTACTTTACTTGTATCTGATAAGGGTCGCTTAACTGAGTCTCTATTTGGCAGAGTTTCTGTATGTGAACTGAGGATGTTTTGTTGTCTAAAGTCTGTGATCAGTTCTGTTAATTGGCAAATATCCTTTTGTACAGATTTTATTTCAGTCATAATAAGCCTTTCAATGGTGTCAATTTTTCCATGTAGCTTCTTAATAAGGATTTCAATACCAGGCATATTTAGCAATAACTCCCCATCTCCAGTTCCTGTGCCCCTTCCATCATGATTTGTACTTTTCCCTCTTTTGTTTTTTGTTTTCTTAGGGCAAATTTTGACCGGTGCGGTGTGTTGTTTGCTCCTTTTGGCCGGTGGTGAGGCCTGATCAATTGCATCGGATGTTGTCGAAATTTCCAATGGGGAATGTGAAACACATGGGCCTGAAAGTTTAATGGATCTGCCTTAGGGGTGTCGGAATCATTATTTTGATTACCACTATCCTTATGATCATGATCTTGTGCCCCGCCCCCCGGGATCTCTGGGCCGGGGCTGTCATCACAAACACAATCCTCATATGTAGATTTGGCCTCCCTTTGTGCAACATTTAGGGCTGTTTTGGTAGCTGCCAATTGTTCTTCAACTTGGATAATCTCATCATTTATGATCCCCATGGCACTTTTTAAATAGTTAGTAATAGGAGCTGTTTTCCCCGCAGGCTTCGCTTTACTTGAGGCTAGTTTTCTTTTCCCCATCTCTACTATAGTGCTCCAGCCAAACAGTTGATACGTTCAAAAACAAATCCTTACCGGCAGAGTTGGCTTCAGGATCGCAGAACCAAGAGATATTGCCTGGCCTTGTCCAGTCTCGGACGGGCGCAGACGGGCCTGCCCGCGTGCGTCCCGCGGGAGCCTGCGTCTGTTTTCAAAGCGCCTCCAGGCGCTGTTGCTGATGCTATTGGTGGGCGCCAGAGGGTTAAGGGCAGTTTGGATCTTGTGGTCCTCCTCCTGGGACCAGCGGTGAGAGTGGCGGCAGGGAAACAGCAAAAGCGGGACCCGCGCTGCGGGAGCCCGCGTCTGTTTTTAAAGCCCCTCCAAGCGCTGTTGCTGATGCTATTGGTGGGCGCCAGAGGGTGCAGGGCAGTTTAGATCTTGTGGTCCTCCTTCTGGGACCAGAGGCGAGAGTGGCGGCAGGGAAACAGCAAAAGCGGGACCCGCGCTGCGGGAGCCCGCGTCCGTTTTCAATGCGCCTCCAGGGGCTGTTGCTGACGCTATTGGTGGGCGCCAGAGGGTGTAGGGCAGTGTGGATCTTGTGGTCCTCCTCCTGGGACCAGCGGCGAGAGTGGCAGCAGGGAAACAGCAAAAGCGGGTTAATTCATTTTCGCTAAGTAAGTTTGTGAAGGCCAATCACCTCCAGGGAAAAAAATTATCACCCATCACTGAGGCCCAAAACATTGCAAATCAGACAGCTCAGGCAAGTTACAAAATTACAGTTCAACAACCTCCCTCACTGTCTGCCACCACATGAATAATCAATCATTATCATCACTCACACAATCAATCACTCACTATTGCAATAGTTGAAGTTACCTCCTCCAATCCAAGCACGGGTAGTTTAGGCATTAGGTATTCAATCATCTTTGATGCAGGCATCACACTGGAATTCGGTATTGGCAGGCCGTCTTCTAAATAATCAATGAACTTCTAGGGCAGACCTTCTAGTGCTAAATGATGTAAAAAGGGATAGGCATTAGGCGTGCGAGGGGGGAAGGCATTTTCCCCAAAGTCATGAAAGAATTGTGGAGGCTTCTTTGATGCACACTAGTCCAACTGCCATCCGGCAATATATGTGACTAAAAAAAAGGTGGGGCTGCATAAATCTGACGCAAAAATAATAATGTTCCACTAGCTATTTTCTTTTTTTTGCGAAGATAGAAGTTCAACGAGAAAAAAATAAAAAAGTTCTATAGGGGCACTGGCATACTTAATTCAGTCGAGTTTGTCCTAAAAAAAAAAAGGAGGTGGTCAGCTAACACATTTGATTCAATTTCAGACCAATCACCCTCCTACTCCTGTGCTGCTGTTTCAGGAATGGTGTAATTATGTGCCATAAAATGTTGGGTCATTTTGATCATAGTCAATTTTCCCACATTCTGAGGTCAGAGACTGGTCCTTCTAACTGTAACAACCACACCAGTTGCACTGAAAACACGCTCAGCAGAGACACTGGCAATAGCAGAAGCCAGGTATATTATTGCCAGCCTGGCACATCTTCCCATACCAACACATCAATGGATTTTGATCCACATGGACCTCTTTTGGATCATCCAGATACTCCTGGAACATCCTGTGGATGGCCATTGGTGCTACCACTTGCTCAACCTTTTTTACCATCGCTTCTGCACTGGACTTGAGCCCTGCCAATTGAAACCAATGCAATGCAGAGGTTGGGTCCGGTCCTTCTGTTGCTGTTGTTGCTGGTGTTCTGGTTGATGGAGTTTGTGGCTGCTGTGAGACAAGACTGCCCTCTCTGGAAATTGAAGGCGGCATCCCAGAACTACGGGGTGGGACTCGAAGTTCCAGCCGTTCTTCTTCCAAGTCTCCAGCTTGCTCTACAATCTACCTCTTGTATTTTAAAATATCCCCTTCAGAAAAATTAACGAAAGTGGGCAGAATTTATTTGTTCCATGGATCAAGTAGTGTGGCACATATGTACTCTTTGGATGCAATGATGTCATGTTGCAGCCTTGTATTACAAGCCAAGTGAAGAATTAATGTCTCAACCAAGGCATGTGCTTTTGTGTTTTCATTCATTCACACCTGCGGGGGCAAACTTTTCAGACACCTTCTTTATCTGGTCCTGTAGGAGATAAAACAACGGGATAGCTTGGCTCATCGTACTGTCCTCCTCGCTAACTTCCTGTGTGAAAACTTCAAAAGGGAGTAGCATCTGTATCAGGCATTCGATTAGGCCCCATTTGTCTGCATCCATGGTAATAGCTTTCCCAACTGCATCCCCTCCTCTTTGGATGACATAGTCATTGATCTGTTTGTACTGCTCAAACAGACATTGCAACATGTAAAAGGTCGAGTTCCAACGTGTTGGCACCTCTTGTTTCAGGGCTTTAACTGGTACTCTATTATTAGGCTGAATAATCAGCAGTTGCTTACGGGCTTTAAAAGAATGGATGAAATGAGTGCAGATTCTTCTGCAGGTGGTCAGTATGTTGCTGACTATGTCTTCTTTTTTGAGGAAATCTTGCACCACCAGGTTGATGCAGTGGGCCCTACGCAACACACTGAAATATCCTCCGTCTGACATGGCCTTGACTATGTTAATGTCATTGTCCGTGGCAACAAATCCAATTGTGAGACCTCTGGGTCGCAGCCATTCATACACCTTGCTGTTAAATTCCTCCAAGATGTTTACAGCTGTATGTGATTTCTCCATGGTGAGCATGACCACTGTTGCATGCTGCCGAACGCTCTTTAAACTTTCTTCAGGGCCAAGACCTGCAGATATCTTTTGCTTTACCCCTGCAAAAGAGATATAGCGTGCAGTGATGCACATGTAATCAGTCACCTGGCAACTTGCCCACATGTCTGTCATCAGGCGGATGGTGTGAATAACACTTTGCTGCAAAACTTGCCCAACCAACTGCAGCAGATCGTGGTGCAGCGCTGGAACAGCAACACTGGCAAAATAGGTCAAACTTGTTACCTTCCATTTCAGGCAGATGGTTACCACAAAGTCTAAGAATGCCACTCCTTCCACAAAAGAAATATGGAGGAGGTCCAGCGCTAACATTTTTGCCTATTGCACAAAGGTGTTGTTCCGCTTGTAGGGCCCCTTGTACCTAAACATGCCCGGAATATTAGCCTGGATTTTATTTTTTTACGGGGCCACTAACACAGGTGCCTTTCTAGAAGTACATGGTGGTAGTAGACTCAATGTAAG
Source organism: Calotriton arnoldi (assembly GCA_963921515.1). NCBI lineage: Eukaryota > Metazoa > Chordata > Amphibia > Caudata > Salamandridae > Calotriton > Calotriton arnoldi. The sequence continues at coordinate 120,140 of CAWUFW010010607.1, read as the reverse complement.
TCATGGTCGGGCAATCACTGTATGCCGTGGTGTCTCCATCTCACTGCAAATCTTGTGTCATTGTGAAGTTGCAGATGTGGGTGAATCTGCTGGTACACTGCTGGAGACAGGGCTGCTTTGCATGAAGATGTGACCCTCTTCTTCCTCATCATCACCTTCCACCGTGATTGGACTTGTAGCTGATGTTCCCCTGCTCTCCTCACCACCACAACCATGTTCAGCAATGTATTTAAAGTGCTCCTCCCACTTAATTGTGTGGTGTTTTTTCATATGGGTCGTTTGGCCTCCAGTACCATAATTTGTACCAGGCTTACCTCGACCAACACTTGTGCTGCAAATCCTGCATACTGCAATGTGCTCCCCCTCTTTGCTACCCGTAAAAAAGTCCCAAACTGGGGAGGAGTACTTTTTTTTACTGTGCCACGGCCAATGTCTGAAGAAGAACTGGAGGTAGGTGGGCGTGTCATCGGTTGCCTCTCTGCTTCTCGTGAGTTAGTGGTTGGTGCAGGTCTCATCTAGGGCTTTGCAAATATTTTATGTTAGGAAATTTTTAAAGCGCGAGGTTACCAAATGTGTCTTGGCGCTGTCAGAAGAGTCAGATGAGTGGAGACTTAGATGTTAAATAGCCTGGTTTTCTTCCTGAATGAGGTTTATGAAGGAATAGCTCTGAGGTGGGGAGGGAGGCTGTTACACAGCTTTATAGTATTGAGGACTATACCTCTGCCGCCCCATTGCATCTTCTTAAATGACGGAACAACAAATAGATTGGCATTAGCCGATCTGATTCTCTGTTGGGCTTGTATCTCTTGAAAGCCGACCTGAGGAATTTTGGGCCTGAGTTATGCAGTCCTTTGTGGGCCAAGCAGAGGATTTTAAACTTAGCCCGGCTGCACATGGGAAGCCTGTGCAGCTTGCGAAACCCCTGCCTAATGGAATGGGATTTGGGAAGATTAAAAATCAATCTTGCTGCAGCATTTTGGATTAGTTGTAGTCGACTCATATGTTTTTCTAAAACTGTTAGATAAAGACTATTACAATAGTCCAGCCTGGGAAGTACAAGCAGCGTTATTAAAGTTTTCCTATGGCTGTCTGGAATGAAAGGAAGGATTTTTCTTATCATTTTCATGATATAGTAAGCTGCGGATGAGACAGATGATATTTGCGCGCTCATATTAAGGTTGTCATCAATGGTGATTCCCAAATTGTTCGCTTTAGTGACAGGGCGAGGGGGTTGAGGCAAATCGCCAGGCCACCAATTGGTGGACCAAGCTGGGGAGGGATTGCCGAACACCATAATCTCGGTTTTCCCTGCTTTAAGCTTCAGGCAATGCCCCCTCATCCAGTCACTAATTGCCTTGATGCAGTTACAGCATCTTAGGGGGCCTGATGAGTCAATATGAGCTGCTGCAATTATCAGTGTCATCTGCATACAAAGTTACCTCCAGATTGAAACTTCTTATGAGCGGGGCCAGTTTTGCTTCATAAACATTAAAAAGCGTGGGGCTAAGGGATGACACCTGAGGAACTCCACAAGGCAGTGAGTAGGGTGTGGAGTTGAATTTCCCTAATGCCACTGCTTGAGATCTGCCACTGAAAAAGGAGGAGAGAAGCTCAAGCGCAACCCTCTTAACTCCTATTTCCTTTAGACAACCAATAAGATTGACATGATCAACAGTATCGAAGGCAGCAGATAAGTCCAGTAAATCATCTACTACCTTCCTCACTTCCTTCGTTGCCTTGACCAGGGCGGTTTCTGTACTCTGCCCTGGTCAAAAACCATACTGGGAGGAGTCCAGGAGCAGATTGTCAAAAATGAATTTAGACAGTACCAGATTCATTAACTTTTCACAGATTTTAGCAGGCAGAGGTAGACGAGCGATAGGACGATAGTTGGCAGTATCGTTAACCTTTAAATTGGACTTTTTTAAGAGTGGAAGGATAGAGGCCTGTTTCCAGGCCGAGGGGAAGGTCCCAGTAGTGAACATGATATTAAAGATCTGAGATAGGTTCCTGGGGGGGCGTGGTCTAACCGCACTGCGAGATGGCTGCTTGTTAAGCGAGCTCCGCCGGCCGAGGCATAATCCTTTATTAATCCGTACAGCTGGAGAGCCACTGCGGTGCCTAATTTGCCTCTGGGCATCGCCTAAGGGGCTGTGATGCGGGCGTGCTGCTGCCCGTGGCTGTAAACTACACCGAAACCGATCTGGGAGCTTTTGGAGGGGCGGACTACCTGCCACGATTCAACCCCGTACCAGGGAGACGGAGCGAGCGGAGCTCTCTGCCAGCGGCCGGGTGGGGTTCTGGCCACAGAGTCCTGTTGCCTGAATCGCGAAGCGGCGGTGACGGACGGAGGGCCTGCATCATGAGTTCCAAGTTGAAACTAAAGAGCAACTACTGCAAATGGAATAAGGTACTTGGTCTGATCAGGGCAAAGAATGAGGATTTAGAGGCCAGATCTCGGCGAAACAACCTTCGGATAACTGGGATTCCAGAGACAACTGCTATCTCCAAAATGGAGGCCTATGTAGACGACCTACTATGTGGACTCTTTGGCCCTGGTCGAGCTGCAGTATTCGCGGTTGGGAGAGCGCACCGTATGCTGGGCCCCAAGCCGCCTATCTGAGCAACACCCAGGCCAATACTTGCTCGGATTTTAAACTACCAGGACCGAGACACTATATTAAGACTTGCAAGAGAGCGAGGGTCCATCAACCACGAAGGAAATACCATTTCGTTCTATCCAGATTTCACCCCAGCGGTGCAGGCGGCCCGCAGGGAGTTCCTACCTGCAAAGCGCATCCTATTGCAAGCCAAGATCCCCTACGCCTTACTATATCTTGCGCAGCTTAAGGTGACCTATGAAGGATCTGTTTATCTGTTCACAGATGCCAAGTCTGCAATGAAGTATGCCAAGCATGTGGGTGGGAAAAAGAATGCAAACAGATCGCCTGCTGAGCACACAACAGAAGCCAAATTGAGTGACAATGACTAACTAACTTTTCTGCTTCTGTAACAATGGTTTGAACTCTGGTCTGCTATGCACATGAACTTGTGGAGATTTTGCACAGTTTGGCTGCGCAGGATGCTGGGAAGGTACACTGTACTTTGGCTGCAGCCGCGGCACGAAAGTAATCCCTAACATTTGATCATAAAATAGAGGCTCTCCGCAAATAGCTTGGCCACCTCGCCCCTGGCAGGGTAGTTTGCCGGAGACCCCACGCCCCCCCAGAGAGTTCCCGGTTGCTGCGTCTGATCTGATTCTGGAGCATAATGTTGTATTTGTTGCTAGGGTGGGAAGGTAACACACAACCTGATTGGGGGGTTGGTGTGGGAGGGGGTAGAGTGGGAAAGTTTATTGTTACGGTTTTAGTCAGTGCTATGTTACACAACCACAGATTCAGGAAGCAACGACACAGGTCAAACATGAGACATACGCAGAACATGGAAGGTGATGGGGACATAAAAACAACTACTAAACAATGGACTGTTTTTGGGGGGTGCAGGGCACAAGAGGTTCGGCGTGCGGCATCACACCCGTCACCAACAGGCACGCCATGTCGACACTGAACTTATTAACTTGGAACATCCGTGGGCTCAACGACCATAGGAAGACCAGACTAGTCCATACATACCTAATCAGAACCATATAGATATTTGCTTTCTGCAAGAGACCCACCTGAACTGTAATTCCTCTGCTAGGCTCAAACATAAACGTTGGGGCACATCTATTCTTCTATATACTCTAACTATGCACGGGGCGTGGCAGTGCTCGTACGACAGGGTCTAGATTGGAAGTTATGTGAATCACATCTCGATCCCGAAGGGAGATATGTTATATTGCTGGGGTCGCTCGGTGGAGTGTTGATTGCACTAGCAGCAATATATAGTACCAATACTGACAAGCCTGAGTTCTTTCAAACCATATGGGCAAAAATCAAATCCACTGGCTGTGACACTGTAATTTAGGGGGGCGATTTTAATGCTGTACTCAATGACACAGTGGATAGAAAGGGTCTGTCCCATTCCCTTCATCCTAATTCCAGCTCCACACTGAACGCCATTCTCATGGATGGTAATTTAACTGATATTTGGAGAACCCATACCCGAAACAAAATGGAAGGGACTTGCATCTCTGAACACCACAGGGCCTGGTCTAGGTTGGACTATTGGCTGGTGTCAGGAGATGTGGCGACGTGGACACAGGAGGTCTGTCACTTTGCCAGGTCACTGTCAGACCACGCTCCTTGCCTCCTGCGATTGGCCATGCCTAACACACCCAACAGAATGTTTAGCTGGAGGCTTCCACCAAATGCCTTACTTGATGAGGCTTTCAAGGAGGGAATACGGGGAAACATTGACGAATACTTTACTCTTAACACGGGCTCGATCACGTCACATGCATCCCTTTGGGAAGCATTTAAATTGGTAAATGTATTGCACGCCAGGCCGGGGTGCTGAAGGCAATCAGTGGCACACTTGCCTCCCTTGAGGCACACATCAGGGAGCTTGAGACACAATTCTATACTACTGATGATCCCGTCTATCTAGCTCAACTAAAAGAAAAGGTGCTGGAGTTTGAGGTTACTGAAATTCGGGATGATAACCAGACCCTGATCAGAGGCCCGCAAGCAATCCTAGATAGATCTACACAATTCTACGCCAACTTATACACGACCACGCACCAAGCAGTCCCGGAAGGCTTGCAGCCTTTCTTAGGGTCCCTAGAGCTACTCTGGCTGAGTAGGGGACTTAGGGAATATATGGATGTTCCGTTTTCAGCTGAAGACGTCATCCAAGTGATTCGTGGTCTCCCTCAGATAAAGCCCCTGGCTCAGATGGTCTAACCACTGCGTTCTATAAAACCTATGTTGCAGAACTAGCCCCACACCTTACCACAGTATATGCAGGGGCGCAGTCCACCGGTATCCTACCGCCTTCCATGCGGGAAGCCATCATTATTATATTGCTAAAGCCCGGGAAACCCAGTGACGAAGTAGACTCGTACAGACCCCTCTCACTTATTAATGTTGACGTCAACATTTTTGCCAAATTACTTGCTAACAGACTGCAGCCATTGCTTCCACTAATTGCACATCCAGATCAGTCAGGTTTTATACCAGAGAGATCTACGGCACACAATCTTCGCACTTTTTTCACTGTACTGCACTATCTACATCCCAACACGCAAGCGATTGCTGCCTTTCTAGACGCCACGAAAGCATTTGATTCACTGGAGTGGACATATTTATTCGCCGTTCTGGCGAGAATGGATTTCAGCCCCCTTTTTCTGGGTCTGATACGTCTGCTATACACGGAGCCATCTGCAAGGATCCGTCTAAATGACATGCTGTCAATCCCATTCCGCATTACGCGAGGTAAGAGACAGGGTTGTCCTCTCTCCCCCCTCCTCTTCGCTATTGCAATGGAGCCATTGGTCGCGCGGATAAGGCAACATCATGCTGCTAGAGGACTGGATTTCAGCACTAGGGGACTACTGATTTCGCTTTATGCGGATGATATTACCCTATATATTAACGATCCTGCAGTAAACACTGCCCCTATTCTCCTTGAGTTATTAAAATTTGGAGGAATATCTGGCATTTCCATAAACTGGGCAAAGTTCACCCTCTTCCCACTCACAGACACTACCACCCCATTCCCCATTGATTACCCTCTTCAATGGGTTAATGGCCCGGTAAAATATCTAGTCGGGATGAGCAAGTGATCTGGACTAAGAACTTTGGGAGAGCCGTCACATGGCTGGAAGAAAAGGTTGACGCATGGGCAAAGCTACCTCTATCCTTGGCCAGTAGGATCACGGTGGCTAAGATGGTGGTCCTACCAAAATGTTCATATTTGTTTGTTAACATCCCAATCCTCCTCACTCAAGTTTTCTTTAGCAAAATCCGCTCTTTATTAATATCCATGGTGTGGGCAGGTAGACAGGCACGGGCCTCCTGGGATCTCCTGACACTGCCACTAACTCAGGGCGGGCTGGGTGCCCCGGACTTTCAGCTGTATGCTTTTTGTGGACAGGCTCAGTTCCTGTATTTCTGGTTACACCCTACCCCGTTTCAGCCACATGTGACAGTCGAGTTGGATGTGGCGGTGCCGGTACCCCTTCAAGTGGCCGTGTACCAGACCTATAGTCGATCGCGGGATGGAATTAACACAGTCGAGACCCTGAGATGGGCATGGGATAAACTACGTGATAGAGCCCAACTGAAGATTCCATATGCCCCATCCATTCCCCTGGCGCACAATCCCATGATTCCCACCATGGCGGAAGGCACCAGTAGATCCAAAGCCAGGAATTTAGGACTGCGTACCATTGTGGATCTGTATCCCGAGGACGTGTTCAGAGTGCCACCGGTGATCACGGAGGGGAGGGATGGGACATTTTCAGAGCTTTTCCTATATTATAAACTCAGGGCAACTTGCAGGCAAATACACGCAAACTTCCCCGCCCCGCCCACATTGATGGCACTTGAAAACACTATTAAGACAGCCTCACCCCGGAAGCTCATAACATGCTTATACAGCAACATGCAGAACACCGCTCCCATAACTAGGCCAAAAGCCTTTCAGGGTTGGAACTCAGACTTACAGACTCAGGTAACAGAGGACCAATGGACTTACTGTTGTGGTCAACTTATGGTACTATCGCCCAATTACAAATTGCTTTTGATCCATTTTAAGTTCATCCATCGCTTTTGCAGACCCCTTCTCAGTTACACCGAATGGGGATCAAGGCAGACGACCGATGCTGGAGATGCGGTTACGCCCCGGCCATGTTCATACACATGACGTGGAGTTGCCCCCTCGGCATCATACTGGGCCACGATTTTTAATACAATTCAAGATATAATTGGCACACCAGTCGATCCTGAGCCACTTATTGGTTTACTGGGCTACGTAAGAGACACACCTGTTTAGACCCGGAAATGACATGCCATTCTATTGCTCTTTGCGAAGTGTAGGGTAGCTATACACTGGGGAAGGAGGAGGGTCCCTATGAAGGCGGCTTGGTTGCGTGATGTCACTCTCAGTCACACACAATTAACAACATTCCGGGAACTAATGCCGCCCGCATCTAGGCCAAAAGACATATGGAACCCGTTTCTGGAATAGGCACGCTCGCAACGAGCTGAGAGGGAAAGATCTCCAGGACAGATTAGTCCCCCAGTAGTGTAATCATACAGCCAAGGGTCAGGGATCGCACAGGGCAGAAACCGTACTAGAGATACCTAAGCAAGCCAGAGATCAGCACCCAATTACATATCAAACTGCCTGTTGTCCCCCCACACAGGAGATACCCTGGCTACTAGATCCCTCTGTATCAAATTTTATCGTAGATTATACTGCATTGTCCTTGACAAGATGTTGCAAGCGGTCTATCCATTTTGCTTTCAAACACCGAATAATATATAATTACAGAGATACTTTGACGGCGGACAGTTGTTTCTGCACCTCACATCAGTTTCAATTGTATCAAGTCCCTTACGCAACAAGCCCTTACACCAGCCATCAGGTGATGCCTCTGTGAGTCAGATCCTAAGCAAAATGGAGGGGTTGGGCATGCATCAGGTGATGAAGTCCAGGAAGCCAGTATTTTAGTTTTTCAAATGAATCTTTATTTTCAATCAGTTAATTCTCACAGAATAGGTGATTATACGGTCAGTCAACGCGTTTCGTTCTCATGGTGAGATCTTTCCTTAGGAATTAAAGGAAGACGTTGAAAATGATCGCACTCCACAGGTGTAATGGGTGCAATGTAGCCTAGGTCCAATGTGACCTTTCGTGTCGGAATACAAAAAGCGATCCTTCAGTCAAGTCGGTGTTCCAGGCTATTCCTCTGGAAACAAATGGGGTATCGCAGGGCCTCAGTCGGCCTCAGTTTTATATCTTTGATTCTAGAATATCCTGCCAGAATGAGGAAAGATACTCACCTACTGAGCCCTGACGAAGTTCTCACCATGAGAACGAAACGCGTTGGCTGACCGTATAATCACCTATTCTGTGAGAATTAACTGATTGAAAATAAAGATTCATTTGAAAAACTAAAATACTGGCTTCCTGGACTTCATCACCTGACGCACGCCCAACCCCTCCATTTTACTGAATAATATATGTATACCACCTGTGTTATTGCTATGCTCAACTGACTATGTTGTTGTGTTGTTTTTGTATGATGGTTGTATTGAATTGCCAATAAACAAAATAAAAGAATAAAAAAGATCTGAGATAGGTTCCTAGTGATTAACCCTGGGCAAAGCACTACGCTACGCTCGCGTAGTTTGCGAAGTTTGCGCTACTTCGCACAACGCGAATTGCACGTAGCACAGTGCAAACACGCGTAGCGTAGCGTAGTGCAGCGGTCATTTTTGCTTGCTCGCGGTCCTCAACGTCAAGTTGGCGACCGCGAGCAAGCAAAATGACATCCCGGCGAGATTCTCAACGCGGGAGGTCAGGTTTCTCATTGCGAGTGGTCGCGTATGCTCGCGACCGCTCGCGATGAGAAACTACCAGTCCGCGTTGAGAAAGCTGCCGCTCGAGTAAAAATCTACTCGAGCGGCAGTAAAAGACAGCTCGCACTGTGCAAGATGCCGCTTTCAATGATTGCACAGTGCGGACAAGCATCCGGCACTGTGCAATCATTGCGAACAGTGCACTACGCAGTTCGCGTAGTGCTACGCGTAGCTCGCGTAGTGCGAACTGCACTTTGCGTAGCTTCGCGTAGCGCTACTTCGCGAACTACGCCCAGGCTTACTAGTGATAACGTCAGGGACCAACTTCAAGATCTTTACTGGGCAAGGGTCATACGGGGAACCTGATTTGGATTGCAAAAGTAGGGAACTTACTTGTGTAATAGAGCAGTCACCTAATGTATTTCCAGTAGGGGCTCTAGGAGGATGAGGTCCCCCTTGTTGAAGTCCTGGAAAATAGCATTTACTTTCTCTTTGAAGGCGATAGCAAGGGCATCACAAAAGGATTGATTATCAGAGAGATTGGTTTTATTTGAGATGGTCGTAAGTCTCTGGACGACTTGGAAAAGTTCTTTCGATGAGTTAAAGGCCCTATCCATTGCATGGGCAACATAGCTACTCTTTTCCTTCTTTGTGAGATTTTTGTATGAGGTTAAAGCCTTCTGGTATACTAGTCTCATCTGGTTATTGTAGTTTTTTTTCTCCAAATCCTTAGCCGTAGGTTCCTTCCTAAAAGAGTGCTGATTTTTGATGGGGACTAGCTCCCTGAAGGTATCCAACAACCAGTTCGTATAACATGAGGCAGCCGACTCGGCCTCTGCAGGTGGGGGAGGGTAGTGCTCAGCTAAGGACTGTTCCAAAGTGTGTGAGGGAGAGTAGACAAATAAATGCATGAGTGAGAGTAGACAAGGGAGTGCATGAGTGAGAGTTGACAAGGGAGTGCATGAGTGAGAGTAGACAAGGGAGTGCATAAGGAAGAGTAGACAAGGGAGTGAATGAGTGAGAATAGACAAGGGAGTGCATGAGTGAGAGTAGACAAGGGTGTGAATAAGTAAGTGATTTGCAAGTCTGTTCCATCTCTTTCAAATGCTTTGGATTTTAGTAGGTAAAATAAGTTACCTTTTGCTGCGGTGAGACCAATGAAATTGGCAGCATTGACTAAAGCACTTTACACTCTTCTCAGTCACTCCTCAAAAACAGGTTTATCACATGACACCTGACTCAGTATTTGCTAACTGTTGCAGCTGAAAGACTGAGGGTTTGTGTATTTGCTGATCAGTAACAGAATGAGGGATATTTCAGGAGGTCGGCCAATAAATATGCAATCAGTATATTGTATTTATAATTTTGAAAGCCGTGGGTATATTTCAACTTAATGGAGTTACTTATTCGATGTGCCCACCAAAGATTCACACTCCCCATAGTTATATCATGCATACCCAGTTAAATGTTAAAATTAAAACAAGGGTGCAGAGAGTTAGCGCATGCCTTTGAACCACTGGTCGTCCCAGGGTGCCATCTCACCAAATTTAGTACAAGTTAGCGTTAACTGCAAATCCTCAGATTTTGGACGGAATACTTGAGTGTAAACTGAGGGGCATATTATCAAGAAATGGCTTCAGGGATCAGCGGCGAAAAACGCCGCTAACATTAGCGCGATGGGGTTAATGAAACCGGCAATAGCGGTTGGAATCCAGTGATAAGCCTTTAGCGATAGAAAAAGGCACGCTAACCCGCAAGTCTGGACTTAGCCTATCTGTCCACCTCCAATATAAAAGATGCACACAAAAAAAGGAAAAATGCAGATTTGAGCAGCCAGGGCATAGTGCAGCACACATCAACAACCCCCTCCGCCACCCAACATCCTGGTTGACCAGGATGAGATCCTGGTTCCCATGCAGGACCTGCGTCTGGTTCCTGGATCCCTCGCTGGACCTGCGTCTGGTTTCTGGATCCCTCGCTGGACCTGCGTCTGGTTCCTGGATCCCTCGCTGGACCTGCGTCTGGTTCCTGGATCCCTCGCTAGACCTGTGTCTGGTTCCTGGATCCCTCGCTGGACCTGCGTCTGGTCCTGGATTCCTCGCTGGACCTGCGTCTGGTTCCTGGATCCCTCGCTGGACCTGCGTCTGGTTCCCGGATCCCTCGCTGGACCTGCATCTATGCCCTGGAGTGAGATGTGGAGTAGCTGTGGAGTCGATGAGCCGTGGCGGCAGACATTGATGTGCGACGATCGCCCGTACCTGGTGGTGAAGTCTGGCAGGTCGCATGGAGACAAGTTGCTGACCTGTGTGAGAAGCCCGCCTTGCGCACCTTGGTGCAGTCAATGGTAGAGGTGATCCTGCGCACCAACGTAGTGTGGTTCGCTTCGTATACTATGATCCACCACTACACCTGGGTGCACGGAGGGGATTACCAACAGTGGGTGCCGTCTCCCTGCATCACAGGATGGATGATGTTAGGCTTGCCGGATGCTCTGGAGGGTGAGGCCCCTGTGCTACGCTGAACTTGTGTGGACTGAGCGCTGCAACTACACGCCTAAGGGAGCCCTGCTACATCAACTGCATTGGCTGGTCCACCAGCGGACTACGCGGTGACTGCTGTACCCAACACAGTGAAAGCACACCTGGCTCAGGCTCCTGCTGGCTAAGTCACAGATTTGGAGAGAGTGCAGTGGATTGCGCCACGGGGTCAATGTCCAGGTAAGGAGAAGGAGCGAAGGCGTAGCGCAGGAGGGCCGGGGGGGAGTCGCTCATGCCAATCACACGTAGATGACACACCCCCAGTGGCGGCTCTACCACTATGTTGGAAGAGTGTTGCCCCACCACCTCAAGCAGTGCAGAAGAGGAACAATCATCACATGATGATAAGTCAATCAATCAATCACTCAGGGGAATTGTAAGCGCGCCACTCACCCGTGAGGGACGCAAGGCACTGAGGGGTTGGGGGGCCGCAGATCTGTTAGCCAAAGAGCCAGGTCTTGAGGGTCTTCCTGAAGGTGTTCAGAGAGGGGGCACCTCTGATGTCTGCTGGTAGCTCGTTCCAGGTATTGGATGCAATGTGGGAGAAGGATCTTCCGCCTGGTCTGGCTCTGTGGATGCGCTGGGTTTCGGACAATGCAAGGTTGGAAGATCGGATATCTCATTTGTGTACGTGGAAGTTGATTCTGTCTTGAGGTATTTGGTTACGTTGTTGTGTAGGCATTTGTAGCTATGAGTGATGATTTTGAAGGTGAATCTTTTCACCACGGCGAGACAGTGGAGTCTACGTAGGTGTTGGCTGATGTGTTAGTGCCGGGGGATGCCGAGGACGAGTCTGGAAGCGGTGTACTGTAATGTCGGTAGTTTGCGGAGTAGGGACTTGTAAATGGCGGTGTAGAGTGCGTTTCCATAGTCCAGTCTGCTGGTGATGAGTGCATGGGTGACTGTCTTCCTTGACTCTGGGGGTATCCATTTGAAGGTCTTGCGGAGGATGCGGAGGGTGTTGAAGCAGCTGGAGGTGATGGCATAGACCTGTCTGTTCATGGTGAGGGATGGGTCGAGTACGATGCCGAGGTTTCTGGCGTGGTCCGAGGGGGTAGGTGGGCTTCCCAGGGCGAAGGCCAACAGGTGTTGTCCCATGCTGAAGGTGTGGTTTAAAAGGACAAGGACTTCTGTCTTCTCGGCGTTGAGCTTCAGGCAACTGTTGGTCATCCAGACTGCGACGTCCTGCATTCCTTTCTGGAAGTTGAGTCTGGCGGTGGTGGGGTCTTTGGTGAGGGAGAGGATGAGCTGGGTGTCATCAGCATAGGATACGATGTTGAGGCCGTGTTGTCGGACGATGGCGTCGAGGGTGCCAGGCAGATGTTTAAGAGGGTCGGGCTCAGAGATGAACCCTCTGGGACTCCGCAGGTGATTTACGTGGGATCGGAGAGGAAGGTTGGCAGTCTGATCCTTTGGCTTCTTCCGGGGAGGAATGATCGGATCCAGTCGAGGCCTGTTCCTTGTAAGCCGGCGTTGTGTAGTCTGGCGACTAGTGTGTGGTGGGAGACGGTGTCGAAGGCCGCTGAAAGGACGAGTATGATGAGGGCTGTGGAGTGGCCTTGGTCCAGGAGTGTGCGGATGTTGTCTGTGGCGGTGAGTAGGACGGCCTCGTTGCTGTGGTTGGTTCCCAATCCGGATTGGGACAGGTCGAGGATGGCGTTGTCATCAATGAATCGTGTCAGTTCCCTGTTGACTGTTTACTCTGCAACTTTGGCCACGAAGGCGAGGAGCGAGATGGGCTGGTAGTTCTTGAGGTCGGTGGGGTCATGTGTGGTCTTTTTGAGAAGGGGCCAGACTTCTGCACGCTTTCAGTCATCTGGGTAGGTGCCTGTTTTGAAGGTGGTGTTGATGGTGCGTTGCAGTTCATGTGTGATGGCGGCCGCGGCTCTGTGGTAGATGTGGGAGGGCATGGGTTGGTGGGGGCCCATGAGTGGATGCCTTTCATGGTTGAGGCTGTGTCTTCGGCTGTGACTGGCGTCCAGGTGGAGATGGTGTGCTGGCTGGTGTGTCTGGGGCCCGGGGTGTGTGTAGACGAGGGATCCTCGGAGTGTGGAGTTGTGGTTGGTCTGGATCTGGAAGTGCAAGTGTTCGGCGGAGGGGAAGGTTTCGCTGGAGGTGGTGAGGCGGAGGGTGCTCTTTTGGGCAATGGCGAGGCACCCTCCCGGATGGTTGGTGCGGTCCTTCCTCTGGATCTTGTATCCGTCCGGGATGGAGGTGTTGATGTTGGGGGAAGAGGAGGCGTTGGTCCTGGTCTCGGTGAAGAAGGTGATGTCGGGCGAGAGAGAGTCGAGTAGGTTCCAGATTTCCACATCGTGTTTGTACACGGAGCGCCAGTTGAGGAGGATGCATCCCAGCGTGTCGCCGGTGCTGGCATCGGATGGGTTGGAGTCCGGGGTGATGGTTAAGCTCTGGCGGCAGTGGAAGCAGGAGAACTGGCCGTGGGTCGTGTTTGCCGAGGCCTGTTGTCAGTCTCTGACTTTCCCGGGGTTGAGTGCGTGGAGGGTGGCTGTGCTGTAGCAGTGGGTGGCCTGTGATCCAGGCTTCCTGGCGCTGGTCGCGGTTGGGACGCAGACGTGTGCAGACGGGCTTGTCTTAGGCGCGCCTTCTGCACTCTACCGGCGCGTGTCCACTGCTCAATCGCGCAGCGTCCGCCATTAAGTAGAGGAGGGTGGAGGAACGATCAGCTGGGAGGCGGGAATGTGCGAGGACAGGAGTGCGGGCCGCAGGGGAAGCAGCGGCGGGAAGCGGGTAGTGCGGGCTCAGAGAAGCCAATAAAACAGTTAAAAAAGGGAAAAACAAGGGATAATTAACTGATGTAATCATGCTATGTATCCTTAGGGGGTGGGCGGGTGGGTAGGACTGCTCCAAACATGGAGCAGGGAATGTGCGGATTGGCATGCACACTCAAGTGCACAATGACTGTTTGGTCGGCCCACTCAGGTCGCCCAATGCAGACATGCGCACTTCTCTGTTCGCAATGCAGGCTGCATTACAGCCTGCATGGAGAACATGCCCACCCCTCCGGCCCCTGGTTGCATGACTTGTCCCGTTGCCAATTAACAATCCCACCGCCGCATAGCAACGTTGTGATTGACTCAGGGGAGGGAGCCTGGCTGCCTACTTCCTTTTCCTGGAAGCAGACGCAGGAGAGCAGGAGCTACGAAGACACGGGACACCGCTTAGAGGTAAGACTTTTCTCAATAAATGTTTAACAACACACCCTCACACACACATCCCCGTGTCCACGCACCATCCAGTGTTCTTTACGGGGTTTACCACCTCACAGCTGTCCAGACCTCCCCCCGTACTTCTCAATGGTGGGCGCTGTGCGCCCATGCACATGGGGCGTACCACTCGTGTGCCAAAGGCACATACGTAGTTGCGATGCATGCCATAACATCGCATTCCATTCCAATACATACTAATACTAGGCACATTGCAACATTAGAGTAGGTGTTTCATAGCGGAGACATGAAGATCACTGTTCCCACTACAGTGAGTGCAACCCAAAAATAACCTTTGCACAACAAACCCAACCGTGAACCCTGGAATTCCTTTCTGAACCCCAAAAGACACACAAAAGATCACATTTGAGACAAATGCACCCCCCAAATTTCTCTTTATTTTGGCACAAAACACACCCAAGATTTAGAAATTTGACCCCAAAAATTCCAAAATTTAGCCCAAAAAACACCCAATTTTTCATATTTTACCCCAAAAAAACCGAATTTTTCATATTTTACCCCAGGAATGAGCCATGTTTTCATATTTTACCCCAAGAAATAGACAATTTTTCATATTTTACCCCAATAAATAGTCCAATTTTCATTTTTTACACCCAGAACCCATACACACCTGAAAAAGTTTAAATTACCCCATTACTGACCTCACAATTCGTTGTAATCAAATGCGATGTTAAGGGATCCGCGTTGTCGGAGTTGCGTTGTTAACAATGTACTGCCTGCGTTGTAATGGTTGTCTCCCATGACAAAGGCAGCACATAAGCTATGCCGTTTGCGTCCGTCTGCCCCTGGACCGTGCTCAGCACCAGGTGCATTCCTCTTGGACCTCCCCCGCTACAACGCCAGCACCATCCTCGCCATCAACCCTGGACGCCACCTCGGCTGCCAGGACAAACCTCTGCTCTGTAACGAACATCGCCTTCACCATCACTGACGGATGCAGTATCACCCGCAAGGAGCACACCGACCATCAAGGAGGAGGCATTGCCATCACCTACAGAGGCACACTCCGACTGACCACGCACTCTAATGTGCCAAGGCTGACCATGGACCACGTCGGACCAAGCCCAGGAACATCCTCTGTGGCACCCTCATGTGCAGGCCCCCCGGGCCATGGCCCCCCATTCTACAATCCCATTGTAGACATCATTGAACCCCAGGGTCTCCCATCCCCCGACGACATCCAACTCAGTGAACTCAAGTTCCACCTGGGGCAACCCCAGTGACCAGAGTACCACCCCCTCCTGTCACCGATATCAGACGCAAGCAGCAAGTCACCTCAATAGGCCACATAGCAGGACACACGGTCGAGCACGTCACCTCTGCCAGCGGGTACTTCAACTACAGCCACAAAACTGGAGTCTCCTGGCACTACCATCATTGGATGAATGACGTCTTCACCGTGCCCACCAGACGCCAGTGCCGTCATTGCACCCCGTCGCAGCTGGATCAAGGCTACTGCAGAACATCTGGTCAACTGCCTCCGCACCAACACTCCACCAATGCTTCCAAACGATGACACCGCAGCGCGCAGCCACCACCGATGGATCTCCAACATTGCCGACATTCGGGCATCCCTCATGAACAGCACTGCGTCAGTACCTTGCGCCTGCCTGATAACAGGCGTGAGGGTGAGGCAGTGCCATAGGGATAGGCTGGCCCCATGCATTGCTGGAGTTGCGTCATGGTTGTGACATGACTGCAGCAATGCGTGACTTTAGTGCAGACAGATACGTCAGGATTCCAGACGTATCTGTCATTACTTGCGTCATGGAGCGCTGTCCAGTGAGTACAGCGCATCCATGCTGTTGCAAGGAGGGTGTAATGAGAAGTGTTGCTACACTGTCTTGCCGCAGCAACACTTTTCATGAGTGGGGCACAGGAATGCGCACTAACTCATTGATGGTGCGCATTCCTGCACTGTATTTTTTCGCAGGGCAGCGCTGCAACATTGCTTGCAGCGCTGTCCAGCACCAATAACATGCATACATGTGGGCCCAAGTCTTGTCCCCATTTTTAAGACCAGCTATTTTTTGGTCTTAAGTTCCTGCAACTAACGGGCCTTAGCGCAACTTTTTTTATCGCTTCGCGGGTACGGCCCATCCTTGATAATAGGGCGCAGTGGTGTTAGCGTGAATTTTCCTGAAATTTTGAGAAGGAACGCCTACCTTGCATGTCATTAGCGATAAATATCGCTGGCATGCAAGGCGATAAAAAAAACGGCTGCTATCGCCGGAAAGCTGTCACTAACGCCTGTTAGCGACAGTTTGATAATAGGGCGTTAAAAAAAAAAAACGTGTTAGCGGCAAGAAAGTGCCACTAACGCGGCGATAAATGGCTTGATAATATGCCCCCGAGTCTTTAAAATCTTTCAGGAGACATCCCTCCTCCGAGGGACCTCACGCATCTGCTGCAAGTAATGTGAGAATAGTGCTGGTGATGAGGAAAAAGGCAGGACTACTATTCCAATGGAAGACGGACTGCACTTTCCATCATGGCAGCCATACTTTGGGGAGATGTGTGTTTGATAGTATGCACATTATGATTTTGTTTCATTAAGGAAGGAGCGGTGGAAGCTCTGAGTAGCACGGTCCTGTGCTTGGAGGTCGCTGCGCTGCTTTGTGAGTTGGCTCCTGGCGTGTCTCATCCCTGTGCAATCAGAGAGCTTTTTAGCGGATCATTTTTAGTGAAGAGAGGCGGCTTAGTTTTACCAGTGCCTGTGTCTATTGATGAAATCTAAGAGTGCCAAGTAATCGACACAATAACTGTGGAATGGTCATGCATCAGAATGGATGCTGATTTTACAAAAAATAAAAAGGGTAAATACACAAAATGACGTCATTGCCAGTGAGGCTAGTCAATGGATGATTGACCTGGCAGTAAGGCTAGTGCTAGTGAATCACTGATTGGCCTAGCAGTGAGGCTAGTCAATGACTGATTGGTCTGGCCCTGAGGCGGAGGAGCGTCGCCCCACTGAGCAGGTCAAAAAAGAAAACGATAATAACTCATTGTTATTATCATTTTATTTTTCTGCCCTTGCTCAGCGGGGTCGGGGCGTGGCGCGGCTGCTCTGCTCGCAGGGCAGGGCAGGGGAGGAGTAGTTTGCCCACTCCAAGTGTGCATGACGCTTCGGCCAGCCGTCTCGGGCCAGCCAAACCGTCATGCGCACTTTGCATGTTTTTCTCCCAGGCTGCATTACAGCCTGGGTGGAGAACATGCCCAGGCTCCCATTCCCTGGCTGAGTGCCGAACCACGGCACTCAGACCAATCACAGCGCTGCATTGCAGCCTGGGCAGAGAACATGCCCAGGCTCCCATTCCCTGGGTGAGCGCCGAACCACGGCACTTAGACCAATCACAGAGCTGCATTGCAGCCTGGGTGGAGAACATGCCCAGGCTCCCATTCCCTGGCTGAGCGCCGAACCACGGCACTTAGACCAATCACAGCGCTGCATTGCAGTGTTGTGATTTGCTATGGGGAGCCCGGGAGCCGGGTCTTTCCTGCTTCCTGTCCTGGAGTCCTGGAAGCAGGTGAAGAGGATAGAGAGGCGGCGGCAGCACACAGGTAAGTGTTTAAGTTATTAATTTCCCATTCCACCCCCAGTGACCTGTGCCCCCACCACCATTAAATACCAGCCGCCACTGCTTCCTTCTGTTTCAGATGTGCCAATACCTTGTGGGCTACTGATGTTCATGTCCCTCTCAAATATTTCCCTCATTTTCCCTTGCCATAAATCACATTTTTCCTTCCATTTTCCCTTAATTGTCAGATTTCTGGTGCTGTAATCTCTCTCCACCATCAACAGATTTCAGTGTTGATGGAGACACATGCTCTATGGACCATGGTAAACCCGTCAAGCAGGAAGACAGAATACACCGTCTCCTGCATGACCTCCGCTTCAGCTCAGATGTCCAGCCCTTGGGACTCCAGGAGTTGGACATCGTCAGTGGTAGGGTGCACAGTCTGTATTTTTCATTTTCCATGCATAAAATCTGGTTGAGTGGGGAAACCTTATCTAACTTCATGGAGAACAAAACCTCCAGACTTCAGACTAGGTTTGTATTTGGAAAGGTTTAAATTGTGGCTAGAGAGAACTTTGCAGCATCATTTAGCCACAGTTTTCAGCTGGCTTTTACATCTGTTCCAAGAGATTACTAGAAATTGTAGACATTTAGGAGGAGAGGGTGTGTTCCTCATTGAGTCAGGCGGGATAGTGGTGGATGCCACGAGCGGTGCAGGGCTACCCGTCCTCACTGCCTGGACCATGCTGATGCTCCAATGCCAAGAGGGTCTGGAAAGGGTCGTGGACAAGCCTCATGAACTGCCCTTTGCAAGATGATGGTTTGTCTATTAAATACTATCTGAGGCTCCCAATCCAAGATGGAGTAAAGTCTTTTCCTGTGAGGTCAGTTCCGCTTTGAAAAATAAATGTAAAGAAACATTTTCAAATACTGGATGTGTCATGCTGCATTCATTCTTCGCACACTTGCTTCTGTTATTGACCTGGATTTTTGCTTCTTGCACTTGGAACTTCTTTTGTATTTACTTCTGGATGCTGTTGCTTGGCTCTCCTCCTCTCCCGGATCGCAGGGGAAATGTGGTGCATCGCGATGAACTTTTGCACTAATGTCTGTCTTCAATCAAGGCTTACAAGATTGCTAATGAGGCTTTTTTCCCTCTTGTGTTTTTTTCTTACTAACCGCGACCTTCTTAAGGAGACATGTAAGGGCTTTCATGTGCACTATTTTTATTCAGACACCAAATGTAATGAATTTTATTGATTGAAACATCATCAAAAAGTAACCAGCGTTAACGCCCATTGGGCTGAACTCGGGTAAGCTCCTATAATGCCCACATGGGCCGGCAATGTGTGGCAAAGCTGTAGGTATGTGTAGAACTGGGCATGATGTAAGTGGAATTCCTCTTTCAGGTCTTGAAATGACTTCATATGAGCGCCCCCCAGACATCCCTAAATTGTGAAATACCAATAAGGACCCATTTATTAAAGTCCTCCGGCTGCGTGGTGGAGCCCAGCCACTGCCCTCTCCACAGGGGAGTGTGCAGTGTACATTCCTTGTCCCAGCCCGTTGAATGCAGGGCTATCTCCACACCTGGAATATCACTTTTGTCAACTCTGGGAGTGACCCAGGAATGGGTGCCCCATAACTTATGTTCTCAATAGTGTCAACTCCGAGAATGGACACTTCTATCTGAAAAGCAGGGTCCCCCACCCCACCCAGAGCCAATGGTTAATCCCTATGAGCTTAGTGTCCAATAGTAAAGCCTGAGGTCTGCGACCGCCATCCCACCATCAAATGTAGATTGGCTGCATTTCCCAAACACTGTTCGGGGCACCACTTTGGCCCAAAAATAAGTGTGCACCGTTCCCTGTGTCCATTGCAGGTCTTCACGGGTATTGCATAAGGGTAATTCTGGAACACATAGAGGAAGCGTGGCAGAACCATCATTTTGAAAAATATTGCTCTGCTGAGATTAAGGGGGCGTCTCACCCATTTCTTGAGATCTGCCTGCAGTATGCCGTCAGGGATGCCAGATTAAGGGACCATGTCAATTCTGGTAGCAGAGCTATACACATACCCAAATACTTATAGCCTAATCGACTGACTATGATGTGAGTCCGCCAGTGTGTGATATCTATCCCACCCATGAGAGGCATCAACAAGGGTTTGGACCAGTTCACCCGCAGCCCTGACGCCTGAACATAAAGGTCAAGGATTTGAAGGATATGGGGGCCCGTGGAGTCCGGATGAGCAATAAACAGCGGGACATCAGCCGCATATAACGCTATACGGGGTTCTGTTCGCTCGTCCCGACAAAATACTGCCAGTTGGGTGTCGCATCCGACCCAGATCGTCAGCGGCTCTATCACTAGAGCGAACAAAGGGGCAACAGCGGACACCCCTGTCGGGTGCCCCAGCCTATAGGGAAAGACTCCGACAAGGCTCCATTGGCTCGCACCTGCGCCCTAGAGGTCCTATGTGGGGTTTGCACATATGATATAAACTGTGGCCAAATCCCATGCGGCGCAATACGTCCCATATAAAAGCTCCAGTCTAGCGTATCAAACGTCTTCTCAAAGGTAAGTAATAAGAAGGCGTTGTTGTCCCTTTGTTTGTCCTTGTACATCACTGCTGCCTGTACCCTCTGGATACAATGCTGGGTACTACGTTCTAATGTATTAATGAGCGGGAGTATCGGAAGGAGCCTGTTGGCCAGCATTTTTGCATAAAGTTTGAGTTTGTTGTTAAAAAGCGAAATGGGGAGAAAAGAGGCTCCTCCCTGCTTTAGAGAACACTACTATAGCAGCTAAATTCAGGCCCTGTGGCAGATGGCTCTTATCCAGGGCTTCATTAAACATATTCAGTAACAATAGTAGGAGCGTTTTCTGAAATTTCTGGTAACATTCAATCGGGGTCCATCTGGGCCCTGAGTCTTTCCGGTTTGCATTTCCAAGAGCAGAGCTTGGAGCTCCTCTACTGTAAAGGGTTGATCAAGTTCCTCCCTCGAGGTACTTAACAGCACTATAAGAGGCAGATCCCCAGTCAGAGGGGATGTCGTCTCTCTAGGAGGCCTTGTCAGGCTCGCATAGAGGGACCCATAACAGTTTGCAAAAGCCATGGAGATCTCTCAGGCTCCCTCCGCCATCCTGCTCTCCCGGTCTAGCACCCCAGGAATCACTTGTTCCACTGCTACCTAAATAGCCAACCAATAGAGTAACTTACTGGATCTATCCCCACTCATAGATCCTGCTCTGCATGGCCAGCCAGCATTGCAGAGCTTCTTTATGAGCTAGCTGTTGCAGCACCAAGCTATCAAGTGACAAATGGCGCTCCTTCCTTTCATCTGGGGTGCTCCTGCAGTCTAATAAATCTATATGCGCCTCTAAGTATACAATTCGTTGTTCACACTGTAGATTCAAAGCCCTGAAAGGGGACCTCACCACCTCCCTCATATAAGCCCTACCCGCCTCTCATGAGGTACATGGAGAGTCAACCGAATCCTTGTTCAATTCCACACAGTAGTCCAGTTCAGCAGACAAATAATTGACCACTTCTTCCTTTAAAAGGCGCCATGCCCCCAGCCTCCATATTGGCCTATGGACGGGGTCCGTACCACCCACTGGAAACATTACAGGCGAGAGGTCTGAGATTTCTCTGCATATTTGTTCCCGTCATAGCGGACATGTTGACAGTGGGTTGAAAGAACATATTTATGCTTGACCTAGTTTTATGGGTGGCAGAAGTGTGCATATATGCCACCTCCTGTGGGTGCCACCCGCAGGAGGTGGAATCCACAGCCCTATGCCTGAAGCCCAGGCTGCCAGCCTCGTCTCCTTCTCCTGTGTTCAAGAGTTTTCTTTTTAGCAGTCGTCATGGGGAATCTGTATTAAAATCCCCACCCATGATGGTGAGGCTATGGGGGGTCCAACCACAACATCTGTACACATGTCCAAGGTTTCACCGACCAGCTTTTGGGGAGCATAAATGCTGTAGAAGCTGGGGGTTTGTCCCGCAATCACCCCCTCTACCCAAACATATCTCCCTTGCCAGTCGGAGGTCATACGCGCCACCACCAGCTGCACCCACCTGTGCAGCAATGTTGCTACCCCTAGTAAACCCTGCATTAAACATGCTATCACACCCATTTCTGGCCAGAAGCGGGCAGCTGGTACCCTGCAGGTGGGTCTCCCGCAGCATTAAAGGGTGCTCAAGATGGCCGCCAAGTAGGAGCTCTCTGCAAGAGCTCCCGTGTTGGGGTTTACCGTATCACTTAATATCCCCTGTTAACCCTGACATCCACCTCCCTTTTTAACGACATCCTTGACTACATGACACCGGACCTCCAGGCTCGATGTATGCTCACCTGCCAAGACGTTTTTCCTGACTCTGGACGAGCCTTCGCCTCCGCTGCCTCACCGCTCCCCTCCTGGCTCGAACGCTTCACTATCTTGAGGACGTAGAGCAACACCCCCACCGCTGGCAATTTCAGTCCTGTGGTCCACCCGCTGAGATGGTTGCTGGCATCCGGACGAGCCTCCAGCCTGCCACCACGCTGATCCCCGTGTGGCTGGAGTGAGCAGCATCGCCTCAGACGAACCAGCCTGACGAGCCTCCCATCCTTTACCACGATCGCCTCATGGTTGGAACTACTCGAGTGCTTGGACCGTGCAGCACCCCTCCAGACGAATCAGTGCATCTTGGAATCCGCACAGCTCTCCTACAGAACTCCATGCAGGGGTAAGCGCCCCTCGCCTCATCTCTCTCCGCATTGGGTCGAGGAATGGGCCCATGATAGACCATCCTCTTGTCTTGGTTTGGCTGTTCGGGGCCCCCTACCCAACCTTCGCAGCTGCTGCCGGATTTCTGTAGCTGGGGATTGCTCCTCCATCTTCATTCGGCCCGCTGCTTACTAGGCTCCCTGGGCTTGCCTTGTTACTACTGCTGATGTTCCTCCGCTGCTTAATCCATAAAATGTTGCAGGCCGGAGTGCCCCTGAATGGCCTCTAACGACCAGTGTCTGGCCGCCTGGGTTCCTGCTGGTCAAACGGCTGCCTGACCTCGAGACTCTGATTGACCTGCCCCGCTTTTCAATGCTGCCCACAACTAACGCCTCTAACGACCAGCGCCTGGCCGCCTGGGCTCCTGCTGGTTGAACGGCTGCCTGACCTCGAAACTCCGATTGACCCGCTCTGCTTTTCAATGCTGCCCACAACCAAACCTGAAGTGGAGAGGGCTGAATACAACGACTCCCTTGCCCCCCAGTTCAAGCTACTTACGATCATTTTGACCGGACGCTTTCTTGGGTCCCCGCTCCCCACCGCTCTGACTTTCGGCACATACAAGGTTACTTGGATCTGCGCCCTGCCACCCCGTAACCAGCTGCATATCTTGGCCCTTTATTTGCCTCCCTGCTGCAGCCGTCGATCCTCCCCACTGTGCTCTTCAAAATGGTGGTGCCCTGTTTCTGAGCTGTGGCCCTTACAATGACACCTGATAACCCTGATCTGAAACGTGGCCCACACTCTTAGTCCTGGGTCTGCGCCCTACCTCCTCCATGGCCCGCTGCCTATCCAGGTCCTCAGTTCTGCTTTTCCGCCGATTCCGTCGATTATCCGCTCAGTGCTCCTCAAAATGGTGGTACTCTCATCTTCTCAGATATCCCTCAAAATGGTGGTACCCTCATCTCCCCAGATATCCCTCAAAATGGCGGTTCCCTCATCTCCTCAGATTCCCCTCTAAATACCGTGTGCCCGTCCGTTTTCTTTTTTGGGCTCCAGCTTTGTTAGTGGCTGCACGATAGTGTGAAGTCTGGTTTTCCACACCTTGCCTCTACGCAGCCCACTGCCTAATTTCTGGCTCTCGGTCCCCTCCCTTGTCTCGCTTGTGATACTACCAACGGAATACTCCGAATAAATGGCACAGACAGGAGGTAAGACTAATACCTACCTCTTCTCTGGCCGTTCTGGGCCCCGCTCTGCGCTAACAGAGATTTACACCACTAACTGTTTTAAGAACCCCCTAAGAACTTGACCGTTAACATCTATGCTTTGTGTTTTGGACGCCTGTTTGTTTTTTACACTGGCTTATTTGGACGCTTGATAGGATGGGTTCGGACACAAGAGATTTGAGGCCTTGTTTCTGTTGTATGGATTGGCTGCTCCCCTCTCATAAGCCCCATCGATGCCCACCACACGATGAACTGGGGGCTCACCAATTGAGCATAATTGTTAACTCTACTGCTTAATTCTCCTTGTGCTGTTGAACACGCTAATTTTTGTCTTACATAGCCTGGCTACTGCCTTCTGGGCTCCCCATAGTTGACCAACGCCTCGTTTGCATAGAACTCACTGCATAGTTCACTAATGCCGTTTCACCCTGACCTTGTAAACCCTCCTGTTTTATTTCTTTTGTTGAACTGCATTATTCCCTAATTGCTGTTCCACCCTGACCTGGTAAACCCTTCTGTTTTATTACTTTAGTTTGTAGAATCTTCTTCCCCCCGCATCGTCCCTTCTCTCTCTCTAACTATCTACCTGCATATCTTCCTCGTCCTCTCTCTTTCCCTTTCCGATCTCCTTATATCCTTCCCACTCTCACTCTCTTCTGACAACCATATATCCCTCCCCCCTCCTCCTTTCCCCACACTCCCATCTTTTTACCGAACATGTTTCTCCCAATCTCACCCCCACTCCACCTGACCCTGCTCTCTCCAGACATGGCCCCAACTCCTGGATCATCACATACCCTTCTAATCTTTCCAAAAATGCCAGATTTTTTTTTAAACATAAACTTTTGAGGCGTCTCCCTAAAACTCTTATAGTTGATACCTACCACAGTCTCTCCTCTCCTATGTAAACTAACTTTATTTTTTCTCTAAACGCATCTCTAAATGGAAAAGCACCTTCCTTCACCATCTTACAATCTCTAAATCAATCAAAATCCGGTATGTACTCAAATTATCGACTACCCCATCCTCTGCCTTTCCTGGTGACATCGACATTTCCATTTTTAAATCTGGTAATATTTTTACTCAAGCCTCAGAATACCCCCTCAACATCTTTGACTACCATTTCAGTTCCCTGTCTTACAAACTATCCTAACCAGTTCCTAACCCCACCTCAACCCAACTACCCGACACCCACGTATCATCACCTTTCTACTCTGACCTGACCCCCCTCCACTACACGTCCCAACCACCCCCATTGTCGTTGATGTGACCCCAATGCTTCACACTGGATCCCCCCACTCTCCCCCATATCGTGGGCCCCGCCCCTACTCTCTCCCACCCCGCCCCTGCCCTCTTCCCTGTCTCTCCTCCCTACTCCTCCCCTACTCCCGGGCTCCCTCCCGTGTCCACTCCGGTCCTCCCTCCCTCATCCAATCCTTCTCCTCCTCCTTCTACTCCCTTTATCAATATCAGCAGTCCCCCCTCCTACCCACCCCCACCCCCTGAATCTCCCTCAAAATCTCCCCTTAATCTATTTTCTCCCCATAGAACCCCCCTTGGCCCATCCTCTAGACCTCACGCCCCATTTTCTACTCTTGCTAACGACCTCCCCCCTCTTTCCCCTGCTCTCCTCACTTTCTCTTCCTCCAACCCCACCTTGGCTTTTCTGCCCCCGCCCCTGGAATATCCTACTGTACACTCCCTTACGCCTAACTCTCCACCTCCCAATAACATCCTCCCTACTCAACCCGAAGTGACTTATCCTGATATCCCTCACTCTCTCCTGTTCTCTCCCATGACTTTCCATGAATCCAATACTGTACCGCAGCGCCATCTCGAAATACTCTGTTCAATCGCATTCTCCCCACTCTACCTGATATGCACCCCCTGCTACCCTCACTTTCTCTCATTCCCTCCTTTCACATCTACAAACTCCAGCACTGAACCGCCTTTCCCTTCTCTAAATCCCTTGTTCATCACCCAGAACACTTTTCCCACTCCCGCCTCCTGCTTCACTCCCCCTCCACTCATTCAATTACCTTCCTCTAACAACACTGGCCACCCACCATCCCCCCTCCTTCTCCACTGACTCCCCCCTTTATCTTATTGAGCAAACCCTAACCAACATAGACTACAAACTCACTGCTATGACGAGCAAATTTTACGTCTCAGAGAGGATTATCATGCCCTTTACTCTAGGTCTTACCCAATTTTACTGACTCCTTTCGCCCTTACTCCCATAACCTTTCCCTTCACATACGATGGCACACTATCCCTATCTGCAATCGATCTCACAGACCATTCCGTGCTGCTAGCTACCTCTCCACTTCTGACCTTACGAACCTAATTAAATCCTACCTTCCTAAGCCTTTAGTAACTGATCTCCCTCTCCCCTACTCCAACATCCCAGTGATTATGGGCATAAACAGAACACCCTCCTCTCCCATCTCTCCTCGACCCCCAGCTCAACTTACCTTCATCTACTCTTGCAATACTGCCAGTGTCCCAGTGATTATGGGCATTAACCAAATCCCTTCCTCTTCCATCTCTCCTCGACCCCCAGCCCAACTTACCTCCATCCACGCGTGCAAACCTATTAATGACAATCCCAAACCCCTTGCTTGCATGCTCGTTAATTGCCGATCGGCAGTCCGACATGGGGAGGAAATATCTGAAACCATCCTCACTGAGGCTATTGACATCACCTTCCTGACTGAAACCTGGCTCAATAAACACTCAACTGCTATCCTTGACTTACTTACCCCCCCCCCCGGCTACACCATCATTAGGAAAGACAGAACCGACAGAAAAGGGGGTGGACTAGCTTTAATCTACAAAAATGAACTTCAAATTACCACTCTAAAAAACTCTGACCATTCTACCTTTGAATACCTCGACGTTGAACTCACCACTCAGGGCTCTCCTCCGATTAGACTACATAACATCTATCACCCCCCTGGTGAACCTCTTCTCTTTGGTGATGAATTTTCTGAACTTCTTTCACACGTCTCCCTTTCTGTCTCGAAAAATATTTTCTTAGGAGACTTCAACATCCACTGGAATAATCTTGAGGATCCCACTGCCATGCGCCTCTCCAACCTTCTTGAGATTAACGACCTGAAGCAACTTTGTTACAAACCAACCCACATTAAAGGGGCCACACTTGATGCCATCAGTTCCAGCACTGACTTGACCTCCCTTTCCAACATCATCCCCATTGACTGGTCTGACCATCACCTCATCCTGTTTCAGATTGCTTCCACTGCCCCACTACCCCCTACCAGTATTACCAAACACTTGAAGTGGACCAGAAACCTCAAACAAATCCCCCCCGGTGTACTTGAATCTAAACTCCAAGCACAACTGCATCCCCCCCTCTCTCCCAAAATGTTAAAGAACTCACAGAGCACTTTAATAAGACCATTAGCGACGTCTTGGACCAAATTGCCCCTCTTAAACTCAAGCACCAAAGAAAAACTCAGTCGAAATCTTTGTTCAACCCGGAACTCAATCTTGAAAGACGACAACTTAGACTGGCAGAAAGATCATGAAGACAACACCCCTCTTCCTCTCATCTTGCCCTTCTCAGATCGGCCAGATCAATTTACAAGAAACACATTTTCACTGAAAAGGCAACCTTTTTCCGAGCCCAACTTGAGCAGACCAAAAATCGGCCCAGAGAACTGTTCAACATTGTTAGAAAACAAACGTCAGTCGCCCCTCCTGAGTTGTTGGCCTCAACTGAGAGATGCGAGGAAATTGCAAACTTCCTCTCGGACAAAATCACTAAAATTGACCATTCCTTTCTTCTCCCTCTGGTTATGACCAACGCCCCCTATGCCACCAACGTTTCCAATGACACGCCCCCCTTACTAACTCCTCCCCAACCACGTACTTCTCCCACTTACCTACTCACCACAAATTCCCCAGATGACCATCCTCCCGACTTACTTCTGAAAAACAATGCCTCCTGGCATAATTTCCGTCCCATGACTGAGTGTTCAATATAATTTCTAAACTTAAGCCATTATCGCATACCAAAGATCCTCTCCCTTCTAACCTTGTTCACCAACTTAATCACGTCATTGCCCCTTCTTGGACCAATATCATCAACTCCTCCCTCTCCACTGGTTGCGTCCCTGACTCCCTTCAACTCGGTCAATTCACTCCTATTCTGAAAAACCCACGGCCGACCCCAATGATCTCAACAACCTCCACCCTATCTCTAACCTCCCGCTTCTCTCTAAAGCCCCTGAAAAATGTGCATTGCTCCAATTGGACAAACACATAGGTAATTTCAATTTACTTGACTCTCTTCAATCCGGCTTCAGAAAAGGTTGTAGTACTGAAACCGCTACGCTAAACATCGTGGATGACATTCAAAGTTCCCTCGGTAACGAGGAGTCCTGCCTTCTTATTCTCCTTGACCTCTCTGCAGCCATTGATACTGTTAACCATTCTGCCTTACTGAACTCACTTAAAGCTCGCTTCGGCCTCAATGGTCTGGTCCTCAAATGGTTCTCCTCCTTCCTTCAACACAGAGCACAACAACTCAAAATCAAAGACTGCCTCTCCAGCCCAACATCTGTCTCCCTGGGCGTCCCCCAGGGCTCTATTCTCTCCCCCTCCCTCTTTAACCTCTTCATGGAACTCCTTACCCTTATTTTGAAACAAGCTGGAATGAATTACCACCTAAATGCCGACGATACACAACTCTACAACAAGATCAGATCCCACTCAGACATACTTCATCTCAACAACACCCTGGGTAAGATCCAAGACTGGTTCTTCTCTAACCATTTCAATCTGAACCCGAAAAAAACAGAAATCATTCTCTTCTCCCCAAAAAATAACCGAATCCCCATCCAAAACTGGATCTCTGACCTCAATGCCCTTAATTGCTCGCTCTCCTTATCCAACTCGGCCAAATCACTTGGTTTCACCCTAGACAAAAACCTTACCCTTAATGACCATATAAAAAATTCTGCTAACGGAGCTCTTTTCACTCTCCAACACCTTAAGAAAATTAAACCCTTCATTCGTTTAGATGACTTCAAATGGGTCATCCAATCTCTTGTTCTCTCAAAACTTGACTATGGCAACGCTATCCTCACAGGAACCCCTAAAGTACACCTAGCTCCCCTTAGATCCGTGCTCCACTTGGAGGCCAGACTCATCACTGATTGGAAATGATTTGATCACATCTCACCGACCCTCAAAGCCCTCAACTGGCTACCCATTGAAGGCAGATGCCTCTACAAGACTGCATGCATTACACACAGCTCTTCACCAACAAACCCCGCTTTACCTTAATAATAAACTCAACAAAGCAGAGTGCTCCCGACCGATGAGAAGCACCAACACTCTCCTCCTCCTCCCCCCTTTGTGTAATAAGAAATCCACCCAATGTCGCTCCTTCTCCGGGAACCCCCCGAACATCTGGAACTCACTCTCTAAGGACCTGCGCTGCAACCCCTCCTACTCCAGCTTTAAAAAAGACCTTACATTCCACCTCCTCAACAAATACTTTGGTCCATAATCTCTCCTCTGACCCTACTCTCTATCCCCCCCAGTATTAAGGATCCTTTTTGCTTTATCCCTTCCCTCTCCTTGCCCCCCCACTTTATTCATCCGCCTTCTTTTCTGTTGACCTGTCCCTTACTATACCCCCCATTTCCCCATCTTTCCCCTCCCATCACTACCCTTATCTTCACTCCTTCGCTCGCCCTATTATTCCTCACTAGTTCTCTCCCCATTTATTTTATTTTGCTGTTCATATCATGTTAATCCTCCAGAGTGCTGGCCCTCCCCTCACTCTATGGCTGAGCCCTTCCTGTGTGCTTCTATTACATGTAAAATTGCTCTTCCTCCCTCCCTCCTCCCATGTTAATTACCCTGTCTGTCCCTTTTTTTTTTTCTCCAAACCATTTGTGGTGTTGGAACAGACTGTTTTTGTTTTATCTTTATGCCCTCCTCTCATGTATATTGCTTGCGCCCACCCCCTTTTTTATATTTAATTCAAGTTGTTGTGTTGTACTTGACTGTCTATGCTTTACCCTGAACTATTGTTTATATTTTATTGTACTGCTTCTGCTCTTGTAAAGCGCTCTGATACCCACGGGTCTAGCCAGCACTATGTAAAACCTTTCAAATAAATTGACTCATACGGTTTGTGCCTTTTTAACAGACTGAAAACAGCCCCACACTTAATGCGGTTGAAGGGGCCATTCACATGTCATAATCTTAAGGCATGACATTATGGAGGTATCTTCACTATGTCAATGGGTCGTTCAAACCTATTTGGGCCCCTGTGTTTTCTTCATCTGCGCCAACCCAGCACAACTTCCCTTACGGTCACAGTTTCTGCCAAGCCGGGTCTAGACTGAACTACTGTCTGCGTTGACATGTGAATCTCGGCCAACTGGGCCAGATCCTAACCTGTCTAACTTCCCCAACGAAAGGTGCCCTTTCCTGTACAAAAAAAATCCTGCTTACAACGCAGGTACCCTTGCACTACATAGTTGCCTGTTCTGGCGCTAGGCAGCCAAAAGGGCACCAGCACAAGGAAAGGACAGGAATGGGTCGTATTGTGTTAAATATGGCGCATTGCAGCCCTATGATGCAGCACAGAGCAGCTGCATGAAAGCTACATAAATAGGCCCCTTAGGGTCAAAGCGAGCTGGCCTGTGCTTCACCCCATGCCGCTCTTCCTCTGAGCCTGAGAAGGTTGAGAATCGCCGCAGACCATTGCGTTTCCAGCCTCTCTCTCTGTTCTCTCTCTGTGGGCACACTCCAGGTACCCCACCCTATTCGCAGCTCTCTTCCCTCCCCAGTCTCTACTCCGTCACCCATTCACCTCCAGCTTATCAAGGCAGTACGATTTAGTCTTGTAAATGATGTGAGCTGTGCTGGGAAGAGTAACATATAATGTAGTTTCAACGCACGGAGTCTCTGCTTGACTGTTTCCAACAATTTGCGTTGCTTTTGGACTCTGCTTGTGTAATCTGGGAGCACAAAAATCCTTGAGGATTGAAACTGAACGCCCCCGTTTTCCTTCGCTACCCTCAGTATCGCATCTCTGTCTTTGTAGTTCAGTACTTTGACTATCATCGGGCGAGGTGGGGCTCCAAGTGGGGGCTTCGCAGCCAGAAAGTGCGCCAGTTTAAGGATAAAGCAAGTGGAGAGCTTATCTGCAGGCATCCATGTGCGAATACACCGTTCCAGAATTGTCTGAGGTGTAGTCCCCTACGTACCTTTAGGAAAGCCTAAAAGCACAGATTATATTCTACCAGCGCTATTCTTGCCATCTTCCGGCCCATCTTCCAGGATACAGGAGACCAAGGTTAAACAGGCCACCTCCGCTTTCAGCATCGTCCCTGAGTCCTCCAGGTCTTATATGCGCCCTTCAGCCCCCGCCACTCTGTCTACAGTGTTTCTGAGATCTTGTCTCGGAAGCACCACATCTATTCCCACATCCCCATTTTTGGTCTCGGGGGAAGTACAGGACGCCTGTATTGTCGTGTGTTCCCTGTGAAGCTCATTGTTGTTTTCCCTATATTAACCTAACTGTACACGTTGTAGGCCGCTTTTGCTTAAGCCTTGGTGGGGTTTGCGGAGTTGCGCTACGCGGATCTCCGCGAAGTGAAAAAAAATTCCACCGCACTATGCGGAGCTCCGCAAGCGGCGGAGTACGGTAGATAAATGCCGTTCGCGGTGATTGCATAGTGCCGGATGCTTGCCCACACTGTGCAATCATCGCGAACGGCACCATGCACAGTGCAAGCGGGCGCTGCTTTCCTTTTCTGCCACTCGAGTAGTTTCTCAACGTGAGCGGTCGCAAACATACGCGACCACTCGCAATGAGAAACCTGACCCTACGCATTGAGAAATCTCACCGGGAGGTTGATTTTCCACTCTCGCGCTCGCTACTTGACATTGACGGACACGCGCGAGGAAAAACTCTGCTCCGCTATGCGGAGCAGAGTTTTTCGGAACTCCACGAGCTCCGCGTAACGCAGAGTGCAGAAAACTCCGCAAACTCCACGAGCTGAGCGGAGTTCACCGCCCAGGCCTTCTTTTGCTTTGCACATGTTACAAAACATTACACTTGTTATTTGTGCCATATTGCTATTTTAGAAATAGGCTGCAAATGCTTTATTATTTTTGAACTTCTGCTGGGATTCAGTCGGAACATTGCATAGGAGGGCAAACAACACTACTCCTTGTTATTCTCTATGGTCGGACACTAGCACTTAGACATAATAGAGAAATCCAGCTGCTGTTTTTGAACACACCTGTTTTATCATGTAACCCGGACTTGTTGTTTAGAAAAACACACACAGAGTGAAGGTCCTGAGATGAGAGAGCTGACCAGCTGAGATGCAGAACAGCAATCTATGTATGCCATGGTATGGGGTTCGCCACTAATCCCAGAGATCGATAATATATAACTTTTTTTCTATAGTGAGGGTGGGTTTAGGCAGACCTGTCAGCTAATATGACAGGACTTTTTACTGTATATGGTCTTTTAATTATGCTATTTGCATTGTTGTCCAGCATATGTTTCAATAAATATTGTAAGCTTCCTTCATGTCTCCTTTTCATTTATTGTGGACATGTATGAGTGAGAGAACAAAAGGGGATGACCTGCTGCCGCGATCCCTGAAAGGGTGGTATCTCATATACCCAGGGCTGGTAAATTAAATGCTACTGGTTGGCTTGCAGCGCTGATTGCGCCACCCAACAAAGTAACCTTTCAAACCTATTTCAGGCCTCTGCCATTGCAGGTCCTGTGCGCGCAGTGTTACTGCCGCTGTGACGTGGCACCTAAAGTGTGTGCCATGTCTGTGACCCCCCTTTTACAGCATGTCAGTCACCCCTAAGGTAGGCCCTAGCTAGCCCTATGGGCAGGGTGCGTTGTAGGTGAAAGATAGGACATGTACCTTAAGTGTGTGACATGTCCTTGTAGTGACAAACAGCCATTTTTGGTTTCTCACCACTTTGGGGCTGCCCTCCAATAGGAATGCATGGGGATTCCCTGAAAAGTGTTTCAGTGGTAATTCCTGATATGAGAGGGGCAGCGTGGTCAAGTTTAGTATATTTGAAATGGTAATAATAAATGCTGCGCAATGGTGTGCGCAGATTTATTATAACTGTTTTAGAAATGCCACTTTTAGAAGTTGGCATTTCTGTGTGCTATGTGTCTGCCTGCGTGATGTGAATTGCATGTCTGGCTTTTTGAGTGACAGGGGCTGGTGAGGTGTGTGTGGGTCCAAGAGGGGCAAGGTGAGTCAGCACTAGGCTGAATGGGACATGTACATTTGGAGTAGTGGGAGGAGTTGTCCCCTGACCCCGAATAGGATTGTGCCTGCCCTGTACAATGCTGGCTCCGCCCCCTGTGGTGTGTCTGATCACCGAGCACCCACCTGACAAAGGAGAAGAGGAACCTGGCAAACAGAGTGCTCCAATTCCCCCCTGAACCAGTTTTTGCTGGTTCCCCCAAGCCCTGTGCAAAAACAACAGTTGATGGACAGAATGCAGAACAATGTCATACATTCACCCCAGTACAGAGATCTGGGCCTAAATCCATCGTTTTTGCTCACCATGCCATTCCAGTTTGAACCCAGCCATATGCAAATCAGTCTTGACCCTGTGCCTCATGGGAACAGTCCAGCCCGAACTGCCAAGCCAGGTCCTCCCTGGACTGGAAACAAGCATCCTAGGACCGGTTTCGGGGTTTCACCCCTCTTCAGCCAGGATAGCTTGATTCCAGTGGCATGGAGAGCACGGGACCCACGTCTGGGCATACCCGTCCCACTCGGGGTGACAAATGCAAAAACAACAGTTGATGGACAGAATGCAGAACAATGTCATACATTCACCCCAGTACAGAGATCTGGGCCTAAATCCATCGTTTTTGCTCACCATGCCATTCCAGTTTGAACCCAGCCATATGCAAATCAGTCTTGACCCTGTGCCTCATGGGAACAGTCCAGCCCGAACTGCCAAGCCAGGTCCTCCCTGGACTGGAAACAAGCATCCTAGGACCGGTTTCGGGGTTTCACCCCTCTTCAGCCAGGATAGCTTGATTCCAGTGGCATGGAGAGCACGGGACCCACGGCGGGGCATACCCGTCCCACTCGGGGTGACAAAGGCAAAAACAAAAGGTGATGGACAGAATGCAGAACAATGTCATACATTCACCCCAGTACAGAGATCTGGGCCTAAATCCATCGTTTTTTTGCTCACCATGCCATTCCAGTTTGAATCCAGCCATATGCAAATCAGTCTTGACCCTGTGCCTCATGGGAACAGTCCAGCCCGAACTGCTAAGCCAGGTCCTCCCTAACGATGGATTAAACCCAGATCTGTGACTGGGGGTGAATGTTTGCCATTGTGCAACATTCCGTCCATCATCTTGTGTGTTTTTGCAATTCGCCCCAAGTGGGAAGGGTATGCCCAGACGTGGGTCCCGTGCTCACTGCGCCACTGGAGTCAGGCTATCCTGGCTGATGAGGGCTGAATGCCCAAAACCGGTCCTAGGATGCTTGATTCCGGTCCAGGGAGGACCTGGCTTGGCAGTTCGGGCTGGACTGTTCCCATGAGGCACAGGGTCAAGACTGATTTGCATATGGCCATGTCTGAACTGGGGTGGCGTGGTGAAGCAAAATAACGATGGATTAAACCCAGATCTGTGACTGGGGGTGAATGTTTGCCATTGTGCAACATTCCGTCCATCATCTTGTGTGTTTTTGCAATTCCCCCAAGCCCTGTGCCACTGCAGACAAAGGAATGTGACATATAAATATAGGGGCTGTGACCCCATGAAAGGTGTGCTGTTCCTGGACTTGTTGGGGGCTTGCTGCTGCAGGGGGCCCAGGAGGAGCCGCCACAGGGGCTTGCCTCCCTGCTGGAGGGCCCTGTGTGCTGGCCTCCCTGGGCCCAGTTATGCCCCATGGACCCTCAGGGACCCTTGCGGCCTGTGAGTGCTTTTCTTTTTATTTCCCAGGAGAGAGGAGCATTTTTGGCTTGGCTTCGCAGCACAGAGCAGCCGCCTATTTTGAGGGAATCCCGACGAGGGTATTCCCCCACATTCCAGCCAAACCGAGCAGGAGCCTACCCCGCTTTATGGATATTTTAAGAGCGGGTGCCCTCCCCGCGTTATGCTCTTATTGAATGACGGGTGCCCACCTTGCAATTGCGTGTTTCTAGGCGGGTGCCCAACTCGCAATTGCATGTTTCTAGGCGGGTGCCCACCCCGCACTGTGCCGCTGCCGAGGAAATCACCCCGCGACCCGATTCGGCCTGACCTGGAAGCCAGGCGGCCTTGCCTGACTGTGGGCGGGGCCACTGAGACCGGCGGAGCAGGGAGAGTAAGTACCGCCTGCCGGAGAAGCCATCCGGAACCTCGCGGGCTCCCCTGCGAAGTCCTGTGTCCCCGGAGAGGGACCGGGTGAAGGCAGAGTGCAGGGGGAGCCTCACGGGCTCCTCAGGCTGCCAGGTCTGGTCTCCTCTCTTAGGAAGAGAGGAGACCAGAGGAGCAGCACCAAGCCCCGGTGAGTGGGCTGAGGCCGTTCTTTTCACTGTTGGTGCTCGCGAGGCACCAGGGCAGTCGTGCTGGTTTTTCCTGAGCGGCCCCGCAGGAGAGCGGGCCGCTCCTACGACTGGGGGCCATTTGTTTTACAGAGTCCCAGAGTGGGGCTCATAAGGTCATTATTGTGCCCTGGCCTCGTTTGGGATATTGTCACAGCTGCCCCGTCTGACAGTGGGCAGCTGCAACGTTGGGCCCAGTTGCTCCAGGAGTCCCCGAGTTGGGCTCCGATGGCCCAGTTAGTGCCTACATTATTTCCTCAATTGCGCCGCCGTAGCGGGCAACTGCCACGTTTTGACCATATTTGTTTAGAGAGTCCCAGTGGAGAGCCAGAGGGGCCCAGAGGGCACAGTGAGTGCCAGTGCCCGCATTTTGCTTCAGAGCTGCACAGCAATTAGTGGCAGCTGCAACGTTTAGGCCAGCGCAATTGCGCACTTTTGGATTCTGCTGCAGTGGCAGCCAGCCCTGACATTTGGGACATAAGGCATTTTGAGCCCTCTGAGAAGGCCAGTTGGCCAGGGGGTCAGTTGTAGGTTGATAGGGCGCAAGGCCCTAATGTGTTTTATGTGGTGATATGCT
Organism: Calotriton arnoldi; assembly: GCA_963921515.1. Taxonomy (NCBI): domain Eukaryota; kingdom Metazoa; phylum Chordata; class Amphibia; order Caudata; family Salamandridae; genus Calotriton; species Calotriton arnoldi. The sequence goes on along the minus strand of CAWUFW010010607.1, from coordinate 84,256 downwards.
AAATGTGTTTTATGCACCGTGATTTATGCCTCTAATGTGTTTATGTTTAGGAGGTTATTCCCTAATCTGAGGTTTAGGCTTGTGAGGTTATTGCTTAATGTGATTTCTGCTTATGAGGTTCTTGCATACTGTGTTTATGCTTGTGAGGTTTATTGCATAATGTGTTTATGCTTATGAGGTTGGCACATAAAGTGTTTTACGCCTAATGTGATACTGATTGCATAATATGATTTATGTTGCAGGATATGATGCTAAGTCATTATTTTACCAGTAGTTACTGGTAGTGTTTTACATTTTCTACTTGTGCATTTGTGATGGTTCTGACAGTGGCCCAATTGGCCCTGTCAGGTGTATATAATCCCCTGTAAATATTGCCTAGTGCCAGTTGGCACAGTGTATATTGTGTGATTACTATTCTAATGTGTTTTGGATAATACAAAGGCTATTTTCATATATAACCTTGTGTGGAGTTTCTTTTGTGGTGTGCCTAGTGTGTTGCTGCTGTGTGTGTGCTGCGCAAACGCTTTACACATTGCCTCTGGGATAAGCCTGACTGCTCGTGCCAAGCTACCAAGGGGGTGATCAGGGGTTATCTTCAGCGTGTAACTCCCTTGCCCTGACTAGAGTGGTGGTTTCTGCCTGGCTTAGGCGCAAGCCCTATCCAACCAGAAATCCCATTTCTAACACCCACCAACACCTAGCTTCCCTAAGAAAGCAGGGGAGGCAGGAACCGGAGCGACTATCAGACGTGAGAGGATCGGTAAGTTAAAAAATGAGCAGAGAGCTCGGCGTGCTATTAACTTGGCTATGTGCAAATTCACGTTCAAATTCAAATTCACATAAACAATAATGATTATCACGTGCTGAAGTCTTTGGTAGCTGGTGTGCTAGGAGGAAGGGGGCCACTTGTAAACACACTGCACAAAAGGACATAAAGGTAAATCTGAGGTGTTCCACTTGAGGGAGCAGGTCGCCAGGGCCTCAAGACCACAGGAGCACAGCTGAATCATCATTACCAAGGCCAGTCATGCCGGGTGCAGAGCAGATAGGCCAACCAAAGGCGTGCGTCAAGATGTCCTCACGGTCAGGAGCAGGCCGCTTGGAGAGGTGATTTCGGAACAGCTGGGCCACTCACAAAGTGGGTCTCAGGAGTTTCGACGTCCCTTGATGGGTGCCTGCTTCCAGGGCAGTTGGAGTCCTGAATGGACTCTTCTTCTCACTGTATGGTATAGGGGGTCCGTTCAGTGGCAAGCCATGCCTTTTTGCCACCCGTGGCAGTACCTGCATTTGCAACCTACAGCGGCTGCATGTTACAGTGGGCGAGGCTGGCGATTCCTGCATTTGCTGCCCAGACGGCCACAGGTAAGGGGGGGGCTGCTGCCCCCAAAACTCATGCCACCCAGGGCGGACCACCCTCCGCACCCTCCTTGCTACGCCACTGGGTCCGTTAGCCTGGGTATTGGTGTGGCATGGACCCGGTAGATCCTGATGTCTCCAAACGTGGTGGGGAGACAGATCTGATTCTCCGGAGCTGATGTACCTCTTTTAGTTTGAGGGCTGCGTTGGAGTCACTGACGAGCAGCAAGTTGAAAAACTGGACTTCAAGGGTTCTGTGCCTGCGTACTGTAGGAGAGTCGTATCTTTACTCCAGGGGAGTTCTTTGGTGATTTGTAAAAGGCTGGAGGAGCTGCGGGGTTCCTGGAGGCCTCAAAGTAACCAAAGGAGACAGCACATCAAGATTGTCGAGTCATTAAGGCAGCAGGAAGAGTTTGGCGCCAAATTTCTGCAGCAGGGCTTCAGTCTTTGGGTCAGCAGCTCTTCTTTGTGCTTTTCTTTTCCGTGCCCATCGAATCTGAGTACAGGGTCCAGGGATGCCACCTAAATACTAAATTTAGGGGTGTTACAAGGGGGGACAGGTAGTAGTCAATGGGCTAACTACCTTTAAGCTGTCTCTACACCCTACACATGACCACCTCCCTTGGGAAGGGGCACTACCCTAACACTGATAGGTTGTTTTCCTATCATCTCAAAATCGATGATTTGCAAAAGTAGTGTCCACATCACCTGCCACACCTTAGGAGTGGTGCAGGCTGAATGTGGGCAAACCTCCTCATCTAACTAATTTTCCTGCCTTTCCTCCCACCAAAAGTGGAGCAGGAAAGAGGGGGGTGGCATCCCCCACTATCTGGAGCTGCCTGGCTTGGATTTCAAATGTGGTAATGCCTATGAAGCTTCCCGCCCGAGCAAGCCATTCCGGCCTGGGGGAGGTGTGATGCACCTCTGCCCAGAGCCGGCCTTGTTCCTGGCCTGGGAGAGGTGTGAAGCACCTCCGCCCAGAGCCGGCCTTGTTCCTGGCCTGGGGGAGGTGTGAAGCACCTACGCCCAGAGCCGGCCTTGTTCCTGGCCTGGGAGAGGTGTGAAGCACCTACGCCCAGAGCCGGCCTTGTTCCTGGCCTGGGGAAGGTGTGAAGCACCTCCGCCTAGTGCAGGACTTGTTCCTGGCCTCGGAGTGTGTTGACCCTCACCCCATGAGGTCAGAAACATGCCTGGTGGTGGCAGGCGGGCTGCAACTAGTCATATACCACATCAGTGCTTAGTAGGGCTCAGTTCCCTCAGGGGCTGACAAGTCCTCTCCCTGAGGAGAGGAGTCCTGATCTTTTTGCTGTATGGAAGCTGTTTCTCCAATCCTCCTGCTTTTCCTCTTGGGAGGTTCGGCCATCATTTCAGGCTCCAATCCTCCTTGTTCACCTTGTGCTAGGTACTGTGCTCGAGTTTACACACACACTATCACAGAGATTTGCAGCATGGCTGCATTTGTCTATCTTTCTACCTCAGCCCATGCTGTGATTTCCAGACCTTTTTGAAGCAGACAGGCGACTGGAAGCTTTCGAAAGACCACTACCTGCTTCAGGCCAGCAACCCCCCCCAGTCTCAGTCTATGTCACCATAGCCATGGCATGGTTAGCGGTGATACTGTCAGCGTTGGTAACGGGATAGGTTTTTCCAGTTAGGTATTGTAGGAGAGTAGGATCTGCTTCACATGGGTACCCCCACTTTTTGCTGATGCTTAACTGTTTTTCGACCTTAGTCTGGCTGGGGCCCTGCTAATCAGAACCCCAGCCTAGCTGCTTCCTCTTTAAAATGGTTTCCATGTGCCTTAGGCACATCTCTAATTGGAATCTGGAGTGCCCTTGTGAGTCCCTAGTATATGGTATACTATGTACCAAGGGCATAGGTACCTCAGAGGCCTGCCAGGGGCTGCAGCATGTATTATGCCACCCCTGGAAGGCCATCCAAAATGACACCACAGGTCTGCTACTGCAGCCTGGGTAAGGTGGTGCATGCACCCCTTACTGTGATATAGGTTACCTATATCACTACCTACATACGCACATATAAACCTATAAGTCACTCCTATGGCAGGCCTTGTCAATCCTGAAGGCAGAGTGCATGGTTCCTATGTGAGAGGGTGCCCCTGCATGAGCAGAGCCCCTCTGCAGCGTTCGGAGACCCTTCTCTGATGCTGTTTGTAGTGCAGCCTGACCATATACTCTTAAGTGCATTATAACCCCGCGTTAAATGCTAACTTTGGGATGGCTGCACGTAAACATGTTGTGTTTGGTGTCAAACATCTTGGAGTACTACCCCCCGCCAATTCTGGCGGCGGGGGTAGCATTCCACCCTTCTAGAGGGAGAGATATGTTAACCCTGGCTTGCCCGGTAACTTCTTTCCAGAGCCCCAGCATCACAAAATGGATGCTGCTGCCACAGACACAAGTCTGGCCTCCTGCTGCTGACCGAAACTCCGGCAGGGGAGGCCTGGACAATAGGTTTCCTGTCACAGGGAGGTGTAACCACCTTCCCAGACAGGATAATGTGTATTGGGGCTGGGTGGGAGCACTCTTAGAGTGCGTTGAAGTCCTGCACTGGGGGCACATTTGGTGTCCTCGTGCATACCCCAGTTCAAACCGGATCAGGGGCTTCCAGCCCCTGCTTTGGCGCAAACTGGACAAAGGGAAAGGGGTGTAGCCACCCCTCCACCCTAACCCACCCATAGGTGGGACCACAGAGTTAGTCCAACCCCTAAACTTAGTATAAGTATAGGACCCCAGTCACTACGACTTTAGATATTCCCTGGACGAAACTCTGATACCAAATCCTGGACCTTCGACGCTCTACTTTACGATTAGAGGACTGAAGAATCTCCCTTGGGGTCAAGGAGTGACTTCCCTGCTTGGCAGGCACCAAAGAAGCATCTGTCCGGTCTGCATCGACGAAGCTCCCGCCGGACGCCGAAGTCCCTGCATCCCCAGAGGTAGATTTCCTGACTTCCCTGAAGCTACCCTGAGTCTCCAGCGAAGCTGAGGCCCGTAGCTGCCGTGGGTAATGAGGAACCATGACCCCTGGACACCGAGCACATTTACAAAGTGCATCATCTTCTGGGTCTCCCCCGAAGTTGTGCTTTGGGCTCCGAGTAGCCCCAGCCTCCAGCACCGACTACACCGAAGGACATAGCCTCCACTCCACGAGTGTCCTGTGAGCCAGCTCCACGTGTTCCGTCTCGAGGCTCCTTTGCGGTTTCTAGTCCGTTGGCTAGTAGCCCTCCACGAAGGCCAATCCTTTTATTCTTGGGCTCCCCTGGTTGCTCCAGGCTTGCCCTTACTTACCCTCGCTGGGTGAGTTCCACAGACCTTGCTGGTCTGCACCATCGTCATCTTCCACTTTCCACAAGACTTGCTGTTGCCAAGGCTTGTTGGGTCCAATCTGGTCGCCGACACTTCAGCAAGCAGCAGACGTCGTGGGCAGTCCGAATCCTGCTCCTGGTCACCGACAACACCTCCTGGACATCGTGACTGCAGAGTCAAGACGACCGTCAACTCACCTGAAGCAGCCGACATCGGTGGGCATCCGTCCATCGTCCTCCTGGTCACTGGCTAGTGACCCAGACTCTGTCCCCTCTGCTTTCAGGTTCTTCAGATCTCCGATCCACTCTTGGATCCACCCGGACACTTTCCACTTGGTCGCCAGCAGCACTTTGCAGCAGATCTCCATAGAAATCGACGACGAAACCCGACCCCGAAAGACCCCTATGCACCCGGCTTCCCTGGGTGAGGTAAAACGAGTACTCCGGTGCTCCCGTGGGTAGAGACTCTAGAAAGTCCTAAGTCTCAAAGGGTTTGCTCCAAGTCCTTCTTTAAGTGCCCCTTTTCTTTAAATTTCTAATCGCGACTTTGCCCATTGAAGTTAACGGCGATTCGCGGCTGTGTTCCCACACTGCACGCGTCCCCCGTGGGTCCCCTGTGTCACTGCCTTGGGTGGTTCCTTGGGGTACAAGCACTTCTACAGGCTCTAGGCCTAGTGTCTAGCTCAGTCATGGTTCTTATACCACTTTTTTGGTATATGGTTTGGTACGCCCCTAGGGCCCAAACGTGTATTTGTGCTATGTCAGGGTCTAAATCCCTTTTGCTGTCTGAACCACACAGGAGCAGAATGACGCTAGGTCCCAATACCCTTCTCAGAACCAACCCTGCTAGGTCTTTTAGTATTCCATTGCAGGTAAGTTCTAAGGGGGAAAAGGGGTTGGGGACAGAGAAGAGACTGCTCCAATATTCTGCCTGTTCAGCTACGTCTTCTTCTTCTTACTGGACTGCAACATTAACATGTAAAAACCTTTATTTATTGTGCCTTTTAACTTACTGTTTTTTCTATGGTGTATAAATAACTTATCTTACCAGAATGTTTACTGAAGCTTACTTCTCTTCTACTTCTCATGTATTGTTTGCTAGGTTGTATGAGAAGTCTTCACTCAGATCTCTTTCCTTTTCGTTCTCAGGTACAATCTGCACTTGATCCTGCTATTCCTTAATGTAAGAAAGATAAGGTAAGTATTTATTTCTGTATTCCTAATTTATGTATTATTTGGGTTTCTCTTTCTTTCTATTAACTCACTGTTAAGAGACTGGAGTGGGCCTTGAACTGGGGTTTCTGTAGTAGGATGACTGGTTTTCTCTCTTTAATTAGTTTTTTAAACAATGCTTCAGAACTTAGGTTAAATGTTAAAAGGAAGCGTTCCTTTTATTCAGGCCTTTGGTTTTAATGTTTGCTGGAAGCACTGCCATACGTGAGGAGAACATTACTGGAGTTCTTTAACACATGGCATGAGAAAGAAACATGCCGGGCCTTTGACCCTGACTTCACCTTTTAATTAATTCTCAGAAGAGTGAACAAGTTTCAGTCTAAGAAGACACTGCGTGTTGAAAGGTCACGCCTGCGTCTGACAGATTCTGGAACAGCTGAAAAAGACAGCTGATTCAAAAAGCTTTTTATTTAATCTTCTCAGCTAAGGAAAGCAATTACTGAAAAAAGTATTTCCAGTTTTCAAACGAAGGAAAATATATTCTGACTTGTTTCCTTTTTTCTCTTTAAATAGAAATTTACCTCTGACACAATAACCTTTTCTCACAGAATGTTTTATATTAGCTACAAGTTTAACACTAACCTGATTAGTGAGGGAATGTAGTTCCGACGAAGCTAACCCCGATTTTATCGCAACTACCCTAACTGACTTCCACGACGCTGGGAAAACAGGTGCTCTTCAAATTATTTCTTCAGTGAAGTGCACAGTGGAATGTTGAAGCACACTTCACCTGATGTCATGAAGCCTAAAAGACTAGACTGCTAACAGTGGTGTGCTGTCGCAGTATGTGCATGTTGGCAGCCATCTTGGAGTTCCATCGGTGCCAACAAGCACTCCAGCTTGAGGGATTATCTGACTTTTGGTAAGTTTGTAGGGGAAAATGGTAGCCAGCATACAGTTAGAAGGAGGAAACCTCCCGTGAGTCCTGACAGTACCCCCTCCCAACGGGGTTTCCTCCGGTCGTGGTTTGGCAGGGAATTTGGCATGAAAGGCTCTAATTAAACGGGGGGCATGGACATTAGTACTCTTTTCCCAGGAACGTTCATCAGGTCCATAACCTTGCCAATCAATGAGGTAGAAAATTTCATTGCGGATGAGTTTTGAATCCAAAATTCGTTTAACTTCGTACTCCGCCTCACCATTAACCATCAGAGGATCAGGAGGGGAAACCCTACGCAACCCCGGTTGAATTGGTTTAAGGAGAGAAACATGAAATACTGGATGAATTTTGGTAGAACCAGGAAGAGATAGTTGATAAGTGACTGGATTTATGACCTTCTCAATTGGATAAGGACCCATAAAACGAGGCTGAAATTTACGGGGACCTTTGAGTCTGAGATTTTTTGTACTCAACCAGACTAAGTCTCCTACATGAAGCTCAGGTTCTTTTTACGTTTTCGGTCAGCGAAGTGTTTGTAACGATCCTTCGCGATCGACAAATTCTGGGTTACTGAGTGATGAATTTTAGTTAACTGTCGGGCAATATCTTGAACAGCAGGAACATTAATATCATCAAAATTAGCATGAGAATTGGGATGTCTGCCTGAGTTTATAAAGAAAGGGAGTGGCCAGTGGATACATTTAGAGCATTATTGTGAGCATACTCCGCAGTCCATAAGTGGTCAGGCCAGTCACCCTCCTCATCTAACAAATAAAGTCTGAGGTGTTGTTCTAGGTCTTGGTTAATGCGTTCAGTCTGACCATCAGTTTCTGGGTGAAAACTGGTGGAATAACGATGGTCAATATTAAGGCCTTTGATGTAAGCCTTCCAAAATCGTGATAGGAACTGAGAGCCCCTGTCTGAAACGAGGACCCTAGGAATCCCATGAAGGCAAATAACATGTTGATTGAAAAGTTGGGACAATTGTTTAGCAGTGGGTGTACCTTTGAAGGGTATATAATGTGCCATCTTACTAAAAGTGTCGACAACTACAAGAATGGTATCATACCCATGGGAAGAAGGTAGATCAACAATCAAATCTAAGGAGACTGTGTGCCAAGGATATGGGGGTTGGCATGGGTTGTAGGAGACCTTTAGGAGCTTGTCTGTCCGATTTTCCCCGTGCACAAATTTCACAGCCTAACACATATTGACGGACGTCTCGGCACATGTATGGCCACCAGAAACGACGTTTGAGTAATTCTTCGGTTTTCACAACACCTTTGTGGCCAGCCAGAGGGTTGTCGTGACATTCCTGCATTGCCTTCAGCTGAAGCTCCTTGGTGGGTAAATACAGGGTGGTACCTAAATAGGGAGGCCATTGCGAATGAAACGTTGTGGATCTTCTGTGGCCCAGTTCTCCATTTCAAGGTCGGTCATCAAATTTCGAACGTGATGTTCAAAAGGTTCTAAGGAGATAGTTCCAATGAATTTTCCATCAGGTATGATTTGCTGGTTTTCAATGACTGAAGTTTGATTTTCTGTGTCGAGTCTAGAGAGGACATCAGCCTTTCCATTCTTGGATCCGGGACGAAAAGTGATAACAAAATCAAAGTCTGCGAAGTAAAGAGACCAACGCAGCTGACGTGGTGTGAGAGTTCGAGCAGATCGCAAAAATTTTAGGTTGCGGTGGTCCGTAAACACCGTTACAGTGTGTTTTGCCCCCATTAAGTAATGCCTCCAATCTTTGAAGGCATCTTTGATTGCCAAGAGTTCTTTTTCTGTAATCGTATAGTTGCATTCCGCAGGGTTGAGTTTGCGGGACCGATATGCCACCGGGTGTAACTGTCCCGTGTCCTTGTGCCTCTGAGAAAGTATTCCCCCGATGGCTAGGTCCGATGCGTCTGTCTCCAAATAAAAAGGCTCAGAGGGATCTGCATGAAGCAGCACCGGTGCTGTGGTGAAACTGTCCTTCATCAACTGAAAAGCTTCTTCTGCTTCTTCTGACCATTGGAACGGAACTCCTTTCTTCAGAAGACGAGTCAGCGGAAGTATCTTATTGGAGAATCCATTAATGAATCGTCTGTAAAAATTAGAGAATCCGATAAAGCTTTGAACCTCTTTGATACTGGTAGGAGATTTCCAGTCTGTTATCGCCTTCACTTTTTGCTCATCCATTCGAACTCCTGCAGGTGATAACACAAAACCTAGGAATTCTACTGTATCTGTGTTGAAGAGGCATTTCTCCAATTTAACGTATAGAGAGTTCTCTCGTAGACGTTGTAAAACTGCTCTGACCTGGTTGTGATGTTCTTCAACCGTGTTGGAATAAATCAGGATGTCATCTATGTATACTATAGCGCATCGGTCAATGAATTCACTTAAAACATCATTGATAAAGTACTGGAAGGCCGCTGGTGCGTTACAGAGACCATATGGCATCACAAGATACTCATAAAGGCCAAATTTGGTCCTGAACGCAGTCTTCCACTCGTCGCCTTCCCGGAGTCTAATCAAGTGGTACGCTCCTCGTAGGTCTAGGCGAGTGTATATCTTTGCTTCCTTCACTTGATCAATTAGTACTGAAATGAGAGGCAATGGATAACGATTCTTCACAGTTATCCTGTTAATCGCTCTAAAGTCAATACAAGTCCTGAGATCTCCCCTTTTTCGGCACGAAAAAGTGGGGAAGAGACAGGGGACTGCGACGGTCGGATAAATCCGTTCTCCAGATTCTTAGCTAGGTATTCCTTCAAATGGATGTTTTCCTTCTCCGTTAATGCGTAAACTCTGCTGCATGGTAGATTAGCCCCTGGTTCTAGATCAATTTTGCAGTCATAGGGCCTGTGGGGGGTAACGTCTCTGCCTTTTTCTCATCAAAGACGTCTGCAAAGTCTTGGTATTCATCTGGTATCATGGTAGTTTGGATCGCACATACCGAACCTCCACCTTCACACAATTGGGTGGCAGCGCAGATTACAGAAGAATGTGTCTGGTCGTCGAAACAATTTTTGGTGCAGTAGTCTGAATTTAATTGAATAGTTCGGGCTCCCCAATCAATTAACGGGTTGTGTTCCGTTAGCCATGGTAGACCTAGAATCAGTTGAAATTGGGGGCGTCTATTAAATTAAATTGCAAGGTCTCTTGGTGTCCTTCGACAGTAGTCATGTGTACCAATTCAGTATGACTGGTTATGGGCCCTGAAGTTAAATCCGTACCATCCACCGCTCTGACCTTCTCACTTTTCTCCTTCTTGATAGCTTGTAAACCGATCAGGCTAGCGAATTTGTGGTCGGAGAAATTACCTGTTGCCCCAGAATCTACCATGACGATGATTCCTGTCAAAACCACATCTCTAAACCTTAAGGTCACAGTCATAACCAAATGGGGAGAGGAGACTTGTAGTGTGTTTGCCAATTGGTGATTTGTTGGAGTCGTTTTTCCATTCGCATCCACAGGTCCAACTCCCCTTACCTGTGGTGCCTCTAGTTTTCCTTCTCCTTAGCAGGCAACTTTGGTCTTTTTAAGCAATTCTTGACAAAATGTCCACTTCTTCCACAATATAGGCACAGTTTGTTCAGCCTTCTCTTTTCTTTTTCTTCTTTAGAGAGTGGACCTCTGACTACACCGATTTGCATGGGTTCAATTCCCGAAGAACTCTCTACTGTCCGTGTGGATTCTGTTTTGACACGGTCAAAACGAGGAACACTTGGTCTAAGCTCCTTCCGCCGTTCTCCTTTCCGCTCACTTTGCCGATAATCGATCTCTAAGGTTAAATCCACTAAGGCAGAGATGTCGGTGGGTCGATTAGGGATTTGAGATAGAGCGTCCTTCAATTCCTCTCGCAATCCTCTATAGAATACTGCTGCTCTTTTATCCTCGGGCCAGTTGGTCTCGACCACTAGTTTATTAAATTGGGCTAGGTAAGACACGAGTTCTCGGTTTCCTTGCTTTAATTCCAACAGTTCGTTGTCTGAAGCTTGAGATGCTGTTCTTCTATCAAAAATTCGGAGAAATTCCTTCTTGAAGTCATCTAAACTGTACAAAATTGGGTCATCCTTGGTTACTAGTGGCATGGACCATGAGGCGGCGTCCCCACTAAGGTAGGACAAGATAAACGCCACTCGGGATTGAGCATCGGGGAAGATCGTTGGACGGCACATAAAATGCAGAGAGCATTGGGTCAAAAAATTTGCGCTTTCTGCGGGTCTCCATTAAATCGCTCTGGAGGGGCAAGAGGAATTACTGGGGATAATGAGTGGATTACTTGTGTGGGGGCAAAGGATGAAGTGCTGATGTTAGGACTCTGGGTTTCAAAGGATGCGGTGCTTGGCCTAGATCCCAAAGCTGGTGTTCCCGTTTTAAAGGTTATTATCTCCTGTCTTAGTATTTTATTTTCCTCTCTGACTGCCTCCAAGTCCCTTTGTATATTACTCAAAATCTCGCCCAAATTTTTTAAATCAAGTCCTTCTGCCATTCTGCTCAGGTGCTTGTACCAACGTGGGCACTTCACTCTGTCAGGGTCTAAATCCCTTTTGCTGTCTGAACCACACAGGAGCAGAATGACGCTAGGTCCCAATACCCTTCTCAGAACCAACCCTGCTAGGTCTTTTAGTATTCCATTGCAGGTAAGTTCTAAGGGGGAAAAGGGGTTGGGGACAGAGAAGAGACTGCTCCAATATTCTGCCTGTTCAGCTACGTCTTCTTCTTCTTACTGGACTGCAACATTAACATGTAAAAACCTTTATTTATTGTGCCTTTTAACTTACTGTTTTTTCTATGGTGTATAAATAACTTATCTTACCAGAATGTTTACTGAAGCTTACTTCTCTTCTACTTCTCATGTATTGTTTGCTAGGTTGTATGAGAAGTCTTCACTCAGATCTCTTTCCTTTTCGTTCTCAGGTACAATCTGCACTTGATCCTGCTATTCCTTAATGTAAGAAAGATAAGGTAAGTATTTATTTCTGTATTCCTAATTTATGTATTATTTGGGTTTCTCTTTCTTTCTATTAACTCACTGTTAAGAGACTGGAGTGGGCCTTGAACTGGGGTTTCTGTAGTAGGATGACTGGTTTTCTCTCTTTAATTAGTTTTTAAACAATGCTTCAGAACTTAGGTTAAATGTTAAAAGGAAGCGTTCCTTTTATTCAGGCCTTTGGTTTTAATGTTTGCTGGAAGCACTGCCATACGTGAGGAGAACATTACTGGAGTTCTTTAACACATGGCATGAGAAAGAAACATGCCGGGCCTTTGACCCTGACTTCACCTTTTAATTAATTCTCAGAAGAGTGAACAAGTTTCAGTCTAAGAAGACACTGCGTGTTGAAAGGTCACGCCTGCGTCTGACAGATTCTGGAACAGCTGAAAAAGACAGCTGATTCAAAAAGCTTTTTATTTAATCTTCTCAGCTAAGGAAAGCAATTACTGAAAAAAGTATTTCCAGTTTTCAAACGAAGGAAAATATATTCTGACTTGTTTCCTTTTTCTCTTTAAATAGAAATTTACCTCTGACACAATAACCTTTTCTCACAGAATGTTTTATATTAGCTACAAGTTTAACACTAACCTGATTAGTGAGGGAATGTAGTTCGACTGAAGCTAACCCCGATTTTATCGCAACTACCCTAACTGACTTCCACGACGCTGGGAAAACAGGTGCTCTTCAAATTATTTCTTCAGTGAAGTGCACAGTGGAATGTTGAAGCACACTTCACCTGATGTCATGAAGCCTAAAAGACTAGACTGCTAACAGTGGTGTGCTGTCGCAGTATGTGCATGTTGGCAGCCATCTTGGAGTTCCATCGGTGCCAACAAGCACTCCAGCTTGAGGGATTATCTGACTTTTGGTAAGTTTGTAGGGGGAAAATGGTAGCCAGCATACAGTTAGAAGGAGGAAACCTCCCGTGAGTCCTGACAGTTATTACTGTGATTATTTAACTTATAACTTGTGTACTTCGAACTCTAGCCTCATAAAGAGACTAGAGGGGTGTGTTTAGCAATAAATACATATATTTTGAATATATACCTGGTGTGGTGCTCTTTCATTTGGTCACTCAAGAGATTGTAGACTGGTAAAACAAGCTGCTTTACATTCCTTCAAGACTTAGCCTGAAGGCTGCTCTCCACAGCTACCACTATGATAGCTTTCATAAAGGTTGTCTTTAAACCTAACTCCAATAAGGGTTGTTTGGACTGGTACAAGGTGCCCACTATAATTAGTGGACAGCATATGCCAGGCCAACTTCTCACATTGGTGTGCAGCGTGTGGGATTCCAGCTTGCTATTGTTTTACCAGATAATCTCAATTGAATTGATCAACTGAAAACCACTAAAGGTACCTAAGGTACATATAACTTAAGTTTACTATACAGTAAGTTCTACTGAACTTAGAGTTGTGTGTTAAGGAATAGCACAACCCTTTCTACAACTCAAGAGAGTTTAGTAGGCCACACTAGAGTAGGTAGTGCATACACCACACCACACTAGTAATGTCTTTAAAGGCAGGACCTAAAGAATCCTTGCCAGAAGCCACTGGGCTTCCTCCCTCCAAGTATGATACACTCCCATTCTTGGAACTGAGAGCATTATGCAATCTGAGGAAATTAAGGACAGGCCAAAGTCCCACCACCCAACACCTTAGAGAGTTGTTGGTGACTTTTGACCTCAGCAGGCCCTTAGGGACTGAAGGGGTAGGAGCAGAGGGTGGGGCAGAAGAAGAGGATGGGGAGGGGGGTAGCAATACCCCCAGCCCTCCCTCTGGAGCTGGCCAGGAAGGTGAAAATGACCTTGACCTGGATAACCCAATCCCTCCTGAGGAAGATGAGGATCAGAATGACTTCACCTTTGTCCCCCCAGGAAGGATTCAGAGTGTGCCCAGAAGATCTAGATCTCCTTCTCAGGAGTCTAACCACTCTGGCACCTCAATAGGGACTTCTGTCTTCTCTCATAGGAGGGAATCCTCTCATGAGAGGAGAAAGAGACTGGTCCAGTATGAGGAAACTCAGCTGGAAATCAGAAGAAAGCAATTGGCTTTAGATAGGGAGTCCCTAGATCTCCTTAGAGAGAGAAGAAAGTTGGGACTAGAGTCCCATGGTGGCAGCCATACCCCTAGAGATAGGGAAAGGTCTTATGACCATAAGAACCTGAGCAAGATTGTCCCTCCCTACCAGAGTGGGGATGACATCCACAAATGGATCACTGCTCTAGAGAGGGCCTGTAAAGTACAGAAGGTCCCTCAGGGGCAGTGGGCAGCAATCTTGTGGCTCTCCTTTGCTGACAAAGGTAGAGATAAGCTCCTCACTGTTATAGAGGAGGATGCTGATAATTACAAGGTCTTGAAGAGTGCTCTTATTGATGGGTTTGGCCTAACAACTGAACAGTACAGGTTGAAGTTCAGAGATACCCAAAAAGCACAGACTCAAGACTGGGTAGACTATGTGGATTGTTCTGCTAAGGCTCTGGAAGGCTGGTTGATGGGCAGTAAGGTGTGTGACTTCACAGGATTGTACAATCTGATAATGAGGGAGCAGATTCTTAATAACTGTCAAAATCAGCTGTTGCATCAGTACCTGGTGGACTCTGATCTGACCTCTCCCCAAGAATTGGGAAAGAAGGCAGACAAATGGGTCAGAACCAGGGTGAGGCAGAAGGTACAGAACCAAGGTGGTGACCCTAAGAAGCAAGATTCTAAAAACTCTGATAAGGGTGGGGAGAAGGGTAAAGACCAGAAGTCTTCACAAGGGCCCCAAAAATCTTCTTCAGGTGGGGATTCACAGTCTAACAAGGGAAAAGGCCAAAAGAAACCATGGTGCAAGGTCTGTAAGCAAAAGACCCACTGGACTAGTGAGTGCACCAAGTCCAAAGACTCTAATCCAGCACCCACCAATGCCCCTAAGGCACCTGTTCCCCCTAGTACAGTTACAGTTGGTGGGAGTGCTCCAGCCAAGGGTTTAGTAGGGTTCACCCTGGGTACTGAAGTGGGCTCTGACCTAGTCAGAGAACTCACTCAGGCTGTGTTAGTCTGTGATGGAGGCATGGATGTGACCTCCTCTGTGAGCCCCAGTAATCTGGGCAAGTACAGACAACAGCCTTTGATCAATGGAAAAGAGGCTTTGGCATTTAGGGACACAGGGGCAAGTGTCACAATGGTGACACAAGACCTTGTGGATCCTGGGCAAGTTATACTTGGTGAAATGTACCAAGTGACCAATGCTAGCAACGTCAGAACAGACCATACTCTGGCAGTTGTTAACTTCTCCTGGGGAGGGGTAACTGGCCTTAAGAAGGTTGTGGTAAGTGCAGACCTACCAGTTGAATGCTTGCTTGGCAATGACTTGGAAACTTCTGCTTGGGCAGAAGTGGAGCTCAGGACTCATGAAGAAATGCTGGGCATCCCTGCAGATGTGTTTGCTGTGACTAGGTCACAGGCCAAAATGTCTAGAACTGAACAGGCCTTGGATTCTGGAATAATGGACCAAGGACCTTCCAAGAGGAGGAGTAGTAGGGTTAAGGCAGTGCCTTCCCCCTTGGCTCAGAAGGAAGATCAGTCTCTTGAGGGAGATGATCTCAGTCCTGAGGAAGGAACTGTCCCAGAGGAACTTGAACCTGACCAGGTTGAGTTCTTGGGGACAGGGGGACCTTCCAGGGCAGATCTGAGCCAGGAGCAGCAGAGCTGCCCCTCTCTTGAACCCCTCAGACAGCAGGCTGCTGCTGAGGCTGCTGGGAAAGCTAGTGGTCCCCATTCAGTGTATTGGGATGATGGACTCTTGTACTCAGAGTATAGAGACCCCAAGCCTGGTGCCACCAGGAGGTTGGTAATACCTCTGAAGTTCAGGGGCTTCCTATTGACCCTAGCCCATGATATTCCCTTAGCAGGTCACCTGGGCCAGAACAAGACTTGGGACAGAATTGTCCCTCACTTTCACTGGCCCCACATGTCTGAAGACACCAAGGAGTTTTGTCGCTCCTGTGTAACCTGCCAGGCCAGTGGCAAGGCAGGTGGCACTACAAAGGCCCCCCTGATACCACTACCTGTGGTGGGGGTTCCCTTTGAAAGAGTGGGGATTGATATAGTTGGTCCCATGGATCCCCAAACTGCATCTGGGCACAGGTTTATCCTGGTGGTAGTGGATCATGCCACCAGGTACCCAGAGGCAATACCCCTTAGGACCACTACAGCACCTGTGGTGGCAAGAGCCCTCCTGGGAGTTTTCTCAAGAGTGGGTTTTCCTAAGGAGGTAGTATCAGACAGAGATGCAAACTTTATGTCTGGTTACTTAAAAGCAATGTGGAAGGAGTGTGGAGTGACTTATAAGTTCACCACACCCTATCACCCACAATGCAATGGTTTAGTTGAGAGATTCAACAAAACCTTGACGGGCATGATTAAAGGGCTCCCAGAAAAGCTTAGGCGAAGATGGGACATACTCTTGCCCTGCCTTTTATTTGCATACAGGAAGGTGCCTCAGAAGGGGGTTGGCTACAGCCCTTTTGAACTTCTGTTTGGTCACCCTGTCAGGGGTCCATTGTGCTTGGTGAAGGAAGGATGGGAGTTACCTCTCAAGCCCCCAAAGCAAGACATAGTGGACTACGTACTTGGTCTCCGCTCCCAGATGGCTGAGTACATGAAAAAGGCAACCAAAAACCTTGAGGCTAGCCAGGAACTTCAGAAAGCTTGGCATGACCAAAAGGCTGTGCTGACTGTTTACCAGCCAGGACAGAAGGTGTGGGTGTTGGAGCCAGTGGCCCCAGCAGCTCTCCAGGACAAATGGAGTGGACCCCACACTATTGTTGAACAGAAGGGTGAGGTTACCTACTTAGTAGACCTAGGAACACCCAGGAGTCCCCACAGGGTTCTCCATGTCAACAGGTTAAAACCATATGTGGACAGGGCAGACATGGGCTTGCTCATGGCTACTGATGAAGGGCAGGAGGAAGAGAGTGACCCACTCCCTGACCTGCTCTCACAGAACCCTGACGATGGGTCAGTAGATGGTGTAGCCTTGGCAGGCAGCCTCACTACCCAGCAGCAAACTGATTGCAGACAGGTGCTCAATCAGTTCAGACATATGTTTTCTCTGACACCCAGTCAGACTACCTGGTGCACTCATGAAGTGGACACTGGGGACAGTCTGCCTATTAAAAATAAGATTTATAGGCAACCTAACCATGTCAGGGACTGTATCAGGACAGAAGTCCAGAAGATGTTGTATTTGGGAGTTATTGAACCCTCAGATAGCCCTTGGGCTAGTCCAGTGGTCCTTGTGCCAAAACCTCACACCAGTGGTGGGAAAAGAGAGATGAGGTTTTGTGTGGACTACAGGGGTCTCAATGCAGTCACTAGGACTGATGCCCATCCAATACCCAGGGCAGATGAGCTTATAGACACTTTGGCCTCAGCCAAGTATCTTAGCACATTTGACCTAACAGCTGGCTACTGGCAGATCAGACTAGCTGATGATGCAAAGCCAAAGACAGCATTTTCAACCCCTAGTGGCCATTACCAGTTTGTGGTGATGCACTTTGGTCTGAAAAATGCACCTGCCACTTTTCAGAGGTTGGTGAATACAGTCCTTACAGGTCTGGAAGCCTATAGTGCAGCATATCTAGATGATATTGCTGTCTTTAGCTCCACCTGGGAGGATCACCTGGTCCACCTCAGGAATGTTTTACAGGCCCTGCAAAAGGCAGGCCTGACTATCAAGGCCACTAAGTGCCAGATAGGGCAGAGTCAGGTTGTGTACCTGGGCCACCTTGTGGGTGGAGGCCAGGTTCAACCACTGCAGAGCAAGATCCAGACCATAATGGAATGGACTGCTCCAACTACCCAGACTCAGGTGAGAGCCTTCTTAGGCCTGACTGGGTACTATAGGAGATTTGTCAAAGGGTATGGATCAATAGTGACACCTTTGAATGACTTAACTTCTAAGAAAATGCCCAAGAAAGTTCAGTGGACAGCTAACTGTCAAAAGGCATTTGATGACCTGAAGCAGGCCATGTGCACTGCTCCCATTCTACAGAGTCCTGATTACTCCAAGAAGTTCATTGTTCAAACTGATGCATCTGAATTGGGGGTAGGGGCTGTACTGTCACAATTGAATGAAGAAGGTCAGGATCAGCCAGTAGCTTTCATAAGCAGAAGGCTGACCCCTAGAGAGAAACGTTGGTCAGCCATTGAGAGGGAGGCCTTTGCTGTGGTCTGGGCTCTGAAGAAGTTGAGGCCATACTTGTTTGGTACTCACTTCCTTGTTCAAACCGACCATAAGCCCCTCTTATGGCTAAAACAAATGAAGGGTGAAAATCCCAAACTGCTTAGGTGGTCCATTTCCCTACAGGGGATGGACTTTACAGTGGAACATAGACCTGGGAGTAACCATGCCAATGCAGATGGACTCTCTAGGTATTTCCACTTAGAACATGAAGACTTAACTGGTCAAGGTTAGTTTAATGTCCCTGCGTTTGGGGGGGTTGTGTAGGAGAGTAGGATCTGCTTCACATGGGTACCCCCACTTTTTGCTGATGCTTCACTGTTTTTCGACCTTAGTCTGGCTGGGGCCCTGCTAATCAGAACCCCAGCCTAGCTGCTTCCTCTTTAAAATGGTTTCCATGTGCCTTAGGCACATCTCTAATTGGAATCTGGAGTGCCCTTGTGAGTCCCTAGTATATGGTATACTATGTACCAAGGGCATAGGTACCTCAGAGGCCTGCCAGGGGCTGCAGCATGTATTATGGCACCCCTGGAAGGCCATCCAAAATGACACCACAGGTCTGCTACTGCAGCCTGGGTAAGGTGGTGCATGCACCCCTTGCTGTGATATAGGTTACCTATCACTACCTACATACACACATATAAACCTATAAGTCACTCCTATGGCAGGCCTTGTCAATCCTGAAGGCAGAGTGCATGGTTCCTATGTGAGAGGGTGCCCCTGCATGAGCAGAGCCCCTCTGCAGCGTTCGGAGACCCTTCTCTGATGCTGTTTGTAGTGCAGCCTGACCATATACTCTTAAGTGCATTATAACCCCGCGTTAAATGCTAACTTTGGGATGGCTGCACGTAAACATGTCGTGTTTGGTGTCAAACATCTTGGAATACTACCCCCCCGCCAATTCTGGCGGCGGGGGTAGCATTCCACCCTTCTAGAGGGAGAGACATGTTAACCCTGGCTTGCCCGGTAACTTCTTTCCAGAGCCCCAGCATCACAAAATGGATGCTGCTGCCACAGACACAAGTCTGGCCTCCTGCTGCTGACCAAAACTCCGGCAGGGGAGGCCTGGACAATAGGTTTCCTGTCACAGGGAGGTGTAACCACCTTCCCAGACAGGATAATGTGTATTGGGGCTAGGCGGGAGCACTCTTAGAGTGCTTTGAAGTCCTGCACTGGGGGCACATTTGGTGTCCTCGTGCATACCCCAGTTCAAACCGGATCAGGGGCTTCCAGCCCCTGCTTTGGCGCGAACTGGACAAAGGGAAAGGGGTGTAGCCACCCCTCCACCCTGACCCACCCATAGGTGGGACCACAGAGTTAGTCCAACCCCTAAACTTAGTATAAGTATAGGACCCCAGTCACTACGACTTTAGATATTCCCTGGACGAAACTCTGAATCAAAATCCTGGACCTTCGACGCTCTACTTTACGATTAGAGGACTGAAGAATCTCCCTTGGGGTCAAGGAGTGACTCCCCTGCTTGGCAGGCACCAAAGAAGCATCTGTCCAGTCTGCATCGATGAAGCTCACACCGGACGCCGAAGTCCCTGCATCCCCAGAGGTGGATTTCCTGACTTCCCTGAAGCTACCCTGAGTCCCCAGCGAAGCTGAGGCCTGTAGCTGCCGTGGGTAATGAGGAACCGTGACCCCTAAACACCGAGCACATTTGCAAAGTGCATCATCTTCTGAGTCTCCCCCGAAGTTGTGCTTTGGGCTCCGAGTAGCCCCAGCCTCCAGCACCGACTACACCGAAGATCACTGGCCTCCACTCCACGAGTGTCCTGTGAGCCAGCTCCACGTTTTCCATCTCGAGGCTCCTTTGCGGTTGCTAGTCCGTTGGCTAGTAGCCCTCCACGAAGGCCAATCATTTTATTCTTGGGCTCCCCTGGTTGCTCCAGGCTTGCCCTTACTTACCCTCGCTGGGTGAGTTCCACAGACCTTGCTGGTCTGCACCATCGTCATCTTCCACTTTCCATGAGACTTGCTGTTGCCAAGGCCTGTTGGGTCCAATCCGGTCGCCGACACCTCAGCAAGCAGCAGACGTTGTGGGACAGTCCGAATCCTGCTCCTGGTCACCGACAACGCCTCCTGGACATCGTGACTGCGGAGTCAAGATGACCGTCAACTCACCTGAAGCAGCCGACATCGGTGGGCATCCGTCCATCGTCCTCCTGGTCACTGGCTAGTGACCCAGACTCTGTCCCCTCTGCTTTCAGGTTCTTCAGATCTCCGATCCACTCTTGGATCCACCCGGACACTTTCCACTTGGTCGCCAGCAGCACTTTGCAGCAGATCTCCATAGAAATCGACGACGAAACCCGACCCCGAAAGACCCCTATGCACCCGGCTTCCCTGGGTGAGGTAAAATGAGTACTCTGGTGCTCCCGTGGGTAGAGACTCTAGAAAGTCCTAAGTCTCAAAGGGTTTGCTCCAAGTCCTTCTTTAAGTGCCCCTTTTCTTTAAATTTCTAATCGCGACTTTGCCCATTGAAGTTAACGGCGATTCGCGGCTGTGTTCCCACACTGCACGCGTCCCCCGTGGGTCCCCTGTGTCACTGCCTTGGGTGGTTCCTTGGGGTCCAAGCACTTCTACAGGCTCTAGGCCTAGTGTCTAGCTCAGTCGTGGTTCTTATACCACTTTTTTGGTATATGGTTTGGTACGCCCCTAGGGCCCAAACGTGTATTTGTGCTATTACTGTGATTATTTAACTTATAACTTGTGTACTTCGAACTCTAGCCTCATAAAGAGACTAGAGGGGTGTGTTTAGCAATAAATACATATATTTTGAATATATACCTGGTGTGGTGCTCTTTCATTTGGTCACTCAAGAGATTATAGACTGGTAAAACAAGCTGCTTTACATTCCTTCAAGACTTAGCCTGAAGGCTGCTCTCCACAGCTACCACTAGGATAGCTTTCAATAAAGGTTGTCTTTAAACCTAACTCCAATAAGGGTTGTTTGGACTGGTACAAGGTGCCCACTATAATTAGTGGACAGCATATGCCAGGCCAACTTCTCACAGGTATTGCTCTGGGGAACCCAGTGTATCTCTCACTATAGTGACATTGGCACCTGTATCCCTCAGGGCTTCTATCTTAGTCCCATTCAATAAGGGGTGCTGCAGGTATTTTCTTTAATTGTGTGGTCAGACAGCCAAAGTGGCTAACCCTCCATCCCCTTAAGAGACTAAAACAGCCTCAGTGTGAATCCGGATTTGCTTTGGGCACACTATTGATCCCATCTGGAGATTTGCCATACCAGTAGAAACTGCTGGGGGACTAAGAGCTGGTTTGTTGGGACAGGCAGCATGTCCAGTTTGGTATCCCTTCCTTTTACAGTGGGAACCCCAGGCCTTTCCAGGATCAAACGTTTTCCCCTTGAACCCACTAGTGGGCTGGGAATAGGTCTTGGGCCCACCCCACCTGACCAGGATTTTGGGGGCCTTTAGAAGACTCTTGTGTTTTATCTTTGGGTTTCTCATCTATCCCCTGGGGAGGCTTTGTGACACCTTTCTTTTGGTCACCCCCAGTTGTTGTCTTTGTTACCCTTGTCTTGACCCAGTGGTCCCCCTTCTTTCCCAATTCTTGGGGAGAAATTGGACCTAGGTCTGCCAGATGCTGATGCAACATTTCATTGATGCAGTTACTTAAAATGTGTTATTTCATAAACAAATTATAAAGACCATCATAATCTTGCACTTTACTTTCAGTCAACCAGCCAGCTAGTGTTTTACTGAGTAGTCTACAAATTCCACCCAGGACTGACTCTGGTATTTCTGAAGCCCCCCCCTGAACTTCATTCTGCACTCCTCAGCAGTGAGCCCAAATCCCTCAATCAGGGTGCCCTTCATGAGTTCATAGGACTCTGCTTCTGCCCCACTAAGCGTCAGAAGTCTGTCTCTGCACTTACCAGAGAACAGTTCCCACATGACTGCCCCCCAGTGAGATTCCCTCACTTTTCTGGCTTCACAAGCCCTCTCAAAGGCTGTGAACCACTTGGTGATATCATCGCCATCCTCAAATTTAGGGACAATCCCTTTGGGGATTTTAGGATCATAAGATCCTTCTTTTTCTAAATGTTTTAAATTGCTGCCACCATTGAGGGGCCCTAGGCCCATCTCTTCTCTCTCTTTCTCTAGAGCTAGGAGTCTGGTCTCTAGCTCTAGTATTTTGGCCATCCTTACTAAAAGGAGGTCCTCCTCAGTGAGGTTGTTACCACTGTCTGGTAAGGAGTTGGCCCTACATCTGTATGAGACAGCCCCTGTACCTCTTGGGTGTGGAGGGTAGGACACAAAGTTCCCTTCCTCCCTAAGTAGTTGAGGGGGTCAGTTTAAGACTTCATCCTTCTCACTACTTTCCCCATCCTCCTGAAGGTGTTCACCTTCTTCAGTGGGGTGGTCCCTCGCATGCCCTGCCAGGAACCCCAGGAGTTGTATCCTGGTAGAGTGGGACCCAGTTCTTATTTGCTTAGCTTTGGGGGAAAAAAATTAAGGTCGAAGAAGTGATGAAACAAATTATAATTAATGCTAACGACCATATAGCGGTATGTTTACAAGAGAGTGCAGATTATAGCGACATTTTGAGGGCTTATTCCTCTATTACTCTGGAGATCCAAAACTCATTAGGAGTGAAAAAAATGACATCCTCAATAAGGACTAATGGATGGTTTGATACAAAGTGTACGAAAGCATATAACATGCTGAAGGGCGCCCTCCACAAAATTGTGAGAAATAAGGAGGAAATTAGTGCATGTAGAAAGAATTATAATCTGGCTAGGAAAAACAGGAAAAAAGAAATAAAAGAAGAGGCATGGGACTCGCTTTATGAGGCTTCAAAGAAAAGGGACAGTACTATGTTCTGGCGGGCAGTGAACGCTCCATTCTTTGTAAATAATGAGGGACCCAGGATTGAAGTTGCAATAGACGAGGAGTCTTGGATCACATTTTTTTCGAGGGTGTATAGTTCCAGGGGGGCAGATAATTACACAACTGAGTATGATTTACAGTTACAAGATGGGCTGGATAGTTTTGTGACTATTGGGATAAATATAACACTAGATGAAGTCACGGCAGCTATTAATGAAAGTAAAGGTGGGAAGGCACCTGGGCCAGACGGAGTGCCCATGGATTTATTTAAACACTCTCCAGCACTATGGTCCCCTTTGCTGACACAGGTTTTGAATGCATGCTGCGAGAAGGGCTTCATCAAGACATGGTCTGAATCTGTGATTATCCCAATTTTTAAAAAGGGAGAACGCGATAACCCTGCGTGTTATCGCCCGATATCCCTTTTGGACTCCCTGGTCAAGGTAGTAGGCAGAATAGTCCTGAACAGACTACAAACTTGGGCAGAGGATAACAACATTTTAAGTAAAGTGCAGTATGGTTTTAGACAGGGGCTGGGGACCATTGAACAGGTATTGAACTTTGTAATGATATCAGGGAAATACACCCAAGCTAAAGAAGGGAAAATGTACGTAGCATTTGTGGACCTTACGTCCGCTTTTGATTGCGTAAACCACGATAGACTCTGGGACATTTTGCAGGAATTAAAGGTAGACCCAATTTTAGTTCAGTTTTTGAGGCAATTATATAAGGGGGCCTCAGCAAAAGTGAGACATGGAATTGGGGGTGAATGCACTGCGTCATTTCCGGTAGAAAAGGGCGTGAGGCAGGGGTGCGTCCTGGCTCCGTTCCTCTTCTCACTATATACCAACGCGTTGGAAGATGAGTTAACGGCCAGGACAAAAGACCCACCTTACTATAACAGCAAGCCCATAGTATGGGGTGAATGCACTGCGTCATTTCCGGTGGAAAAGGGCGTGAGGCAGGGGTGCGTCCTGGCTCCGTTCCTCTTCTCACTATATACCAATGCGTTGGAAGATGAGTTAACGGCCAGGACAAAAGACCCACCTTACTATAACAGCAAGCCCATAGTATCACTTCTTTACGCGGACGACGCAGTGCTCATGGCCAGAACTCAGCTGGGTCTTCAGAGTGCTCTTAATGCATATATTGAATTCATGGATAGCCGGGGCCTAAAACTTAATATTAAGAAGACATTTGTGATGACATGTGGGAAAGGGAGAAATAGTTGTAAAGTCTCCCTTTGGGAAAGGCTAGGATTGATGCAACCAATAAATTTTCCTATCTGGGTGTATTACTGGATCATGCTGGATCATGGAGTCCAGCGGTCAAAAGTAGAACTCTTCTTTTTAAAAGGTCAATTGGGGCACTGATGAATTTTTCTATTAAAATGGGTAAAAGACTCCCGGGGATCCTCCTTAAAATTTATAAAGCAAAATGCATGAGCGTAGCGATGTATGGGGCTGGTGTTTGGGGTTACCAGGACGTAGCTACATTACAAATAGAGGAAAATAAGTTTTTACGATTTATATTATTATTATTAGGAAGTTTGTAAAGCGCAATGGTTACTCCAACGGAGTGTCCCCGCGCTAGGACAACTGGAAACCCCAAACCACTTACCACACTGATCGATTACCTACATAGCCTCTAAACAGAGAGAGGCAGCTGAGTGGTTAACGACCGCCCCCCAAGTCACGGAAGAGCCAGGTTTTCAATTTCTTACGGAACCAAGGTTCTGACTCAGATGTCCTCAAGTCCAATAAAGACATATTGGCAATCCCACAGAGCACATCAGTCTATAATTGCCATAACGAACTGGGGATTCCATACATTTCTGACTTGATAAAGATGCAGCCATTGTTGTTATGGCATAGAGTCTGGACGTCACATCACACACAGTTAAATAGAGAGATTATAAGAGATGCTATGAGTTTAACCCACGCTAACAAGATTACCTGGCTAAGGTATATTAGAAGTTTTTTAACAGACGTGGGAAAACCTGACTTTTATAGAAACCCTGCTACACTGACCACAATTTCTAGGAAGGAGTTCAGAGTTCTTTGTCAGGATCATCTGGAATCTCTAAGGGCGGCTTCAGAAATGTATAAAAGTACAGTTATTAAACATCAGATAACCCTTGTATGTCCCACCATTCAACCTTATTTGGAATGGTGTATAGGAAGATATGATAGGTTTGTCCTCACTAGATTAAGATTTGACAGCTTTCATCGTTTAGTCAGCTTCCCTATACAAAATGATTGGAACAGCGAGCTTTGTATGTGCCCCTGTGATGAAATGTCCCCCAGACGACAATACATGTGATTTTATTCTGCAAATTTTATAGAGTAGAAAGATCTAGATGGATTTTGCCAATGCTGAAGGGTGGGGGATGGAGACAATGTCGACCTGCCTACCTTTACTTACAAAGATTGGATAATGTTTATTGTGTGGGAGCTATGTCTGGTCTCTTGAAGGCCATATTGAAAAAAAGGAAAAGTATTATATGGGAAACATAGCATGAGGCAGACTGATCTTCAGAACAAACGGGGTATTGATTAATTGAAGATGTGATTTTTAAGATCTTAGCGATATTTAAAGATGTAAATATGCAAGGTATTTGTCTTTTTAAACACTAGATCGTATATTTTTAATGTGCAACTTTTATGATTTTTTTCTACTAAAAATCGAATAAAGTTTATTTGATTTGATTTGATTTTGCTTAGCTTTACAGAGAAGCCTTAACTCTCTAACCTCTAGGTTGGAGTAAAGGGTGAGGTCGAGCTCCTCAGTCATATTCCCTGGATTGCTCATTATTTTTCTAAAGTGGGGTTCTTTTGGAAGACCTACACTAACAGTTCTAGATATTTCCACCTAACTTTAGTGACTTTTACTTTTCTAAAAAAAATGCTACAGGGACTTAACACAAGGCACTAACAAGACTTTTAGAGTTTTTAAAAAATAGTCAATTCAAAAAATGATTTTTACTAAAGACAATTTTTGGATTCTTGTCATGTGATCAGAGGTTGATTAAGTTAGTCAAATAAATGCAAGTCTTTACATCCCACCACTGATCATCCAATGTAGGAAGCTGGTTCTGTATATACTATACCAAAGTAAGGTATAGTGTGCATAGATTCCAGGGATTCCCCAGAGGTAGAGCAGAGGCTAAATTAGTTAAGTCCTCACAGCTCTCTTTCAGGCAGTGTGGGCGAGCAGTTAGGTATATCCAGAGGGTGTGTTAAGCATTTATTGTATTCACTCAATCAAGACTGATGGCACACCCTCGGAGACAGAATCCAGACCAATTAGGTAAGTATAAAAAAGGTATACTTATGGTTCATTTTTAGAACCAAGCAGGACTTGGCACAGGTAGGTAATAGATACTTGCAAATGCATGACTGTTCAAGGAAATGCAGTTGTACTTATAATTGTAACAGTTACAGGTTCGTATCACTTTAAAATGCAAATTGAATTACACAGTAAATACATTTTAGTTACTTTCGGATTACATTGGATTACTTTGGATTACTTGAGTACTAGGGGTTTTAGGCCTAGCTACCACACCTTAGGATTTTTACATTCAAGGTAAGTACGACTTGTTATACTTTGCGATAGTGTTCACTTTTCCCCATACATTAGCAGTTCCACACTTAGAACAAATTTAGGCCCAGAATCTAATTCCATGGATCCCCATGGGAGAAAAAATGGTTATTGGTTTTGGAGGTAAGAATTTGCCTAACGAGTTGAAGCTTTGGGGATAGGACCGAGGTTCCCCAAGGTCCAGATGGGCACTCGAGTTGCACCGCCAGCGGCACTGGGGCATCCGGATGCAGAGTGCAGGGGCCCAATGTTAGCCAACGGGGCTAAAGGGGCCTTTGGTTAGGGTCTGCTGGCAAGCATGCCACTCGGTGTGAGAGCAAAGCTCCTAGGGTTTAGGTAAGCACTGCAGGGTCCAACGACCAGCAAAGGAGCTGCACCACCAGCGCCACTGGGGTGGCCATGTGCAGAGTGCAAAGCAGACGTCAAGGACATTGTGTTTCCCAATGAAGACCTTTGGTCTTGGAAAGATACTGCAGACTCGGTCATGGAGACTTCTTGAAGGTGACCAATGACTGGGGAGGCGAGTTGGGATCTTGGGGGATGCATGGACACCATTGGTTGGGCCACCCATGGCAGTGGGACGTCTGGTGTAGGGGTGTCTTCTGGCGTCGGATTCTTTGGACCACGGTCGGTCGTGGTCAGACTTCCTAGACTGCTTTGGTCAAGGCCAAGGTCATCTAACCGCCTTCAGTCGCAGTCTGGGGGATCCTTCAGGTTAAGGCTGCAGGTGTAGTTTTGAAGCTTGTAGGAGGTCGGGGGTCACCGGATCCCAGGCTAGGATCACCAGGGAGACCTCTTTGGGGTGTTGGGCCACTCAGACTGGGGCCATGGCAGTCAGGTGCAGAGTGGTGCAGAATCGCGTAGAAGATGGAACTTGGATTCAGGAGGTTAGTCTTGGTTTGAGCAAATCCCTTACTCACGGGTGACAGAGTTCGTCAGTTGAGCGCAGGGCAGGACCTCCAGGCTCTGCTGCTGCTGGACACACCGGTTTCTTTTGTTGTAGGCAGGTCATCAACAAGACAGTCCGGTAGAGCTGGGTCCAAAGCAGTTGGTGTAGTCTTCTTTTTCCTTTGTCAGCATAGCTCTTCATCCTTCTACTTTCTTCCTCGAATCTGAGGAAACAAGATCAGGGTCGCCCCGAAATACTAAATTTAGGGATGTTAAAGGGGTGTGCAGGTCGGGACCAGTGGGCCCCTTCCTTGGGGTGGGTACACCCCTTATTATGCCACCCTCCAGTGCGAGGGGGGCATGAGTCTCTTCCTAATTGGCAGAGTCCCCTCATCTGCAAGATGGAGGGGACTGAGATGTGTGTTTCATCTTGCCTCTCCCACCTGAGGGGTGGGGTTGGCAAAGGTGGGCACACCTCTCTCCTAGCTTAGGTTTCCCGCCGATTCTCCTGCCCGAAGTGGGGGTCAGAACCAGTGGGAGCCAGTTGCTGGGGGCAGCAAAAGGCAGAGACAGGTGGCAGGCCTTTGAAGCTTCCCTTTTGTGGTCCCAACCCATCCGGGGGGAGGAAACATAACACCCCTGCCCAGGATGGGCTTTGTTCCTGGACCCAGAGAGCAGAGGCCCTTTAATCAGGGGTCCACAAACCTGTCTGGTGGTGGCAAATGGCAGGAAGCCACATCAGGGTTGGTCTATTTTCAGGGTGCATCTCTAAGGTGCCCTCTGAGTGAATAGTACATTAAATCCCACACTGGCATTAGTGTGGGTTTAATGTGCTGAGAAGTTTGCTACCAAACTTCCCAGTTTTTAGTAAAACCATTATGGAGTTGTGGAGTTTGTAGTGACCAACTCCCAGACCATACACTTGTTATGGCTTTACTACACTTACAATGTCTAAGAATGGACTTAGACACTGTAGGGGTACAGGCGCATGCCTCTGTACCCTCACCTTAGAGCCAGTGCACCCTTCTAAAGGAGTGACTTACCTAGGCCTTAGGCAGTGGATTACAAGCATGACACACAGGGATGTGTTCCATGTCGACTCTTCACTTTTCTCTGCACCAAAACATGCAGCCTGCAGCGGAGTGCATGCGTTAAGGTGCAGGGCCTCTAAGGGTGGCACGATAGGTGCTGCATCCCTTAGAGGTCTTCCTTGACCACAGTGCCCTTGGTACCCATGGTACCGTTTTCCAGGGGCTTGCCTCTGGTCAGGAATGTGCCAATTGTGGATACAAAGGTACAGTCTTAGGAAAGAACACAGACCCTGGGAACCTGACTAGTAGGGACCCAGGGCACATCAAGTCAGGTTGCATAAAGATAAAAGGCAAAAAGTGGGGGGTAACCATGCAAAAAGGGGCACTTTCCTACACATTACCAGTGATATCTCCAGACCTTCTGCTTACAAGATCAATTGGCCAAGTACGATGCACTCCCCCTATGCAGAGTAACAACGAATGCCTTAATGCAGAACTGTGCCCAAGGGGTTCCCTTACCTCAGAATTTGCATTATTAAATGACTGTATGAATGGTGGAATCTCCTCTCATTTGAAGAGCAGTCTAAACAAGTTTTTATAAAATGGTAACACCTGAATCTTTTGCTCTGGGGAAAAATACAAATGTTCAAAATGACTGTGGCACTCATATTTAATGATATCTTTATTCTGCTGCTGACGATTCTCCAGAAGGTCCTACTGGGGATAGAGTCAGATATGAGAGCCTATATGTTGAGTGCTCAGCAACTCAGAATCTGAGCTTTTAGACTGTGGTCAGACACTTTGGTTACCGCACATGATATCATTTAGTCTAGCTTTCCATTTTCCTCAGCTGTCACTCCTACCTGTGTGCCCTGAAAGAAGCCCTGACATATGTCCAAATAGAATGTTGTTTTCTAGGAGTCTCACACATGTTCCTCCCGGCCTTCACACCTAACATCGAATCATTGCTGAGAACCCAATCCTTAATGCCACTCCTGGAGCACGGTGTACAATGCACAAAATCCTATACATCGATTCAATTCTCCATAGTAAGACAGCATTGTGGCACAATGTGGTACTACAAATAACAGGCAAACCTTTCTTCTGGGACCCCTGGTATGCAAAGGGGGTGAAATACATGGACAAGATGTTTGGCAATAATATCCTTAAATCATTATAATTGCTTAGAGACAAATTTAGCCTCCTTCCAACTGATTGCTGGAAATTTCACTAACTGAAACATTTTCTCTGAATAGCGCTTGGCCTCCACCTGCAAAGTTGATGGTAGGCCTCATCCTGGAGTATACGCAAATATGGAGTCAATTTAGGGGTGTGGCGTCCAGTCTATCTGAAGTTCTGATCAAGACTATACACTCCGGCTCTACTCTTACTTTGACTAGGCTGACCTGACTGACAACCCCCAGCAGGGAATACTCTCCCGAATACTGGGCAATGCAGCTACTTGACCATGATAGAGTCCTCAGGGAATCCTACTAGAAAGATTTGTACTTTAATGTCCTCCATGAATGGTATTGGAACCCACAGAAACTGCAGCAGGCATGTCTTCTGCCATACAATTATTGCTGGAAATCCAGTGGGTAACCTACATCACATCCTTTGGGCTGGTCCACACCTGAGATCATAATGGATGTTGGCCTGGCACCACCTTTGAAGCTGTACCCACCTTGCTGTCCTCCTGTCGGCCCATCTAGCGCTATTCATTGACATCTCTGATCTTCCTGGTTTAGACACCCATACACACTGCAGACTAGCTATGTCTTTGGCAGTAGATAAAGTATGTATTCTACCTCACTGGGGCAACCCACGAGTCTCACTGAGCTCTACAGAGTGGCATTTCATGAGCAGAGTACCTACAGACTGAATGATAGAACCAAAGAACTTGAGAGAATCTGGGGAAATTCATGGCTGCAGAGGAAGAGAGTACTTAAACTACCCTTTTCTCCACTTCCCAACCTCACTGCCATGGGTCCTCTTCCCTTACTCGTATGGCGTCCCTCCTATGTCCTGCTGAGTT
Organism: Calotriton arnoldi; assembly: GCA_963921515.1. NCBI lineage: Eukaryota > Metazoa > Chordata > Amphibia > Caudata > Salamandridae > Calotriton > Calotriton arnoldi. The sequence continues at coordinate 53,830 of CAWUFW010010607.1, read as the reverse complement.
CTCTCAATGTTGGCATCACCACGAATGAATGTACTTGGATTTGCATAGGAAATAATGTCCCTGTGCCATAGTTGTGTCTCAGGAAGATCTCGCCTCCCTACTCCCAGCTGTCACCTCCTTCACCCATAGGGTTCTAACATTCACCTTATACAGATAAGTCCTGCACCCACCCTCGCCTAGGGCACGCTTCCCCACCCACTTCCTTTATCCAGCTAAATTCTTCTGCTCATCGATTCGATACCACCCGTGGGGCATGGAGTTGTGGGAATGGCCTTGAATGTTTACTGTCCCTGTGCTTGCTCGGAGACACCCAACCCTTTCTCCCCAGCATGTCTTTCGACTACATGTGGAACAAAACTATGCCACTGGGTAAATGATCTGCTTAATATGCACAGCTTTAGAATAATGGTCCCTCCTATTGGGAATGGGGCATATATGGGTTCAAGGCAATTATAACTATAATGAATATGTGCCATTGTCGAAAGCCACGGCTGTCCATCCTCTTAGTGCTCCCCTTTGTCCCCTTTCTGCCCTCCTTTTCTCTACCCCATCATTCCTTTCCCCACCTCCTTTATCCTCTTCTCCCATCATGCTTGTGGCAGGTGTACCTTATGTGCTGCATTCACTCCTCGCCGCCGCAGCTGGAGGATCCAGACCTAGATCCCCATCGGACACTGAACATCACTCTCCCGTTGACCAGGCCTGATCGAACCTTGTAATATGCCGGAGTATTTGGAGTAATTTTGGTAATTCTCTTGTGATGCGAAATTACTAAAATTATATGATTATGTTTGGTCGAGTGTCTGAGAGTAATTTGGGCCACAAATCCTACAGCTGCTGCTGTTCTTGTCCTGTTGCATTAAATGATATTGTCTTAGTGCAAAATGCATCTTCTGTTCCATTTTGTACACAAGGGTGCATTTTGTTGTAAAAAAATAGTGATAGATGCTGGATTATGCTTGTTAGACATGACAGCCTTGGGGTGGTCTCCCCCCAACTTTTTCCTTGCCTCCCTTCATTTTTCTGACCTCGGTTTTGCTGGAATTAGGACTCTGTGCATTTTACCACTGCTAATTAGTACTAAAGTACTTGTCCCTCTCCCCTAAACATGGTAATATTGGTTCATTCCCAATTGGTATATTTAATTTACCTGTACGTCTCTAGTAAAGTGGTACCCCCTGTGCCCAGGGCCTGTAAATTGAATGCTACTAGTGTGCCTGCAGCACTGACTGTGCCACCCACTTAAAGTTGCCTTTTAGTCATGTCTCAGGTCTGCCACTACAAAGCCTGTGCATGCAGCTTACAGTGCCATGTCGACCTGGCAAAATAAACCTCTTGATAGGCTCAAACCTTGCCTTTTTTCACATATACGTCACCCCTAAGTTAGGCCCTGGATAACCCACAGGGTAGAGTACAATGTATTTAAAAGGCAGCACATGTGTTTTACATGTCCTTGTAGTGAAAAACTCTCAAAGTAATTTTTTACTACAGCAAGGCCTGTCTCTCCCATAAGATAACATTGGGATTACCTTATTTCATTTTATAAGTGTCATTTAAAACCCCCAACTCTGGTGTCTGTGAAATCACAATTTAAAATCACAGCGCATGGTGAAGTTGGATTTTAAATTACCATTCTGAAACCTCGCCAAGCCATTGCGCCGAGATTGCCACAAATCTGCCCAGTCTCTCTGTCCAGGTTCTCTCTATTGTAATGGACAGGTTCTTTTTAATAAGGATTCCTACACCTCTCGAGCCGGACGTATACCCTGCGTGTGCCCTCATTACATATCCCCATCTGTCAGGGCCTGACAGCTATTGCCCAGGAGGTGGGTCTCCTGGAGGAGGACCACATCCGGGGCATGCCTTTTAACAAACTGGAGTACGATACCCCTTTTGACCTTGCTCCCCAGCCCGTTTACTTTCTAGGACATCAGCTTCAATTCAGTCGACACGTGTCTTATCATGGTGGCTTTAAATTTCGTGGATCATTGCCTGAGTTTTGGGGCAGAGTGTGGTGCCTTCCCACCCCGTCCATCCTCTGAACGTCTGATTGCGGCGTCTTTCCCAGGCCGCCTCCGCTTGCGATATTTATTTGTGTCAGGTGACATGTGAAACTGCCAACTAAACTAGCATTACAAATTAGAAAACATACAACAACCCCCCAACCTCCCTCTTCCCCTACCTCCCCCCACCCTGCAACCCTGCTAGGCGGAATCCCAACTGCCCACCCCCCCAACTCAGCAGAGAGCCTGTCAAGCCCCCCCAACAGCACGTTAAACTGAGGGAACATAAACCTGCCTTTCCGCTCTCCCCCCCTTTTTACAGTCGTCACCTAATACCGGACCGCAACGAATTACAGGCTTAGTGTCACACCATTTCCTGTGTGTTCCATTATCTCAAGCCAGTTCTTCAGTGGACTTTGGGTAGAGCCCAGAGCATACACTAAATCCCTCTTCCATCACATACATGTTCGGGCGACTGCCCCCAAATGAGTTAAACCAAAAGTACTGCTTCTATTCAAGCTGGAAACCATTCTTTCACTCACTGTTTATTGACATCTGTTCTGCTCTGTCTTGGTCCCTTCCATCATGACACGTTATTCATCCGTCCTTCGTCAGCAGCTCGCCCTGTTGGAGCCACCACCGTTTTTTTGGTTTTCCCCCGGTTAGCCTCCTTATTAGTGTCTCCGACCTGTCTCCAGCCTTCTATCCAGTCCCATCCTTCCTCTGGAGTCGCAAAGAACCACACCTTCCCTTCAGATTCTACCCAAAGGCATGCCAGAAAAAGCATGGAGTACATCACTCCTTTGTCTCTCAGCGCTTTTTTTACTTCAAGAAATCTACGTCTTAATTTCTGGGTTTTCAGCGTAAAATCCGGAAAGAAGGTTACCTGCGGGGGTCCACTCGCTCTGTTTCGAGGATGACGGCTCTGTCTTTATAATTAAAGAGGCGTGCGATGATCGGTCTAGGTGAGGCCCCAGGCTTGGAGCGAACACCTGGTATCCGGTGGGCTCTCTCCACTGAGAAAAACTTTGAGAGACCTTTCGGTTGGAGTTGCCCCAAAATCAGTTCCTCCACAAAGAGGTCGACTGTGAACCCTTCCGCCTTTTTGCAGGTACCCCTAGGATTCGGACGCTGTTCCGTCACGATCTCCTTGTTATGTCCCGTATAGAGGCCCTAATGTAGACCCCTTCATACATGCCCTAAAATGGACGTATTCGTATTTGCCCTAATACGGTCATATTCGTACTTGCCCTATTATGGTCAAAGCCGCATATGCCCTATTACGGTCATAACTGTACATGTCCTATTATAGTCATGATTCCTTATATAGGCATGATCTTTCACCTACATTGGTCCTCACTAGTACACAACGTGCTCTGAGGGCTGAACGTTATCTATTCTGTGGTTTTGAATACATCAGGGTTTTTCCCAAACACAGGCCCACACTGTACTCATCAATTATACATGGCTCTCTAGGAATACACCACCGGCATAATATGTATGTACAAAGTTCACCCCTGACGTCTTCCTCAAGTCTAACATGGCCAATACAAACCATACGAAGCAACTAGAGTCTTCAGGGTATAAATACACCACATTTACCCCGGTAAGGCAGAGGGAACCGAGACTTCCAGCCCGACACACTGACCAGAGACGCTGAGGCTCCTGCATGCAGTCGCTCCAGCTGACAGAGGTCTAACACAGCCCTTGCGGGGTGTCCAACTCGAGTCCAGGACGGGGTCCCACACTCTCTCTATTCAGGTATGGGGTTCGACTAAATCCTAGAAGGATTCTTGGCTCTTAGGCTTTTAGACCTACACATATGCTAGGTACACTCAGGTACATCTAGTTAGGCATCGTAGGAGTACAAGCACTTTCATAATGCTTTTTATATTCATGTATGTATTCATGATTCTTGCAATATGGTAGAACTGTTCTATCCCTTTGCTTTCATCGTACTGCTAATAATATATCTCTGCTATTGTCTGCTGGTTTCTTCAGCACATATATACAATAACAACTGTTCAATAAATACTTATTGAAACGCCCAGATGGTTTATTCTGTGTAGCTCTCTGAGACAAACCGAATAAGTAAGCACGAGTGACTGAGCGAAAGGTAGTACATTGTTTCCACGATTCTGAGGAATTTGGGTTGTCATGATCTGAGGTTGCCAGAAACTATTCTCTCCCCGATAAGAGGAGATTCTAGTGGCACTGTGAGCTAGCTAATGCAAAACAAGCTAACATACGCGGTGGGGGTGCACAGAGCCAGTCTGCCACCAAGCCCACAGCTTATGTTATACAAACGCGCAGGTCCTACATGGGTACTATAGGAACTACACGACACGGCGCCACCAACGTTGGTTTGGTACTTATTTAACAGTAGAATCTGAGTAGTTCAGTCGTGCTATTCTCAGAGAACCTACTCACAAAACCCCAGAGAAGTCTGGAGTGGGTGGGCACAAAATCCGCCGCAGCTGAGTAGTACGAAAATACTATTTATTGGCTGTTGGTTAATCAAGCTTGAAAGGACATTTAGTTCCTAAATTGTGCATAACACCTCATCTTAGTTCCCTGTGAACACTTATTCCTCTAAACATGCCTGGTTCAGGGGATGAGAGAGTTAACCTGGGAGAAGAAGATCCTGAGGTTGCAGTACAGATTGCACCAAAATTCAGAAGGACAGTCACAATAAGACTACTAGAAAATGACTTACAAGCCAAGGGTGGCCTTGTTGTTTTCGTGATTGAGGCACACAAATCTAACAAAACAGAGGTATTCTATTCATGGGTTACATTCCCTGCAACAAATGCAATAACAAATACATTTCACTACTACATATCAGGAGATGCACCACTGGAATATGCCCCGTTTGAGGACATAGAGATTCCACTCACTTACCAGGAACATCATTACTGGTTTAATGGCGCCCTACCCCACATCAGACAAAGAGTAAGATTAGGCCCGCTCGGAGGAGACGGGGCCACATGGCCAATACTAGCGGCTTACACACCGCATCCTGACATTGGAACAATGCCACAGCCAGAATTACTCATACAACACAGAGATTTAATTAAAATCTACAAAAACTTAACACAATTTGTCATGAGGACTTTAACAATCCAACCTGCACCAGCAGGTGCAGCAAACAGTACTCCTACTCAGGGTACAGGAAATAAAATTACTCCTCAAACATTACACGCAGTAATGAGCAAAATGCCCGCAAAACGCGAACAAATACCATTCTGGATAGCTCAGAAAATAAATCAGCTTGAGGCGGTATTCCCGAATACTACCACCTGTGATAAACACAGAATTCTAACAATCTGCTTGCCAATGGGGATCACACCACAAGTAGAGGACAGCACCTCTTGGGGTTCAGTCTTTGCTGCCATATATACCAGAACACATGGTATCCCGTCATTAGCAGTAGTACCTGACGTATTGAGACAGATACAAAATGAGTACGGAGGAGAACCTGCCCTTAACTTAGGGATGAAGTTACTAAATAACTTTGACCAGGTATCAGCCATAATACTAGCTAACATTAAGGCAGCTTCAGTGGCGATCCGCCAATGCCTAAGGGAGTTCGGTCCAGAGGATCAAGAACACGAACTACCAAAAATAATTGAAACTGCATATGCAGAATTAGGCAGAGACAGTCTAGGTGGGAAAGCATTAAATCCACAACTAGTGGTCAGTCCTGAAAAGGACACTACAAAGCAGACACCTACTTCTTCTAAAAAGAAGTGGGAAAATAAAAAACAACAAAAGTCTAAAGACAACAGATCTCAATCCAGACGTAGGTCTCCTCAACAGGAGCCCTCTGAAAGGAGGTATAACCTCAGGAATAGGGATAATATTAAAAAACCTGACAGGGATCAGGATACTGATACTCGTTCCTCTCGTTCCTTTCAGGGTTCATCAAAAAACTCCAAGAGGGAAGGACGGTCAAAGGAGCATACAAAGTCCAGAGACACGCAACGCGCTGCGGACTACGCACCTAAAAAAGAAGATACACAAAAATCAAAACCTCAGTTCAAAAAGAAGAAGGTAGCAGGTCTCAAGATCAGACATGCCCAGAATTCTGAGGACACAGCTTCTGAATGGGGAGTGGGCTCTGACGATGCTAGACAGCGCAGCAGAAGTAACGATAGCTCGCCAGAACCTGAAGGAATTTCTGGTGACAGCGGAGTTGAGTGAGTATATCACGGTAGAAACACCTGATACTCGGGTAAGTGTCCCACATAAGTTACATGAGATAACACTCAGGATGGAGGGGAACAAGCCCAGAAAAATTAAAGGTCTCTTTTGGAAGAATCTGTCATCTGGATATGACATTCTATTAGCAGACCAAGACTGGCCGCTAGCATTCATCATAGAGTGCCCTAGGGGAGAAACTGTAATTTTTCCAGCCTTTTCCGACCTCATTCCCATTCACCTAAAACATGCATATGCGCAGGAGTGGGCGGTTGCCCTAGCTCCAGCAACATATAAAAATCATGTTGGTTGGGATGAGGATTCAACCCACCACGTGATCCTGTTAAAAGTTTCCCCAAATGCTCAAAGGCAATACCCTACAAAGCAGGAAGCTAAAAAACAAGTCAGGGAGATCCTAGATCAACTAGAATACCAGGGGGTGATCGAAAATTGCACTTCACCTATAAACAATCCTTTGTTTCCTGTAATGAAACTTGACAACACATATCGTCTAGTTTTAGATTACAGACATTTAAACACTTGCACAAAGACATTTGCAGTTCAAAATGCACACAGTGCCGCATTAATGAATAACATTGTGCGCAAAAAACACAAAACAACACTTGATATCTCAAATGGATTTTTCTGCCAAAATATAGCGCCTGAAAGTCGGTATCTGACAGCATTCAGTGCGTTAGGGTCCCAGCGACAATTTTGTCGACTAGCCCAAGGGTATAAAAACAGCCCCGGGGTATTTTCAGCAAGAGTAACGGAGTTACTCCAAAATTTGGATGAAGAAGCATTGTCCTATGTAGATGATATTTATCTGACGGACGATGACTTACCAAGGCACTTGACCAGGGTGAGCACCATTATTATGGGATTCACCTCTGAGGGCTATAAATTTAATTTCAAGAAATCAAAAATTGCCCATCTCAGTGTCCTATTTTTAGGATACGAGCTGTCAAGTGGAGGAAAAAGCCTAGCAGCTAACATTTTAGAAAAGTGTGTGCTGCTCCAACCTCCAAAATCATTAAAGAATTTACAATCAATTTTGGGATTCCTAAATTTTGGTCAAACATACATTTTGGATTACACAGAAAAAGTAAAACCTTTCTACGATTTAATAAAACCTGATTTTTCAGTCAGACAATGGGCACAGGAACATACAAATATCCTGCGTTCCCTACTGGAAGACATGATAGCTTCTAAACATTTACAGACACGCGTAAACGTACGCAAGTTGGTGATCCGAGTAATAGCGGGTCAATGCGGGTACACTTATTTAACTTTCAATGAAGGCGAAACGGTACCAATCGCATACAAATCACACCTGTACACAAACGCAGAGATGCGTTTCACTTCAACAGAAAAAATCCTGACAGCAGTGCAGACCGCTGTAGCAAGAGAAAGAGCTCTGGCTCAGGGTAAACGCAGAATTGTCGTGACCCCAGTACCAGCCTTAGAAGCTGTTACAAAGGCTAGCATTCCAAATGCGAAAGCCTTACATCCCAGATGGATACAATGGGCTAATTCTCTTACTGCAACGGATGTTGAATACAGATTTGATCCAAGTTTAAAAACACAAGCATTTCTGCAATATGAACAAGAATATCCTCTACCAAATGAAATTTTGCCTCTAGATCAGTATGAATATATTATTTGCACTGACGGATCTGCTCAACTGGCCATAGGGAGTAAGCAAGCATACAGCGCTGCGTGTGCGATTGTTAAAGGTCGCATGCACAATGGAAAGTTCCATCCGAGTTGCACTAAAACGCAATCTTTAGGAGACTGCACGGCTCAGTTGGCAGAGTTAAAAGCACTTATACTGGCACTGGTGAATACGGAACACGAATTCCCCACACTTATTGTGTGTGATTCCTTTTACTGTGTACAGTCATACAATGAATACTTACATTATTGGGAACAAAATAGGTTTAAAGACGCAAAAGGTGGCACAATTAAGTATAAACTGCTATGGGAACAGGTAGTGGATTTGAGAAACGAACTACCAAGGGCTCACGTGATACATACACTGAGTCATCAGCGTGATGGCGTTCAGGTTGAAGGGAATTCATTGGCTGATGAAGCCGCCAAGGGGGATGTTCGCCCGGCTTCCGTAGCTGCAATCACTCGTTCAAAAACGAGAATAGACGTTGAGATTATGGTAGCTGTCAATGCTTCACGCAAAGGCAGCACAGCAGTACCTAAAAAAGTTCCACTCAAGTACTCCTACAAGTTAGATGCACAAAACATTCCATATGCTCAGATTCCTGGAGTGGAGAATAGAGTAATACCAAATATGGATCGTAGGCAAGGCTTAATTTTAGCAGCACACGAGGGTTTGGGTTCTGCTCATACAGGCGTCACAGCGACTATTTCTTTACTGAAACAGCGCTACTGGTGGCCAGGGTTAACAAAGCAGACCAAAGACTATGTCTTGAAGTGCGACATCTGCCAGCAGATGAAAGGTTCCACCGTAACACGCCCAGCGCAGACACCATTGCTGAAATCAGACAAACCTCTCTCATGTGTATTTTTGGACCACTGCGGACCCCTACAATCTGATGGGTCCAAGAAATATATCATGGTTGCAGTGGATTCCTGCTCTAGATTCCTATGGGTCTGGCCTCGGCGCTCAGCTGATGCTCGAACTGTTATAAATGATTTGCAAGTCTTTATCGGCACATACGCAGTTGGCACGTTACATTCTGACCGTGGCCCGGCGTTTAGCTCTCGGGCTTACAAAGAGGCCATGGAAGGAATGGGCGTAGCATTGCGGTACTCCTCTCCGTACCATCCTGAGGGAAATTCTGTTGTGGAGAGGAAAAACCATGACTTAAAGCAATCTTTAACAGCTAGGGTATTAGGCAAGGGCGGTAGATGGGTAGATCACCTTTATGGGGTACAACGAGCAATAAACAATCAGCCAAGAAACTCTCTAGGGTGTGTCACTCCTTACAAGGTCCTATTTGGGACAAGAATGTGGGTACCTGACCTTGATTGTGAAGGCACAGTGGCGGATGAAAAACCATTTGATATCCATTATTGTTTGGCTGTTTTACAGGATCTAAATAAATCCAGAACACAATAAAGTAACGTGCTCCAGAAACAGACCGCCACTGAGTAAGTCAAGGCAGTAACGGCAAGACCTGTCTGGATCCCAAAGATCGGAGATCTGGTCAGAGAAAAGATTGCAGACAAGAAAGAATTTGGACCATCCCACAGAAAGCCTGTACCGGTCCTAGCAATCCAAGGCACAAGAACAGTACTTCTGCCACCTCTTGCCGGAAAAAAGGAGAAAAGATTTGTCTCAATCGACTTAAACAAACCACACTATGTGGCCGATACTAAATAGTAGGCCTCGTGGACTCCACAGTAGCAGACGCCCTCCTCTCGCTACAATCCAAGAAGTTCAAACAGAAAGACTCATCACGTTTGAAGAGCCACCTGTACGGAATGAAGGACTAAGCAACAATGCTATGGAACTCGTTCCACTTCAACAAGAAGAAAATCAACTTAACAACCAAGTTGCATTAAGACCGACTACAGACATCTACGTCAACATGCCTCGTCAAGAGCAAAATCCGATTTCAACAAATCCCGATGCAATTCCAACAATTGATCGAACTGCTTCTGGCTGTTTCCTGAACTTTGATACGTTTTCACTGGATCCAAGCGAGCCGGAAATGACGCCAGCCAAAAAATCTCACAAACAGAAACTCATTGACATTTTGAGCTTTTTTAGAAAGACTTACCTGGTGTCACCTTGGATAGAACTATGGTATATTACTGGGATTTTCTTTTTTCTTTTCTGGCTAGGTTCAATTATAACTTTTAGTATGCTTATTAATGGACGATACCTCCAGCAGAGCTCTACAGCCCAAAGAGTCACTTTGATTTTAAAGCCACACCAGTCTTCACATCGTGAACCAAGAGACTTGTCTTCAGTGAACATCACAGCAGTTCCTATACCGGACGGTATAGTATGGGACAAGATTGATTTTGATATATTCTGTCCGACTGAACTTATAAAGCTTAAATATGTATTTAAAATGTCTTTAAGTGATATCATTACCACCAGTACATTTTCTGATGATTGGGACACTGAAACTGTAAACAATATGATGTCTGATTTAGAAAAAACTGCTGCATTTCCGAACAATGAAATGTTAGAAGGTACTTCAGACTATGATACATTGTACTGTTATCAACATTATGGTCATCATTTCTTACACAAATCTATAACACCTAGAAATGTATTTGAATATCACCAGTGGGAACACTGCCCAACACCTCCAAAAGGTAGTTCGCAAACTTTTGCACAGAAATTCACATACTTTTCAGGGTTTAATACATCTGAACCGAAGTCATTTTATTACAAAGTGGCCAAAACATCAGCACAGAAAATTATGCTGACTAACACCAAACAGATTTATTATGCTTCCTTTATGGCCCAGTTGTCTACACAGGGTTTCGACCTATGGAAGGACACTATAGATTTAAAATCAATCTGGGGTTCTAGGGGCTGGCAAGTCCACGGAACAGAAGCGCTTTTTAGAGCATGCCTCATTCCACAGCAGATTATATTCCTGAACGAAATTGTGCAACAGACATCCTGTCTTGGACTAGCCAAGAACAAGGAACTGAACTCACCCGGGTTTCCTACACCATCACAGATGGGTGGGGGGCAGAATTCAACGACACAAGGGGTAGGATTAGATGACATTCTCCAGTACAACAGATCAGATCCTGATTGGACGAAATGGCTGGTTTGGCCCATTGACACAAACACCTGTCAACAGAGAATTATGAATACAACCGAAGGGTTTAGTATCCATAGGCCAGATACCCGCTATGTACAAAGACAACACCCAGGGTTAGTGACATCCTATAGTGTTGGGAAGTTGTGCCTTGATTGGCTAGAGACCTCAACACTCACAGAAGAAAAACATCACTTGACCTTACTCACACCTGATGTGGACCTTAGGGATTTCTTGCTAGGCCCAAAGAAAACACGTCAGAAACATTTCATATATGCCGGCATTTATGCCTATTATAATGAAAACTGGAAAATATCCCAACAAGAGGCTGCAGAAAGAATACGGGAAATAGACCATATTATCTTAGAAAAGGCATTAGCTGTAGTGGATAATGGGTTAACAACTTTGACCTCCAGGATTTACTCCTTAGGCAACATTGTGTCTTCGGCAATCAACATTTTAGAACAAGATCTGGCCTTGTTACAAAACGGGCAATCTCAGTTACGTTCTATTATGTTGCTAAGCTGGACGTTACAATCTTTGTGTGCAGGCTATGTGCCATGGCATTTCATAAACACCACGTCTCTGTTTTCAGAGTACAATCTAACTGATAAACAGAAAGAAATGGCACAAAGGGGAGCCAAATATACAATGCTGCGTTTTGAGAAACTAGAAAGGTTACCATTCACTGTAGCCGAATCACCATCAACTGAATGGCTAATTCATGGCCAAATCACTCTGCCGGTCACTACATTTCAGTTTCAATATTGCCTTGAGCAAAGGCAGGCAGGCAAATATGAAAAAATGGGTAAGGGTTACATTAAGGAAACTTGGGAATTACCATATAGACACCGATGCCGGAATGGGGATCGAGAAGTGTATCTGAGTGGTAGAATCTGCAAGAACGCTTTAAGCGGTCCTCTCATGTGTCAGGATATTTCTCTACATGGAGCCTGTAGCGGTTCAGTAGCGAACCTATTGTGTCACATGACAGGGACCCCAGCGGCCATGATCACACCGATTTTCCAGCTGCTCTCGAATGGGAGTTACTTGATGCTAAATGATCAAGGTTGCTGTGGGATGCTTCCGGGCGTCGCATATCTGGTCACTGTTAACTCCAGGGTTACTTGCTGTATGCAAGTATTGTTTCCACCACTGAACACAGTCAGGGAGGCGCCGCTATGGCCTTCACTGAACGTTTCTTTCATACAATTTGATACTCTGAGCAGACTACAAGCCATGCTTTTACAGCAACCCGTGCCCTTAACCTCCGCTCGAGAAACCTTTGAACTTCAAGCTGCAAGGACCTCGACTGAGATACCGGCGCTCATACGTACAAACTGCCCCTTTCATTTCATAGAAATGGTGGGACGTATCTTCAATATGTCTGATACGAGCGGTATTATACACCTATTTAAGACCATAGGGTCAGGACTGTTAAGCACCTTTCAGACAGTCCTCGGAGTAATCCCAAATTTTATACACTCCGTATTGGGAAGCGTATTTGGAGGACTCCCGCTTATCCTATTGCTGATTGCAGGGGTCCTATTCATAATACTACTGCTACGCAATGGACGGCCCAATTCCCGAGGGAATGGCGAACATGCTCCTGGAGCGGAAATATCGTGAACGCATGGTACAACTTCTGGGCATTTCTTGCCTGCGAGAACTCAATGCCTCCTGGTTTCTATCCTTTCGACCAGTCTGGGTAGACTGCATCTTACCTGTTCTTCGATGCCTGTTTTGCGGAGAAGAATGCACGTTGGATCTTTGTCTAACATTTCCATCAGATGCGCCTCCGGTCACGGATTCAATGCTGGACCCCATAAAGGCCCATGCTCTGCGTTGTCCCCAGCGGCTTCCGATTCTGATGAATGCATTCCTGGAGAATCTACAGGAGCCGTGTGCTCCTGCTGGGTTAGGTGACTCCTCCACAGGCACCCAGGTAACAACTGCCGCACAAGCTGCCGCAGCATCGACTGTAGGCAGTGCTACATTCCATCTATGTGCGATTGACGTTCTCTGTGAGGCGTTGAATTTGTCGTCTGCAGTAGCTCACACAGAAAATGTTGTGCTTCCCAGCCAGGACACTTAATCTCGAATTGGCTCATTTCGTCCTGGGAAAGAATTCGGCCTATTCGGCTTCTCCACTCGTTTTCATAATAAGCGAGCAAATTTGGAACACTTCCTAAATTGACACTTTCGCTTGAGTAAAGCATGGCCTTCTTCCACTTTGAGTGAAGCAACTTATATAGCGAAACAAAATAGAGATTTATTTTTTTAGTGGCAATTGGAAATAGCTGAATTGTAACATTTTTATTTTTGAAGTTTTTTTTAAACAATTTTAAAACCATGTTTTTACTTGTTTTTAAAATGTTTTTAAATTGTCCAGATTTTAAGTATGGTCATTGTCATCCTGTTCGGAAGAGGAGTGGGTGTTATGTCCCGTATAGAGGCCCTAATGTAGACCCGTTCATACATGCCCTAAAATGGACGTATTCGTATTTGCCCTAATACGGTCATATTCGTACTTGCCCTATTATGGTCAGAGCCGTATATGCCCTATTACGGTCATAACTGTACATGTCCTATTTTAGTCATGATTCCTTATATAGGCATGATCTTTCACCTACATTGGTCCTCACTAGTACACAACGTGCTCTGAGGGCTGAATGTTATCTATTCTGTGGTTTTGAATACAGCAGGGTTTTTCCCAAACACAGGCCCACACTGTACTCATCAATTATACATGGCTCTCTAGGAATACACCACCGGCATAATATGTATGTACAAAGTTCACCCCTGACGTCTTCCTCAAGTCTAACATGGCCAATACAAACCATACGAAGCAACTAGAGTCTTCGGGGTATAAATACACCACATCTTGCCCCGGTAAGACAGAGGGAACTGAGACTTCCAGGCCGACACACTGACCAGAGACGCTGAGGCTCCTGCATGCAGTCGCTCCAGCTGACAGCGGTCTAACACAGCCCTTGCGGGGCTCCAACTCGAGACCACGACGGGGTCCCACACTCTCTCTATTCAGGTATGGGGGTTCGACTAAATCCTAGAAGGATTCTTGGCTCTTAGGCTTTTAGACCTACACACATATGCTAGGTACACACAGGTACATCTAGTTAGGCATCGTAGGAGTACGCACACTTTTCATAATGCTTTTTATACTCATGTATGTATTCATGATTATTGCAATATGGTAGAACTGTTCTATCCCTTTGCTTTTATCGTACTGCTGATCATATATCTCTGCTATTGTCTGCTGGTTTCTGCAGCACATATATACAATAACAACTGTTCAATAAATACTTATTGAAACGCCCAGACTGTTTATTCTGTGTAACTCTCTGAGACAAACCGAATAAGTAAGCACGAGTGACTGAGAGAAAGGTAGTACATTGTTTCCACGATTCTGAGGAATTTGGGTTGTCATGATCTAAGGTTGCCAGAAACTAATCTCTCCCGATAAGAGGAGATTCTAGTGGCACTGTGAGCTAGCTAATGCAAAACAAGCTAACATACGTGGTGGGGGTGCACAGAGCCAGTCTGCCACCAAGCCCACAGCTTATGTTATACAAACGTGCAGGTCCTGCATGGGTACTATAGGAACTACACTCCTGGTGTTCAAGCCTGGCCTCCAACTGGGCCGTCCATGGTGTAGATCTTTTGTTTGGGCCATAAGACTTGAGGTGTCTTGGAGCAGAGTTTTGTTCGTGTCTTCTACCGTCTGCACTCTCGCCCCCATGTTGCGCAGATCGGCTCATATTAGAGACACCTCTGTTGTCACTGAGTCTATTCTGATTTCCAGCGCTGTTTGCATGCCCCGAATTTAGGCCATTATATCATGCAGGGATAGCGTGTCTTTATTCTGTGTTGCCTGGCCCTCTAGTGTAGGGCGTTCTTGCATTTGGTCCAGGGCTTCTGCCCCTTTGGGCAGAGTGAACTTGTCGAATTTGGTTTGGTGAGAGCTCTTCGTATTCTTCCCACCGGACATCTTCTCCGCTTGAGTGAACCGCCCTAAGGTGTCTTCTGCTGCAGTCCCCGGGCGCTCTTCTGCCGCCTGCCAGGAGTAGCCGGACCACCCCTGCAGCCTGTCAGGGTTACGCCCAGAATCCCCAGTCATGTGGCCCACACTCACTCTGTGTCCGGTATGTGGTAGAGATAAGTGCCACTTGGAGCCTCCACCACCTTTACTCTGTAGCTTAGTCCACAGTGGCGCCTCTCGGGTGGCTTGTGGTCGGGCTGAGCCTCTCTATTGCCCACTGTATTTAGTAGACTATTTGGCCAAGTCCCCTCCTTTTATTTCTGTACTGGCTACTGCGTCACTATGCACTTTGGAGGGATCCAGCGTATTTGGAAGCATGCAATATTGTGAGCACTGGATGTTGGGGCCCCTTGGTGGTTCTCGGCCCCCCTGATTCTTCGGCTGCCCCGTATGACATGTGTGTGGTGGGGTCGCACCCTCGTCGAGCACTAAGAGTCACTAGTCTGCCTCACACAGTTCCTACACCGTGTCTCTTTATCCCCGGAGGGGGTGGGGCCGCCGCCGCCATTTTGCTTCCTCCCCCCACACTGGGACACCACAAACCTTTATTAGGCCCGCTGGGATCTGAGCCTGCCGTCCTTGGCGTCTCCACGGACCTCTTCAGCGCATTTCAAGCATGGGCAGCCGGGCAGGGTAGAGCTCCGCTGGCCTCAGCAACTGAGCTGGTGAGAGTCCACAGCGTCTGTTTTGCACTTGCCTGTGGATCAGTGAGTCATTTCGGCCGCTAAAGATTCAGGCCGTTATCCAGTTCCTCTCACTTCTGGAGGCTCCTGGAGTCTCGCGCCTCCCTCCGCTGCGCTCCACTCGCTGGCTGCGTTGTTTACGCAAGGCCGGTGCTCCTCTTCTCTCATACGGCCACGTTTGCAGCCAGGCTTCACACCGCTGTCAGCTCCACACGTGGAATTAGGGGAAGGGGTTTCGGAGCCGCTCTAAGAAGCAGCCATCTTTCGTCGCGGCAAGCCATGCCCCCAATGCTTGTTTTCTTGTTTGTTATAACTGTTAATAAATAAATGTTGCAAAAAGAAGCTTTGTATTTTTTTTATTTAGTATCTAATTTAAAACATTCATGTTATGGAGACTGTGCAATGGATGAATGTTTATGAGTTTTCTAAAGAAAATAAATAGCTTTTTAGTGATGTAGTTGATAAAACACAGAATTGGACTCTTAATGAAGGTAGCCTTCAGAGACCCAGCTTGGATTAGTCCATTCAACAGGCCTCTCAAAGCAGCAATGAGGGATGGTCCTCATCTAAAACAAGGACCATGCCACGTCCAGTGAGATGTATTTACACTGAGGTAGATACCACAAAGAGTTATTTGGGTTGGGAGGAAGGTTCTGGCTGCAGCAAAATTCCTACCCAGTCTCTTGGTGAATGAGTGAAGCTAAAAGAGAGGGAGCCCCTTCTAAAGGACCTCTTCAGTGGCCTCCATCACATCTGAGTCTTAAACTTCAAAAGTCTTCACTTCTCTCCTGGTGGGAGGATTACATTTAGTGAACCCTCCAATTTTTTTGCAGTGCTTATGCATTTGTGTCTACTTGTCTGCTAGTTGGTGATTGTTACGTTCAAATTAAAGACAGTTTACCTCCTTCTTCTCTTTCTAGACTCTCTCTCCTTTGATCCAGAGACAGCTCTTGCTTCCCTTAGCATCTCTGCAGATGGTAAGAGGGTCAAGCTCCTTGATAAGCCGAAAAAGTTACTATCAATGATAAGAGATTTCTACATACCAAATGTGTCCTGACAGGGCTTCACGTCAGGACATCACTACTGGGAGGTCACCCTGCCTCCAATAATACCCAAATTGGGCTTTTATCGATTCTCCATATCTTTTGGAATCACTCTTCAGTCTGCTACACAGAAGCACTTCCTTGACATATTGGTCCCTGGTAATGATATCTGGTACTTAGAACGTTATCGAACTAGTTGGAATGTGGAGCCAAGTCCACCACTAACACTTAAAGAAATGATGGCAATAAGAAAGTTTGGGGTTTACCTGGACTATGAGGAGGGGCTGCTGTCATTTTATGATGCTGAGACTCAGCAGCACTTCTACACATACACTGACACCTTCACTGAGAAAGTGTTTCCTTATGTGTGTGTTTACAGTAAATCAACTATAACATTGAATTAGGCAATTAGGAGATAGGCTTGTAGAAATATGTCTGCTTATTAGAGATGATAATAATTTGGCAATATTACTTGTCCCCAAACTCCTGGAGTGGGTAACTTACAAAGAATCACATTCCATAGTCATGAGCACAGTCTCTCCCCAGGTGCACTGGGAAGCACTCCTAGTAGAATTAAAATCAGCCCTAGGGGTACGAACTGGAGGCACCCAAGTGCAGGATACCCACTCTCTGGGACCCCCGTAATGTATTAAATCAAGAGACCTAATTCACACAAAACGCAGTCTTTCAAGGGCCTTGAAGGCAAGAAGGAAAGGCACCAAAACCCCCCAAAATCAGGAAATAACAGCTCTCCATGCAGCGCACAGGAAGAAAGTCTGGGAAATACGTTCCAAGAAAATCGAGGCTGAATGGGTGAAAGTTTTTACCTTCTTTAAAGAAAGGGGACACATCCAGCTTTGGAGATATATTAAGCAATTCACTTACACCGGTCAGATAAAAGAAAACGGAGTGGCAGCCTTGGAGTGGGTTAAACATGCAACTCAGCTGTACTCAACCCATCAGAATATCATTCAAACTTATTCCCATCAACAATCTCCAATAAAAGACAAAGTCGTCAAAACTACTAACATCACAGTGGCCGAGGTAACTACCCTGATCAAAAAAATGAGGTCAGATGTCGCTCCAGGACCCAATGGCGTTCCCGCATCTGTGTTCAATGCTTCGCAGGGATTCTGGGCAGAACAGTTAACAACACTTTTTAAGCATACCTTCGCCACTTCTACTGTTCCATCGTCGTGGAAAGGCTCAATACTTTCCCCAATTTATAAAAAAGGGGACAGCACAAAACCCGAAAATTACCGGCTTATTGCTTTATTAGATGTTGAAGTGAAAGCATATGCCAGAATACTTTTGAAAGAACTGGAAGCCTGGGCAACAGATAATAACATTCTTCCCCTTTTTCAAACAGGATTTAGGGCCCAAAGCTCTACCACAGATAACATCTTAGTATTGGGCCACCTGTCTAACCGCGCTACCCAGCCATCTCAGTTACCACTTTTCTGCTGTTTTGTGGACTATAGTGCAGCTTTTGACCGGGTCGATCGAGGGAAGCTGTGGGAAAAACTGCATTCTTGGGGAATTCCCCAACAGCTGCTAAAGGCCATAATTTCTCTATATCAGGGGACCTGGGTCCGTATTAAAATCAGTCAAACATCAGTCACCGCCAAGGTACCAACTAATAACGGTCTAAAACAAGGGTGCGTACTTGCCCCTATACTTTTTAATCTGTACACAGCTGACCTGGGGAAAGCGCTGGAGGGGGCAAGTCTACTGCCTCCAAGACTGGGGAATATACGGCTTCAAATACTCCAGTATGCGGACGACATTGTAATAATGGATCACACGAGAACCGGCTTACAGAAGGCCCTAAAAGCTTTGGACGGATATAATCAACAGAATAAACTCCTGGTGAATCAGGAGAAGACCAGGATACTTATATTCGGGAAGTACCCAAGAAAGAAGACCATATATTGGCGACTTGGCGCCCTGCAAATCAAAACAAGTATAATTTACAACTATTTGGGCTTCTGGCTATCGGAAGGGGCAAAATCTACAGCCCACCTGAAACATCTGAGAAGGAAAGCGGCAGGCATCATTTTTTCCTTAAAAAGCCTTAACCAGCGACTTCACAGTCCAACTGCTGAACCCATTCTGAAAGTTCTTAAGGCAAAATTATTGCCCTCTCTTAATTATGGCCATTTAGTTTTTCCTGGTGCCTTCAATAAGTTCCTTGCGAACCAACAAATTTTGGCTTATAAAAAGGTCCTAGACAGGCCAGGAGAGCAAGAGTAAGGCTGGAGCTGGTTCTCACCAGTCCGGACATTACTTGCTCAGGTGATTTAATAAAATACTATATCAGGACGACGCGAGCCCCAGAATTGTCATTAAAAAGGCAAATTAAAACGTTCTTCGAAGAGGAGGGTTCCCCATGGCAGGTGCACTTGGCAGCAGCCACTAGATTATTGGATATTGATGTCCAAAATCTGCACAACCCTGACATCCCAATAATAGCCTGGAGGAAAACAGTGAATACTCAGGCCAAGAGAATATCTTTTGAAAGGGACCTGGAAAGCCTGTATCATCAATTCAATCTTTCTTCACTGGATTCCTCATACATCATGGGAAAACCGCAGCCCTACCTTGAACAAGCTCTGACAGTCCTGGCTCGGGGAAGAATCACCTACATGAGACTTCTCGCTCTGCCTATCACGGATTTTAACTCAACTTGGGCCCGGCAGGACAATTTAATGGCCTGCCGACTCTGCAACTACCACCGTGAATCTTGGCTCCATCTGTTGTGCTGCTGCCCAAAGCTAGTAAGTGAGCGGCAGCGACTGGTTTTCCCCATCTGTAGGTTGCATGGCCTACAAAGTTGCAGAGAAGTTTCAGACCTGTGCTTCTCCGCTAAAACAACTCAAATTGTGGCCCGACTAGGGAAATTCACAGACGCAATTCGGGCCGCACTGAAACTGAAAACTGAGACATAAATGCATTCAGTTGGCCATCAAGCAAGAGAGGCTATGATAAAACTTTTCCTCAAGTCCCATGTACAGCACCTTACTGCTAGATAGGACAATAGTTCTAGTAATAGTCCTTTTATTATTTTAATCGTTTTAAACGTCTTTTCATTCTTATCTAATTGTGTGAGATTTTAAACAAGCTTTTGTTTATTGATAGAATATTGTAACAATTTTAATTAATTGAACAATAAAGATTCATTCATTACAGGGATGGTGATGCAATACATTTTAAAGGAGCTGCTTCAGTAGCAAGTAGAAATATAAACATGTTTGATGCCTCCCTACACCTCCCTCCGACACTCTCTCTGCTTCCCTCTGACTCTCTCTGCCTCCCTCCGACTCTATCTGCCTCCCTCCGACTCTCTCTGCTTCCCTCTGACTCTCTCTGCCTCCCTCTGACTCTCTCTGCCTCCCTCCGACTCTCTCTGCTTCCCTCTGACTCTCTTTGCCTCCCTCTGGCTCTCTTTGACTCTCCTAGCTTCTTGTTTGATGCTTTTTGTCTCCCTCTGGCTGTCTTTGACTCTCTTTGCCTCCTTCTGGGCTCTGTTTGCCTGCCTCTGAGTCTCTTTGTCTCCCTCTGAATCTCCTTTAGCCTCCTCTGACTCTCTGCGCCTCCCTGTGCCTCCCTCTGCTTGCCTCCCTTTCCCTCCTTCTAAGTCTCTTTGCCTCCCTGATTCTGTTTGAGTCTCCTTGCCTCCCCCTGACTCTGGCTTGATAGAGCACTTACAGCACTCGAAATTGTAGGGGTGCACTATACTCCTGATATAAACGCACTCAGGTATTTTTGTCGTTTGCAGTGTTTTATGATTATTAAGATGCATTTATTCTCGTCATATTAGTATTAAAATGAAGTGAGCACATTTAAGTAGGATTTGCGTGTATTAGAAAACATAATTCCTGTATGTGTAATGTGCAGGACGACATTATACTCATATAATGTAACTATGTTTAGTTTAATTTGTAGGCCCAATTTGTAGGTTGTTTTGAGTTTCGTTTCTCCTTGATTGCTCAAGAATCAATTAAATGAATTCTTTGTTTGTGCTCCAAGACAGTATGTTCTCATCCCACTGCAGGTGCAGGAATTCGATCTCGTTATTCTTAGATTTAAGGAGATACCCGGAATGTCTTTGAAGAAGACTGCAAGGCGAGAAGGAGGACTCCTTTCGTGTCTGGCCTATCTGGGAACCAAGGCCACTGAAAGAAGAAGTTAATTTAATTAAAGCTTCTGTGGAAACTTACTGAAATTGTTTCAATGGAAAAGTTTAGTAGATGACGTATTGTGGGTTGAACATTTTCTTTTTGTGTGATGCGCAGGGACAGATTCGGGAGACTTCTGCTGATTTTCTGAGGAGAAGGAGCATCTTAGAGCGAGCTCCATAGCTTTAAGCTATCAGACCCATTTGACGTGAGTACTTCTTAGGAAGTCAACACGTGCTGACACCTTTGGGATATGATACAAGGGAGATAGGTAGGATCCTCATTTAGAGCAGAGTAGGGAAAGAATTGCTCCTTCTTTAATGAAAAGAGAATTGGACTCCGCTTCTATTCTTTGCTGTATTTTGATTTTGGAGTTCATCATATTATGCCTTCTGTGCCGAATGACTTATATTCGTAGAATCGGCTCTGTATTGATTTTTCTGTACCTATATACTCTGATATTGAGGTGTGTTTATATTGAATTATTTTTGGCCTTATAATAAATCCACCAAACTGAAATTCGGAGTCTGTGGTCCATTACAGCATGACTAAATCGAAAGTATAATCTTGAATTGTTTTCCTCCCCTCTACCACTTTTAGCAGGCAAATAAAAGACCATCTGCACTAAACCTAGTAGGGAAAAGCAGGAGTAAAGGTTGGCGTAATCAAATGGTAGCAGAGGATGGTTTGCCTCTAAGAGTGAGGGTAGAAAGAGAGTTGGAGTGGGGTCGGAAGAACATTAAGGCCCTGGACACGGAGTAGACGACGGTGGACATTGATGGAGGTCGGCGGATGTTGACGGTGAGGCGGAAACAGTGGTAGCGTGAGTATGGAATTGTGTGGTGTGTTAGATTGCGGTGATGAAATATTTGTGTGATGTCTTGCGAAGTTGGGATGCATGTTGAGTGATTGTGGGTTTATTGGTTTACTGGTCCAGACACGTGCGGGTCAGGAACTTTGGTTAGCGGACTCAAGAGAAGTCCAAGATCCCGGGATAGTTTTGTATTTGTAATTGTCTGATCAGAATTGTGGGTGTCGTGAAGCACTATCGACGATCCACTTGTGATAAGGAAATTTGTGTGAATGGAGGGATACATCGCAGTAGAAAGCCTCAGGTACCGGGGGTGGACTATGGCGATTGAGTGACCAACGCAGGTTGGGGGTCACAGCGGATGAATGTTCTTGTAAGCGTGTTCTATCGATCTTTTAGCGGACAGACAATTATTTGTTTTATGTAACTGTAAGTTATTGTGACTGTGTTAGGAGCAGTTACTTGGTTTAATAGCTTTGGATATACAGTTACTTGTGATACGAATGTGTGAGCGAGTGAAATTGTAAAGGCGGGTGAGCCGCTGCAAAGAGCGAGAAGTGACGTCAGTGTGTGCTGCGCTGGGAATTGTTCGGTTGGTGTAATGCCGCGCTGGGATTGGTGGAAGTTCGTTCGACGTTGAGTATTGAATTTGGAGGGCAAACAATCGATTTTCATGATGAGATGTTTTAAGGTGCTGCGGGATTTGTGTAGAGGCGACACAGGAGTGGTGACACGGGTAGGAGAAGAAGCTCCGCCTGAGGATACACCGGCGCATTATATGGCAACAAATGTAGGACTCCATACTATAGTCTGGCTTCAAAATTGGCTTAAAATTACAGAAAAAGAAGGAGAATTGGCTTTTCCTCGTTATGGGTCATTTCGTATGGAGGTGCTGTATCAGCTGAGAGGAGTGATGTCTGCTCTGAAACCTCCGCCTAGACCAACACAATTTGAGGCATTGGATGCTTGGATGAGAGCAGCAATGGCAAAGAGAAGGGAAGCTTCTCAGGGAAGAATGAAAAAAGCAATGAAGGCATATCAGGATGCCAGGTGGGATGCACAGCTGAAAAGATGGAGAGTAGACACCATAGAGGGAGAACAATTGTATTCCTTTCGGTTGCTAGAAGGTGGGTCTGGAGGAAATAGTAAGACGGAAGAGGACAGTGACGCAGATGACAGTTTTCTTGATAGATTGCTAGCAGAACATCCTCCACCTTATGACTCTAGGCCAGAACCGGAGCAGACGCAGCAAACAGAGGACATTCTAAGAGTGGGACGAATAGGTGCAGAGGAGCAGACCACAGGAGTGAAAGGGAGAATTTCAGTGGGAACGATAATTCCAGGAGGGTCTGGAGGGATAGGGTACGTAACTTCGGAGTCAGGAGAGACTGCCTGTAACATGAGGCTACCAGAAGTTCTTTCGGTACCAGTTACTATTGGACCGGTGGTTTCAATATATAACCCTAGAGAGAGGACAAATGAAAGTCAACAACAAACAGAACAAGGTGAAGAGACTATCTCTGGAGGGAGTCTTACAATGAGTGGGCAGTATGGCTCAGGTACCAGTGGAATCCAGTACTCCACTGCCTGCTACAGCTGATCCATCAAGAATGGACAGTGGGGCAGAACGAAGGCGAACAGGAGCTTTGGCAAATTCTAGGTCAGACATCAGAATGTGGGTTCCACCGGTGAGGGAGTCACAGATATTGAGTGACGAATTGGGGTTGAGACAAGAAGCACCTAGGGTACCGTTAGGGCCACAGTATGTGTGTGAGGGTAACCATTGGAGAAGTCGAAGTTGTGAAAGAAAAAGTCGCCCAGTTGTGAGAATTGAGGAGAGTGGGGACCCAAGGAGAACACAAAGTTGTGACAGGGGGGAATTGGAAAGTGAAAGAGGTCAGAAGGTTTTACAGGTTGCAATGAAGGCACCATTGTTAGATGTGGTAAGATTAAAAGCAGAAATAGATGAGGTGATAGAAGGGAATCTGCCATGGGAAAGAATTGAAACATATGATCCAAGCGAATTGCTATTTGTAGCTAAAGACGTTACCAGAAAGGCAAAGTGAGCTCATGATGCATTGTCACAGCTGGCACGAAGGTATGAGGTAGATCTAACAAAGACTAAAATGATGCAGGGAACTTGTAGATTGCATTATACGGATAAGGATTTGGAAGAGAAGCGAACGACAGGATTAAAGGCACAAATTAGGGAATTGGTGATAGGGGTGCGAGCGTGGAGAGCATTAGACAGATGGGAAGAGAGGTGGGCCAAAAAGAAAAGTGCCAAGAAAGGGATAGGAGACACTCCGCCTCCGGGTGGAGGGACGGGATCAGCAGGACATTACCCTCTGAGAGAAGTGCAAAATGGGGGATACGTACATGTGCCATGGAGCAGGGGTGATTTGGCAGCATTCACTAATGATTTTCCTCGGCTGAGGGAAAAACCTGCTGACTGGTATAAGCAAATAGACCGGTTTGTCAAGATTTTGAAGGTGCTTTGGATTGATTTGAATACCTTGTTTGATATAGTGGTCCCAGGTGATTTGTGGACGGCATGTAGAGTTGCCATTGATTGGCCCGCTGTAGAACCAGCCAGAGATCCGGTGAATCATGTTCCTTCTCCCGAAGTAATGAAGAAATATGAGCAAGTGATTACATGGTTACAATCCAAGGCGGCTCCGCAAACGGTTGATTGGCTTAAAATCGATCGTACTACTCAAGATTCTAAGGAGTCGGTTCATGACTATTATGAGAGACTTTTAGTGGCTTTTAAACAGCATAGTGGATTGGATACAATTGAGCAAAAAGATATGGGACAGTTTGTCTTAAAGTTTGTGCTAGGGCTAAGATCTGATATTAGCTAGATGATACAGACACATTTGATATGTTGGCAGAATAAGACGGTGGACGAAATTCTGCGTTATGCAAAATACAGTAGTGATCAGGTGGAATTGGCACAAAAGAAATTGAAAGACAAGTTGATGTTGGTGCAGTTGAGGAATGCCGAAAGGCCTGATCAGATGCAAGGGGTTGGAGGAGCGATGGGTCGAGGTAGAGGAAGTGGTAGAGGAATGGGTCAACAGATGGTAACCCAACATGGACAGGGAAGAGGCAGGGCAATGGATGCAGGCACAGGAGGTGATTGGGTGGCTAACCAAAAGAAGGTCACTGCTTGTCATTATTGTCACAAAATTGGGCATTGGAAGCGCGAGTGTTGATTGAATCCAGCAAATCAATTGCAGAATGAGGGAGAGGGACAGATGTCAGAGACTTTGAATACTGTGACTAGACCTAGGTCCATGTATGGGGCAGGATATGAGCCGCAAATGCAGATTCCTCAGCCTCCAAGAATACCTACTCATAATCAGGTGTATCATCAGATGCCCTATTTTGAAATACGAGACAGATTTGACCAACCACAAGATCTTCATGAGTGTCAGAGGGGGTGCAGGAAGAATGCCCTTTGGATGCGATCCTGGAAGTAGATCAGAGTGGACCGTCTGTAGATGCAGAGGTGAACGGGTATCCTGTTACCTTCTTGTTAGATACTGGAGCTGCGCGCTCCACAGTAAGAACAGAAGTGGTTCCAAATTTGTCCCTTTCGGGACAATCGATTCAAGTGGTGGGAGTTACCAATCAGAAAATGACTACCCCATTGACAAATGAGTTGCCTGTGAGTATAGGACCGTTCCGAGACAAACATCAATTTGTAGTATGTGATTCAAGCCCAGTCTGTCTCTTGGGACGAGATCTTTTGTGTAAACTAAATTGTACCATATCCTGCACTCCAAGGGGTGTGGAGTTGCAAACCTATGATGATGATGCCGATTTTAAAATGGCCAACACGAGCTTGTATGCAGAAATGTTCGTGGTTCTCAAGCTAGAGGAGTTGCCAAATGATTTGAGGGACTCCGTTTCTCCGAAAGTGTAGGACTTCACGGGAGAGAAGATAGGATTGATTCGAGGGGTTGAACCTGTTAGGATACAGATCAAACAAAATGCAGAATTTCCACGAACTCCGCAATATAAATTAACTTCAGAAACTGTGGCTGGAATAAGGCCTGTAATTGAGTCTATGATTGCACAAGGCATTCTCAAAGAGATACGAGGAAGTCCCTGCAACTCACCTATTATGGGACTGCAGAAGCCTAGCGGCAAGTACAGAATAGTACAGGATTTGCGCAGAGTTAATGAAATCGTGATTCCATGTTGTCCTGTGGTACCGAATCCAGCTGTTATTCTGTTCCAAATACCACATGAAGCAGAATGGTTTACAGTCATAGATTTATGTCAGGCATTTTTCTCCATACCGTTGCATGAAGACAGCCAATTTTTATTTGCATTTAGGATGGACGATCGTGTGTTAACGTGGTGTAGAATCCCTCGAGGGTATACAGAAAGCCACTCTATTTTTAGTCAGAGTCTGAAGAAGAATCTTGAAGGGCTGGTGATGCCCCAGAACTCACTCCTAGTTCAATATATTGATGACCTTTTGGTCGCTTCAGAGCCTGAGGATGCTTGCAGAATTGATACTGTGGCTTTGCTGAATCATTTGGCAGAAAATAGACACAAAGTGTCCCCGAACAAACTCCAGTATTGTCTGAATGAAGTTCAGTATCTAGGTCACCGGATTGAGAAGAGGAAACGGAGGGTGTCACCAGATCGCATAGAGACGATTCTGCAAATTGGAACTCCGAAAACACAAAAAGAAGTCAGCATGTTTTTGGGAATGGTCGGCTATTTCGACAGTGGATCCCAAATTTTTCCTTGCAAGCAAAGCCACTGTTGAGATTGACCCGAAAGGACATTAGCGATCCGGTACCATTGGATAATGACTGCCTGAGAGCCTTCCTCAAGCTGAAAGAGAGCCTATGTTGTGCTCCGTGGTGAATGGTAAACGTAATGGGGGAACCCAGTGTCCCTCAGAACCTGGGTATGCGTATTAAAGTAAAAATTGGTTCTGTCGGGGTTTACAATTACTTAAAGTAAGTAGCAACAGCTTACTTAGAACACGTATCAACGATTTGAAAAAGAAGAATATATAACACACACCGAAATTATGATTCAATAATGTATTCAGAAAAAATCAGATAATCATGGCTGTCGCAATTTACAATTTCAATTGCAATATGAAATACGTGACTGTGGTGAAAAAAGTGACATGTGGTGGTTGGTGATAAAGACAGTACACTATATACAGAAACAATTTGAGCGTGCAATAAAAGAAGGGAAGAAATATTTTTCTCGTATGTCCTTATTATTTAACACATATGCTTCAAGATCCTAATGACAAATAAGACTGTGATCATGAGCGTTGTGTAGACATATGCAGTACGCCGACGTTTCGACCCTGTTAATTGCGCACAATTGAGATGCGTCAAGGTGGGTCTTCTTCAAGGCAGGACGGGGGGATTGACAGCCAAAAGGTAGATTTCTATGGTAACTCCGCAAATTATCAATGGTGGGTTTAAGAATAAACCACCTGCATCTCAACCAGCCGGTTGGAGCCTCAGAATTAGTCAGTAAATGACTTCCACCCGTCGGTTGGAGTCTTAATTTTTAGCCAGTCCAGTGATTTTCGAGATCTGGCAAAGAAACGTCCATCTATCAGTTGCTTTTTTTGGATATGTTGTGCTCCAGCTCTTGGAGTGCCGGATTATAACAAAGCGTTTTCGCTCTTCTGCTATGAAAGGGAAGGATGTGCGTTAGCGGTCCTTGTACAGACGCATGGAGATGCTCGCAGACCAGTGGCTTACTTTTCAGTTACATTAGATCCAGTAGCTTCTGTGTTGCCTGGATTTCTCAAATCCGTTGCGGCAACAGGTGTCAGCATTGAGAGATGTGAAGGCATAGTGATGGGTCATCCGCTTATTGTTTATGTGCCTCATTCAGTAGAGCTGTTAATGACAAGAACTAAGACACAGTATTTAACGAATAACAGACTTACAAAGTATGAGCAGGTTATATTGGCTTCTGAAAATGTCACTCTGAGACGTTGTACCACCTTGAACCCTCCTACATTGATACCTCTTCCACAAGAGGAAGAAGAGGATTGTGAAGAGCATGACTGCCTGGATGTTACTGAGCTACCTACCAAACCCAGACCTGACATTGTTGATGAACCTCTGTCTGAAACTGATTTGATTCTTTTTGTTGATGGTTCATGCTTAAGAGACAATGAAGGGTGTTTGAGAGCAGCGTTTGCTGTGTGCACCATCCTGGTGATGGTGGAAGCTGCCTGTCTGAAAGGAGTATACTCTGCTCAGGTAGCCGAAATTATTGCTTTGACACGTGCCTGTATCATTTAAAATGGTATCCGAGTGACTATCTGTACGGACAGCCAATAAGGGTTTGGAGTGGTTCATGACTTCGGCCAGTTATGGTCACAGAGGGGATTTTTAACGTCCTCAGGATCCCCAATCCGTAATGGAGAATTTGTGCGCCAATTGTTGGAAGCCCAAAGAGATAGCTGTAGTAAAATGTGCAGCCCATGGAAGGGGAGAGGACTTTGTTACAAAAGGAAATAACTATGCCGATGAAGTAGCGCGTTTTTGTGCTATACATGCTTGTGTTTTCAATGGAACATATGTAGGAGAGAGCACAGAAGAGACTGAGCTCAGCATGATGTTAGCTATAGCCGATACCTGGGATGAGGTAAAGCGACTGCAGGATGAAGTCCCAGAGGAGGAAGTTGCATCATGGGTTAGAGCCGGCTGCGAAAAGAGAGAGGATGGCATTTGGGTGTCGACAGATGAGAGAACAGTATTACCTAACTGTTTATTGAGCCCAATGGCAAGGCAGATTCACGGAGTGGTTCATCTTGGGAGAGATGCCATGGTGCGAGTGTTCAGGCAAACTTGGTTTAACCCACGATTTCGTGTGTATGCTGAAGCTGTGTGTCACATGTCAAAAAATGAATGTTGGAAAGAGAACTGTGGTTGCAATGAGTCATATTGGAAGATCAGGAGGGCCTTTTAATAGGATACAGTTGGACTTTATTGAGATGCCTAGGTGCAATAGACTGAGATATGTTTTGGTGGTAGTGTGTATCTTTTCACGTTGGGTTGAAGCCTATCCAACTAGACGATGTGACAGTCTCACAGTGGCAAAACTGTTGTTAAGGGAACTGATACCACGGTTTGGATTTCCGACCTCAGTGGAGACAGATAGAGGAACACACTTCCATAGTGAAATCATGAAATTGTTCTGTACAGCTCTAAACATTGATCAGAGATTGCACTGTAGTTACAGGCCTGAGGCATCTGGCCTTGTGGAGCAGATAAATGGCACAATCAAGGTGAGGGTGTCAAAGGTTTGTTCGTCAACTTCATTGAAGTGGCCAGATGCGCTACCATTGGTATTGATGAGTCTGCGTAGTACTCCTGAAAGGAGGACAGGACTCTCTCCCCATGAGATATTGATGGGGAGAGCTATGCGATTGCCTATGGTGCCAGCTACAGCACTGATAAACATCACAAATGATTTGGTTTTGGATTATTGTAGGGGACTGGCTGACGTGGTTAATTCTGTGTCCCATCAGGTCGAGGCTGTGACTGCATCTACCTCGAGAGACCTGCTGCATGATCTTAATCCTGGTGACTGGGTGCTTGTTCGAAAGCACGTGAGGAAGATCTGCCTTGATGCTCGCTGGCGAGGACCATACCAGGTGATCTTGGTTACAAGTACAGCTGTGAAGTGTGAGGATTACCAAACTGGATCCACGCTTCGCACACTCGCCGCGTTCCAGAACCCGAGGAGGCAACGATTCCTCTTGTTCCGAGGAGTACAACTGAAACTGACACAGAGAACGAAGGATCAAGTCAAGTCGTAAGAATTCCTGAAGGGGCTGAACAATCAACTGAGCAAGAAAAAGAAGATCAAGCTGCTCCAGAGTTTAGTGCAGATCATGAAATAGATGCGATTGCAGAACTGAACTTTGAACCAGATCAAAGTGAACGGCCTGGTACGGAAGGATCAGATCAAGAGGAAGAGAGGAGACCAGGTGCAGAAGCAGAAAATTGGCCAACAAGAAAAGAAAGGCTGAACATAAGGCTTGCATCTGAGAAAAATCTCGCTCCGATTCCTGAAACGTCTGAATCAGATCAAAGTGAAACTGAGGAGAGACCGGATGGTCTAAGACGATCCAGAAGAGAGAGGGTACCGTCTCAAAAGTACACCTCTCCTGAGTGGACGTACCTGGCTGCAAATGCAGAGACCGAGGAATTCTGGAAGGTTGGGGACTGGTACAGTGAGTTACGGAGGGGACACCCTGTCTATTGATATTCAGCTGTTGGTCCCTGGAGTTGAAGCCTTCGGAATCCTAACTTTGACAGTCCCCAATCCACCAAGGCTAAGTGGTTTGCGCTTTTTGATTCTTAACCAGGTTGCTTTCCCCACATTTGGTCAACAGCCCACTGCACAGGAACTGGGAGAGATTCATGCAGAAATTCTGCAGCTTGTTCTTACCATACTTTGATCTAATATCATTAATGATGAAGCTTGAACTTTGAAAGAAGAACTCATTAGGCTTTAGAAGGAAGATAACCGAGGTCCAAGTGGAAGAAGATTTAAATTAGGGAGTTTCAATAGAAGAAGAATTGAGGGCAAGGGCTGACTACACCTCTACAGTAGGCCATAGATACTGGACTTAATATTGAAATAATCGAATGGGAAAAGGAAAATAAAAAGACATTGTAAATAACAAAATAAGGCAAAGAAGGAAGAAAAGAGACTTTGATTTGTTTGTGCTTCGAAACCAAAGGTCGTTCAAAATGAAATCTGAAAATCCAGGATGCAAGCAGAAGTGCATAATTGGTACCCTTATTGTTGTGGTGCTTATTGTCATAACTGTGGTGAGTGTTACATCTTTGGTTGGGTCACACGATGCCGAAAGGAATGGGGAACAGACAACACTTACCCCACCCACTTCAGAGTACGAAGAGGGTGCATCCGCAAAAGATAGAGAGATGATTAGAGAAACTAGTCGAATGTTACATGTAGATCTGTCCAAAGGTGATTTCACGCTGAACGCATATGCTCGTTTGTTGTATGAGTATGTTGATACAATGGAAGCGAAAGATTGCTATGTGTGTATGCAACTGCCAGCATCCGTAGAAGAAAGCATTCAATACCATCACTTACCTTTGACCTATGGCATTACATGCAGTGTGTTATTGAGTATGTTTTATAGCAAGGCACATTTTGAGTACTACTTCTCAAATTATGATGAGGTACTCTCAGAAGTCCCCGTTCTTAAATACATGAATAAATATAGAATAGAATAGAATGATTTTTATAGAGCGCATGGATACCCGGAAGCATCCCAGCGCTGAGAATCACTAAGAGAGGGCCGGCCCTCTAAGGAAAGAGCCAGGTTTTGAGCTGTTTACGGAAGGCTGAATGGTTACATTGACTGCGAAGCTGCAGTGGGAGGCTATTCCACAGCTTGGAGGCATTATACGAGAAGCGCCTGCCTCCACTTCTGGCCTTCTTGACCCTTGGTACCACTGCAAGGTGTAGCTCATCCGAGCGGAGGTTTCTATTGGCTTTGTAGGGGCGGATCAATGATTCGATAATACGAGGACCATTTCCTCTCAAGGACTTATGGGCGACGCATAGGGCCTTGAAATCAATTCTTTCCTTCACTGGCAACCAGTGGAGCATCTGTAGTGCCTGTTTTGCAGAGCTGTGTTTCTGGGTGCCCGTTAAGAGCCTGGCCGCAGAATTCTGCACAGTTTGCAATTTGGATACAACATTTTTGGGGGCTCCTAGATAAAGAGCATTGCCATAGTCTATTCTTGACAAGATGAGCGCTTGTACCAGAATTCTTCTAGCTTGGTCTGGTAATAGCGGCAGGATTTTACGAATCATCCTTAGCAAGCCGAAGCAAAGTGCAGTGGTTTTCCTGGCTTGCACTTTGAATGAAAGCTCTTGGTCCAGCCAGATACCCAGGCTTTTTATTTCTGTTTTTGGGATGGGTACTGGGCCCATGCAGGCTGGCCACATAGTGTTGGCTTTGAAGTTTATCTGGTTGCCCAGAAGCATAAGCTCAGTTTTGTCACCATTGAGCTTTAGGTGGGAGAGGCTCATCCACTTGGTGACTTCCTCCAGGCAGTGGTAAAGATCCGGGAGCAAATGGTTAGAGAGGTAGAGAGGATGTCTATGTATTTTGTGCCTACTATTACCTTAGATACATCTTATGCCCATAGACACAATTTGACCTGCATGTTAACTGACATTGAAAAGAAGTTTGTGGACCAGATAGAGGCTCGACATAGGCAGACCTTATTTAGACCAGATCCGAAGCACAAAGTGATCCCATGGACACAGGAGGAATTAGATCATAAGGCAAAGGGGAGTTCTGGTCCAATAGCTTTAGACTTCCATCAAAAGGGGAGACTGTGCATCAGACACCCGTCCACATATTATGACAAAATATTTGTGGGTGAGAGTGATTGTGAACACATTTTCTTGATTGAGGAATCAATTAGAAAGGCACTGTTGGATAAATTAACCATAGTGCCAAACGTGTACTTTGTGTGCAGTAAAAATGTTTATGTGAAATTGCCCAAAAATTGGTATGGTACATGTTATTTGGCTGTGGTATTTCCCAAGATCTTCCATGTGGATGATTTATGGCCTTTGGAAGGAAAGAGATCTCATAGAGGAAAACGTGGTGTAATTGCGTGAGAAATTGTTGGGGATGTATTTGGAGCTATGATACCTAGTTTGGGTGTGACTTTGAATGATGTGAAAATTAGAAAACTGGCAACTCTGGTAGATAAGCTCTCTGTGAATAGGGCCCAAATCCTATTGCTTGTTGATGGGGAGATGGTTTCGATAAGGGCTATGGTTCTTCAAAATCGTCTTGCTTTAGATGTGCTATTAGCAAAAGCCGGAGGAGTCTGTAAATTACTGAAAGTTCAACAGTGCTGTACTTATATTCCTGACAATAGTCGGGTATAAGGAAGTACATTAGCAATATTTCAGAGATACATCAAGATTTACGTGATCTAGCTGCTGATGGACTCTGGGAACAAATTGGCAAGGGATTTGGCAAGATAGGAAGCTGGTTTGGAAGTTTGGGACAAGGAATAATGGGATACATCTTGAAACCTATCACAATAGCTGTCATTTGTATAATTGTATTATTGGGAGCCGTCAAGGCTTACAAATGGCAAAGGGCACGACATAATGAGAACTCCTTGAGAAAGCGAGAGCAGCAATTGGAACGACTGCAGGACAGTCATTATTTGCACCTTAAAGGGTTAGAAAGATTTAGGTAGGGACGGCAAGCTACAGCTCCTGTTTAGGTCGGTCTCTTCTACAAGGAGAAACTTATGAGAGGGTAAAAAGATTGGTGTTATGACACTAGTCATAAGAGGGGGGAACTGATAGAGCGCTTACAGCACTCGAAATTGTAGGGGTGCACTATACTCCTGATATAAACGCACTCAGGTATTTTTGTCGTTTGCAGTGTTTTATGATTATTAAGATGCATTTATTCTCGTCATATTAGTATTAAAATGAAGTGAGCACATTTAAGTAGGATTTGCGTGTATTAGAAAACATAATTCCTGTATGTGTAATGTGCAGGACGACATTATACTCATATAATGTAACTATGTTTAGTTTAATTTGTAGGCCCAATTTGTAGGTTGTTTTGAGTTTCGTTTCTCCTTGATTGCTCAAGAATCAATTAAATGAATTCTTTGTTTGTGCTCGAAGACAGTATGTTCTCATCCCACTGCAGGTGCAGGAATTCGATCTCGTTATTCTTAGATTTAAGGAGATACCCGGAATGTCTTTGAAGAAGACTGCAAGGCGAGAAGGGAGGACTCCTTTCGTGTCTGGCCTATCTGGGAACCAAGGCCACTGAAAGAAGAAGTTAATTTAATTAAAGCTTCTGTGGAAACTTACTGAAATTGTTTCAATGGAAAAGTTTAGTAGATGACGTATTGTGGGTTGAACATTGTCTTTTTGTGTGATGCGCAGGGACAGATTCGGGAGACTTCTGCTGAATTTCGAGGAGAAGGAGCATCTTAGAGCGAGCTCCATAGCTTTAAGCTATCAGACCCATTTGACGTGAGTACTTCTTAGGAAGTCAACACGTGCTGACACCTTTGGGATATGATGCAAGGGAGAGTGGTAGGATCCTCATTTAGAGCAGAGTAGGGAAAGAATTGCTCCTCCTTAAATGAAAAGAGAATTGGACTCCGCTTCTATTCTTTGCTGTATTTTGATTTTGGAGTTCATCATATTATGCCTTCTGTGCCGAATGACTTATATTCGTAGAATCGGCTCTGTATTGATTTTTCTGTACCTATATACTCTGATATTGAGGTGGTTTATATTCAATTATTTTTGGCCTTATAATAAATCCACCAAACTGAAATTCGGAGTCTGTGGTCCATTACAGCATGACTAAATCGAAAGTATAATCTTGAATTGTTTTCCTCCCTTCTACCACTTTTATCAGGCAAATAAAAGACCATCTGCACTAAACCTAGTAGGGAAAAGCAGGAGTAAAGGTTGGCATAATCAGACTCTTTGACTCTTATTGCCTCCCTGTGCCTCTATTTTCCTCCCTTTGCCTCCCTCTGACTCTCTTTGCGTGCCTTTACCTCCTCTGACTCTGTTTGTCTCCCGTTCCCTCCTTCTATGTCTCTTTGCCTCCCTGACTCTGTTTGAATCTCCTAGCCTCCCTTCTGATTCTCTATGCCTCCCTGACTCTGTTTGAATCTCCTAGCCTCCCTTCTGACTCTCTTTGCCGCCCTATGGCTCTCTTTGACTCTGTTTGTCTCACTGTGCCTCCTTCTGAGTCTCTATGCCTTCCTAACTATGTTTGACTCTTCTCGCCTCCTTCTGACTTGTTTTGACTCCCTTTGCCTCCTCTGACTCTGTTTGACTCCCTTTGCCTCCCATTGCCTCCCTCTGACTCTCTTTGTTGGTTGTTACAGATTGAAAATAGCTGAACCAAAAGCAATGAGGAAAGTATGTCTAGTTGTAGCAAGTCCTTATGTTGTGCTTAAGGTTTGTGGTATTTTGGGATGATATATAGATCAGGCATAGACTGCAGACCGTTCTACACAGAACAAGCAACGCATCAGGAGGTGTGCTAGCTTTTAGAATAGGTAAAGGCTAATGACATAAACATAATTATGTGTGTTTACAAATGTTTGGGGATGTCACATGAGGATAAGTACAATATAGGTGATAAGTGACTCCCTGCTGTATGTAAGGAGGACCTTGTAAGACTGTGTGGATTTCTGTGACAAAATAGTTGAACAAGGTCAAAGGCTGACTTCCTTCATCATGTTAGCTCTGATGAAACCCCCTTTGCCCTTATATGTGATAATGGATGTAATGTGTTCCTTCTATTTCTTACACAGAGCCACATATTAAATCCACAGTCTCCATCCTTCTAAAAAAAAGTGATCTGAATGCAGAAATGTGGAATTTGTATTCATTAAACAGTTGCAATTAATAAACACTTCATTATAAACAACTAATGAATGTGGATTTTGAGGAAATTAAGGGCCACATGATTCAAAGAATGGAATTGCGATTCCTAAATAGCGATTTTTAGAGAATCGCTATTTAGGAATCGCAATTCCTTATGCATGTAGGAATTGCCCAAAAAATTGTGATTCCTACAAATTCCTACAAATTCCTTAATAGCGACTCGCAAATTGTGAATCGCTATTTGGGAATGCCTTTCCATTCATTCCTAAGGGCCTAGAGGCCCATAGGAATGAATGGGAAGTCATTCGCAATTTGCGAGTACCAAATAGGTACTCGCAAATTGCGACTGCAATTTGAAGGGTGCAAGGGGGCCAGAAGGCCACCCTGCTGCACCCCTGAAATTGGCATGTGTGCACATGTGGCGCACACATATGCCCTAAGGGCATATGTGTTCGCCACATGGCACTTAGAAAATGCAATTTTATGCATTTTTTAAAGAAATTGCAAATTACCATCAACTTGAAGTTTGCAGCTTGACGGAGTCACAATTGGCTCCTCCTTATGTGGTCCTATAATTGCAGCGCAATTGGGCGGAGCTCGGAGCAAGCGTGCACGCCGATAAAAGGATAAAATGGTGAAATTTAAACATGGAGGAAGTTAAAATTGAATAATATAGGTGTGCATCTCACCACCCCTGTCTTTGATATGAATGAACCTTCCGTCCAAACGGCGAAATTGCACCCATAAAAGTTGAAAGTAGAATATGGAGACGTGAGAAAATTCGGATGCAGAATCCCATTGAGCACTCAGGAGATCTGTTTCCTCGTCATGGATAATGTTGACTATACAGAATACAAGAGATTATACTGCGGATTATTTTGATACAAGTGATTGGTTGCATTAACACTGAGGACATATGTAACCATTGACAAATGTTTTAATCTGATCGTGTAATTTACTGAGTGAGAATCACGTATACAAAGTTGTTGATACATGGACATTACATAGCCACTTGGGTGGGGAGTGAAAGTCAGGGGTGGTTATCCCTATAGGATTCTGGGTAATGGAGTTCTATGAGGAGAGTAGAGCATATTATCCTTTCGTGTATGACTACTGAAATTTTATTGAAATGTCAGCGAAAGTATCGTTATGAGAGTTTGTGTTAAGTGGGATAGTCAAACTCCGGTCCGTTTTTTAGGTAGTACACCTTGACACGTGATAGAACACCTGGGGGAGGTAGTGACGTTAAAAGGCAGAGAAGGCTAAAAATGGTATAAAGCAGTTGATACTGTGAGCAAAAGGTGTGCGGGGGCACACCTTAGATGAACCGTGAAATGGCACGGGAAAGCCTTGAACGTTTTTAAGCAGTTAATGAGTACTCGTCACGGTAAGCGGAGCACGGGGTTTTATGGTTGTAGAGGAACAGTGATAATAACGAAAGGTATAGTGGCAAACTTTGGGCCAAACGTACTTTAAAGATTTTGATTGCTGTTGAAACAGAGATAATACTAAAAGTTTTTAGTGACAAATCACAAGCACGCAAGTAGCGCTGTATGTCTAGATTTTATGTATATGCAATGAGGGAGGAATGCGATAGGTTAAAGCAAAGCGGGTGTTGTAAACAAAGCTTGTAGTCAACACAGATAAGCGGCGTAGAATTGAATAGTGTCTTACTGTCAAGTTAGATTGTATTGAGAAAGGACGCTTTTAGATTTGCTTGCAGTATATGTATTGTATTTTAAAAGTCTTATTTCACTGATGGTTGTTAATAATTTTTTCCTAGATAACCCCTGACGAAGGGTGGTCCCGAAATGCATTGGGTGTTTGTGAATAAATCGTGACTTGTGGAAACATTTTTCTCCCGTGTTTATGTGAAACAACGTGAATTAAGAAGCGAATGAGTAAAATAAATTGAAGAAAATGAAGGATAAAATTGAAGAATATAATGGAGTAAAAACATGGATTAAGAGTTGAATATGAATTTAATTTATTGGATTCATTTGAAAATACGGCTGTGCAGCTTGACGGAGTCACAATTGGCTCCTCCTTATGTGGTCCTATAATTGCAGCGCAATTGGGCGGAGCGCGGAGCAAGCGTGCACGCCGATAAAAGGATAAAATGGTGAAATTTAAACATGGAGCAAGTTCAAATTGAATAATATAGGTGTGCATCTCACCACCCCTGTCTTTGATATGAATGAACCTTCCGTCCAAACGGCGAGATTGCACCCATAAAAGTTGAAAGTAGAATATGGAGACGTGAGAAAAGTCGGATGCAGAATCCCATTGAGCACTCAGGAGATCTGTTTCCTCGTCATGGATAATGTTGACTATACACAATACAAGAGATTATACTGCGGATTATTTTGATACAAGTGATTGGTTGCATTAACACTGAGGACATATGTAACCATTGACAAATGTTTTAATCTGATCGCGTAATTTACTGAGTGAAAATCACGTATACAAAGTTGTTGATACATGGACATTACATAGCCACTTGGGTGGGGAGTGAAAGTCAGGGGTGGTTATCCCTATAGGATTCTGGGTAATGGAGTTCTATGAGGAGAGTAGAGCATATTATCCTTTCGTGTATGACTACTGAAATTTTACTGAAATGGCAGCGAAAGTATCGTTATGAGAGTTTGTGTTAAGTGGGATAGTCAAACTCCGGTCCGTTTTTAGGTAGTACACCTTGACACGTGATAGAACACCTGGGGGAGGTAGTGACGTTAAAAGGCAGAGAAGGCTAAAAATGGTATAAAGCAGTTGATACTGTGAGCAAAAGGTGTGCGGGGGCACACCTTAGATGAACCGTGAAATGGCACGGGAAAGCCTTGAACGTTTTTAAGCAGTTAATGAGTACTCGTCACGGTAAGCGGAGCACGGGGTTTTATGGTTGTAGAGGAACAGTGATAATAACGAAAGGTATAGTGGCAAACTTTGGGCCAAACGTACTTTAAAGATTTTGATTGCTGTTGAAACAGAGATAATACTAAAAGTTTTTAGTGACAAATCACAAGCACGCAAGTAGCGCTGTATGTCTAGATTTTATGTATATGCAATGAGGGAGGAATGCGATAGGTTAAAGCAAAGCGGGTGTTGTAAACAAAGCTTGTAGTCAACACAGATAAGCGGCGTAGAATTGAATAGTGTCTTACTGTCAAGTTAGATTGTATTGAGAAAGGACGCTTTTAGATTTGCTTGCAGTATATGTATTGTATTTTAAAAGTCTTATTTCACTGATGGTTGTTAATAATTTTTTCCTAGATAACCCCTGACGAAGGGTGGTCCCGAAATGCATTGGGTGTTTGTGAATAAATCGTGACTTGTGGAAACATTTTTCTCCCGTGTTTATGTGAAACAACGTGAATTAAGAAGCGAATGAGTAAAATAAATTGAAGAAAATGAAGGATAAAATTGAAGAATATAATGGAGTAAAAACATGGATTAAGAGTTGAATATGAATTTAATTTATTGGATTCATTTGAAAATACGGCTGTGCAGCTTGACGGAGTCACAATTGGCTCCTCCTTATGTGGTCCTATAATTGCAGCGCAATTGGGCGGAGCGCCGAGCAAGCGTGCACGCCGATAAAAGGATAAAATGGTGAAATTTAAACATGGAGCAAGTTCAAATTGAATAATATAGGTGTGCATCTCACCACCCCTGTCTTTGATATGAATGAACCTTCCGTCCAAACGGCGAGATTGCACCCATAAAAGTTGAAAGTAGAATATGGAGACGTGAGAAAAGTCGGATGCAGAATCCCATTGAGCACTCAGGAGATCTGTTTCCTCGTCATGGATAATGTTGACTATACACAATACAAGAGATTATACTGCGGATTATTTTGATACAAGTGATTGGTTGCATTAACACTGAGGACATATGTAACCATTGACAAATGTTTTAATCTGATCGCGTAATTTACTGAGTGAAAATCACGTATACAAAGTTGTTGATACATGGACATTACATAGCCACTTGGGTGGGGAGTGAAAGTCAGGGGTGGTTATCCCTATAGGATTCTGGGTAATGGAGTTCTATGAGGAGAGTAGAGCATATTATCCTTTCGTGTATGACTACTGAAATTTTACTGAAATGGCAGCGAAAGTATCGTTATGAGAGTTTGTGTTAAGTGGGATAGTCAAACTCCGGTCCGTTTTTTAGGTAGTACACCTTGACACGTGATAGAACACCTGGGGGAGGTAGTGACGTTAAAAGGCAGAGAAGGCTAAAAATGGTATAAAGCAGTTGATACTGTGAGCAAAAGGTGTGCGGGGGCACACCTTAGATGAACCGTGAAATGGCACGTGAAAGCCTTGAACGTTTTTAAGCAGTTAATGAGTACTCGTCACGGTAAGCGGAGCACGGGGTTTTATGGTTGTAGAGGAACAGTGATAATAACGAAAGGTATAGTGGCAAACTGTGGGGCATAACGTACTTTAAAGATTTTGATTGCTGTTGAAACAGAGATAATACTAAAAGTTTTTAGTGACAAATCACAAGCACGCAAGTAGCGCTGTATGTCTAGATTTTATGTATATGCAATGAGGGAGGAATGCGATAGGTTAAAGCAAAGCGGGTGTTGTAAACAAAGCTTGGAGTCAACACAGATAAGCGGCGTAGAATTGAATAGTGTCTTACTGTCAAGTTAGATTGTATTGAGAAAGGACGCTTTTAGATTTGCTTGCAGTATATGTATTGTATTTTAAAAGTCTTATTTCACTGATGGTTGTTAATAATTTTTTCCTAGATAACCCCTGACGAAGGGTGGTCCCGAAATGCATTGGGTGTTTGTGAATAAATCGTGACATGTGGAAACATTTTTCTCCCGTGTTTATTTGAAACAACGTGAATTAAGAAGCGAATGAGTAAAATAAATTGAAGAAAATGAAGGATAAAATTGAAGAATATAATGGAGTAAAAACATGGATTAAGAGTTGAATATGAATTTAATTTATTGGATTCATTTGAAAATACGGCTGTGCAGCTTGACGGAGTCACAATTGGCTCCTCCTTATGAGGTGAGGGTGATTTGCCAGAGCTGCTTGCAGGCTAGCCTCGGAGGCAGAGGAGGGTGTTGGGTTCTTCCCATAAACTGAGTGAATGCCTGCAGTGGCACGGTCAGTGGAATGTGTGCCCTTATTATGAGAATGGATTGGGAGTGGTGCATGGTCCATTAATCCTCATAGATGGCAGCACTCTCAGTCACCTCTGGGGTACTCGATGGTCTGTATAGTCAGTGCCTGGATGTCAGTGTACAACATACATCAATCAATCACTCAGGGATTTGTGAAGCTCGCTACTCACCTGTGAGGGTCTCAAGGCACTCGGGGGGGGAGGTGTGCAGCTCCGAATAAGCCAAGGAGCCAGGTCTTTAGGCTCTTCCTGAAGGTGTGCAGAGTAGGGGAACGTCTGATGCTCAGCTGGAGTTCGTTCCAGGTTTTCGCCGCAATGAAGAAGTAGGCTCGTCCACCCGTTCTGGCTCTGCGGATGTGCAGGTTTTCGGCGAGGTCGGCGGAGTTTTCTCTTGGGTGCGTGGAAGGAGACTCTTTCATTGAGGTATTGGGGTCCGGTGTTGTGGAGGGATTTGTAGGCATTAGTGAGTAGCTTGAAGGTTATTCTCTTCTCGAAGGGGAGCCAGTGGAGGTCTTGTAGGTGCTGGGTGATTTGTTCATGTTGCGGGATGCCGAGGACGAGCCTGGCAGCTGTGTTCTGGGTGGCCTGGAGTTTCTGGAGCAGGGATTTGTTGATTCCGGCGTAGAGGGCATTTCTGTAGTCCAGTCTGCTGGTTATGAGTGCATGGGTGACAGTCTTTCTGGATTCTGGGGGCATCCACTTGAAGGTCTTGCG
Organism: Calotriton arnoldi; assembly: GCA_963921515.1. NCBI lineage: Eukaryota > Metazoa > Chordata > Amphibia > Caudata > Salamandridae > Calotriton > Calotriton arnoldi. The sequence goes on along the minus strand of CAWUFW010010607.1, from coordinate 12,763 downwards.
AAGGATGCGGAGGGTGTTGAAGCATGTGGAGGAGACGGCGTTGATCTGTCGGGTCATGGTGAGGGAGGAGTTGAGTATGATGCCGAGATTCCAGGCATGGTCCGTGGGGGTGGGGGGTTGCCGAGGGCTGTGGGCCACCAAGTGTTTTCCATGCTGAGGGGGTGGGTCCGAGGATGAGGACTTCTGGCTTCTCTGAGTTGAGCTTCAGACAGCTGCTGCTCATCCAGGATGCGACGTCTTTCATTCCTTCCTGGAAGCTGAGTCTGGTGGTGTCGGGTTGCCTCGTGAGGGAGAGGATGAGCTGGGTGTTGTTGGCATAGGATACTATGCTGAGTCCATGCTGTCTGACGATGGTGGCGAGGGGGGCCATGTAGATGTTGAAGAGCGTGGAGCTGTGCGACGATCCTTGGGGTACTCTGCAGTTGATCTCTGTGGGTTCGGAGAGGAAGGGCAGGAGTCTGACTCTTTGGGTTCGGCCGGTGTGGAAAGAGCAGATCCAGTCGACGGCAGTTCCCTGTATGCAGGCGTCGTGGAGTCTGGCGATGAGTGTGCGGTGGGAGACGGTGTCGCAGGCTGCAGAGAGGTCTAGTATGATGAGGGCCGCTGTATGGCCCTGGTCGTGGAGAGTGCGGATGTCGTCTATGGCGGTCAGGAGGGAGGTCTCGGTGGTGTTGTTGCTGTGGAATCCGGATTGGGATGAGTCGAGGATGGAGTTTGCTTCAATGAAGTCTGTGAGCTGGATGTTGACGATCTTCTCAGTGACTTTATCCGCAAAGGGGAGGGGAGAGATGGGTCTGTAGTTTTTTAGGTCCGTAGGGTCTGCTGAGGGCTTCTTAAGGAGGGGCTTGACTTCTGCGCGTTTCCAGTCGTCGGGGAACATGTAAGATGGTAATTGGTGGGTTGAAGAATGGAAATGAGCCAAAGTGTTTCTACGGGAAAGGTTCTATCTAGGGAAGTGCTGCCTGTTACAACAGCATAAACCAGGGGAAGATATTGAGGAGGCTATGCCCACACTGAGCAGGAGAACGCCTATGCAGGTTACATCCCACCAGTCCTGGTGGGGTCAACGGGAATGCACTGAGCACACATTTTTTGGAATGGAATAGTTCTAGATACCTATAGAATCTTAGCTCTATTTAAGGGCTATTGGGACTGCAGATTGAGAACTCTGGCCTTCACACTGGACACACTAGGCAAGTAAATTTACCAATGGCACAGCAAGGCCCTTCAAAGAGTGGGGGCATCCCCCTTGTGACGGCACTGGGTACAGCCATATCTGCAGGTGAATATTGTTAGCACACATTTGGAAAGGTAGAGTGTGAGAAAATGAATTATTAGTTGGGGTGAATGGGAGTCCACCACAAGTAAAAAAGTCACAAACTTGTTAGATCCAGTTACAGGTTACAGTAATGTAAAATTGAACTCAGCTCTTGGTAGCTATTGCATGGAGCAGATAGACTTAACTTAGAGAAAATATGTAAAGAATTTAGAAGAATCACAACAGTTAAAAAGTCAAATGCACAATGCAATAAAAATCCCATTACATAGAAAGAATTAACAAGCAAAATGACATCAAAAACATGAATATTCAATTAGGGGAACCAGAGATATGAATTTTTAAAGATTTGAGTGAAAATAGCACCAACATGTGCCAACTGCCAGTTGTAGTAAATGGTTACAATGAACATAGACCTAGGAGCAGTCTGAGGATGACCCCTATTGAGGCCAGGACTGATAAACCAAGTAGATTGGTCCATGTAAAAGACTGGAAGTCAAAAATATTGAAAAACATTCAAAGTCCCAGTCCAGAAAGGAACTTTTCTATTTTATTTTCGAGAAATCATTTTTGTCTGTCTAAAACTTAAGTGAATTAGAAAGCATTGGGGTTAAAGTGGGGACTGTCACTAGTGAATACAGTTTGTGCGTGTGATGGAAGAAATCTTAGCCATTTGAACAGCACATGGCTGCAATCAAATAAACCAGTCCAATATGAGAAGATATATGCTCGATCAGCACAGGGATTTGGAGAAAGAGTAGAACACAATCACAATCTGTATAAATGAGGAAATAAATGAGGAAATTGTTATCATTTTTTTCAGAACTCCTGGTTGCTATTTGGTTGCCCAAGCAGGTATCATTTCCGGGAGCTTTGTTGCATAGAGGTGCTCAGCCTGCTTGTGGGCACCTTGTTTCTGCAGTGTGTTCTATTCATAAGAGTCGCTGTACAGATCACTTGCCGGGACCAGGGAACGGCACATTGGCATACTATTTCAAAGATAGATGCCCCATTGCACTCATTCCAGAGAACTCATGATGTCACATGATAAGTGGTCATGATGGGCCTTTTATTCCAATAAACCAGGAATGGATAGGAAGTCCTGTTGGGTAACTCTGGGTATCTTCTGCAAGTGATGGATAAACTGGCTATTATGAAGGTGTGTGGATGCAGACCACAGTTGGACCAATATTGATAGTAGAGATTTGGATTGGCTCGCCTCAGTGTTTAGTGGAGGCAATGATGAGTGTGGAGATGTTGTGTTCTCACCAAGCATTCCAGGACATGTATTCTAAAGAGGTGTGGCGCAGCAGCCAGAGTGGCTGCCTCCGGAGCACGGGGCTCACGGTTTGATCGCCAGCAGCAGCTCAGCTCAACATCATGTGACTCTGGACAATAGCTCACTTCATGTCCTCGGCGGCCCCCAGCGCCTGGATACCCTTAGCGGTGATTAGTTTGCACTTTACAAATACCGGATTGATTGATTGACTGAGTTTTGAGGAAACATCTGTGTATAAAGGGAGATTTAAAGATTTAATTTATTCTAAGACCTTGAGGATTGTGATTCCTGTTCCTTGTTAATCTCTTGATACAAAGTTGTTGAAATGATATTGCATGCTTACTTTAGGTAATAATGGACTCATGAAATGAATCCATCAGATCATGGGTTGGCTGAGTTCAAGTTTGCAGAAACACAAAGGGGGGTGTACATGTTTAAAATATTCTCAACTTGGATGTCTTAGATGCCTGGCAAGAGATGGTGCACAGCGAACTCAATGAAGCTCAAAGACACGGGTGAGATGTTCTCTACCCGGTGTTGAAATTGTTAAATTTGAAAATGAGGAAAACTTCTGTCTTCAAAAGAATGCATTCTGTTTTGCCCCCTCTAAATTTGTTAGCTATAGGGCCTGATTCACAAAGTTTAGACCAAAAGTCTAACTTTACTACTTTTCGATATGGACAAAGATAAGTTATAAATACTATCTTTACGTTTGCACACAGGGTGGCATCTCAGCACTCCCGGGGAAGATCCGCCCTGAATGCAGATTTCTACTGTGGGTGCAGAGATTACACTCCAGGCGCAGAGTGAAATCTCTGCGTACTGGGCAGAGATTCCTCCCAAGTGTGGAAACTCTGCCCTGAGTGCTGGCGTAAAACTATTACTCGTAATTTACCTTTGTAAATACCAAAATTCGTAAATTTTTACTTTTGGTCTAAGTTTACCCTTGTGAATTGGGCCCATAGCATCTAAGACTGTCCAGTTGAGTTGATTTTCAATATGTGATTTTTTGACAAAATGCTTCACTAGAGGGGCTCATATTTTCTTATCTCGATACCATTAAATGTGTTGTCCTACCTGTTTGTAGCTCTCGTGTCTGGTTTTTCCTATGCAGAGGTTGTTTCATTGGCAGAGGATGCCATATACTGAGGGACCAATTCAGAAAGGTAAATTTAGACCAAAAGTCTGAGGGGTATATTATCAAGCCCCTATCGCCACCACAACGTCACTTTTTGTGACGCTGTGGTGGCGATAGGGGCTTCGCCGTATTACCAAGGCAGCGTTAAACTACATAACGTGGCTAAAAGCCACGTTAAGTGGCTTAACGCTGCCTTGGTAATAGAGCCCCTTTCACACTAAAATTAGCGTGAAAGGGGCTTGCAGTGGGTGTTGCGGTGGGCGTTCCACCGTAACACCCATTCACTTCGACGCTGCCACCTATTATCAAGAGAGGCGATAATAGGTGGCAGCGCCGAACTTAAGACCAGGAAAATCCTGGTCTTAAGGTGGTGAAACGAGGAGAAATGCTTCATTTCTCCTCGTTTTTGCTTTTCCATGTGTGCTGCCTTGTGCAGCACACTTAGAAAAAGCAAAATGCCAAGGTTTGTTTATGTACAGGAAGGTGTCCCTTCCTGTACATAAACAAACCTTTTTTTAAAATGCCATTTTGTAACTTACATGTGTGCTGCATGAAGCAGCACACATGTACGATACAAAATGGCATTTTAGGTTTGCTTATGTACAGGAAGGGACATCTTTCTGTACATAAACAAACCTCCCTGCTCGCAGACTCCTTTGCATTCTGGTGCAAGGGTGCCTGCGTTGACGTTAAGTCGTGAGACTTAGTGCCATCGCAGGGGGAAACGCCAGGCTGCACCATATCCTTGGTAATATGGTGCAGCCTGGCGCTTCCGAAGTGGCGATGAGAGGCGTTAAGCCAAGGAGGCTAACCCCTCTCACCGCCACTTCCTAGATAGTATGCCCCTAAGTTTACAAAATTCGGTATTCACAAAGGTAAGTTGCAAATAGTATCTTTAAGTCCGCACTCGATTCTGCCGCACCGAGTGCAGAGATTCCACTCCACACCTGGAGTGGAATCTCTGAACACAGAGTGGAATCTCCGCACTAGGGCGGATCTCTGCCCGGAGTGCAGAGATTTCACCCTGAGTGCGGAGGTTCCGCCCAAAGTGGACGTTAAGATACTACTCGTAAGTTACCTTTGAGAATATTGGAAAGTAGCAAAGTTAGAGTTTTGGTCTAAACTTAGATCAAAAGTCTAACTTCATCTTTCTGAATCAGGGCCTCAATTTGTAGATTTGAAGTTTGAGATTTTTGGAGGTATATATTTGATGTTAACAAAAGGCCTTCGATGGAGTGTTGACCTGCTGAGTACTCACTCCATGACAAGTGTCCTTCATCGGGTTGTAACTTCCAAAGTTCTCTCAGAGGTTTTTGTACTGTAGAATTGGCCATTCCTTGTCCTTTGACTAGATGATTCCTTATCCTCCAGTTCTTGTTTAGCCCCAAAAAAGTATTTCTGGATTGCATCTGAGGGTTGACGGGATGTACCAGTTCTGAAAGATAATGGGGCATATTAGCAAGGGCTCTATCGCCGCTTTAGCGGCACTTTTTGCTGCTAAAGCGGCGATATTTCTATCGCCCTATCAGCAAGCTGTCGCTAACAGGTGTTAGCGACAGCTTTTAGGCGATAGCGACTGGTCTGGGTGCTGCTTTGCATGTCAGCGATATTTATCGCTAATGACATGCAAAGGAGGCGTTCCCAACTAAAAGCGACTGAAAACAGTCGCTAACATACCTATCGCCTATTAGCAATGCGCGCGAAGCGATAAAAAAACGCGTGCTAACCACGATTAGCGCTGGTTTTTTAGTACTGGTAAAAACATGACTTAACAATAATAGTCAATGGGAGGTGGATTGTAAGGTTAAGTCCCCAGCATTAGCGCGGGATTCTATCGCTGGATTTCTCGCGCTATTGCTGGGTTTCGCCGCTATCGCTGGATATTTTATCGCATTGGAGATAAACCTTGCTAATAGCATGTTATCTCCGCGGTAATATCCAGCGATAGCCGGCGATAGAAAAACGCGCGCTAAGCAAGCTTTGCGATAATTTTCGCAGGTTCTTGCTAATATGCCCAAATCTTTTAAAGTGGTTGGTGCATAGACTATATGCGGTTATGCAGCTAAAATGTGAATTTTAGTTTCTGAGAAGCATCTGTAGTAGTGCAGTTAGGACGAATTCTTAGAAGTTGTCACATGAGAGGTTTTCCCAACGACTTCTCAGATGAGAGCTGTCATATCCTATTGCATTGTTCCTGTCTGTGTTTTTTTGTATAATGATGTGATGAGTCTTTCATCCGGTCTTTCAACCCACATATCCCAAAAATCAATTCCATTCTTGACATGTGTCAGATGGAACTTGACACTTTGAGAACGACTATACAAAGAAAGCACAACACACACACACCAGTCTACCCCGTAACAAACAACACATGCACACACAGTTCTGCATCCTAGTGAACAACACACCCACCCCACATAAACATTCACACAGATACACACACACAAAGTGAAGCCAGATGGAATGCCTCTTTGCCAACCTTTCAAGGGCATAGGAGTAGGTCTTTTATAGATCCCATTATGCTCTGCGCGAATGGCGCTAATCTCTTTCTCTCACTCACTGTAGAAGTTACTAGTTTTAGTGATCTTCTCCCACTCAGACAGATGGCTGACCACATCCATATCAGTAAGAAAAATGGGATCAGCCTAAAATGGACAAAGATTGTTATGTTATGTTGATTGAATTTAGTATAGCGCCCGACTCACCCAAGGGCATCTCGGGCCTGCCAACAGATGCAAGCAAGCACACAAAGGAGAAAATCTCTTAAAATAAGGACGCTTTCAGCAATTTGCTAAATTGACTGTAATTAGTAAAGAGTCGTATGTGAAGAGGTAAGTTGTTCCAGTAAAGTGGAGCCAGGTAGGAAAAGGCTCTGCCACTGCATCTGGACAGACGGATACGGGGTACATTCAATAAGGCTTTATCCTGAGATCTTAGGCTACTGTTAGGTAGGTGGCATTTGAGTTTCTGTTGGAGATACATAGGGCCTATGCCCCTTAAGGCATTATAGGGCATATTTACAAGGGAATGACATTGTGCAGCACACATAGAAACAGCAAAAGGCCATGAGTGATTGTTTATGTGTTTATGTGCAGAAAGGTGTCCCTTCCTGCACATAAACAATCACTAAAAAAATGACGATTTACAACTTCTTTGTGTGATTCACAATGCAGCACACATAGAAGTTTCAAATCACCATTTGCGATTGTTTATGTGCAGGAAGGGACACCTTCCTGCACATAAACAATTATTCCCTAGGCAGCTTACTTTAGCGCCATTGCTAGGGAAAACGAAGGGATGTGCCGTATCTTTTGAATATGGCCCATCCCTGCGGTTTTGGAATGGAACACATGTACAGAAGCCTATAGGTACACATGCAATTTTGCACGCTGAGTTTTGGGCAACAAAGTTTAATAAAGAGTATTCCATATGGTGAGTTTTTGAGAATCAGAAGGATTTGCTCCCAAGAAAAAGAAATGGAAAGACACAGTCAGGAAATAACTAGAAGATTTCAGATGAGGGGATACCGGAAACATGTAATAAAGACAGGACTGATGAAAACGAAAAAAGTGAGTAGAACTTCTATGTTAAAGAATAAAGAAAAAGGAAAAGTAAAGGAGGCCAAAAAAGTCAACAAAATATTGATTCCTGCCTATTGATCTTCCTCGACTTATCTTCTGCCTTTGACACTGTGAACCACATCAAATTACTATCTACTCTGGAACACAGGATGGGCCTTTCCGGGTCGGTATTGCAGTGGTTCACTTCCTTCCTTCAAAACAGATCCCAAAGAATAAAGATGAGTCACTCTCTTTCCCAGCCCCGTACAGTAACTATGGGGGTTCCACAGGGGTCCGCCCTATTACCCATACTGTTCAATTTATTCTTGGAACCGTTAGCAAATGCCTTGAACTCCGCGAACATCCTTTTTCATATGTATGCGGACGACACTCAACTCTATCTGAGGTGCAGAGCCAAAATATCGATGTAAAAATATCTATTTGCACAAATATAGAGGTAAAAATATCATGGGTCAGAAATATCAACAGAAAAGTAATATCGATTGAAAAAGTGTTAAATAACGTTTGTAAAAATATAGTTGTTAAAAATATCGATTTTTTTATTAATGTTATGTATTTTAGTATATATTTTATATGTCTGTGATGTTTGTTTTTTTGTATGAGAATTGTTTGTATTTTTATTATATGTGTTAAAATTTTAGTAGTTAATATATTTTTTTAATTGAATTTTGCATTTTTAGTTCCGTAGCGGGTTGTGGGTTTATAGGGGAATAGGGTGAGAAGTAATTTAATTTTATGACATTTGTTGAATAATTTATATTTATTCATATTTGTATAATTGTGATGATATAGAGTTAAATGTGTAAAATAACGTATTAATAATTGCTTGATAATTAGTTGTTAATTAATTTAAATTAATTAATTATTAATTAATTATGGTAATTGTTTGATTAATTTTAGGTGTGTGTTGTGGTGTTTATAGGTGTAAATGGTTGGAAGGGTGGAAAGTAATTTATTTTTTATTGATGAATTATTAATTATTTGTTAATTTAAAATAATGAATCAGTAATTATTAATTGTAGTTGTTTAATTAATTTTAGGTGTGTGTTGTAGATAGTGGAGAGGTGTGGTGCAATGGCCAGGGCAGCTGACTTCGGAGCACAGGGTTCACAGTTCAATCTCCGGCTCCGGCGGCAGCTCAGCTCAGCACCATGTGACTCTGGGCAATAGCTCAATTAATTTCCACGACGGCCCCCAGCGCCTTGAGACCCGTAAGGGTGAGTAGTTTGCGCTTTACAAATACGGATTTATTTATTATAGTGTTAAAGAATGTATAATGAATGAATGTTTATTATTTTATTTAATAATAATATATTTTAAATTTATTATTAATTATGTTAATTATGGATATAAAATGTAATTAAAATGTTGATGTCTTTTTTTATTGGTGTGGTATCCAGCACTTTCCCTACTGTTGCACTCCCTAGAGTCGGAATAGTAATTTTTACCCCTCCGCTATCCAGCACTTTCCCTACTGTTGTATTTATTGTGTTGCGAAATGTGTTTTATTTTTGTTTTAATACTTTAATGTTTTAATTAATTATAGAATGTTTTATTTTATTTTAAAATATTGATGTATGTATATATTTTATTTTTATATATTTTAAAAAGTTTATAAATTAAATAAAGATAATAGTTAATAAATAATATTTAAGGAAATATATGTATATGTATACATTTTTATGCTTGTGTGTTTATATTTTTTTAATTAAGTTTATTTGTTATATTTAGTTAAAATATATATTAAATGTAATTAATTTTGTTAAAAATATTAATAATATTTAATATATTTTATTTTAGTTATATATATTTTTAAGTCGATATTTTTTACATCTATATTTTTTACTTTGATATTTTTGATTCGATATTATTGTACTTACCTGTTTAAGTATAGGGAGTCGATATTTTTGTATTCTATATTTTTTGCGTCGATATTTGTGTATGTCTATATTTATTACATCAATATTTAATCAGAGAACCCTATCTGAAAATCACCTCCCAGAAGACATCATCTCACTCAACTCAATCCTGATGAACACTCAAAACTGGCTCACGGACAACTACCTAATGCTCAACACATCCAAAACTGAATTCCTTCTCATCGCTCCCCCTAATCACATTCCCAAGACTGTCCTTTGGATGGAACACCTCACAGCCTTCAACTGTTCCCCCCACATTATTGAGTCAGCTAAGTCCCTCGGAATCATGTCAGACATGCACTTGAATATGAAGAACCATATCAGCAATGCAACCAAGGGAGTTAAACATCGGATGAGTTTACTAAGGACTCTCAAACCATTCCTTCCACAGAAAGACTTCAAATTGGCGGTTCAAGCTTTAGTTTTGCCAAGACTAGACTACGGCAGTTCCAAGCTATGTGGTCTCCACAAACTGAGCCTGGCCCGGCTAAGGGTTTCCCTTAATGCCGCAGCTAGACTGATTACTGGGACAAAAAGAACACTTTTCCCCAGCCCTAAAATCCCTAAACCGGTTACCATACGAGGCCAGAATTCACCTAAAAATTGCCTGCATGACACACAAAGCCCTCCACTTCAAGAACCCCATCTATCTGGCTCAAAAACTAGAACTATCAGGGGGATGCAGACCATCACGAAGTGCAAGTACAATGCTCCTGAAACCACAGCTTTTCCACAAAAAGAGATCGAGTAACAGAGCCTTCTCTGGCATTGCCCCAAAGATTTGGAACTCTCTTCCTCCGGAAATCCGTACAATATCCTCGACCGCTTCCTTCAAAAAAGAAGTAAAAAAATCCTAATGCTCAAGTTCCTGCCTGAATAGGCCTTGACTGCTAGACTACATTACTGCCCTCTATTCGGTCTTCTTGATCAACTTTGGAAATGATTATATACCCGGGAATACCATTGTTTAGCATGCATTGTACATACATATGTTCGAATGTTTCCGCCCTAACCTTATGTGAAGAGTTCCGACACTTACAGGAGTCTTGCACGCGTCTTGTATAATTATGTAGCAGACAAATGTTTTTGCTTCCCAATACTGTATCCCTCTCACCCAAAATTGTGAAGCGCTCTGATACCCGTAAGGGTCATGTTCGCGCTTATACAAAACTTTATAAATATAAAAAATAAAAAAATAATGGCTGCATTTGTCTTGATCGCAGCTTCCGATGCAATATGTCAGAACTTTATCATTGTAACTGAAACTTGATGTACTCCCATATCATGCTACTGCTGTAAAGCACTCTGATGCCTTCAGGCCATGTCCATGCTATATAAAACTGCAAAAATCAAACAAATACAGATGTGTAAACTAAGGAACGACTAAAAAAGTTGACCCAAAGCAAGCAATGATTCAGAGGATCACTGGCTAGCAAGGCTGAACCAAAGCAAATAATGGCTGACGAGGATTAACCAAAGCAACCAACAGCTGATGAGGCTGAACCAAAGCAACCAATGACTGACGAGGATGAACCAAAGCAACCAACAGCTGATGAGGCTGAACCAAAGCAACCAATGGCTGACGAGGATGAACCAAAGCAACCAACAGCTAATGAGGCTGAACCAAAGCAACCAATGGCTGATGATTTTGAACCAAAGCAACAAATGGCTGAAGAGGGCAGACCCTAAGCCCCTCTTTGTTCACTCTTCATGTCATAACATAATATGTCAAAATCACCTTTGGGGAATTTGACGCTCAAATATGGATCATACACCAGACTTAAAAATGATTATGCCATCACTTCGCTCTCTACACCACCAAGTTACTGATTAATATATTCATCATTTGTAGTTTTGAGCGCCTTCCAAATATTCCTCCTAGAAATGGTCAACATTGCAACATGACTATATTCCACCTTCTATTTCCAGAAAGAGAAGCGGTGGCAACTTACCAACCTCAGAGTTCACTTCAAGTTTCTAAAGTTGGACTTGAAGGCAGAGGTTGATTATATCCTCGTGCCTCCGTACCCTCTTCCACCAATCTGATTACATCTTTTTTCTGTCCTCTATGCTATCACTACATCAGGAGTGTGTGTTTTTGCATTTTCTGCATAATTATGGACTTATCACCAGTGGCGGCTCCTCGTCTAAGGCGGAGGAGCGTCACCCCACTACTCCGCAGCAGCAAAAGAAAGGAAAAAATAAAATGATAATAACTAATATTATTATCATTTTATTTTGTCCTCCTGCTGCTGCAGCTTGCATGAGGGGGCGCGGCGGGGCTACAGGGCAGGGAAGTAGTGGTCAATGCAGAATGGCTGCTTGGTCGGCCCTCTCGAGCAGCCTAAAACCGTCATGCGCACTTTCCCTGTTCTCCACGCAGGCTGCATTACAGTCTGCGTGGAGAACATGCCCACCCCTACAGCCCATGGCTGAGCGTCGTGTCTTGGCACTCAGACCAATCACAACGTTGCATTGCAGCATTGTGATTGGTCATGGGAGCCTGGCTGTGCTTCCTGTTCGTGGAGTCGGTCACAAGAGAGCAGGAACAGAGACAGGGAACCCACGGCAAGGTAAATTTTATTTGACTTATTTTTTTTTTCATTCGACACGCGCCAGATGCCCCTGCGCGCCCGCCTCCCCACCCGCGAGCCGTGCAGGCCGCCACTGCTTATCACTCTTGTCACATATTCATCCCACTGCTATGTAATTTGTGGATTTCAACAAAACAATGCAACAACCTCAAACAGATGAAACGTTCAATACAATGTCTATATAAATCCAGGTTACAACAAGGATATTGTTGTGAAAACAGAAGTTATTTCAAATAGAAACCTGGAATTACAGAAAAATCTGAAACATTTTATGGTTTTTAAGGTCTGTTGTCTTCAAGCCTGCCAGTGTGACACATACATTAAACACATGAAAGGTAACCTTATGTCCCACAAGGCTGCTTTTAAATAAAAAGGATTTGCTACTCGGAGCCCATAGTGTAGTCTGACAACATACAATTAAAATCAGTTCTAAAATATAACCTATGTTAGATAGATAAAGAGGGACGTATCTTGTTACATGAAGAGTTCACATGTCAGTTAGGATTCTGCTGAGTGAACCTTTGTGTGTGCTGCACAAAATATTTTATCCTGGGAGTTAAAAGGGACATTGCTACTATGTTGGAACTTTCCTGAAATACAGTTTAGGTGACGCTGCTCAGGACCTGATTGAAACCAAAAATCAATCCTGGCAAAAATGGTCAAACCAGATTGACCCTATGGGGGGCAGTAACTATAATGTGCCCCCAGAGACACGGTTAGGTTGTGGAAACCCTGTCCTGATCTTATAGCAGCCCTGGACATGGAACATACCAGGGAAATGCCAGCCTGGCACAATGGCCAGTCCAGCTCTGACCATGCAAACAATTCTAGCAGCCCCTTTGGTTGGCACTTCTTTGTGCCCGTGGATTCATTCCCTGTAAATTTATTTCTTAATATGATCAATCTTCTCCTTCCACAAAAGAAGTGAAATAGCTCCAACTAATGTTTTGCTTAAAGAAAAGCAGTAGCCTCCTTC